>CM037932.1:3970000-5170000 GCA_021346845.1 Apeltes quadracus | reverse complement strand
AGGAACTACAAAGAGGCCATGCTATTTATTGTGTTTAGTTGGAGGTCATCACTCCCAAAGTTTATTTAACAACCTGGATGCCCTTTTCCAGAGCTCAGAGACTGTCTCTAAGGGAATGAAAGACAGCCGCTTACCAATTCAGGCTAGAGGAGAACAGAACGTAGGATCTAATCCTCTCAAAGCTGGTAAAGATGAAGGTTTAAAGCCATAATTCCTAATTTTAATCCATTGAAAAAGGCTCTGACCCAATTGAGGACCTTATTCACCAATTTATTAATGGCTGCACAGTCACCACTAATGGATCGGTAGTTATACCTGGTTGCAGCTGCCTCTGCAATACTTACGGGTGCTCATCCAGCCACTAAAATTACTGTATAATTCAAGCATTTTATCTGCTGAATTAAGTAAAGGCTCCGTTTATTTAATAAATCTTTTATTGAGAATTGTAAAAAAGTTTTTTTTGTGACAACTGATACAACACAACTAATGTTTCCGCCCCCCGTCCACCGTAGTCGATTGGAGTGATACCACATGGACCTTTTTTTGTTTTTACCTGCCAATGCCCACCAAGCTTTTGATAGTAACATTATTCATATCAAAGCCATTATTGCCCCGTGCCTGATTCATTTTGTCATTTGTGTCACTGGAACAACAGCCTTTGGCTCACTTTTTGGAGGAGCTCGGCCCCTCCTCATCGGCCTTATAGCTGACAAATGACTTTTTGAAAAGCGATATGGTCTCCTGCGGGGGGGAAAAAGAATAGAAATTGAATCCTGCCTTCTATCAGCAGTCTCATCTGTCATCTTTTTAATATTGATGTCCATTATGTTTATGGATTATTTGGCAGTCTTCTGTTCTCTGGCCCAGCTCGCCCTGTCAGATCGGCCACTTGGGGTAGCGATAGTGCCATTTCTATTGATTGGTTTCATGGTCGGCTTTTTTTAATGGAGTTGCTCACACAACTGAAAGACAACAATGTATGTAAATGAGTCAGAGTTCAAACCACATGACGTGACCGTACCATAGGTTCAGTCTCATCATCTCAGGCCATTATCAGCTATTTGGCTCATGTTTATTGCTTCCTGTATCACCTTTCATGGATCACATGTCTGTTTACGGGAGGAAAACAGCCCTCACTAAGATTTATCACAGCTGCCAATAAGCCGTATTTCGTTTCACTGGCATGGTGCTATTATTCTGGAGCTGTTGGACAAATGCACATTTGTTAAGAACAGTGTATATAGCTAAAACAAATATCGTCTAATTCAACAGGCCTACACCTTCATGAAGGCTGTAATGTTTTGTGTTGAAACTATTCTTGAGACTGTTGATATAAGTACGTGGTAATTTTGGATTTATAAATGTATAACACAATACAATTAAACAAACTACAAAGAGGGGTTTCTTATATTTTCTCCACGTCATGTATATCAATGGAGGCAAGCTATAGCACACGGCGTACTGGGGGTTTCACTGTCCTAATATACAGTTTATCAAATTACTATAATAATCCGTATTTATCTAGTTTTTGAATCCGTATTTTTGTTAGTTTTATTGTCCTACACCAATTCTCTGCGTGCAAAATCCATATCCACTCACAATACAGATTTTATGCATCTTTTTATGTCATATGAAGCCCATATGCACCAAACAAATCAGTAGAAATGCTGCAGGGAGTTTGAAAAAATCGCTGTAAAAATGTTGAGCCTGAACGCTGCCCATGCCTTCTGCTGGGAGGTTCAGTAACAATAGCGAGCCATGTGGGGTCTGCCCTGAATCTGCTTCAATGACCACACACTGCCGTGTATTTGTAGGAAGTATCAGCCCATGTCTGCCCCCCAACCCTCTGCTCTTCTCCTCTCCCCAGTGTGTTTGCAACCAAGGTCGTAGTGGCCTCGCTCTGCTTTCCACGGGTGTGTGGGCTTCATTCATCATCCGTATGATAGCTGCATGCTAGAGTGCCCTGAGTCGCCTGTCTGTGTTTGGGTGTGATTGTGTGTGTCTGTGTGTGGGTTTGTGTGTGTGTGTGTACCCAATAAAATAAATTGTCTCTCTTTCTCGTAAGCTTGTTCTAATGCAGTGATACCCCAACTTTTTCTGTCGATCCTTTGCTTTAACTGATTATGTTCACAGGATCGGGGGGTTGGGTTTCCAAGTGTCTTTTCAATTTAATGGGCTTTATATTGTCCACCGCCAGTATTTTAAGACCCACAACACACTGGGATTTCTTGGCTGACAGCAGTGCTTGTAAAGCCCTAGGACAGATATGCCTCGTTATATTTTCTTGCTTTTAGCCCTTTTTTTGCCCTTTGTGGTGGTGGTCACGTGGCTCGTTACAGCCGTAACACACACATCATTTTATTTGCGCTTGACACCGCTCACAAATCTGTCCATCTTGGCACATCACAACCTTATTTATCTCTTATCTTTCTTCTTTCCCTTTCTTTTGGTGTGGTTGTGTGTGTCTCTCCCTCCCTCGCTCTCTTCCTCTGTAACATGAGCCGCTCCCGGGGCGTCGTTGGAACACTGTGCATGTCACGTCTTTTGTTTGATTTATTTTCTTTCATCTTTATAATCTGGGTGCTGCCATATGATATGGTGCCTTATCTTTTCAACTTGTTTGCGATTATGTGTTTTTATTTAATTCAATATTTTAACACATATTAATACGTGTGTGTGTGTTGGTGATGAAATTGTGCCCCCCCCCCCCCCCCCCCTGTAGATCTACTGCACATCACCTAGTTTGGGAACCACTGTTCTGAAGAAAGATTTTTTTTTTCTTTCTTCCCGTCTACTTCCCCAAAACTCTATTTTTGTTTCACTGATGTATCTGCAAGAGGGACATCAACACAAACAGTACTATCTTCATGTAGAAGAAAAATGTATGCCCAACCGTACCATCGCAGTAAATGATGTAAGAGCCAATGCAAGATAACGTAGTGCGAGGAAGAAACAAAGAAGCAGAACAAATACTGCAGAAGTACGACAAAAGCACAGCGCAATAACCTCCCTCCTGTGTCAGTAAATATTCAAAGTTACGGACGGATGGGACGCCATGATGCGTCCCCTGTTTGTCTTTGCAAAAGTTCTGTGTTTTATCAGGTCCATAAAATGTGAGTTGTTGAAAAAATCTATTGTGGTGTTAAAACAGGTGCATCAGCTTGGTAACAGTTTCTGATCATTATCTTAGGCATTAAATCTTTGAGATCATTGGCAGACGACCACGATGGACTCGTAGAAAGTAGACGGGACATAGCCATTCAAATCAACGTAGCGAGGTAGTCAAAGTAGCAAATGTTCCACTGAAATCCTCTGTCATGAGGCATCACGTATCAGGTGGTCTTGCACTGTGGCTGTCCCTGCTTCTGTTTTACGACTTACCTCGTTTCCTGTGGGAAAGAGGAGGTGAGTGCAGGGCTCCTGCAGGCTGGGGGCTTAAATACAGAAGGCACGTTGTTAAATTAGGTTGTCATTTTTAATGGTATGTACATCAAGGCCAAGTTCCAGACACCAGTGAGGGGATTAAATGTGTCCCTGTTCCCCCGAGGAGGTAGCTCCAGGTGCACCTTCAGTGAATGAACCACCATTTCTGCTTGACACAAAAGGAACAAAGGCAAGCAAAGATTTGGCTTGGATGAAGGTGAGGCTGGGAGTCACAAAGGAGGCTAGTCGTCCAGTCCGGCCCCATTTTGGATCGATACGAGGTGATGTAGGAGCTTGTGGGGGCGGGGGGGGGTGGAGTGGGGGGGCTAAGCTGTTCAGTCATTACCCAACCTTGTCTCCTGATTCCAGGGATTAGCAGACGCAGAAACGGGGGCGATGTTGTGTTAGTGCTACAGGAGACTCTATCAGGGATTTGAGGAGTGGAAAACACTGCCAGTCCCCAGTCGCCTTTAGTAATTGTGCCGACGGTACCGTGTGCGGGGACCTGGGGAAGTGTGTGTGTGCATAGAAGATTTCCTGGCTGCAGGGTTTGGGCACAGAGGACAAAGAGAAGAGCGAGCGGAAGGAATGTGGGCATTCGGGCCCTGCGTGTGGAAACACCAGCAGCGTGGATCGCACCGTGCTCGCTTCTCTCTCTAGTTGTGGGAGAGCTTACACTCTTGCCTGCCCACAAGCCTTTATGTGGAGCTGATGACTTGACTGAGGACAAAGCATCTAGAGAGACTGGCTAAATCCAGAGTGCTCTGTGAAAGATTTCACACACCACAACATACCCGACGGGGGGAAATGAGGGAAATCACATTTACGTCAGCGGTCAAAGAGCTGATTCAATCAGCTGCACTCCTTTGCATTTACAGTATCTTCAACTCTGATGTGAGACAACATAATTGAACTGCCTCGCACAATTGAACACCTGAGGACAACACTGACAAAAGAGCTTGAAAGTCTATGAATTGGCAAGCATTGCTTTGTAATAACTGCAAGCATTAATGACTTTGGAAGGGGGTCTTTACACAATAGGCCTTAAGTGCTTTGGTTGTGTAAAGTACCTGTGAGTTGTGTAATGTTCTCTGTGGCTCAGGAGGAAATAACCGTAGAAATTGAGACCACATATTTGGAGAAGACAGCCTGGAGAGCTACCAGGGCAGCGGTATCATTATTTTTTATTATATATTTTGATACTTTTTTATATACATTTTGCAACCATTTGATTCCGCACCGATTTTAGATCACATGACGATAACACACTTTTGGCTTGTTATTTTTCTGCATATGGATTTAGAGTTTGTTCCCCTGGCCACTAAAAGTATTGCATTGAGTATTGCACCTCACTTCCAACGGCATGCAACAAAAGACCAATATAAAGAGAAGGGTCTAAATCTGTGCAGCACAGCACGAGAGGGACTTTTAGTCCCTAGTAAGGCTCAGGCTCCAAAATACTGAACTTTCTCTGTATTTCCAACCATCCAACTTAATCGACTCTTTTTATAAGACCCAACATCTTTGTTGTGAAGTGTCGATCCCAGGACAAAATAACCCCGGTGACATCAGTTCTCTTTAGTGTTTCTACTGTATAGCTGTTATAGAAAGCTTTTTTGGTGTGTCGCAGTGTGAATTTTCATGACGAGCTTCGTGAAAACCGTATCAGAGACAGGTGGCGGTAGAAAGAATCCTCTCATGCCAGCTTCCCATGTACCTCTGCTGGTCTTCCTGCCAGCATGTGAAGTCTGTAATCTCCTCACCGCCATGAAACTAAAAACCATAATGATTTCCTCTGCTAGAAGGCCATTAGTTGGAGATACCTTCACTTGTTCAACGTGTATCTATCTTAACAAAGAGGGAACTTTTCCAAGAATAATTTGGAACAAATTAATAGATTAGATTCCAGGATTAAATATTGAAGCATTGTCTGAGACAATCTGGCGTCGGAGCTTCGCTGTCGGGCCTCATGCCGATGCAGCTTCACACCTTGTGGGCCCAAACAGTCTTGTTACCTGATGGTGAAGCGAACCAAAAGCTGTGAATGCAGAACGCACATCTTGCCACTTGACTGGGAAATGTTCAGTATTCAGAGGCCGTGAGGCTTCGCCGCCGTGGCTGCCGTCCAACACCTGCAGTTTCAGACAGCGTTTCAAAAGGAAAGAACGTCGAAAGCAAAGGCTGGGCGCATGAAAGGAGTTTTACATCCTCAGCAGGGGAACTTTTCAATCTTGTTGGCTGCATTGTGTGTTTGGACCCCGGCAAAAGAGGCCAATGAAGGCCGTAATCCGACGCAGCAGCCACAACATCCAAGCTGAGTTATGGAGGAGGAGAGTCACAGTCGACTGGATTCAATTGTGAAAGACCGCAAAGTCACGTTGACTGACTTTCCCCCTAAAATAAGATTTAGACCCAACTTAAGTTTGACAGCAGAAAATGAATTTAAACCTCCTGAAAAGAGCTCTTCCCGATTCAACCAGCGTGTTTCCAGGGGACACCAGATCTAACAAGTCTAGGAGGGAAGTGGCGACACAAAGGAGCAACACGGGTGTCTGTGCACGTGTGGGAGTGGAGGGAAATGAAATATATGACATGCGGAAATGATGCCAAATGTCACCTCTTTGTCTTCTTTTCCAAAGTTGTCCTCCTGGGCTCTAGGAAGTTTAAAAATAGAGCTTTTCTATTTTCTAGATGGGGGCCAAGGGGAAAGAGAGGAGCCCGAGCGGAGGAGTCCTCTGTGGAAGGAGAATGCAATTTGAGATTGGCCAGATTGCTTTTTTTTTTCTTCCCGTCTCTCTCTCTCTCTCTCTCTCCACCTCCCTCTTCCCCTCGGCCGCTCATGAGGCGAGATATGCACCGGCAGGGTCCCTAAGCCGCCATAAGCCCGACGGCAGTGCCGGCCCCGCCGCCGAGGAGCCCTTGCGCTCCGAGCGCAAGGAAATCAGCGGGATGAAATAAAAGAGGGACTCCAAAAAGATCAGTGGGGATATTGGTAGTGATAGATGAGAGTCAGGCGTGGAGTCTGGAGGGAGAAGAGGGGGGAGGGGGGCGTGAAAGGATGAAGGAGACGGCTCCAGTGGGATTACGGCGGGTTATGGCGGAATATAAATGCACTGCCGTCGGACAAGGCAGATTTCTCACGCTCAGGGTCGCGTTGCGCCCTCGTGGCGGTGAATGCACCGGCTTGGCTGTTAGACAAACACAGTCGCAGATGCGTCGGGGCAGATCCGTCTTGGGTGAAACATGTGTGAACCATTTTCCATCTGTCTCCTTCTGTCCCCTCCTAGGAGGAGAGGGCTCGGCCGAGGCCGGGCAGAAGGAAACGTCTACCTGCGATATTTGCCAGTTCGGGGCCGAATGCGATGTGGACGCCGAGGATGTTTGGTGAGTGTGTACACACCCAAAAACTCAAGTTAGAATCAAGTGATCTTGACACCCTTTTTTTTAATGGACTATTTTGGGACAGAAAATCCTCCCTATATTTCCATTCCCAAAAATGCTCATGAGTTTGAACACTGAGATCGTTGGATCAGAACTCCTCTTTATACTGCACACATGCGCTGCTGAACGCCCACTGGAGGTTTAGTGCGTGGTTGACCATTTCATTTAACCTCATTTACTAAAGCAGGGCACAGAGAGAAAGGAGATTTTTCGCTTATTCTGGAAATCCAATTACTAACCTCACAGGACTTCCCAATGTCAGGCCCAAAATGAGTCATCCAAGGAAAACAAGTTCAGCGAAGAAGCAACGTTTGTCGTGAATTGAACCATTTGTTGCATTTGAGAGGGATGCAGGCGATATGTTATCGGCATGCGTTAGCAAAGAGCCAGCGTCCTTTTTACGGGATAAAAGGCTCAACGGGGGAGCTGTTTTTCAGCGGCAGAAACTAACATAATTTACTTGCGACAGCGTCAATGAACCAACGCCGCTGATTTGGTGTCGAGCAACAATCGGCTGGTGTCAGCAAAATCAAGGCAGGGCGAGCGAGGAATCCCAGATGTAGCGCTTGAAATTAGAAGAGCCCTCGGAGTGTGACTCTCTCAACCTGCCTGATGTAATGGTGAGATAATGTACATTGGTGTGCAGAAACTGTAATGACAGCGAATGGTTTCATGATGCCTTTTTGCAAACACCAAGCAGATGGAGCACTCACACCAAGCACTCCTCCTGATGCCAGCCACTTCCACAAAAGCACCTTAACCTTCCACTCAAACACGGGAATTGATTTCCTGGCAATTTCTTAATTCTTAAAAGGTTATATTCATAAGGTCACGACAGCACAATGTACTCTGTCGATGATTTGTGCAGACAAAAACATGTAATGGAGCCTTGAGCCCGTGCAGCGTAACTGGAAGGAAGCCCCCTCCCCTGCAATAACACAATGGATAACACAAGAGAAGCTTCCTAAGTCACTAATGTATACCATTAAATAAGCAGTTGACGCAAACAGAATATTTC
Source organism: Apeltes quadracus (assembly GCA_021346845.1). Taxonomy (NCBI): domain Eukaryota; kingdom Metazoa; phylum Chordata; class Actinopteri; order Perciformes; family Gasterosteidae; genus Apeltes; species Apeltes quadracus. Next base: position 5,162,118 of record CM037932.1, on the reverse strand, counting down.
AGTGTAATTTCTTGTAGAACGCAATGTTTCAAAAGCTCCAACGTACTTTGACAAGAAGGTTTCAACCCAAAAGCAGGTCATCCTCATCGAGCAGCAGGTGCTGCGCAGAATCATTTTAAAGGAAAATAATATTCTTCCAATCTGGCAGTAGCTGATTTGAATCAAGATTGTCTCCAAATTAAATAATGAGCGCAAAAGATAAAAAAGTCAGCACACAGTGAAGTGTTGTGTTTATTGTAATGCATTTCTCTTATTTTTATACAAAAACATGTAGGACATGTGGCACTTAAAGTAGCCTAATAATCAGACATTTTGTTTTCACTTCATCATTAAGTCTGATGTTTTATTCATATTTACTGTGTTATGTTTGAGAGCGTATTATTATCTGGCCCTAATCACTCCGTCTTGAAGAACAGAATTAATTCAGTTTTTCGATTGCACTGCAGGAGTTATGTGAATATGTGTATTTTCTGTTGGGTTTTCTGGGCTACGAATACGAGTTTTCAATCTCCTTTCCCCGGCATGGCGATGGCTAAGCCGCCGCCTGGCAGAAATCCGTGGTAACAGTGCAAACAACGACAAAGGTGCTGGTAGCGCAAACAGTGTCATGAGGCGGAAGCAGAATGAAGAATGTTATCAGCAGGGACCGCTGTGTGGGTGCAGAGCAAACAGCGGCTTCGGCCTTGAGACGTTTCGGCATTCATTCACAGACAATCAGGACTGTACACACAGTGCGCTGCTATGCTCACAGACATGACGCCACTGCCAACTTCAGACTCATCATCCCTTCTGGAAACACGCTCACTTCCTCCTCTCTTGACGCATAATCACTAACAACGCCAGGCTCAAAGTACTATTTAAGCCACCACGGTATGAGTGCATCACCTTTCAAAATGTCGCGGCATTGCTGCTGGCATCAAAAGCATTCTTTTGATCAGCGTGCTATTCAGCGCAATCATTACACAACATTTTGCACTTTGTCAACAGAAAAGCCTGCTTGACATTTATGATGAAGGGTTGTTTTCATAATGTGCTTAGAAATTAGGAGAAAACTGCTGTTGATTGCCAGACATTCCTTTGATTCTATTTGCCATCATCGCCTCGATGCATGAGGCGAAGATGAAACGGTTCTTAGTGATGTGACCTGTTTTGGAGGCAGAGACCCACTCACCCCTCACAGATCAATAGAGTGTTGCAAAAACCCATTTAGATCCATCTGTGGTGTAAAACCGTAATCACCCGCAAAAAGCCATGCTTTCAAATCCGTCAATAGCACCCATCAGTGTTGATGGAATTAAGGCCGAGGAGGAGCAGATAGTGAGCTCGTCTAGGAGGAGGGGGGGGGGGGGGCGCGCTTGACGTGTGAACGCTGGGTTTAGACCTTCCGGGAAAGCACTTTTGGGCTTTTGAAAGAGGGAACCTGCCACCTCGTTACAGCCCATTCGAAGAGCAAAACCATTTCAATGGAGACGAGTCACAGGCCAACCTGTAGAGCTGGCTACAGGCACGCACGCATTTATACACACAGCATCCACTGCAGGCCGTCCACACATTACTGACATGGACAGATTATGAGACAATGGAGCGCCGTGACCCCATGACATCCTTCCTACACAGGAAGACACTTTTTCCTTTGAATGAGTTGGCCTTTTCTTGTTGTCCATTTTGTGTTGAATTATCAACTCTTCATAATCATTTTGCGTCCCTTTGTAGTTGTTCAGCGACTCCTTGCACTCACTATTAGTCTGTGGGTGATTTGCATCTTTTTTTTAGGTTGTTTTGTGTCTCTTTGTGGTCTTTTTTCATCGCTTTGTGCTTTTTTTTCTGTGACTCATTGTTTTTGTTTTGTAACCCAACACAATGAAACACAAATTGTCACACATTGACATTTTGTTGCCTTTTCCAAAGAGCCCCTACGACTGGTTAACGTGGCAAACGTTTCGTCCCAATGAGCTGCTCCTTTTGGATGTAGTCGTGGCTAGTGTTGGGACAAAGTAACGCGTTACTGTGTCACTGTTCCACTACTTTTAGCGGTAACGAGCACGTAACGAATCATTTTCTTAAATCAAGTAACGCAGTTACAATTACTAAAATATGAATGAGTTTGTTACTCGCGTTACTCTCGAACTGAGCATTAAAAAGCCTCCCAGTCCGACTTCCTCGCATATTTTGGCGTCTTTCTGCCTACCGGCACTTGCTGTGCATGGGCGCCGCCATCTTTGTTGACGTTATGTCCATGCATGTTCCTGGACGGCAGTTTTCCACGGGCCGTGTAGCTAGCTTCAGTGCTAGCAGTTGCTACGCCAGGACCCCCAGCAGATGTTGGTGGCTGTAACTCACGTTTCGTCTCCCTTTTCCTGGTAACTGTCAGGATGGGTCGGAGGGGCGAGCAGGAAGGGGGACTCAGACGCAGAGTATTCAAAAATAAAAAAGGGACTTTAATAGTCAAAAACCACAGAAACTCAAAAACGCCACGAGGGGCAAAAACGGGCTGTGAACGAGGGACAAGGAACAGGACACTCACCAACACTGCCTTTCGACCAACAAACAATGAACCCACACAAGACAAGAGACCCACATGACTTAAATACACAAGGGAGGTGCAGGTGATTGGAAATAGGTGGAATCACTCAGACAATCACAAGGGGAGACAGGACAAGGCAGGAAGTGAAGTTACCCAGGGAAACCAGAAACACGAAACTTCACAATAAGACATGGACAAGATCAAACCGTGACAGAACCCCCCCCTCAAGGACCGAATTCCAGACGGTCCTAAAGGACCTGAGGGGAGGGCAGAGACGAGGACATGGCAGACAAGGGGCGGGAGGGTGGGGACCCGAAGGCGCTGGTCCCCCCGGGGGACTCCGGCGGGCGAGGTGGCGGACGGCGACTGGGTCTCCGGGCCACGGAGGTCAGGAGCGACCTCTTCATGGCCAACCAACGTGGACTTATATGATCTTATGATCTTATCGTCATATAATTCAAGCCTAGAATATATGCATTTCCTCTCTTCTCTCTTTCCCCTTTTTACTTTACATTGCTCTGATTTGCTGTATTTTTCTATTCTCCTTCTCTCTCTCTCTCTCTCTCTCTCTCTCTCTGCCTGTCACTAATTTTTTCAAAGGATAACAGAGACATTTTGGGCTATGGATGATAAAAATCGATGCGATATTCAGATTGAATAGGATTTTCTGCTCAGGTTTTGTACATAACAAGAGGCGTCTGTGGATACATTGGCCTCAGTTGCTGTTTGTCTATGTTAAAGTGTCTACTTTCCTTTAAAATATTTGTACATAAGAATATCGATCGAAGCTTCTGCTCACTCTCTTCCTCTGTTGGAGGATTAGCCATGCGTGGAACTTGTATACTAGTATAACCTCATCTATAAATCCAACTTTGAACTGCGGCCCAACTACTCATCCACATGCACATGGCGTTAACTGCTGCCACAGTCTACTTTCCCTGGGCTTCATCACTCTATCGCCCCAAAAACAGCCTCCTCCTTTCACCCACAGCAGGAACTGATCCCCATTTTAAACTACTTTTTAGAAAGCTGGGGAGTGCGTGTCATGTACGCAGCTTTACCCACCGTTCGTTTTATGTCTTCTTTTTTTGTCTTTGTATGATTGTCCTGTCCTTTTGTAACTTTGTGTGGTATTGCTGTTGTGTCTAAACCAGGTGTCTGCTGAGAATACATTTAATTACTGTCTGTCAGATTAAAGGTTAAATCAAAAGAAAAGTAATAACATACGGTGTGTGTGTGTGTGTGTGTTTTGTGTGTTAATGTGTGTGAAGTGCCCTTTTCTCAGTTGGGAGTCAGCAGACAGTGTGCGGGGGGAGGGCGGGGGGAGGTGGGGGGGGGGGTCTTAGATGGGAGGGAAACACTCGCAGGGAACTAATCAATACGACACATCCCGCTACGGAAAGTACGCTCTCGTGGCACACACACACTCTCTGCTACGTACAGTACACACATTCACACTTCACAACCAATTTGGGCCTCTGAGCAGAACGTGTGATAGTAATGACTTGGTGGCCGAGAGGGAAAAAAAATAGAAGTTATCACAAAGCGATGGCGGACCCCTGTGCGTGTAAAGGACCGTTTGGGCACGCCTGTTTGCAGGTGTTTGAGTGTGTGTGTGTGTGTGTGTGTGTGCGGGTGGCATTAGGATGTGTTGACGCACTGCAGTCTGGTAGTATAGTGCCTATTGTGGAGAAAGTGAGAGGCCTCGTTAAAAATGCATGAAGCCCAGACTCCAGCCACCGAGCATCAGCGGCCTCTGGGGAGGGCCGAGGCTGTGAGAGCTGTACACATGTACATGTGTGACGGGTTAAAGCTGTGCTCCCCACGTGTGGAACAATCCCTTCAGCTCGGAAGCTCTTAAGACGCTCTGCTTTTGATCCTCAGTTCATCGCAATTCTTCCCGCTGCGTCCTTTCATGATGAAACTATCCTCAATTTGATACTTTTAATGATAAAGCAGCCATTTTAATTGCCATTCTAATCGCCCCTTGAGGGTGAGAGGTTATTGCAAAATGAGTCTGTATTTTTTTAATCAACTTTAAAGACTAAAAAGAAAATTCTCGCTTCCTTCTCGTACTATTAAGGTCTGTGGATTATTTTCACATTTGAAGTAGGAGTGTGTGTCTACCCCTTTTGATTTGATCCGAAATTAGATATTTTTATAGATTTTACAGTATAAATCTGTATATATATATATATATATATATATATATATATATATATATAGCTATATTTATAACAGTGAAATATATATAATACTGTGAGTTGAAAGCCAATTCTACCAGAATAGAGTTGAAACAATATTGGGTAAGATTTCTCTCATGTCACTATCCTATAAAATCCTATCCTATAAAAGTATTATTTTAAGTGGTGGCACTCGGACACAAATATATTTTTTGATGAACACTTTTGACTTCACTGATTGAGACGTTTTGTTGACTTTTACAACCTTAATTGCAAATTTAATCAAGATTAAACTTGTAGTGAAAGAAAAGAAACATTCAATAACAACCCTTTCCACAGACTGTACTTACTCTTCTGTGAATACAATTCCAAATATAGAAATTTGAACCTAACCACGTAGCTCTGCACCCTAAAACGTAAGTAATGCGCATGTTTTTGTTTCAATTTGCAACATCATATACGTTTTTAAAGGTGCAGGTCATTCAGGAGTGCATCGGCTCCTCTGTCGTCTCAAAGAGGATTTGGGAAACGGCCGCGTCCTCTCTGATTCATGACAACGTCCTTCTTACTTCGCTGATCCACCCGTTCACCAGTAGCTGAGCGCTGCCACCCTTTGCTGCACGGGGGTTTCACTCAGCGTCAACGTCAGCATTCCAACGCATCACGGCTGATGGAGAAGGCATCGTGTGCGTGCGTGTGCGTGCGTGCGTGGGCACGTGGTTATGTGTCGGGTGGCGGCCACGTGGGCGCGTATGCAAATGCAGCTGTGTAAGACAGCTGAATGCCTGTATTTTACTGAGAGTTCGGCACCGGGGGGAAATAGAAAGACCAGGAGAATAATGACAGATTTCTAATTACAGAATCTAGCGTTCAGTGCTACTCAGCAGCAAGCGTCTAGGGGAGGCAATCTGGGGGTAATTTCTGCTGATCGGGATTGTCACACTCTCCGCACGTGCGCGTGCTCACGGGAGTTTGCGTGCACATGCACGCTGGTGTTGGTACTGACTCTCTGCGGTGAGCACGTCGCACGCACGGACATACACACTGAAACCAACACAGAATGTCTCACACTTGTAATTTCACAGCAAATTGTGGTACGACAGCAAATTGCCCGGTTAATTTGCAAGCTCTGAGAGCATCACTGCAAAATGAATGCATTAGCAATGCGACGCATTCCGCCACAAAAACACTCTGAGATATCGGCTGTGTGGAAGGACGCAACTGACCGACAATATAGTTCTATAGCTTACGGGTGCAAGCAGCTATTGCAGCTGCACAATTTGTCATTGCCATTCACTCTGGAGTGAATAAGCTGTGTCTGTTTGCACCTTTTGCGTAACTACTGTCTACTGTACACTTTTTGAACCATCTAAAGCAGGGGTGTCAACTCATTCTGGTCTAATGGCCGCATACAACTTAATCGGATCTCAAGCGGTTCAGACCAGTAAACTTATTCCAAAATTACATAGAACTAACAATAAGTCCACTTTTTTTTGTATTAGTGCAAAGAAGAAGAATGAAATTATAAAAATATTTATATGCAAAGAATCGTCCTTTTACTAAATATATTATGAACAACATAAGAGTTTTTAAGAAACGTGTGTGCAATTTCAACAACATTTTTGCCCAGCTTAACATTTATTTAAGCATAAAAACTGATCACAGTGATTGCACAATGTTGCAAAACATTTATTGACAGTTTTGTGGCAGTTAAAACACTGTCCTGCATGTTAAAATACATCAAACACGTCAAAATGTATAAATTATTTAAAATCCATTTTGCTTCTGGGAAGCAATTCTGAACACATGAACTGACTCCACACACAGCGCCACTAGCGGACAATATAGGAACTGCATGTTTTATAGAAAATGAAAATGAAGTTTATTCTTTTTTTTTTCTTCAATAATGCAGATTTATCCCACGGGCCAGACTGAACCACTTGGCCCGCGGGCCGTATGTTTGACACCCCTGATCTAAAGAGATGTCGGAGTGGTGGGCGGGGTCAACGTCGGACTTTGGGCAGGAGACCGCTGATAATGTCAACGTACACATTTTAACCCTAAACATGATGCTTTTATAAAACCGTAACACACTTTTAATTTGGCCCACAGTCTTCAACAAACAGGGATTTGTATTTCTTTTGTACCCCCTAGTGGAGTTTTTGGGCTGCTAGCAATGCCAATAGCGACATAGCCGCCGCTAGAAGCCCGGCTACACCAGTTTGCAGCGTTTTGCCGGTAGATCGCGAGGCTAATAGGAAAGAACCGACACGCCCCGGGTGCCATTATTCTTTAGCCATCACCACGTACAATCAGCATTCACTTCATAATGGTGAGCTAAAGGGGGGGAGAAATGTGCGTATTGCCGTATTGAGCTAATCCAGCCATCAGTGGTTATGTCTTGCTTGTATTAACAGATAATCTCCATTTGAGGGTAAGGTAGTCCACACTTTATGTCCCAGCTGAGACAATAACGCACCAGACAAGTTTCAGCGTCATCTCATCTTTACCGAGATCGCTTTTTAGAATTTCTCAGCCGATTGGGCTTTGTTGAAGGACACTATAAGGACACGAAGTAATGTCGGGAAGCTCCTCTGCATTGTTCAATGGTTTCCTTTATTTCCACCGTGTGCACTGATAGCTTTAGCTCATGAGTTATTATTTTCCATTCAGGCTATTTTCAATGTTATCTAAAATATATGACATATCTGAAAGCCTTAGAATGGTGGCTGTTTTTTGTCCCGCGATTCCTGCAGCAACACAAAAATGTAGTGCTTTTGTTATCTACAATTGTGCCATTATTAATTGCTTCCTGCCATTATAAGAATACATCATCCGTCAATCATGCCCTCCCTGCAGTTAAATCCATTCGCTATTGTGTCAGATTGAATGTGCCAGAACCCGTTTTGAACAGGATTACTGTGCACGGTCCAACATCCTGACTGAGTGCAAGTTATACTGTTTTTCCAATTTTTTCCTGTCTCGTTTTTATAATCCCTCAAAGAGTGTGCGTCCCTCGCGGTCTAAACCGCGCGCACGTCTCTCCGAATAAAGACATTAACGCGTCATCCCATCTGTTTTAGATCTTGGCGTGGATAATAAACCAAACCCTGGCACGCCTGGACTAATGTGCCGCCTTGCTCCGCAGGTGTGTTTGCAACATCGACTGCTCCCACATCAGCTTCAACCCGGTGTGTGCCTCCGACGGCCGTTCCTATGACAACCCCTGCCAGGTGAAGGAGGCTTCCTGTCAGAAGCAGGAACGCATCGAGGTCAAGCACCTGGGCCACTGCCAAGGTCAGACCCTCACACACACACGGTGGAAGTGCTCGTGTTAAATGGAGGCCGTGGGGGCAGATGAGGCAGCTTGAGGATCATCATGCAAAATGCATGATTGTAAATCTCCACTCAATCACATTTCAGGAATAGTGCAAAAATAATCCCCAAATCCCACATAGCTTCCGCTGCTATGTATATTGATAATTTTACTGAGTGGTAATCCCCCTCTTTTGAGCATGCAGTATCTTTTATTTGCGTGCAGTATTTGTTTGAACCGGTCCCAGGGATAAAGTCATTTTATTAATCGCTGTGTTTAAATCCCTACACCGAGTTATACGGCTAATCCACATGGGCAGAAGACAAAGGCGCTTGAGGAAAAGTTTTTTTTTATTGTATTTTATTTTATTTGAGCGATGATCTACCAACACACTCCCTTTTCCTTCGTTTTTACTCATTCTGCTTATCGCAACAACAAGATCAGGCCGATGTCATGCGGTGGGAAGACGGAAAGAGACGGTCTCAGTCCCGGGAGGCGCTCCAATCTCAATTGTTAGCGGCCTTTATTTTGTACGGGTACATTTGTGAGCATTTGATTGGCTCTGCGTCCAACAAGGGCCAACGGGACAATTGATCGAGATGTGAGGACCGAGATGAAGGCTTTTGAGGAGTAATGGGGAGTAAAGTAATCAGGGCTAACCAGCTGTGGAACACAAAGACAAATCTGTATTCCCCCATGTTCCTCCCTTTGGGTCGGGCCACCCCGATCGATCCCATCACGGCTCCGCGCATTCTCTTTCAATCAGGAAAAGTGGAGAGCCGAGCAAATGTCAAGAAACCTGTGGAAATGTTAGCCAGGATTCAAAGTGGCACGCAGCTATTTAGATGCCTTTCATGCTTCATCCCCGTGGGTCACTTAGGGTGTTACAGAGCAACAGTTTCACATTTTATTTTTGATTTTGTGCAAATAGTTTTGCTTTTTAATGTAGCTCAAAATTGAATAATTCCAATTCTCTTCTCTATTAAAGCACCAGATGCGCCCAGTTTGAGGCGTTGTATCATTGAGACGTTAAGGTTTAATTGATGTGCGAAGCTAGGGAATATTAAAGGTTCTGAACTGTGGGAAACTGCTCTCTTTCTATACTATTATTCTTCCGCTGGCGTTCCAAGAGCCAATAAAAATAAATACGGAACAAAGAAAGAATTAATTGCATCATAAAAAGGGGGAAATACTTCACAGACTTAAAAGGAATAAATTCACGGACCACTGAAAGAAATCGATTGCAATAAAATGATAGTAATTGTAAGGAGATTTTCTCTTGCCATTGTGTAAAGAGAAAGTCAATGTGGCGTCGATAAGGTGAGCAGAGAAGGCATTTTTCGCTCTGATCTTTTCCACCCAGCTCTGCTCCATCTCACCCTTTGTTCAGGGGACACACTTTATCACTTTTTAAGTGGATTTCTCACATCACGTACATGCACCTTAACCAGACAGGTACACACACAGCAGGCGAAGCCTTGATTCACATTGAGCTCTTCCTACCTGCACCGCCACCGGTTTGAATGTGTGACCCGTACCGGAGGGGGCGGAGCCATGGGGGAGGTTGTGGGCACCTGAAATCCGCTAAAATGTTTTTTGTTTTCCGCTTTCCAGGCGACATCACCGACGCGCGGACCGACAACACAGGTCAGTGCGTGGCCTAATAACGTGTGCGCCATTAGTACCCTGCACTCCATTCAGTTCTTTGTTTACCTTGTTTCTCACGCGTTTTTTAGATCGCACTTCTTCCATTCTGGTCCATTTTGATTTTGCCTCTCCTCACTTTCTGAAATCTGCCTCTTTCTTGTACGTACAAGCATTTACAGGCAGTAAAGAGCACATGTGCTCTAAAGGTTGACGTATTGTGTCCGCGTTTGTTTCGCAGATAAGATAGACGAGGACCCGAGGAACGAGCTGGCCCGCGGCCTGTACATCCCCTGTCCGGATCACTACAAAAACTACTGCGTCCACGGCGAGTGTCAGTTCCCAAGTATCCTGGCCCAGCCCTCCTGCAGGTGCACGCACACGCACAAACACATACACACACAGTGATACTTTTCTGACACTTATCATCTGCCAGATCGCTATCAGAGCGTATTTTCTAAATGTGAGGTGAATGGTGGTTTTTAATAGTTATTTATAAGCCTCTATGCGTATTAGCTCATTAGGTGCTGGAGCGTGGGGTTTCTTATGCAGCAATAAATCCAACTATATCCATGCAATCATTGGCAACGATCTATTTACATAGTAACTCTGAGGATCTCATAGCTATGAATGAGTCCTGCATGAAGCAGGAGGACTCCGATCAGCTCTTTGATGCCGCTGTCCTTCTCTTTACGACATCGAGAAAGAAAGCATGTCGTTTAAGGTGGCTGGTTAATTGTGACATTAAGCTGGGGAAGGAGAGTGCTTGAGCCTCTTTATTTCTCTGTGAGGGAAGCGAGGTCTTTGAGCTGTGGCTGTTGACCAGTGAATGTTTCGCTTATGTTTCAATTTTTAATTTAATTTTGTTTCGGTGATGATTAGATCTCGACAACCCGCTTTGGTCCACCGTTATCTGCCTGCCAATGGTAATACTTGGCCGCAAACACGACACTGTGCTGCTGCTGCCACCGTCATGGATGACTGACACCTCAAGGGTGCCATCAGCAGGTTTCAAGAAGCTCTCAAATACTGTTTGCAGCATCAAAAGGAAATATAAAAAGCGTTTCAACTGCAAGTGACGAACATAACTGCTTGCAGTCTATAATTTAAAAGAACTCTAGGCACTGAGCTGGAAGCATTGAGCTGTACCACTTTTAACCATGGATGACACACTTTTTTGGGGGGATGACTGCTTTCATTCGCCATCGCTCCTCTTGTGGCCGTGGCTTTCAGTTGAAAAGCTCCGATGAACCCTGTGTTCACTGCCCAGCCAGCAGGAAGGCAGCAAACGCCCAGACAGTGACCAGCTGGTGACCTGCTTGACCTGAACCTGGTCCTACTTGTAGTCCTGACCCTAAACCCTGTGTTTGAAGGATGATTGTCGCTTAACTTACTCACCGATATTTCTTTATGCTTGGCCATCCTTTCGGTTATTATAATCTCAGCTTGAAGTGGAGCAAAAACTCAAGTTTCATTCCTCTCAGTGATTCCCAGGACACAGCGTCCCAACCAACACGCACATTGTGCTGAAATATGCCCTGACCTTGGATGTTTTGGTCATATTTTGGCTTCATAAGTATTCTGAATACAAATTGATGCAGACCCGCTTCATACACACACACACACACACTTGAAGAACAGCAGGCACACAGCTGCAACCTTTCAGCACACATACAGTGCGCCTTCACATTCACCTAAGCACACAAGATAGACCTGGACACAGGCAGCCCGGACATGCATTTAGATAAAGGTACAATGCAGAATGCTATTAAACCCCCTTCCACACTCACACACACAATGAATGCACGTGTGCGGCTCAGGTCTGCCATCTTTTACAGCCCGATAGCGCCTCAGCCAAGGGGGGTCTTGGTATCGCTCGCTCCCACTATCTCTCTCTCTCTCTCTCTCTCTCTCTCTCTCTCTCTCTCCCTCTTTCCTCCATAACCTCGCTTGTCCCAGCCAGCCGTTCATTCTTCATGCATATAGAGCAGGGATCAACAGGGAAGGATTTGCCAAAGGTCTTTGCTGCCCCCTGCTGGCTGCAGGAGCCTCCTGGAGGTTATGTCCTAATGATCAGTGCTGGGAGGGGGCCTTTGGGGGGGAAGGATAGTGGTCTCTCTGTGAGAGAGCAGCGTGCACAAACAAAACGAGGTTGCAATGTTCCTCTCACCCAGTGTCAGGTCGCAGGGGTAGAGTATTTGAAGGAGACTGTGTGTGTGTGTGTGTGTGTTGGTACCAAACAAGGACATGCAGGTGTTGGTTTGTAACAACCTCCCCAGAGAAAGGCTGGGGGAGATGGAGAGAGAAAGAGAGATTAAAAGGGGAACCATTTTAGCTCCTCTCTGAGGACAGAAATCATCTCTATTAGTCTCCCCCCACTCCCTCTCTCTTTGTGTGCGTGTGTGTGTGTGTGTGTGTGTGTTTCTGGCTCTCTCTCTTATACGGTGTCCACACTAAGCTGGCGGAATCCGAAAGCGTCAATTACGTTGACGCTGCACGTTCCTACTGGTGCCTTTAAGTTGCTTCTGTAAAATACCGTCGTTCCGGTTCACACTGACGATGGCGATTAGACCGGGCCGACCGTCCATCACCCCACTGTGCTGTGATCAAATGCGGCTCACTGCCACTGCTGTTTGCCCAAAGGAAAATGAACATGAATGAAGATGAACATGCTCGGACTCTCCCTCCTCATCGCACAGTGAAGGAGAAGGTGCGGCGCTGCACAGACACAGAAGCATTGTTCCACCGCGACGCCTTTACCAAACAGACACTGACGGGAAACGCGGGAATAATGGACCCGCCTTCCCAACGCAAAGAAATAACTGCCTCTTTCTCTCTCTCTCTCTCTCTCTCTCTGTCTCTCTCTTTCCGTCTCCCTTCATGTGCGTGTGTGTTCTCAGCTGTCACTCGGGTTTCAGAGGCCCCCAGTGTGACGACAAAGAGTACCACGAGCTCTACGTGGTGCCGGGCTCCGGCAAACCGCACTACGTCCTCATCGCCTCCATCATTGGAGCACTGCAGGTGGTCATCATCTGTGTGGTGGTGCTCTGCATTACAAGGTGAGTCAATTCCCAACACACACACACACACACACATTCGTACATGTACAAACGAGCACGGGGGAAGTGTTTTTCACACGGCCTGTATTTAGGAGTCACAGGAGAGCCGGCGGGGGTCCTGAGCCTGAAGGAACCAGCTGAAAGGTCACCTTGCTTAGGCCACAGAGAGAAAGCCCCGTCACGCTCTCTGTGGACGCACACACACACACACACACACACACACACATGGATGCAGACATCCAAAAACAATCAGCACATATGCACAGAGACATCTGTGTGGGCAACAACAACGTTTTGAACAAACTTTTTGTAAAGGCTCCCTCACACACACACACACACACACACACACACACACACAGATAGCATGGGGCCTTCTCTGCCTCCGGCTGACCTAAGCAATTTACAACATTTAATAAAAGATTTTTTGGGCCGAGACAAAACGGCCCCTCTGAGCAAGAGGGCCGTAGACAAAGAGGACGAGCTGTTGTCAAGGGGACATAGAAGGAAGGAAAATTCTTTCATCGAATACACACACGCCAACCGATTAGGGCGTCCTGGTGCTGTGCCATATCCACTCACAGAGACAACTATAAGACAACAAAAAACAGCCCACAATGCATCGCGCGGCTCTCCCTTGTTACAGGGGAGTTGAGTTTGAACGAAATGTGAAGGGGAATGAATAAATGTATCCGGACAAATGCCCACTGGACACTTTGTGAGGTTTATCCTTCGTGGCAGCGACTCAACAAGGTGCTGGAAACATCTGCCATGCGAGTCCCCCTAAGGCGGCTGTAATGCAACGTATGCTCATCAAACGGTTCACGTGGCGAAAGAGTGACTTTTATAGGCAACCATGACACAAAAAAAAATGATTGTGAAACACGTCAGATTCAGGCAACAAACCGTAAGGTTTAGGGAAAGTTTTAACAACCCAACCCTGTCTCACCTCCACCTTCCTTCCTGCTTCCTGCGTGGGTTTGTGTATGGGGGGTATGCTTCATGCTTCCCTGATTATGTGGCTTGCATACGAATCGATTATGTGGGACATGGTGGGTTTGAGGTCTGGTGATGTTCAGTTTCACCTTTGCCACGTGGCGTTTCATCACGCAGGAAGTTACCACAAAATTGTGGCCATAAAGGGATGGACAGGATTGCTCGGGTCAGCTTCGGCATTCAAATGACACTCAGCTGGTCCGGAGCGCCCAACGTGTGCCATGGAAATACCTCCCGTAGCATTAGACCACCAGCAGCAGCCTGAACCATTAAAAACCATTTTGACGCGACTGTCACCATGTACCATGTTCAATGCTCAAGAGGTATTTCCTATTTTTTGTGAATATGTCCCAGTAGGTGCAACATTCAAACCTCCCCCCTCTCCGTTCCAATGCTTCGTCTTCAGCGGATCCGTCCTGACCTCGTCTGCAGACTCAGACGCAGTGTGTGTGTCGGCTGAATAGATAGAATAGATGGGTATTGGTGAGCGGTTGTGCCTCCGAGCCGTAGTGTTGAGAATGCCGCTGCATTTGTTTGTTGTTACTATCCATTCACTTCAAGAACAAACGGGTGGGAGTAGAAAAGGTCACCTCAGAGCATGTTGGAAAAAGGTCTGCTCGAGAGGGATTTAGTGCAGATGTGATGTCGTTCCCAAACAATTTTTGTGGACGTGAGGGAAACACCAAATCCAACAATGCTTTATTTTTTTGCCCAACGAAAGGGTAGTTTTTACTTTGAGCTTAAAGCGGTTTGCTTGGTGAGTGAGTGAGACCTTTTTTGTCGAATTCATTTCTCAGGCAAAAATCTCACGGCCCTGTTCCTTAGAGTACACAGGCTGAGAGGAGGACTTTAAGCTCTGATGTAGGCTGAGAACAGATATAATCTATATTCACTGTGTTTATTTGCGGTTTCATATTGATACATCAATTAATTTGATTTGTCTTTGTTGTGTGTCACTGCTTGACTGAGATCAAAACTAGGCCATTGTGTGAACCAGAGCACATCGTGAACAGTTTGAAGGACTGTTTTCAGCTGTGGGCTGGTACACATTTGATTCATCGGTGATTACTGCAGCCAAACCAGACAGCAGTGGTCATTGTACTGAAGCGACGTGTCTCCCGGAGCACTGCTGTGGCTCGTGAAAGCTTTTTTTGAGCAACAATGGAGCTGTTTGGCACCGAGTATAAAGCATGCTATGATTCCAGTCAATCAATGCCAGCTGTGGTCGTTTCACTGGCTTTTTTGCCAACCTCATCCTTTCATAAACAATACAGTAAATACTGACGTGTGTAAAGATATAAGATCTTTCCCCTTGCATGCATCCCCTCACGACGCTCATCCGCCTTCTTCTCTCCTGCGCAGGAAGTGTCCGCGCACCAACAGGATCAACCGGCAGAAGC
Organism: Apeltes quadracus; assembly: GCA_021346845.1. Taxonomy (NCBI): domain Eukaryota; kingdom Metazoa; phylum Chordata; class Actinopteri; order Perciformes; family Gasterosteidae; genus Apeltes; species Apeltes quadracus. The sequence goes on along the minus strand of CM037932.1, from coordinate 5,146,999 downwards.
AGAACAATGTCCACTTCAGTACGGAGAACACCATGCGCGCCTCCACGCGGCTCATCTGAGCCCGGACGCCCCGGACTGAGCCCCGCGCCACTTTCCGGAGCGCTGTGGCGTTAGATGTCCCCCTCCTTGTAGGCCTAACCCCCAAAAAATGAGGATCCCCGCCCCCCCTCACCGCCCCCTTCTCTCCAACCCTCACTCCTCCTCGCCCTCTCCCCCAGGTATGAACTCCACGGATGCCCGGGGAGAAAGGCCCGAAGCAAAGAGCTGGCGCACAAGTCAGAGATGAGACTCTCACACGTGGGGTATTGTTGACATAGACCGCTGCCAGTCCCCTGCCAGTCCCCCCCCCCCTCCTACCTCCCCTCTCCCCCCCGGGTGCAGGCGTGTCTTTCTGCACCGGTCACGTCCCCCCAGTTTTTTTCTTCCTCTGAAAAACAGAACTGTGAACTTTTTGGCGGGAGGGGGGGATGGGGTAAATAGGGGATACTGAATGTGTGTGTGTGCGTGCGTATGGGTGTGTGTGTCTGGGGAGGGGATGGATGGGGGAGGGGGGGTATTAGATGTGAGCTTTTGGTAGAGGCGGGCTAGCCGGTGTCTGTCATTTTTAGATGAGGCGGGTCAAAGCAAAGCAGGTAGACAGGCCTTCAATGAGGTGTGTGTTGTCCGGTCCGAGGGTGGGGGAAGGGGAGAGGGGGGGGGGCTACACGTGATGCCTTTGCACCTTGTGTTATAGGAAACCTTTGACAGAGGGCACAATGTTATTATAGAGCTCTCTGTTTCGGTTGTGACAATTGCGTCAGCTTCTGTATCTTGGGTTCTATTTCCAATAGTTATTACTACATTGTCTTGATGGGGTCATTTTTCTGTAAATGTAAATAAATAATTTATATCACGAAATGTAACATGATGTGTCGTTCTTTGTTAGTGTCGTGGAGAAGGGCAATAACCAAGAGGCTAGTTGACTGTTGTCATATTCAATTTAAAGTATATGTATTTAAATTGGGCTAATCCAGTTATATTTAAACACACGCATTTAAAGAATAATGTATAATACAATCATATTGTAATGCAGTTTTTAAATATGCATAAGTGTGATTTTATAGTTTTCTTTTCTTTTGGTCTGAAAGAAATTATGTTATTTCATGGACACTTATTCCACTATATTTATTTATTCAACAGCTTTGTTATGTTTAATTATATATATATATATATATATATATATATATATATATATATATATATATATGTATATGTATATGTATATTTTATTTATAAAAAGAAGTTTTAATTTAATACAATTACCTTGTCTGGTATGTTGTCGTGGCCGAGTGGTTAAGGCGATGGACTAGAAATCCATTGGGGTCTCCCCGCGCAGGTTCGAATCCTGCCGACAACGAGTATTTTAGTCTTTAAAAATTCCGTGTTTATCCAACTACGAAACAGCTGAACAATACGATAAACGTGTGTTAACACTGAATGCTTTTATCCAGCGTGAATAATTAATTAAAAACAACAATTCCTTAGACTAGTTGTGGAGAATTGTCAATCAAGTCAGCAAATAACCGACTGTATTGTAGTATTGCTTTGAGCATAGTTGTCCTTTAGTTTGCCTTTTTAAATTCTATGTCGCTTTGTGGAGTGCGATAAGTGAGGAGACAAGAGCCGGAGATGCGTTGAGTCAGCTTTACTCTCCACTTTAATAGTACATCAAAAACTGAACAACCAGTGAGCCCCACTGCGGCCGCACCCTCTAACACAGGGGTGTCAAACGTACGGCCCGCGGGCCGGAAACGGCCCGACAGGTGGTTCAGTCTGGCCCGTGGGATAAATCTGTATTACTGAAAAAAAATAAGAATACACTTCTATAAAATCTGCAGTTCCTATATTGTCCGCTAGTGGCGCTGTTTCACGTCTATCGCTTTACCCGCATTTTCTGTTGACCCTGGCACCCTCTTCAGTGAAATGTCTTACTTTTATGTCTTACTTCGTCATTACTTTTCTTAAAAACTCTTAGGTTGTTGATAATATATTTATTAAAAGGACAATTCATTGCATATAAAGATGTTTATAATTTACTTCTTCTCTGCACTAATACAAAGAAGAAAGTGGACTTATTGTTAGTTCTATGTCATTTTAGAATGAGTTTACTGGTCTGGCCCACTTGAGATGCGATTAAGTTGTATGCGGCCCCCAGACCAGAATGAGTTTGACACCCCTGCTCTAACATCACACCTCCCCCTTAAAGGTGCAGTGAATGTCTCTCTCAGTGTTATTTGTGGGTCACCACAGCTTTATACTTAAATATTGTACTTTCTACACAACTACATTTTACTTGACCGTAGGTAGGTAACTGTCATATTTATTAAGCCACCTGAGAATGAATTTATGCCTCAAGGACCAGCAGTTTGGACAAAGTGAAATCAGTACAGTAAATACCACACGGCTTAATTATTTGGGGAAAAGATCCTAGTTCTTTTATGAGGTTCTCAGGGGGAAGCGCGCTCAGGGTCGGCTATGGGTCATTCTGCCAGACTTTAAACTTATTTAACACTTAACCGTGTCAACCAACCAAGTTTAAGGCAATGATGCATTCACACTGGACATAAAAAGTGTTTTATACGTGGCAGCCTTCCTCTGACAAACTCATGACAAACTTGTTTTCTCTTTCCTGTCATATTCTTACTGGCAGCCAAGCCCCACTCCACCTTAAACCGATTTGCAAGTTAAAAAGTGGAGAATGTCCAGAAAGTTTCCTTTCCCCAAACATAAAAAATAAGAATAAAGTGAGTGCTAAGGCCCAGGAAGGTGTCATAAGATTCACAAAGCTAGGGTGCTTTTGTGCACAGGAGAGCGTCTAAACGGATAATTTATTCCAAGATTTCAGCTCCAAAGCAAATGCCACAACTGGTGTAGCTCTGGTTCGGCAGAGTATTTTTTCTTTTGCTCTACAATGAACCGGCGGGCATTAGCTATCCACATGGGCACAGGACATAGTTCTTTGCTAATTGAATCCAGCTTGTAGAACCTTTTAAGGAGTGGCTATACTTCAGAGGTGGGAGACAAAACAAAAACCTTAATAAATTGAGAGTGAGTTGTTACATCAAGAGCACGAACAAGTCGAAAGTTTGCGTTGCTTTGTTTTTTTTTCTTCTCCAAGGCACCTCCAGGGCTCCGTAGTCTTCAGGTCACACGGCACACCCATGCTTGAATACACGTCTCTGTGTCTGTGCAGCACCCAGCAGACCCATTCGATGTAATCCTCTGACTTTCCTGTCTTCTCCAGTGGGCCAGAGGCCGGGGAGGGGCACGAAGGAGGTTTCTCTGAATGCCTGAGTATCTGCTCTCATCCGGGGTCGAGGAATGCGGCAAATGCTATCATTAGTGGACGGCAATATCTTATCCGCGGAATTCACTTTTACTTGCGTACAAGTTTGAACAGCCTGTGAACAGACAGGTGAGCACTGAAAACTAGTCCGCTGCTCTACAAGCTACCGAAAATAGAAAACCCCACCTGGTTTCCAGGAAATAAAGAAAGACTTCATTCACATGTGGATATAGGGTTTATTGCGGCCATCTGTTGGTGTACTATTTGCCACTATTACTTCAATTTGTATGAACAAGTTCAATAACATGGTTCATAGTGGTTGCTAGCTCGGTATCATTTTGGGCTGATAACTTACTAGCGGTCCCACCAACCCCATACCTGTTCCCGGCCGATAACACAAGTAAAATAAAGAGGGGTAAAAGTGGAGCACAGCATTGATGCAATCCATGTCAGATGGCCTTGGGTTAATGTGTGGTAGACAAATACACTAAACTCAACAACCAGTGCACACAGAAATAATCCCCCCCTCATACCTTAAGAGTCTAACAGATGAATGATGCCTGAATAACGCACCGCTGAATATTAAAATATCATCTACTTGATTGATTAATCTGGGGAAATTGCAAATGATGTTGAGGGAAGTACAGGGGATGAATGAAATAACAGCAAAATCAAGCTGTCTTGCGGGAAGCCAGGGGCCAGAAATCTACGCTGTGGGAACCATCGGCCAGGAGAACCTTTGCATCGATTTTACAATCAACAAAGTGCCCCTCGTCACCTTTGACATTGAAGGATTGGCCCATTGGTTTGGAGATTGATGGCGTCGGAAACATGAAAACATGTACCTTATACAAACAAACAAGCACAAACACACACACAGACTTGATCACGTTCAGTGTGTATAAAGCTCAACACCTTGGAAATTGGTCCATTAGCTTCGGAATTGATAGCATCACAGGAAACACACACACACACACACATACACTCCTATAGTAGCATACGAGGCCACCTTTAAGTGAGTGTGTGTTCAACACACGCTGGTCTGTGAAAAAGGGTCATTTAAAGATCCATCGCCATCTGTTGTGGTCCCAGCATGCCATTTGCCCCTCTGTGGGGGCCTTTGATTTAGCGACAAAAGGGTACCATTGCTGCTTCCTTCACACTGTGCGAGCAGACATCCAGTCTGAGCTGGTTATAGAAAATCAAACACCGCCGGGCATCCATCGCATCATCACAGGTGTGAACACCTGTGAGCGGTTGTTGCTAATCACAATCATTGGGGGTCGCATTTGAAAAATGATCAGGAACCCGTTTTCGTTGCGTCTAACAGATATCACATGAGCTGGTTTGAACAAAGCTGACTACGAGGTATGAGGCAACAGGCTGATGAGTTAAATTTTTCTCTTTTCCACTTCTAAAACAAAGGAAAGACAAATGCTCGTACATACCGGCATGTGATTATTGTGGTAATTAATAATCTTTCATAGCTGTACATCCAAAGTAGTTCACTGTTTTGGCCTCGGGTGTAAAAAGGAAATATGAACGATATTCTTATGCCCTGATTGGACCACTCTAATATGCCCTCGGCCACTTATTGTTTACAGGTTTTTCATCAACTTCTGACTCAAGACTCCAGTTGGAGACAGGATGTTTTGCCTTGGAGCCAGTTTACACAAACTTTAAACCAATAAAAAGCAAAATCGTTGTCTGACAATAGCTGGTGGGCTCAAAAATTGCACATCCGCCTCTGCTCTCCACACCGACTGTTTACCTTGCAACCAAAGCCGTCTGTGTGGGAAAACCATCATTAAAGCCTCCAAAAGGTTTGCCTCTAAGTGTTTCAGTCGCACACATCAAGCAGGCGCTTAAGCAAACCAGCAGAGGCCAGGGAGGGACCATGTCACTCTCCTCTTAAGTCAGCGAATGCAACCTTCAATCACGAGGACTGTGGACGGTGTAAAGGTGAAAGGTGACCAAGGAGAGAACCCAGGTGGTTGAGAAGTTGGTCCCACCCAGATTAAACCTTCCTGTTCTTGGCCTGTATAAAATACACTGCAGGTAGAGGCTCCATTGTTTGCCAACAACGGTTATAGCAATGCCACACCTCCCACGGTTTTCCAACCTCATTCATCTGGTGATGCGACTTGCAGTGGCATGTTTGCTGTCGAAATGATGGAATATGCCGATTCCCACTTTCGTTGCTTCACTCCTCACTTCCTTTGCAGAGAACTTTGATTGATAAAGATCTGATTGTGAAAACGTTTCTTTGGAAAAATCTTAAACTTGAGTTATCAATCATAACAATCATCATAAAGCACATCCTCTACGCTGAATATAAAGGTTGATATATAGAACTAAAAAACATGCAGTTTGTTGAACTAATGAACTGACTTTAAAAGGCTTTTGCCTTTTTTAAATCTACAGAGATAGTGAGAGCGTTACATAATTCAAATCGTTAATTCATGCCGATCTAAAGTGTTGATGTTTTTTTTTTGACAGGATGTAATTGGATATTGCTATGTTATACAAAGGTATCATGAAGTAGCATTTCTAGGCCTCCAGGGGGCACAGACATCCATTTTGCGTCTCTGACAGCTTGTGCGTGTGACATCATTTTGCTGAAGTGCTTTCTAATACATGGAATTGTCGGAGGGATTACTGAGAAGAAGCTTAAATAAACAGCAAGTGTCGTCGTAAAACAGGAACGTGTGATAGACCTCATTACACGACGTGGCCTGCCAGACCATCGGCAACACGGGAAGAATTCAGGAAAGAAGATATTAGAGAGGCGGGAAGGGAGTGATGGAGAAAAAGTGGCATGGGGGGTGTAGAGGAAAGGAAAGGAATGGAAAGCAGGCGGACAGCCGGAAGAATGACAGGATGGGAGCGCCATTCCGTCCGCCCTGACCGAAGGGGGAGAGTGGGAAAAGTCAAGGGTTCAAGCGCTCGGAATGGGAGATGATACTTATTATTTTGACAGAAGTGTGCGCCTCCCAGGAGAAGCAGCGACAGAGAGATGGGTTGTAGACATTTTTTAGTGAGAGGAAGCAGGAAACCTGCCTGTGGACGAGTGTGTGTCACACCACCAGTCTCCTCGGGGCAGGTTTGGAGCGAGCAGGTGACCTCAAGGACAGGTGTTGGCCTTGAATGTTGGCTGCCGGGAATCTGTCAAGAGGACTTATAAAAACATGGGTAGCTAGTTAACGGATTGAGGTGTAACAGAAACAGCAAGAGATGGCAAACTACAGTATGTTGCTGCGATGTCAATAAAATTTACCTATTTCTTTTTAAATGAACATGTTGGCAGGTCCAGCAAAAAAAAGAGTTAGATGGTACAAAATGCAAAGCAATGCGCGGCTAGCTTAGCTTAGCTTAGCACGAAGACTAGAAACAGGGCAACTCGAAATACAACATGCTCATGAGTAAACTTCAGGGGTGAGTGGTAGGCAGCTTTTTACTTCTGGAGAACGCCAGGCCAGCTGTTTCCCACTATTTTTAGTCTTTGTGCTAAGCGATGCTAAGCTAACTGTGGCAGGGCTGTAGATTCAAATTTGCGGTATAACATAATATCAATATTATACTTTTACTCAAAGCAAAAGTACCAAAATGTATGAAGCGTCTAACCCATTATCAGAATCCATTGTGACATGTCACTGAAGAGGGTAGTTAACTATTACGGCCCTGTCCCATTTAGATGGGGCACGGCCCTGTGTGTGCATGCTGGCCTACTGAAATGTCGGTGACACACTACACAGAACTGGACCATAAGTCATTTCAGCATTTTTGCCTGTGTTTTCTTTGCTCTGTCATGTCAAAACCCGTCAGCTGAGAAAATAGCCCGTTGCTGCAAAACGGGTTACAGTCACTTCAATTCGCGCGTAAATAAGAGTACAGTTTGAAAACAGATGCTTTTGTTCATGAGGTCTGGATCTGCTGAGAACTGTGGACTCTGCCAGCATATTTTTCTTTTCTAAGGTGTGTCTTCTCTGTGTGTGCACACGCAAACGAGAGGTTGTAGAAAAACTAATCTCAGTTTAAGGGCGTTTTTTTTTTTATTGATCTTAGATGTGTGGTTGACCAAGCCTTTAACTCTATCAGGACGAATTCAATAAAAGTCAGGTGTGGGCTGAAACGCTTGACCCTTGTCTTAGTGAGCAAAGGAATTACTATACATCCAGCAGGCCTTTCCCAATAGTATTACTGCAGATGAAATACGTACAGGGATGCTGACAAAAAGGCCGTTTGAGAGAGAGTCAGTCAGGGGACCAGATGACCTCATTGTTGAAACAGGGACTTCCACATTTCCATGTTGGTGTGCCCCCTGTCATGACACAAAAAAACAAGAGGGGAGAGGGAAGGGGCACTGGTAGGGCGCGCACACATAGTCTCACACAGTGAAACATGTACAGTGAAACATGGCACCAGAGAAATATGGCATTGTGCAAAGAGACACGATGGCCTTTTGATTTGGAGTATAGTTTTATCTGCACTTTGTTGTCTTGTCACGTGCGCAGCGCACCATCATACCACAAGCAAACACAAAGCAAGCCAGCATACAGACGCTCACACACACACACACACACACACACACACACACGCACACACACAGAAACCCACTTCTAGTCTGTCAACAGGGCTAGGCCTGCGCCGTCTCCATGGCAACCACGCCCCTCCCTTCGGCACGCAGGGGAGGTGTTTTAGAAAGTTCACGGCGTGTTTGTGGAAGACAGGAAGGGGCGTCTTTCAGTTCCCAGCTGGACCGAGTGGCAGCGCCGTCACGAGAGCGTAACGCTACTGCTAAACCGCACCTGTTCAGGTGAATCGATCCCCCACTCACACACACACACACACACACGCAAGCCACCCCTGCTTTAACGTGGGACATCTGACCACCTGTGAACCATGGAAGAGGACGCGTCCCGCGCCGAGCTCAGCAGCGTCTCCGGCAGCGCGCCCACCATCCCGCAGCCCGACAGCGAGGCGCTCCTCACCCCGAGCTTCACCCCGTCCTCCGTCCCGTCCTCTCCGAACCCGACCGGCACCCTCTCCCGGTTCGGTTTGAAAAGCCCGACGAGCCCGACCGCGACGGCGGCGCCGGGGAGCCCGGTGGACCGCGGCCAGGTGAGCGCCATCACCGTGGTGGCGCTGCTGGACAAGCTGGTCAACATGCTGGAGGCGGTGCAGGACAACCAGCAGCGGATGGAGCAGCGGCAGGCCGACCTGGAGGGCGCCGTGCGGTGCGTGCAGGGGGACGTGACCCGCCTGTCCAAGACCCACATCAGCACCTCCAACAGCGTGAGCAAGCTGCTCGAGCGCTCCCGCAAAGTCAGCGGGAACCTGAAGGACGTGCGGGAGCGCCTGGACAAGCAGGCGGTGCACGTGAAGAAGCTGGAGGCGAACCACAGCCACCTGCTGAAGAGGAACCATTTCAAAGTCATCATTTCCCAGGTGAAAAATCCAACTCGGGGGATCGAAGGGTCATTGCGGGGGGTTTCCCAGTTTGTGCTTGATGTTTGTCGCAAACTGAGGTCAGGATTGTAATTGTAATTTAAGGGGGTAACTTAATCTAATATAAATCATACATTATGGGAAATGTATCATTTGGAGCTTGACCATCAGAAGGCTTCTGATCTTTCAAATCGTTTATATGCGTCTCTCTGACTTTATAAAATGGAATACAAAATGACCTCCAGTACCTCTTGGGGTTTCTATGGGGCGTATTTGGTATTTGCATTACTAGGTAGATGAGGCCGGATTCAACTCTTTGTGTGTGTGTGTGTGGGGGGGGGGGGGGGGGGGGGGGGGGGTGAGTGTGTGTGTGTGTGTGTGTGTAAGTCACATTTGCATTCAGATTTGCCTGCGGCAGTGGGTGTGTCGGATGTGCGCATATTTCTTGTGTTCCCGGTTGGCAGCACAATCACATTTTCAACACCTAAAACTAGTTGAGCAGGCATGAGGCAACTTGCGGAGCTCCTTTCCCACAACGCTGCGCCAAGACGTTTGCAGCTTTCTGATCACTTGAATCATATTCATCCCTCTACAAATAGACTGGTTGGAGGCTGAATGTGACCTTCTTAGTGAAGTAAAGATCTTAATAGATTTCACACACGTTCAAGTGAGGCTTTTCCCGCCGTGTCTGTGTGTGTCTGTGTGTGTGAGAAGAAGGGTGTGTCTAGGTATGAAGCTCTAGCAGGTAATGGAGGAGGCCTAAGACACTGACGTTGACTAGATCTGTTTACACCCCCCAGTCATTACTCAGACAGACGTTTGGCGTCTGAATTTTTAACAACTTCAACCGCCACATCACACAGCTGTGAGGGCAAAACTCATACTATATACTGCGGCTATACTGCCGCTGAAAATAAGAGATAAAGCTTTTCGAATAGCCCTGGAAATAACAGTAATCTTCCACGCCCTATCTTTCACTTGTCTCAATAGTTGGTTGTAACTTATTTAGACCGAATATTAGAGACAGCCTATAACTTACGCTGCATGATTATTGTGTTGTTGCCAAGTAGGATGAAAGCGGTTCCATATTGTATTTGATCTAGACTCCGTGTGTGTGTGTGTGTGTGTGTGTGTGTGTGTGTAGCCAGGCAGCAAAACCGGGGCCATTGTTGACACAGCCAAAGCGACTGAGAGCTCTTAACGGCGGTTGTCTGGTTTGCCAGGTACTGTGTCTCTGTTGTTCCAGGTGTTGTTCCAGGTGCCAAGACCCTCCGCTGGAAGAAAGCGGGCGAGGCGCCGAGGATCGATTGGAGTGAATCCCTCTGTCGCATTTCGTGCTCTCGGGAGGGAGGGTCCTGTTGCTTTAAAGATAGGGAGAGCCCTCGCTTTCAATGCGTTGTCAAATTCCACGTGTCATTTTGGATTTGTCACGTTGTGGGCTCCTGGCGGCAAATATCTCTCTCTGGGTTTTTTTCTCCCTTCCATGCAGTTTTTGTATTTATATGTAATCTATTACATTATTATTATTATTATTATTATAGCATGATGAAGAATTCTTTTAAAGTGTAACTAATATATTAGGAACACGTTATTAAGTTTGAGTCGAGATGAAAGCAGAGCTTTGGCAGATGGGTGTAGTAGGGCCAGGTAAGTGTGTGTAGCATGTGTGTGTGCGTGCAACCCGCCCATTGGTGTGTCGGGTCAGGTGTATGCAGTTACAGAGCTAGTGAATGGGTTCGGCGTGCCCGAGGGGGAGCGGGAAATAAAAGAACCGTTCAGCCCTTGTCCCCCCCTCCCCCCCGCCCCTCTCCCCCCCACCTGTGGACCACGTCCCTTTCTGCCCTGGCTAATCTCATCGTTTTTTTGTTTTTTAACCGCAGTTTTCCTACATCTGGTTCTGTGCTCTCGTGTACTTGTCTGATATCTTTCGGTTTATGTTTGAACGTCTGGCTGTTTCCTCTTCTCAGTGTTTCTTTATCATTTTTTGGTGCCGTGTTTGGTCAGGCCACCTGTCCCGATCCCCTGACACCACCAGAAAGCTTGTGCAAGAAAGCACGCTGATCTTTGATAACGCACATTTGCTGATCGCCCGAAAGCCAAACTGTCCATAGCGGCCCCACAGCCATTGGCCGACAGGCCTCCCGCCTCTTCCTCCTCCTCCTCCTCCTCCTCCTTCTCCTCCCAGCTCTACAGAAAATCATCCAGAACACTCATCACCCTGTAAGTGCCAGTTGAGGTGGAAACACAGAGGGTTTATGGGTAAATGCCCACTCTGAGCGGGCGCAAGGGTCTGCACCCGCTCTCTGCCACTCCGCTGCGTTCCTGCACATAACAAGGACTAATGAGGATGTAATTACTGATGCTAGGCCCTTGTTTGTTTGTATTTTGTGCACCAGTGCTCTTCCTGTCCCCCACATGTGCCTCCCCTCTCGCGCGCACACACACACACACACACACACACAATTCCCAGCCATCTGAGATTACAGTGAGGAGAAATTGTTTTGGTGATTACTGTTTGGAATAGGTAAAATGGGTTGAATTGCAGATATTATATTATATTCTATTATTCTATTCGTTACACAGATTGATTTCAAAATGCTCATTACGTGAGTTTTTAAAATATTAACAGTCACCAACCCCGGGGATCATCCGATTTATCTTAATTGCATCGACTGGCATGTGAAATATGCAGCACATTCGCAATTTCATTTCCTGCGATAGAACTCATTTAGTTAGCGTGGATCGAGATCTCCCCATCTGTGTTTATTCCAGAGAGGAATTTCATCACAACAAACAAGTCGGCCACAATGGCAAATTGAATTTGAACGCCGTGAGAATTGCATTTGTCCTCCCCGTGGCACATGCGCAGCCCTGGCAGCATTTCACAGTTATTCTGGTTGTTTAGCGGCAAGAAGGGAGTTGTTGAGTGAACCTCCCCCCCCTCCCTTACCACTCCCCCCCCTCCAACAACGAACATTCATATCACATTGGAGTGTTTGTCTTCCCCTACAATGTGATTCTAACTTCTCGTGTCTTCTGTGTCTGCAAGTTGAACTTGATTCATCGATTGAGAAACTTTGCATGCTGACTCATCACACCAGTCGAAAGGCTTCGGGTGACTGACTACAGTACACTCCCTGTCAATTGTTGTTTGCTCTGCTACCTTTCATCATGGCGCTTGTGTACATACCGTACATCGTCACTTGACCAAAGGTTGTGACTTAATCTTTGCTTTGAGCAGCAGGAAGTCAGAGCGATTCTTCCACACTCGCACGTTAAGATGGAGGACAAACTGGTAATGCCGTTCCTGGCCTCGCCACGAGTGCTCACCTGTTAAGCTCAACGACTCGAAGGCTCTGACTCTGAAGGGGAACAGAGATACAAAATGGCAGAATGAATAGGTCAGCTTCTTGTGCATACAAATCCAATGTGGCACAATTTAAGCTTTTGCTAGAAAATACACCTTAAAGGAATAGTTGAGAGTTATACTTGAATATAGAGCACTTACACAGCATCATCAAATACGATATGTTCAAAGGCATTGTGATATTTGAGTGGAATTGTATTGCACATTTTGTGTGCGTTTTGAGTGCCATATTCCGTTACAAAGTGCATCCATTCCCACAGGTTGCAGCTTGCCACTGGCTCGAGGCGACGGCTCAGATTAGCTGTGTGTGCGCTTCGCCGGGTGGTGTGTTTAGCACCAGCGTGTAGCCTACAGCAGTGCTCGCTGCACTTAAACACTGTGGGGCCACATTTTACCCAGCTTTCATTTATTTTCAATCTAAACAACTTTAACTAAAAAGCGTAGCATTGAGGTTGAAACTTTCTAAAACCAAACAACAGCCACAACATCCGACTTTCTTGCTTATACAACATAACTTTCATACGACTAACCGATGCACTGCACAATTCTCTCTGACCAACAACACCCAACGTAACCTGTAGTTACGTTGGCCCTGCAGAAATGTACAATACCAAAAGAAGTTATATTTTCTCTGTTGCACACAGTGTAAAGGAAAACAATTTGAGATTGTTTTTATTACTTTACAGGTACTTATCCTGGGAACCCTTCGCTACTTTAGGCCTGGCAGGCTTTTTAGAGTTCGATACGGCAATGGGTGTCAAATTTGTGTCGTGGCCAAGTGCAGAAGTGTACGTCGGACGTGTTCGCTTTGCGTAGGTTGCAGTTAGCTTTCACAAAACATTAAGAAATACGCATGCCAGCAGTTCCAGAAGTTTCAATATTGTGCACTTTAACATTAGCACAGAGTTAGCCAAAAAAATGGCTATGAAGAACTATGGCTAGCTATTAGAGCTAATGATGCTCAGTCAATACCTCTTGTTTATATGTGGTTACTCGTTGAACCACAATGTCTCCTTATATACATTTTTGACAGGTGGTGGAAGCTTTTGAGTTGTGTGAATCACCTTGAAACAAACAATTTAACTGATTGCGTTAAAGCTTTTTTTAGACCCGAAGTGACCAGCTAGCTATTTGTTAAGTGTAAATGACATTGATAGGGAACACCAGCCAGAATGTACAAGTTACAATGGGAGGAAATGAGATTGTAATGGACCTTTTTCATGGCAGACTTTTTGTCAGCACAGCCAGTTTTAGGGATCTGATATTGTGCTTGGAGGGCTTATCTTGTGTGTGAGAATATTTTGGTCAAAAATATCTACAAGTTGGAGAGGAGATTCTAAGCACTGGATATTTGCTGAGGAGTGTAGTTGGTTTGGAGAAAACGTTGCCTGAGGTTGACAATAGTCTAATGGCACTCACTACCTTTTAAAAATGTTTTCTAAATGAACTTTGAGTTCGTCTACAGCACTGCTTCTAGCTTTGTCCTTATTCTTTGTTTTCCCTTTGGTGTTCATTACATAGGTAATGTAGTTTTTTTGTTCTCCAGAAAACATAAAATAAAGAGCACAGAAGTGTAAAAGTGGGATTAAAAAAGGGTGAAAATGATGGGCGACAGGAAAAAGACAAAGTTAGTCGTTAATAACAAAACGGAAAGGGGGAGTTTGGATTCACATGCAAGTGGATTGGAAGGCACTGCCTTTAGAACTTGCCGTTCAGCGTGACGTCACATACAGGTTTGACGAGTCTCACGACTCCTTCAGGCTGTGAGGGAAAGGCAAGTTTGCAAACGGCAGATTCCTGCTGTGGAAAACTAGTTGTAACAGCTTCAGCGACACCAAAAAATACTGACGAATCCCGTGAAGTCTGAGGCGGCCCTGCGGCAGACCGTCGGCAGACGGGCAACTCAACCTGCTGTTTAATCACGTCGGCTTTTGTTTCCATTTTCACACGCCACAAACTACGAGCTGATAAATATGCCACGCTGTTTGCAAAGGTTAAGCTGGCAGCTCTTAGTTAGTTGAGCCTCCCACCGTGTCCCATGATGCACTGCGCTTTCTTTGCGCAGGAACTGCCAGGTGTGCATATTCTCTGTGACTCACAGGTACTGGCATGCTCTTTTTCACTGAATGAATAAAGGTATCGAAATGGTTAACTAAACAGCTCGGGGTTTGTTTTTATGCTTAGTTTTCTACTAAAAAAGCTCAATGTCATATGAAACAGTCCATAACATGAAACCAACTATCCTCATTTTGACTCTTCCTGTCAACGCCCTTATTTTCTCCCCTCGCCAATCCATCCACGTGTCTGCTCCTTCTCAACTTGTTAAACCTCTGAGTCCGTCATCCAACCCGCTGGCCAAGGCCACAACATCCATGGCAGGAAAATGGATAACAATAGGATCTCAATGTCCTTATTTCTATGACCTTAATTAAACGAATACAACATGTGTTAAGATAACACAGTGACCACTGGGCTTCTCTGCAGACTCTCAATGCCCTTTAACCTCCATCCGAGGTAAACAATTTCACAATTGGTGGTGGCTTTATCAAAAAGGCTCAGGGCATCTCCATGCGGCTCTTATCAAACAATGGTTCTGATACACTGGGATTGTCCCAAACAATGTGCAAAGAGGGGTATTGAGAGATTGGAACAAAAGAGCCAAAGGAGATTAACACATCCAAGGAGCAGACTGAAAACAGGGGCATGGAATAGTTTGCGCCGACTGGGCTTCAGACGTCTTATTCATCCAATGGCACAGGGGATGATGCCCTTTGAGAGTGCGGGTGTAGCGGTGTGATCCGGTTGGTGTGCAGGACTTTCTGTAAATAGTTAGGAGGGCCGGAAAACCATGTGGTTGTTGAAATGATTTCTGGTGTCGTGTATGAAATCAATTTTGAGAACTCGGGAGGATAACTTTGCAAAACGTGAAGTGCAAGGCCTGCAATCCTGTAAATTAAGGGCTGAGGGAATCGTCGCCTTGCATCATTGTTTAAGTCATCAGTAATGATCGGCGCCTCTCTGGTTTGCCGCGATCTCCGCTCTGGCGTCACGTCAGCATTGCATTGCTCATGAATTGGTTATTGTGTTGAGTGATTACACAAGATTAATCATATTGGTAATCATATTGGTTTGAGGTGTTAGAGCACTTCCAAGGTTATTTATATTTATATTTAACAGTCATAGTCTCAATACATGGTTATGACCAAATGACAGTGTTTGAATTGGCCTGAGTGGGCAAAATACAGATTGCAGATACAATAGCCCAGTCATTTCAAGCAAAAACTCCCCATCAAGTATCCAGTGAAGAACACACATGAGGCAGGGCTCCCGTCGACCATCTGGTCGACCCAGTACTTAAGTATGTGCTAATGACATGGAAGGACACGTCTCTCACTCCTCAAACAACCTGCGGCGCACTTAAAGCACTGCTATATTGTCCCAAGAGCTGCAATGCCATGCATTCTTTGAAAATCTGCCATAATTTAATACAGACACATTCTTACAAGCTTGGCGTACAGAAACCACAATTGTTTAGAAGAACGCCATTCAACAGCTCCTAATGGTAACGTTGGTGCATATAGTTTGAATTCCAGTTTGTACTCACATTGTGTGGCCTGTTTTGCAATGCTATTGTGATCGCAGCACGACTGCTTTCAGAAAATGACTTCATCAAAGTACAAAGACCTGTCTACCTGACCTTGAACAGTTGCTGTACACCATTTAATTTAGTTAAGTCAAAACCAAGTTGACTTCCAGGTGATATCGTTGAGTGGGTTTTTTCTCTCAGCATTTCAAATGTGTAGTGGAGTATGTCAACTACTGAAGCTGCACCTTCACTCTCCACTCACTCCACTGGGCGAAAGTCTAGCTTATAAATCCCAAGTGGAGTGTTACATTGTGTACGCGGGTTAATGTGCCGCATGTGTGTGATTGGATGATTGTGCACAGATGAATGGGCAGAGAGTAAGAGGGAGGGAGGAATAAGACTGTGGAGAAACCAATTGAAACTGTGGAAATTGGGCTTACTGCTCCCTGGTTATGGTCAGAGCTTTCGTGGATGGGATGGGGGGGATTAAAGGCAGTGAGTGGGACCTGAAAAAGAAAAAAAAATATTTGTGCCTGCAGAGAAACACGTGGAATTCCTCAGTCCAGGAGAAGACTTAGCAGCATGCAGGGACTGGTTTCCACACACTCCTGGGGAGGCAGACCCACCACCTTCTTTCCCTCTAGATCACAATTCACCAACCTTTTATTAAAGAGAGCTACTTTAAGGAGTTCTATGGACAGCAACTTGTTTGATATAATCTTCCTGAATACTTAAAATGTGCTCATTTTAGATTATTAAATGCATATAATTAATTATTTATCTACAAAATGACACAGTCTGTCTATTTTTACTGATGGCTGGTAATGATTCCTCACAATCAATAATAACACTGTTTCTTATCGCACATTGTGGTATTTGTCTTTCCAACTCTGCTGTGATTAGACGGTGGGTAGAAAGTGCCAATGACAAGCATAGTGTTTTATTCATAGTTGGACATCTATAACAGTGACTAATGCTTTTTTAGAACAGGCCCTGCGTGCAACCCATTTACTCCCGGCATGCAAACATGGATGTTGGCTACCCTGTGGGGGGTGATAGTAAAAATGGGCAGTGTGTTCCAGCCAGAGACATATGTGATATGTATTTTTAGGTACACTTTTATTGTCTCTACTTATTATCACTGTCAAGAATTCCATTGAAGCATTAGGATTTGCCATATTTCTAATATAGGGGTGTCCAAATAATTTTAGATAAGGGGCCACGTAGTGCCCACTTTGATCTCAAGCGGTCCAGACCAGTAAAGACAAAGGCCTAGACTCCCTGACCGTTTGTTTGACACGCCTGGTCTAATCCTTACCATACATATTCAAACATCTAGGTAATTGTAAAAGTCCTGGTTCACAAATTATCCAAATAACCATTGTCTTTCTGTCCCTCTGTTTCTCGATAGGAAGACAATGAGATCCCCTCCAGTGTGTTTGTCAAGGACTCCGACAAGACCCCACAGCCGAGCCAGTATGACGCAGATTCCATCCGCCCTCCTCAGTCTGTGGCGGGCTCTATTGCTGGCAGCCGGGCCAACGATGAGGGTCTTCAGACCATTAGCCTGACCTCCGATGACGACGATGTCACAGTGCACCACGAGGAGTACGAGATGTGCGAGAGCAACGATGCAATGAGTCCAGGCACATCCCACTCGTTTGAGAGAAGGGCTGACAAGTTCAAGCGCAACAGCCTGAAGAAGGTTGATAGCCTCAAGAAGGCCTTCTCGCGTCAGAGCATTGGGAAGAAGGTGAACCAGATCACCACCAAGATCGTGCCCCCTGAAAAGCGGGACAAAATCAAGAAGAGCCTCACCCCGAACCTGCCCAAGAGCCCGACTGCCAAGTCCTCCTCTTTCAAGGTATCTCCGATGACTTTCAATGTCAAGAAGGTCAGAGACGGCGAGGCCCCCACACAAGACCAGGGCTTACATTGGGAAGAAGCCCATGTGGAGATTCCTGCTCTTGGAAACTTAGATGGAGAGATTCCCCTGGCAGAGGCTTGTACCCAGGATGGAGTTGTGGAGAAGATCCAGGAGATGGTCAGTCCCTCCACCCCAGACAGCATGAAGGCCGAGCTGGCGATCAATGGAGAGACACCCAGCATTGAGTGCGAGATAAATGGCGATCGTTCTGCCGGCCCAGCAGTCCGAGAGCTCGATGAAGATGTTGACGATGAGGAGGAAGAAGTAGTGGAAGAAAAGGAGAATCACCAGAGCCCTGTTGAGACCGCAGCAGACCCCAAGATTCCTACTGCAACTAGTACTGTAGAGGAAGTGTCTTAATATGATTTTAACTTTAGTGAGCAGCAATTCTATTTTCCCCATTCATTCTATTCATGCTCGTTTCTCATAAATTATCCCTCCAATGTAAACAGCTTTTGAAGCCCAATATACACTAGCAACATACTCTGAGCTTCCGAATGTAGTCCATCTTCGGACCATTTCTACCAACTCTACTTTTTTATTATTACCAGCTTTATCCTTAGCCATTAACGAATTTATTAAGTAGACGTTGCAGTGTATCTGAATTCAGTGGAGGTGCTTTCTAAACCCTGAAGCAGGGCTGTCTAAAGCAAGCACCGTCGCACTAATGTACCACAACTACCATCGACTGGTGCCCGTGTCCTCCATGTCGAACATTCTTTCGAGGGCGCCAGGCCAAGTATCTCCCCAATGCTGTGGTTTTTTTGCCTCTGGAGCTTTCTGCCACACTGACAAATAACCCATTTGTTCTTTATGTCTTTTGTTATTTTTTTTCTCCCTTTTTGTGTGGAAAAAAATAGTAAATCTTTGGCAACAGTGGCCCTACCCACTGGCTGTTGAGGCAGTGTGTTGCCAGGTTGGGCTCTAGTTGGAATGGGGAGGTCCTGGGCTTTCAATGAGAAGGCTCTGGGGTATTTGTCATGAACCAGGGGTTGTTTAATGAATTCCTTGGACCCCCCAGATCTTAACTAATGGGTGTCTATATTTCCGCCGTCCTAGACGATGTCTTGACTCCAATCCTTAACCTGCGCATGACATTTTGTCCATAAAAATGTTAATTTGTGGTTGTCCCTTCAGAAAACCCCAGGTGCAGGCAATTAGAATAGATGGCATTCAAAAGAGTCTAAATGTTCTTGCGAATTACACTAATTAAAAAGTGAGATAAAATAAATGCCTGTTAATGTGTTTGGGCTTAGTTACACTGATTGCAAATGATAGAAGCTACTCTATATGCCTAGACAAATTAGGGAACAAGAACCCTTCTGGTTTTAATACTGACCTATTAAATGTTCCTTTGGCAGCCCTTTGTCCTCTCTATGGACCAAATTTATGTGTTTTATGTACAGGAATTATTTTTTGTTTTTCTCAACGCGAGGCACACAACTCTCCGGGTAGTAACACTTTAAACCCATTAAAATAGTAACTTTGCGATAACCGCCTTGAGTGTGTGTACTTTATACAGTGAATGTTGTATCTGTGAATTTCTTTTATGTTGCTATATGAAACCTGGGTGTTTATAAGTGGCCTGTTTTTTCCTTCAGGCATCCATATCTTACATGAAATGTTTACCCAGTTATATATGTTTAAGACTTAAACCAGGGCACCACCACTAAGTCCCTTTATACCTAGCGTGCCTTTTACCTTGCACAACCTGGTATGAGTAACTTCAGTCTTGAAGGTGTGAATTGATTTTTGTAGATAAGAGTGATTCGTGAATGTGTTTCCTCTTTAGAGCTAACACTTTATGGGGAATAGTCATGGGTCATAAAGGCTTAAGTTAAAATGACGTGCAAATTCACCTAGTCAACCTCATGTTGGAACCTCATGCAGGAAAGTTATCTTTTTTTAAGTTGCCTTTCCTCCACGCGTCTAGGGCGAGGACTGCCTAAAAATACATTTAGCGAGTAGGAGGATGCCAAGGATCCAGACACTAAGAGAGGTCATAGAAGTGGATGAAGGTATAAGACGGCCTTCCTAGCTTTCACGTATGACTCCTGCTTGGCCCACTTTCCAGGCTCTCATCCTCCTCTTGAGACTATGCCCAGAGAGGGAGACGCTCTGGAGCCACAGGTGATACAGCCCCCTATCCCCCCATGGAGGCTCTTATGCACGAGTGTGTAGCGGAAAGAGGTCAAGCGTGGGTGTGGAAAAGAACTTTGGTTGTTGGAAAGGATGAGAAAGTCACCGTTGTGCGTTAAATGTAAACGCATGTTATATTGCGAGACCTTTGGAGAAAACTATGCAAAATGAATTTAAAAAATGAAATAACAGTTTACTGGGGTCTGATAAATTAAGAGGCGAAGAGTAGTGCACTTGAAAATACTTTATACTGCTGATTGACATCAAAGCTTTTCACTGTATGTGCTTCATTCATAATAGAAATTAACCTCTCAGTTTGCTCAAATGGAATCTGTAAGGAGAGAATAAATAAATAGATAATGATTTCAAAGAACGTGTTACCTGCTTGCTTTTTCTTTGTCAATAATTCCACTCTATAAATAATGTAACTGAAAAGGGATTGAACTCTATGCTTATGTGGGCCCTTTGTTTACTTTAGAGTTTAAAATGTGACTGTCTTTGAGGTATTTCCTGCTGATTCCTGCACATGCTTTCATTGTGAGATATCTCTAGTCTGCCAACAGCAAATATGCAATACTTTATGATTTGTGTTTCTGATCTTAAAATCACAGGTATTTTATCTAAATCACACATTTAGCCACACAAAGCATCAGGAAGTGACGTTGTCACCACCTCTGTTCATACAGTACTCACTTTTATGGCTTGTTCATTTAGTTTTCCACTTAAACCAAAGACAGTCTCCTTCCTTGCAGGATATTCCCTGCCACTTGAGTGTTTTAATAAACTACCGCAATTGGTTTCAAGCATCTTGTAAACAAGCAGTCAATTTCTGAAGTTAGTGTTGTATAAATCAATAAAGATTTTCTAACATTTGAATATGGCCCGTGTACTTTTAATTGCGGTCTTTGAGGTCAAAGGAGATGAGTAACCCTAGTCACACATTTCACTCAAGTTGTGTAATAGTTAATTGTCTGTGGATCATTGGTGTTGTGCCTTGAATGTTAGGCCTGTAGTTCCCATGGAAACATAATAAAGCTTGCTGTCGCTCAAGCCACAACAAGTTTTAAACAGTCTAACAGTTGTAGTTTTGTGAAGGTTATTGGGTAGGAGAGGATTAAACACAGGAGAGGGGGGCGGTTTCATTGCACAACTGCCATAGCTCAGTTTATGGAAAATCAATATAAGACAAGTGTTGAAGGGATTGCTTCACCCAAAGTATAAATTACCTTTCCATCACATTATCTAATTCTAACTATAAGCAGAGTTTCCTGTTGCTCAGAATATAACCTACAACAGACAGTAGCCTAATTTTCTACGGTTCTGTGAACTATTTATAATTTCCTGTGCACCATAAATTAAATTTCCTCAACTGGGTAATCTTACTTGAAGAAATCCTGGGCTATTTATAGTTACCATCAGGTGCAATAAGAATATATTCATTTGTATTTTGGGCACACTGACTCGTTCATACTTGAACTCTGCACATCTACTAAAATGTTCATGTGCATATTATGTTGTTGTAATATAATATCAATAAGGAGTCGTATGTTTTGGTGACCTATGCCTTTCTCAAACTCATCGGACGGGTTAATAGTAGCCCTACCTGCTTGGTTTTTTTTACCCCATGAGTGAACCGAGGTGTTGTCATGGTGTTTGTCTCCCTCTTCTGTCTGACCATAAACCAACTCTTTTGCTTCTTCCGCTGAGTTATATTATCGAGGGCACCACAACTACTAGCAAGCTTATTGATAGAAAAATAAATTTAAGGATGTACGATGCTATTGTACCATTTCCTGATATACTGATTAATAGTAATAATAATATATTTAGTTTGGTAGGTATTTTGTCGTCAATTGTCACGGTGGCCGAGAGGTTAAGGCGTTGGACTCGAAATCCAATGGGGTTTCCCCGCACAGGTTCGAATCCTGTTCGTGACGTTCTGCCTTTTGCCTGGAATTCAAATATGCTTTCTTTACGAATCATGCCTTCACCAAATGATGTACAACGTGCAATAATAAAAGTTAAACGTGGATATCTCATTAATATTTCGAGGCATTTTGAAACCGCATTGTGTAAGTGTATGCGGGTTGTAATATCAATAGTGGGCAACTCATCTATTCGCCTAATTGACGATGAGAAGGTATCAAATAATGTCACCTCGGGTTACATATTTTACATTTTGTCTCAGTCTTCATGGCTTTAGTTCGGTTTCATCATTGACACACACTGAACACACTAGATGTACGATCTCTCTCATCACTTCTCGCGTTGTTTCTGAATGGGATTCGTTTGGTATAAACCAACTACTTCCCCTCTGTTCTGTAAACAGGTCGGTACATTGTCTGCTTGTAGTTGTGGTTGCATTCTCTTAGATAAAATAGGCCTGGTAATTGTCAGCATCTGTCCACGCCATTGTGTAAAAACGCACAAAATGCGTTTTCAATGTGTACACCCCTTCCCTACGTAGGATAGTTGGACTCACCGAGTTGTATAAAACACACCGCCAACCCCCCCCCAGCTGACGTAGACTTGGGGTATTGTTTAACAAGTGAGGGTGTATTGAAAGTAAGCCGCTTAAACATATTTTAGGCGGTGCCTTTAGGGTTGTGAAGGCATATAACCTGGGCACTCAACGTTTGCGAATAACTTCGACGTTATAGGGGCATCTATTTGATAGCGACACAGTTTTATGAAGAAATAACTTAGCCGGGCTAGACGCTAGCAACGCTAACGACAACAGTTGCACACAAAGGAAATCCGTTCGAATAGAAAGTATTCACCTAAAATCAAGTTGTCCAAATTACCGAGAGGGGGGTTAACTTGTCATCTCCTGACCTACAAGCACAGACAACACAACTCTAACGTAACTTGAGTCTGTGTCAACGCAGGAACATCTCGGAGTACTCTTTATTTGTCAGCCCATCAGTTCTAGTTGATCTGAATTCGAAGTTTTGGGTCGACCGCATTGCTAAAGCGCTAGTTTACTGTGTTTCTAGCCGTGTTTGACGTCGGCGTAGCGTTAGCTTGTTTGAAGATAATCGCGGATATATGTACGCAAAGGGACTCTTGATGTAATGAAAGGGAGGCAGCAAGCAAACTAGCATCACGAACGAGCTAGCTCACATTTAGCACTGTGTTCCTTAGCAAAGACACTCTTGATAGCACACTTTGAGCACCCTGGTCGTGTGCTTGGTCTTTTAAGAGGGCGGTGAACGTAATTGTTATGTTTCACCCCTTGTATCCAGTGGCGGCGTTTCTTGTATTTGACTCGAATGTAACGTTAGCCGACTACCATAGAAGCCGGACCTTTTCTCTATAAAACGGTTAAGATTAGCAATAGGGGTTCGAACTGACGTTACGTTAGCATCTGGCTAATTACTTGGCTGAGCTAGCGCTAGTATTGTACGGCTGCATAGGAACGTTACCCAGTAACGACAACCCGCTCTCAACTGCCATTGCATTCAAGTGGCAGTAAGGGAAGAAGACTTGATATATATACACATATCGTCGAGACGAACAATGGCAACCGCCACAGGCGAGGCCTTGTTTTTATTAAAGGACGTGAAGCCTGGGTCGAAAAACCTGAATATCGTATTCATCGTGTTGGAAATCGGTAAGTCGGTCGGGCCGTGACACCGCAGCGCCTCTCCCTTGTACCGCCAGCTCGTCTTTCTGTTAAAGGAGCCAGCGGCAGCGCTACTGCGACTTTACACATCAGTTGCTGCCAATTGGAACTTTTTGTCTCTCCCAACACGTTCACAAGCCGCCTCCACCTAGAGTCGTTTTGAGCCATTCGTCTTAACTTATCGCCGTCTCATTGTGTCAGGACGTGTGACCAAAACGAAAGATGGGCACGAGGTGCGCTCCTGCAAGGTGGCGGACAAGAGCGGGAGCATTGCCATCTCCGTGTGGGACGAACTCGGCAGCCTCATTCAACCGGGGGACATCATCAAACTGACCAGAGGGTAGGCTCGCCCACCTGCTAGTTTGGATATTTACCGACTGATAAATGACTGTTGCACACATTTCCATCAGACAGGCAGCTGTGGATCAAAGTTGCTCCTGTCTTTATGGGAGAGTAGAACTTTTCTTGTTGTCAGTAGTCTAATTGTGATATTTCTGTGTTTAGCTATGCATCCATATGGAAAGGCTGCCTGACCTTATACACTGGAAGAGGAGGGGATCTGCAGAAGATTGGAGAGTGAGTATCTGTCCACTTATCTGTTTATACTTCAGCCCAAGCGTCTTAGACTATAAACATAGAACATAAACGCACACCTTTTCTGTTAGTTTTTTTTTATATAGTTTTTATAATTCAAGTGCAGCCACACTTGTGTGTTCTTCTCAAGACACCTTTTTTAATCCCAAGAAGTTGAATCTACATTCAAGTTTTTACTGACTGCGGAGCAGCCTTCGACTGACCAAACATCTACATTTTTAAGCTCGTGCTTCGTGGTCGAACAATGACTTTTGAAACCCAAAGAAACTTAATTCCGACCAAACACTGGCCCTGCATATTATCTTAAAACGTGGCTTCGTCTCCGCAGGTTCTGCATGGTGTATTCAGAAGTGCCCAACTTCAGTGAACCAAACCCAGATCTGCTATCCCAGCAAAACAAGTCTGTGAGTAGCCATGCGCCCACTTTTCATTTTGATTAACAAATGCGTTGACCCCTTTTACGTGCGATAAACTGGAAATCAGCTGTCAAATCTTCACACAGATGGTGGCAAGATGTTAAAGCTGACGTTCTCTTCCATTAACAGGGTAAACCGGACCAGAATCAGAGGGGAAACTCTCCACCCAATCAGAATTCAGGTACACCTGCTCCACCAGGTCAGTACATTTAAGGTTGCAGAGATCCACTGCTCTTGTCCAAAAGAGTGGTACTCACTAGTGAGGTCAAATACCAGTAATAAGCAGTCGGCCACTAGCTGTTAGCTTTTCACTGTTCTTCTCACAGGCTGCCAACAGCTGACACTACAGCTTATCTGCCCAGGCAAATTTTTCTAATTATTGTTCACGATGATTCCAAAATACTCTTCCTAGTACGCGTCCTTGATGCAGGAAAACGTATTGAAGAAAGTTATTTTTTTATTTCTCGACCTGCAGAATTTGTCTTGAAGGGAAAAGGTGACAAAAGCGCTATGGTGCTTTTTTTAATTTGTTGAAGTATGTACGTGGATGTGAATTAAATCTCTTCTCTTGCCTGTTTTTTTAAAAGATCTCCGCTGGTCTTTTTCCCAGCAGACATTTTTGTGTCGCCACCGTAAACCTTGTTACTGAGTCGGTGTTCACAATGCTAGTACCCAGAATCCAAAGCGGCAAACCTATTTCAGCCTTCATTCGTATTTTTTACACCTGTGACTATCCCACTGAGATGCGTCCAAATGTCCTGCGACCGCTGATAAGTCTGAATCTTTTTCTTTCTTTTTCTGTTGGTACTTGTATTTCTCAAACCACAGGTAACGGTGCCATGCTGCCATTTGGCAACAACAACCCATTGACTGGTGCATCCCGTGATGCTGGCTTTGGAGGCATTGGGCGACCCAACGGCCGGTCGCCTGGCAACGGAGCCCCTCCAGCTACTGCTGCTTCAGCTACAGGACCCACGACAGCCCCAAAGTCTTCAGTTACCATTAGCAACGGCAGGGACCCACGGCGTGCCAAAAGATGAATGTGTGTGTGGTGTGTGTGTGTGTGTGTGTGTGTGTGGGGGGGGGGGGGGCTTGGGGAGAAAACTTATTGATATCCCGATTTCCCCCTGCCCCCTCTTTTTTATTTCCGAAAACACTTTTGCCCCTTCCCTGTCATGGCCTTCAAAATTCTGAATTCAATAAGGGACGGCTTGCCACATTCTTCTCCATGCTAACCTAGCCAGGTGTGGTGTTTGTCATCGGTAGTGCTCTGATGCTCCAGCTGGACCAGGGGACAGAGTGGCGGTCGGCCCTCTTGGTCCCCGGCCTTTTCTGCTAAGTCTCACTGGGAGTTTTCCAGCCCTGTGCCAGTTTCCCCCAGCTCCATGGTCCCTAACCCCTCTACCCAATCTGATATTTTTAAACTAACATCCTACGTGAACACTTGATGCACTTTCTTCCCTTAAGTCGGAGGGGGTAAACGTTGCTGTCATCGAAATCGGGAGATGTGTTTTTGTTTTGTTTTTCAGCGGGAAAAGCCTTAAATTGGTGTAAACGAGTTGTTGGATTAAATACACGAGCAGAGAAGCTCAGGGTTTTCTTCCTTGTTACCAGGCGGAATCCAAAATGAATTTCTGAAAGGAGATGTGTTTAGAATTTTTATTTTAGTGATAGCTGGGTAAATTAATATCACGTTTTGTTTTTAATCAGTTTTACCTGCATCAAGTAATAACCCACATTCAAATAATGAAACATTTGAATAGTTGAATGATTTCTCCAGTAGTTCTGAACATGTAGTCTGACAGAAAGCCAAGTTACTGTTAAAGTATATCAAATGTACAGTATGTCAAGTTGGTTTAACTGCATCTACCATGGTATAAAAAGTATTTGTAATAAACAAAATATAGCAATATTGAATAAGCAAACACATGGGCACTTAACATGCAAGGATGTAAAGGATGGTTTGTTTTTTTTAAGTTGACGTTTGTCTGAGGTTGTTTGGTGTGGACACTAGCGACACATAGTGTCCACTCCGAGGAACTAAGAGGATTCTCCAGAATACCTGCCTTTTATTTTTTTTTAAAGCAAGCGGTTTTGCTTGAGATCACACAATCATGAGTGAAGTTTGACTTTATTTTCTCGGTTCTACTTTAAACAGAAAGGCTTTTACGTTGCGTATTCCTCTTTGAACCGATGTGATGAAAACAGCAAAATGCAGTTTCTTCACTTCCTTTGTTGCACCAAGCACCTAAACATGACCTCTGAGTCCAGTGTCACTGCATTTATATTCGTCACACTTTCTTCTGGTGTAAAACTATTCATATAAAAGGGTTTCGCATGTGACCTGTTCCAATAACAGTATGTTAGTCTCTAGAACAAATTATGAAATACATGTATTTTCACATGTAATTTATGTGGAGAACAGAACCAAAAACATGTCATATTTTTTTATGTAACAACGTAAAGTGTAAATCTGTAATTGACTTATGTAACATTTTAAAACCTGTTCCCATGTGAAGTGCCCGGATCCTATTTCTTACCAAATTTTCAAAATATTTTGACGTAATTCTACTTACAACAACACAAAAATGATTGTGATACAGGAAGTTGAAACACACAAGTTTTGTGATGCTCGGCGCTCATGTGTCGACACTGATGCATGTCATGAGCCGGGAACTTCCTCTCAATCCGAGAAGTCTTGTGTGCTACAGGCAATATAGGAAGAAATCTCCGCTGATGGCTCACCCTTTGTCTTTTTGGAGGGAAGTATTGTTTCCACTTGAATGTCCATGTCATGAATGTCCCAAACACATAAACAAATCAAGGCAACACGATGTGAGTGTTGGAACCAAACCAGACTCTGTCTGATATACTGCATTCCCTAAACATCGCTTCCACCCAGTGTCGATTCTGTAACTCATAAAAACGGTTTCTCTTTCCATGTGGAGCTCAGGAGGACAGCACGTCGCGTCTCATGACAGATGATTCATGTGATGGGGCTCGAGAGAATTGTGGTTTAGTAATAACAGTGATACTGGAGAAAAAATAGAAGAAACAAAAACGAGCCTCACTCGTGACACTTGACAAAAATATAAATTACAAGAAGAAAGTCATGCAGGGGAGTCACCATGTGATCTGAGACCTGATCACAGCTTAAGAAGTTAGTACATAGCAGTAAACTACATTATGAAGAAATAAAGTCCCATTTATGGAACCTAAACCCCATCCCTCAATGCACGTATTCTGATTCCTCATCCAATCAGTGTGGAGGCTGGAGGGAGGTGTGATGGGAGGGGACACACATTGTGTGCCTGTGTGTGTCCACTGTCTCCTTGTGACAGACTCAGTGCCTCCCAAAGAGAAGACACCACAATGTCTGGTGAGTGTTTCGATCCACAGAATAGCATCATTAGTGTGTACTTATTAAATACTAGTACACTGATAAATAATAACTTATAGGATTTACTTGATAAAATGAGTGTAACAATTTGCACTCAATTTTTCTAAGTAACTTTTACTCCTGTAATATCAAGTACAACTCACTTGCCAGTATCAAGTAAAATGTACTCTTCTCTAAATGTAACATTTGTGAAGAAATTAAGTAAATGTTACTTAATTATATTTAACTTAGCAGGTTGTATTTATTAAAAGTAATTAAGTAAAGTTAATTAATCACTTGTGATATCAAGTAAATTTTATAAACCTGTAATATTTACTGTTATGAATTAAGTAGATTTTATAATGTCTGTCCATTTCACATTTTGAATTACATGAATTTATATTACTCGATAGTATTATGTAAATTTTGCCTTAATTGTTACCAAATAAATGTAATAATTTTCTCTGTGCCAAATACTTTTATCACAAATACAATAAAGTTGAATAGTTTATTATGTCAACATTCACAATGAACCATTTAATCAGTAATCTTCACAACAACTGATTAAGTCTTAAAACAAGTAGTTAAGGTACATTCAGCAACCTCTGACAATAACTGTAGAATTAACCTTGTACGGGTCGACTAACCCTCAGCAGTCAACAGTGGCATAACTAACATTAATGACAAGCACGTGCAGTCCAGCTGAAACAGAATGGTCACTTTTGCTCAATGCTCATCCAAGCGCTGCTGTTACCATCATAACGTCCCCTGAAGAAAAGGAACATTCATTTTACTCCATCCAACACAGATCTGGAATGATACTTTTTAAATACCCAATTAGAACCTTACAATTCCATAAAACATTGCAATAACAGCATTCAAACCGACACTAAGTGCTCTTTATGCTCTTAAAACCGTAACACATTAAAACATTTCAAAAGTTAAAAGTAGTCAACAGTTCTGCATAGGTCTTCCTTTGGCCTTTGCCTCTAATAAATAATAACAGAAAGATCAGGTGATGATTCTTGGCATTTCTCTACAAGAGTGTAACATAGGAGGCCTACGGTTTCTCCCTGATGACAGCTGCGTTGAAACGTGTCAATCTCTCTTCCTCCCGAAACCTCAGTTGACTGCGGTTCCTTCTGAGAACAAAGTCACCCTGTAAAAGAACAGACATTTGTGATGTTAAGATAATACTCTAAAAGCTAATGCCAAATGTATTTACAATTCTATATTACATTACACAATAAAAAGTTAACCGTTCCTGCTTCAGCTCCTAGACCGAGATGCGCGGGGCTGAAGCAGAGTAGCTTTGATAAATTACTTGCTGCGAAATTTTCAGTGGATATAAAAACTAGACGCTTTTTATTAAGGCTAACGTTAAGGCTAACGGAGGAGACACACACACACACACACGCGCGCGCGCAGCTAGCACATTAGCTACATTGATTTCCTTACATAACGTAACATGACAGTTTGAGCTTAATCACTAACCAGCTAACATTAGATGACTCTGAAGTTAACCAGACTGGGTGACTTTTTCTACAACTAACGCGGTTTACGCCATTTAATCTCCTCTACTTTTGACTAACCACCAGTCTGAACTTTACAGAGCAGTGGATAACGGCGGCTCTTTAGCTAACGTTATTGTAATCAAAACTTACGTTCAGTTAATTTTGAACCGTAACGTCTATACGGTACAATAATTAAACCATCAAAATGAACACATAATTGTTATCATAAATCTAAAATAGAAAAGTCAAAACTTACCGAATCAGTCATGTGACGGCGCCACTCCAACCGTCCGTTTCTGCCACAAGCAGGACGCGCATGCGCCGATTCAAACGCACTTTGCTTTTCAGATTAAAATGTACTTAGTATTTTTAGGTTAATGTGATGTGACTATATATTATTAAATAGTATTTGTAAATATATGATAACATTTACTCTTTCTTCTCAGTTAAGTTATTACATTAATAAATTGTGTAAATTTTACTTACGATATTCTAGTTCCCACTTAAACTTGATTTTACAATGTATAAACTACATGAATCAATTTAATAGATTTTATAATACCACAAAGTCATTTTTTTCAGTGTAATGAGTGATAATGAGTAGCCCTTAGTTTGGCAAAGGGACCTATGTAATATCCAGATGGAATACGATGTAGACATGTAATCTGCTTCTTTATTCCATTCATTATTTTTCATTCATTTGAACAGCAGATCAGCTTGTGCCTTGCTGATATAATGTGATTTTTAAAAATGTAGCCAGTCACACTGAGTTCTTAGTATAATCTCATATTAACACCGAACACCTAAACACCCGTCCCCCGTTACTTTCCTCAGAATCAAACATGTCTTTCCACCTCTTAGACTTTGACTCCTTCTACGAGGGGCTCAACTACACCTACAACTACACGGACGAATTCACCCCGAACCCGGACACGGCGCCCTGCGACTCCTTCTCAATACCCGACGCGGGGGCGGTGGCCATCAGCGTCTTCTACGTGCTCATCTTCCTCCTGGCCATCCCGGGGAACCTGCTGGTGGGGCTGGTGATCGGCCTGAGCAAGCAGCCGCTGCCCCCCTCCGACCTGTACCTCCTCCACCTGGCGGGGGCCGACCTCCTGCTGGCCGTCACGCTCCCCTTCTGGGCCACGGCCCTCACCCGGGGCTGGGTGTTCGGAGACGCCGCGTGCAAACTCGTCACCGTCCTCCAGGAGCTCAGCTTCTACTCGAGCATCCTCTTCCTCACCTGCATCAGCATGGACCGCTACATGGTGATCGTGCGCGCGATGGAGGCGCGCAGGGCCAACAGGCGGCGCGTCAGCTGGGGACTGTGCGCGGCCGTGTGGGCCGTGGGCGCGCTCCTCTCCACGCCGGGCTTTTGGAATTCCGCCCGGCCGTCCAAGACGTCGAACCAGACGATGTGCGGGGAGCAGTACGACCCGGGCAGCGGGGACGTGTGGCGGCTGGTCACCCGCATGCTGCGCCACACGCTGGGCTTCCTCGTCCCGCTGGCCGTCATGCTGCCCTGCTACGGGGTGACCGTGCGGCGGCTCCTGCGCGTGCGCGGCGGCTTCCAGCGGCAGCGGGCCATGAGGGTGATCGTGTGCGTGGTCGCGGCCTTCCTGCTCTGCTGGGCGCCGTATCACGTGGCGGTGATGACGGACACGTTCTTCCGGGCGAAGATAGTGCCGTACAGGTGCCCGGCGAGGATGGCGGTGGACCGGGCCATGCTGGCCACGCAGAGCCTGGGGCTGCTGCACAGCTGCGTGAACCCGGTGCTGTACGCCTTCGTGGGGGAGAAGTTCAGGAGAAGGCTGGGGCAGATGGTGAGGAAGACGGGCTTCCTGGAGAAGACGTCCGTGGCGAGGGGCAGCAGGTCGTCCATGTCGTCGGAAATCACGTCCACCGTGATGTGAGACGAACCATGGATGGACTGTGACTGATGGACCGCAGGGTGCTGCTCGACATACTCGTGGGAAGCTCGTGTTTGCTGGACTTTCCAAATGTCAGCCCCATAAAACATTTGCCTACAGGTACCTGGAAGGTTTCATATTTTTGTAAACATTTCGCTCACAATTTGCCCCACGTGATGATTGGTTATGGCTTTGTCCTATTGTATGTCAGAGTCCAATATGTACTTGTTTTCTACATATTTAAATGATAAATCTGAACTCCAGCTTCTCTTTGATATTTGTTTGTGCATCTGGCAATAAATAATGTGAATTGAGTTATCAACCCACTTTATAGCAGGTCAATGTGGTTTGAAGTATTGTGGTTGAATTCTTGTTTGTCGTGTATTCTGAGGAAACTGTGGGAAACTTGTTTGTTTCAAATGTGACACATTTCAAAACATTACAATGTCACAACGCAAAGACAAAACATCCCCTGGTGACGACCTCTGAATGCAACTGAAACTAAACTGAGAAAAGAATTAAACCTTCAGACACCCGGGGATGCACTGGGACTTAAAGGGGGAAAAAAAGGGAATTAATATGACACTACTGACACCATCAAAAGCTCCTGACACGTTGTTGTCTCGCTCTTCTCACGCTCACGTTTCCACGGTCAAAAAAACAATTTGCCTCAAACACCAAAACCTGTGGCAGGTAACCCTGCTGATTATATGGGCTTTGCGGCCTAATTGAAAAATAGCTGCACCCCCTGACTTAACAGTCAAACAACAACAAAATGGCTCTTGCAGTATGTTGGTGTGAGTGTCTCAGTAGTGTGTAGTCAATATCACGGTGCATTGTGAAAGCATTTCAATAGTGAACGTAAGAGTGTTTCATTAGTACGTGTAGGAGAGTTTCTGGATAGTTAGCGGCCCCTCAAGTTTTTACCTTTATTGATATTCATTTATATTTGGATTTGCCTTTGCCTAACACACATTTCACGGTAAATCAAACAACTACTTGTCGCATTCTGTGTAACTGCACTGTTAAAAACACTTGTTGCCTTGATTATTTTTTGATTAACATTTGGGGGTTTTAATTCACAATATTGAAATGCTTCATGCCCAATCCTTGCTGAGCGTACATGTAACCGTTAGACACCACTTTGTTTTAGTTATACAGTAATTTTTAGATTTTTGTACCCGCATGCTTTTTATTATTCATTTTTGTTGTTTGCATGTTTTGATCTGTGTGGTGGCTAATGCATTGCACTTGCGGTTTTATTGGTTCTATCCGTCTTTTTAATGATCATTTACTGTAAACAAAACCGTTCTCAACTGGGAATTTGCAAAAAGACATACCGTAATGTCTTATAAGGTGGCACTTTATTTTTTACGGTAAACTTCTGGCAACCACAGCTGCCAGTAATTTACCATATATTTCACGGATTTCTTTTTACAGTGAACAAAGTGGTGTCTTAACGGTTCCATACACACCATGTAAAGTTAACTACTTGTAACTTTAGCAATGTTCTAGTTAGCACAGACAGCTAACACAGCTAATGCATAGCACTGATTACATTTGGATTTCTTGATATCTGGCCACCTTTACACAATTGGGAGGCCAACGTCTGGCTTAACATTTGACCTACAAATTAAATACCTGCCCCACGCCGACCCACTCCCTCCTCCGTGCTCACACACCATCTCACATGTTCTACTGACCTCAGGTCAGCTAAAAAGGACAAGGGGGCGGGAGCCTCGCGGCGAGTGGGCAGACGGATCGCCCTGCAGCTGTCATTGTGAGGCTTTCTGGGCTCTGGCTGTCATTCCCCCCCTTCACAGGGGCGCCAGCAGACGTAGGGGGAGATCATGAGCCGGGAGGTTTAGCTCATGGGACGAGGAGTAGGACACTTGTTGGACGGGACTTGATGCTCGCATTCAAACGGAAGCCCAGTGACAAACCGATCACTAAGGAAACAAAAGAGGAAACCCTGGAGATTCACCAGGATTTTAATGCACAGAAGATCCACGGAGGGAAATGATTACAGAAGGCTGAAAAGTCAAGAGAACGTCAGGCGTAAGAAGGGAGAAAGCAGGGCCGTCACATCCAGGAGACAAGGCAAGAGAGCTGTTAATGCAACATGATCCAGCTGGTCTTGCCCTAAAAATATCTCTGGGCAGGAAGAGGGGTAGCTATCTCTATCGGCATAATTACCTGGTAATCAACCATTTTTTCCCCCACTTCGGGGAAAGTGGGGGAAAACAACTGAGGTCAGAGCAGCAATTCGAGGAGAATTCATTCACGGCAGATTTTGTTTCTATCTTTTTGAGTTTAGCTTTCCATTTGCAAAGACGTATAGAGTTTCTTGAATTCAAAAATGTAATTTAACCGTAGTTAATATGTAAAGCCTGCTCAAAGACTCTAATGCACTCACTGGAGTTTGGTTCATATCACTGAGTGTGCTGCCATTTTGTTTTCTGTAGGCCCAATACCCACATCCACACTCAGATTCCATTGTAGGACCCACCTAAATCAGATAAACCATGAGAAGAGCTGAGGTGCAAATGACCCTGAAAAAGGGGGCAGGGGAAGCAGCGCCGGCCCGTAGTCCCGCCGTCCCCCCGAAGCGGTCCAAAGTGAGCCCGGAGAAAGTGGTCTCGGAGCCTCCAGGACCCGGTTACGCCACCCCGACTGCGCCCGTTTTCGCACGCAAAATGAGGAACGCCGCGGTGGGGACGGGCTGCGACATCCGCCTGAAGGTGACGGTGGCCGGAGACCCCCAGCCCTCCCTGTACTGGTACCACAACGATGAGCTCCTCAACATGGACAACCAGGAGTACGGAGGGCTGTGGATTAGGGATTGCAAACCCAGCGACGCCGGCCTCTACACCTGCATCGCCAACAATCACGTGGGCGAAGCTCGGAGCAGCGCCGTGCTGGCCGTTTTGGACCTCGGGGAAGGTAACGCCACGCGGTGCTTTCAGGGCATCGCCCTTCTACATCTGTAACAAGGGGGATTTAGTTGTTTGTTTCTCACCATTCCATGTAATTACTCAATTAAATCATGGACACAAATACATTGAGATATTATATTTTTGTATACTATGATAGTATAATGACAACGTCATTCGGTTTCCCAAAGGACCTTTGCAGTAGTGTCACAGTTGAGCAGACAATGGGTTTTTGAATACAATGTATTGCTCAAGGCATCACGCCAATGAAAATGACCCACCATTCTACAGTTACCTCAAAGGCCCCCCCCCCCTTCTGAGCAAGTAGAAAACACTGAGTCAGACTACCTGTTCCATTTGCAGGAACATTGGCCAGGACACAAGCTACTACTTCGACCTGCTTGGACGTTGTCATGTTTAAGTCATCATTAGATTTTTATGGTGCTAAATGGTTCCTGTCATAATGTTGTTCTTGGACTGGCTTCGCAAATTATTAGCTTAACCTGGCAAGGCATGTTACAAATGCTATATAATAGAATAATCCCATTTGAGTGGATTTTCTTTTACACTGCTCCAAAAAGAAAGCGAATTGAGAGAACAAAGATGCTAACATATACAGGTGTATAAATACATGCAATCAATCAATATTTATACATGAGTTCATTGTTTTTAGATGTGAAGCTAAAAAGTAGTAAAGATTTCTTTTCCACTCTAATGCTTTTTAATAGTAATCAAACATGCAATTTGAACCAAAATGGAGTTAGTAAAACATGTTACATGCAATTAACTTGTTTGCCAAGATAATTATAGATGCTGGGTTAAGTTTTACCAAAGCATCTAGAAAAGGGCAAAACATGTGTCAAAAAGTAACTCATTTCAATAACTTGATAAATGAAAACTACTAAATAAAGTTTACAGTATGTTGTATCATCCAAAATGTGTCATCAAATTGCCCCTCTGTTGTGCAGAAGGGATAGAAAGATGGTTGTTGTGTTCAGATATCTTCATGAGTTTATGTTTTAGGCGTAATGCTCTTGAAGATTCCATTTAGATTTGTAATAACTATGGGTTTTCACTGAGATTAGCAAACATAGACAGTGTTGATTTGAGACCCCGATGAGACGTTATGCTTTTAACAACATATGCATCTCAGTCACATTCCTCCGTGTAGCCGAGGAAGCCCACAGGGCCGCTGCAGCTCCCTCCTGTTCACACCTCCCTCGTGATCGACATAGATTTTGTGAACCCTGTGCACTGATCTAAATTCAGCTCACCTGCCTCAACGCCACCAGCCGCCTTGAAAAGAACCATTACCAGCAAATCCTCAAATGTCACTCGTATATCAGTAGGAGCACTAAGTCGTTGTTCCAAGTGGGAACTCACTCTTCCAGTTGAGAGGTGGCTGTCCTTGCCGACAGAGCTTAAGTCTGAATATGGTTCAATCAAGTAAAGCATGAGTATAGCCTTTGGCGAATGGCGGTGGGGTGGAGGGAACTAGAAATGGAAGACGGAGCGCTTACACAACGATCGCTGCTGGGTTCAGGCAACACGATGCTTTGTGCGAGCTCGCCACAAAGAACGGGTACTAAAAGAGTGGCGGGGTCTGCAGTACTCGGCGACGTGATGACAAGGATTCCTTTTTAGTGTTTAGTATTAGATTTCCTTTACTTTATACATATTGGGCTCTTGGACATAAGCCACAGAGAACATGCACCATCAAATGTGAGTACTTGGAAATGAACGGCAGGACGCCGAGAGTTTGCGAAAAAGAAGCTGCTGATGACAAAACTTCTTCATGCAAGCGCAATTTTTTGAAAGGTTACGTGAACTTGTTTCCTGAACGGTTTTTCAACTTGGTACGAGTCAGTTGGGAAGCATTATGGTGCAAAACAACGTGTTGGAGATGGAACACAAGCTGCCGGTATGAATGTGAATCCGGTGAATGGTTTCTGTTGGTGGATATAGTCGTAGCAGAATCTGTGTGTTGCTTTCAGTTTCCACAGTTCACAGAGAGAGGCCCTCGATTTAGAAACGCACTAAAACAGAGAAGTACGATAAAAGGGCTGTTTTCCTGTCAGATGCTGGCACACAGATGCCGTTAACACAAGCTGTTTCACGTAATCAGCCCACAAGTCGATTCCTGAGGCTCTGCTTCCTGCTGTGGTCCACTCGGTGGGATCTTAGACAGATAGGTGTGATTTTTCAGTAACGCTGGTAGCTCCACAGCAGTCGCAGCACGGCGTGTTCACGATCCTATCGGCTTTCCTCAGACCCTTAAATGATGTCAACTTTTCCTTTGACGCTCCATTTTAACCTTCAGTCTGATTCGGCCCCTCTTTTGCTTCGCCATGTGCGTATAGTCTGCAGCTGTCCCATCACTCAATGAACCCTCTCTCTCTCTCGCTCTCTCTCTCTCTCTCCCCTTTGAAAGTATCTCTCTGCATGCCCCCCGACCCCCCTCTCCCCCACGCACCATCTCTCCATAGTTATTTATACAGTGGAATGTGCCAGGCCTTAGATTTTTGTGATGCTAGCTAGCCAGCGTCTCTCCTATTACACAGGAAGACATCACTGCTAATTTTAGCGCGGCCCTGTATGACTTTCTTTTTCTTTCTTTTTTTCTGTACTGGTCAGGGAACAGGCCGTTTCTACTAAGCATAAAGATTTCTGCCATTACTGTATGTTGTACTGTTATGAATCGCTCCATAAAGTCTTATATCCTTTTTTTTTAGTTCTGTATGTTATTGTGAAGTTGGTTGGTGAATACGATTTAAAACAAATGAGTTACTCAAATACAAAACAAACAAACATAAAATCTATAGAGGGATGGAGATGACGATTGGACCAAAATCTTTCATTTCAATAATTTAATTTGGCATTTTGAGGACGGTGAAACAAGTTGAAAACCTAAAATAGAAATTAGACTAAGAAATATTAGCAGATATACGGAGCACTAGATGGAATTATAAAAATATCTGCCACTTTACCATATCTTCACAATGACCAATAAGGTGCTGACATGCTGCAAGGAAATCAGGGGAGCTGCAGGATTGGTGATAATTACCTGAAGGTCCGGTCTCTCGTACAGCTCTGATCCTGCATTAACACGTCCTCGGCCACTTGGCTGCAGCACAAACAAGATGTGAGCTAATAAAAAAAAAAATTAGATACTAGCAACTTTTCAGTTGCCATGGCGGCTGATCTGATATCCATGCCTATTTCCACACCGAGGTGATGCAGAGCAACATAAATGCTCTATTGCGGTGTTCCTGGAGGTTGTAGAGTCTAATGAGACTGAAAAAACAGTAAGCTGCAGGCAGTAAAACCAGAAGAAAAAGATGAAAGCTGCATAGATGGACAGATGGAGATCTTATAAAAAAAAGAAACAGGTGTGGAAATCCCCCATGTCACCATGTTGCTTTAATAAGTACATGTAGATCAACAGATGTTGTTTTGATAGACAAGCCATCCTAAAAGGGGGAGTTTGTTAGAGATTTCAAGTTGAGTAGAGTATAATAGCGGAGGAGTAACAGTTCAGTAAGCGTAGTTGAAATACTGAAATCTGTGGTTGTGGTTGTAATGGGTAATAATATAGTTGATATATTGATAAATATTTACACTCATTTTGAGTTAAATATTGAGTAAAACATTATCTGTAAAATGTCTGCAGTCACAGTGCTGATAAAAACTACAGTAAATGCAATCACACAATCTTTTCGCTACCTCATGTTTTAAGGGCAACAGCAGAAAAACATCTTTCCCAACTGCGTAACATTCAGTTGGCCGTATCATTTTCTTATGATTCAAATGTGGTATTTTATATTTAGTACAGGGCAAGATATTTTCTGCCGCCTCCTAATATTTCTTAGTTACAAACCATTTCTGGATGTAAAGGAAAGTAAATAAAAAAAAAACACAACCATGAACCCAATGGAAACTGTAATTAGTCGTAATGGAGTGTCTTAAACGTTCTAGTGGCCAGCAGGGGGAGACTTCTGGTTTCTAAAAAGAAGTCAGATTGAATCAAGTCTGTGAGAAAATGACTTGGTCTACCTCAGTAAATACTATTTCAAGGCGTCGATACAGCGGGCTAAGCCTTTGAGCGTTGTCATTGACCTGTCGCTAACACAGCGTTGTTCGGCCTGGGAGTTCGCCGTGTTTATGACTTTGATGCTCAAACAGTGTTTCCCGCTCATGAAAGCTTTTGTAAACGATTTGGTTGCCTAAAAGTGTATTGTATAGTGTTCAGAAGTCTCACTCCTCGTTTCCAAAAAACAAGATGGCTGACACCATGATGGTGACTTCCAACATGCCAAACATTTCCACACAGACACTACGATCCTCTTCGTATTCACAGTCTATGGTTATAGTAGACTCAATATTGATCCGAATAACCATGATTGTCTTTTTGACCATAAAATTGCGGCTGCAATGATGTAGCCTACAAGGCGTAAAGCCAGCGCCCTTCAGGCCTCAGTTGATTTTAAAACGTGCCCCTCCACAGGTGTGAGCGAGAGGTCTCAGGAGATCCGCTGTGCTATCTGCTGGATCTGTCTGCTATGTCAACTCGCAGTGAAGCCATTTCTGTGTACTCAGCTAAATACAATGTGTGAGCAGCGATGCCTTTTCCTCTTCCCCAAGGGGAAAGTGTTCCTGGATACCAAGTGGTTTCCAAGTGTAGTGTGCGAGGACACAACGTTAACCCAAACGGATTAGCAGCAGCTGACCATCTGTCATGTCCGATGCAGAAGCTACGTTCTTCCTCCTGTTTGTAGTGGCGTTCCTCGGGAGATGGGGTTTGCTTTGTTTGGTCCGTGTGAGCCGCCAGCAGAGGAGCGAGGAGCCCCCCCCCTTCTTCCCCTCCTTCTCTCCGGCGGCTCATTCCACTGGACCGACAACGAGACGCAGACACATGGGGAGGAAGGGGGCACAATGAGAAAATGTCAACCAATGCTGTACACCGGTGATGTGGAGCGGGCTGGATCACTCCCCCTGGGTTTCTCTGCCTATCGGAGTGCGCTGCCTGTGAGCTGGAACACAGCGGGGGGGAA
Organism: Apeltes quadracus; assembly: GCA_021346845.1. NCBI lineage: Eukaryota > Metazoa > Chordata > Actinopteri > Perciformes > Gasterosteidae > Apeltes > Apeltes quadracus. The sequence goes on along the minus strand of CM037932.1, from coordinate 5,107,785 downwards.
GATGCTCACACTGTTGCTGGCTATTGTTTGGACAGGGGGGCTCCCTCCGAGGGGATGATATCCGTTCAACGGACGTACACCACCCGCAGATGGAGATGGAGATCCGGGCTGCGTGCTTTCTCAGAAACGGATCGGCTCAGAAGACGCGCTGACTCTCTGAGGCTGCAACTTGTTATGTAATGGACCAAAGTGCCTCCTGACCGCTTGTCTTTGCGTTTGATTGAGATGCTTCGACCTACATGTCAGCAGAGAAGCAGTGTATTACAAGTGGAGTCTTTTACGCCAAAGTCGGCTAATAATGACTGATGCCTTTGCCAGAAAATGTCCTGATTTAGGCGTGTAGTATTGGCTCGGAACCCCCAGCGTGATTCGGGGAATACCCTGCTGCTGAACACAAGCCAAGACCAAAAAAAAAAAGATCTGTCGAGGACATACCAACTGTGGCCATAAAAACCAATTCCAATTCAACCAATGAAAAACATCAGGCAAGTGCTATTTATTTGCTTTGCTTTTACTTGCTATCTCGGGTCTATATGCCGATTCATGCTTTTTGTCTATATAGAATTTAAAAAGTATTCAATGTCTGATGTTGACAGAGGCCTTTTATCAACATCACAGCTCATCAACTGGCAGCACAGTGTTTTTTACAATTTGGTGATACAGTGAGAATATTCAAAGGAGATCAAAGGGGAATGTTATGGCTGTAAAATGTAATTACGTTGGCCAATAGAAAAAAGTGTTTTCTCTGAAACAAATATTTCACTGACACCAACATTTAAGAAGTTGATTAAAAGCGAATTGAAGGCCAAATGTATTTTGTCGCAACAAAAGACAGGGTAAAGATAACACGTTTAAGAAGTCTCATAAGAGAGGGTGTGTTTTTTTGTACGGTTGAAGTGAGTTTCAGATACAGTATACAGAGATAACCCAATGCAATCCCTCACTTTTGAGCTGTATGATCTCTAATAAACTCCTCTTCTGGAACATGCTTACAACTCAAGACTTTTTAGAGGCAGAGCTGAAAAACAAAGCCTTCCTCGATGATTTAATGATACCTCTCTAATGAAAATGCAAAGATATTCACGTCCAAGTTACACACTACAATCTAAGAGATAGAAGTTGGGGTTTGTCTGATGGAAAATGTTATCAATCGAATGACCTGAAGTCATTAAAGGACCTTGTGCATTACATTCAGGTTCTCACAAAACACCAATTGAGTGTCTCTTCGGCACCTAACAAGTTGAATCAGGTCGGTGGGCCCTGGATCTTCTGCGTGATCGTGGTTGTTTGTATTAATTGCGATCTATCTCTATGTCTATAACATGGTATTACTCATTTCAAACATTTATTTCCCAGAACTTCACAGCTAAAGGAAACGTTGGTGTGCTACTTGTGGATGGAAGAGTCAGTTAATCGTATATCTCGCTGTCGCTGAGAGACTTAAGTGTGAATGACCAAAGGCCACGCCTCCAACGCTGTATCCGGTTCTCTATATCTATTCTCCTTGCATGCCATTAATAGCGCATCGCTGTTTTTATTGGCCCATTAACACCATCAACTTTGGTATGGAATAAAAGGGGAGAAATGCTGTTGTGTTTACCCATCCCTTTAAAACCATTCATTTTAATATAACATGTTCAGTGTCACCTAAATTCTTGCCTCAATCAATGCAACAACTGGCCTTTTGGAGATGTGCGGCAAGGAAAATAATTGTTTCTCACATTATCGAAATGGTTAATGCAATGTAACTTTTGGGGTTTTCTGCTGATGCTTGTGAGTTTATGTGTTAATTGTTAATTTTGTAAAAACTGTTAAAAAAAATGTCTATACAGTGTGTACAACCGACTGTTAATATTTAAGATATGCTTGCATATATAACATCTGCGACATGTAAGGTTTTGGTCTGAATTCATCGTCCATTGTGTTAAAAGTGACTAACACAATCCTGTTGTGTTCCCGGATTGCAAAGGAACAACAGATAGCCTCTGCTTTTTATGTTATTTTAATTCCACCACCTACTCTGAAGCAAACACCCCATGAGAGCCGACAGGATGCCAATGACTCAATAGCGCTGTTTATTTTGAGTTCTGCCAATGACTGGGTTTTCTCTCAGGGATATCTCCAGATCTTTCTGATGGTGCAGTTGGAACACATTTAAAATACAGATACTTATTTTGCACCAATGTATTATGTGGCTTTTCTACATAATTAACTAAAAGATACCAATAAAAAAAATTATGAATGATTTAAAACTCTGTCAAGCTGTTAAGCTGCCAGTTTAGTATATTTAGCTCATGAAACATTTCAAGTTAAGTGACGGTAATAATCAAATGGGGATGAGGTTTTCTTTACCATTTTTAAAATTCATATTGGGATATATATATAACATGTTTTTTTTCTATCCAGCAGGAATTCTGGCCTAACATAATAAGGAATTGAAATATCATTTTCAACAGCAATTTGCAATTGGATTATTGGAAAACATTACTTATAAAATGAACTTATGAAAATGATTTTTCATGGTTTTATATTTCTTTTCAGATTCTGAAACAACAGATGATGAAGGTGAAAAATTTGAGACCAAAGAAGATGGTGGGGAGATTGAAGACCAGAATGTGCATAGAGGTATCCACCATGTTGCCAGCATAACATTTTTGCCCCTAGAGAATAGTAGTTTTTCTATTATACGTCTGAAAGTAGCAGTTGGAGAAGTATTATTTGGAGTAGTATTTCTGTGTGCTTACTAAAAAGATATGTCCCTGGCTCATTAGCTGCTAATTGCTCCATGTTGCCGCCAAGTTTGTTTGTCTCCGTTTGGTGCTGGCTACACAGCAAAAAAAAAAAAGAGTTAGTTTTCCGATGTTAGGCAAAAGTGCAGAGTTGAAATCACACTGCATAAAGTTGATTCAACTGTTACAGAGTCAATTGTACGAAAGAGGTGGAGTCATTATCCAGTGTCAAGATCAGATTTATTTGCGAAACTAAATTAATAGTTGAACACCAGGTCTGTACACCAGTATCACACTTCTTGGTGTTGAGTTTAACTCTACGTAGAGTGTATTTAACACTGAGCAGATTTATTGTTGACACTTATTCCGAGTTAAATTGTTAACCCTTTGTTGAGTGTTTTAAAACTGACAAAACTGTTTTAAAACTGACAAAATGGGCACAGTATAAACACCATGCAGCTTAGAGTTCAAATTAAATCTCACAGAGTCTCTGAAATTTGCTGAGTAGGTAATGAACAGTTGTTAAAACAAAGCTTTTTAACGGAAAACAGCTGGCTGCTTTGGCTGAACAAGGCTGGGGAAAGTCGCATTTACATGACGGATAACCGAAACAATGACTAGCTGTACATTTGCCTTGTTTCATAATCAATGCAGGAACCCAATGGCTTACCTGAACAATATTTCATATCTCCTCTTTACATGAGACGCAGTGACGGACAAATGGGCTGCAGATGACAATAGAACACGTGGACATGAGGATCCCTCAAGCACAACCAGGCAAGACAGAAACACGCAAATAAGAAGAAAAAAACCCTTATTGTAATAACTGTATTATTGGACTTACTTCCAGACAAAAGTATAAGACAGATTGTTAATTAGTAACAACCTCAGCGATTCCAAAAGATTTTGCTTCAAATGCTTTATTTCAGAAGCCCGTCAGAGAACTTTTCAAGAGAATCTCCACCACAAGCCCTTCCACCCCCATCCCCGAGACTCGCCAAACGTCCCTTCACCTCTCCGATGCCAAGTCGCTCAACTACACCTCTCAGCTTTCGGAAAAAAAACGTTGTGCCATCTGACTACCAAGACACAGTGCCTGGGGAGTTTGAAGAAAAGGTGAAGCAGCCAAAAGGTAACGCCCAGGACTCTCGACCACAGACTCCACTTAGCGAATACTCCCGTAAAGAATTTACTCTCAGACCGTCCCCGAAACTTACCAGGGCAAGCTCAAAGGTTTTTGAGAAGGTCCGTGGATTAGAGGAGCGGCGACGAAGCCTTGATATTCCAGAAGGTTCCATCTCGGGAGGATCCTGGGCAGGGTTCAACCGTGCTGGATCAGTAGATTCCGACGATGGAGGAAGCCGGCTGGGCATCTCTCGTGAAAGTTCAAGGGAAGACCTAAGGGAAGCTTTGAAAGAGGATGCAGCTGAACGAAGATCTATGTTTAGACAGAGAGCCGCTTCACTGGAGGAGAAACCTCGCTACTCCCAAAAAGTTCAAGACATTGAGAACAAGTTCACGGAGGAGCTCCAGCGCATTAAGAAGCTTGTTGGTAAGCCTCACATGAAGAAGTCGTTTTCAACTGAACAGCTCACTCTTAAGAAAAAGCAACGCCTGCCGTTAAGGAAAATTGAACCTATCCCTCCACAAGTACTTCAAAAGCTCCAAGAACGGGAACGTGCCCAGTGGGCAAAAGAACAGATGGAAAAGGGTTATAATCAGCAACCAATGCAGCAACAGCAGCAAACACAGCAAGAACAGTACACGTTGCCACCCCAAAAGACAGCAAGCACTGGTTCAACGGCTGTAATGGTCAGCAGATTTGGGGAGGTTGCAAGTACTCCAGAGTCCATGCGGTTATTCGACTTGCCGGGACAACGATCAGTAAGAGAGTTAAGTAGGGTCAGTCCAGTTACGGAAATCGTTCAGAGATCATCATCACCCGCATTATACCAGCAACAAAGGGAAGATTCGCCGAGCAGAAATATTGCTGAGATGACATTACGCAAGGTTGAACGAAGGCCACCAAGTCCGCTTGTGCAAAGGGTGTCTCGAATGCAAGAATCCCCTCACGTCCAGGAATCTTCTTTGCAAGCATCACAAAAGGATGAGACCTCGGGAAGAAAGACGCCAATAGAATTAGCGTTAAGAAAAATAGAAAACAGACCCGAAAGTCCACTGGTACAAAAAAGGGTAGTCATTGTGCAAGATCCTGCACCTCAACCGCCCTCAAAACCCCAGAGGATTTTACACATCGCCCCAACAGAGGAGAGAATGGAAGTGGATCCGATTAGACCTGCCTCTACGATAAGAATCCCTGAGATTATCGTTGAAGATGAAAAGATGGACGAGGACAATCACGTAAAATCAAGTGAGCCTCGGCAGGTAACTCGTAGTGCCAAGGAGGGACGGCAGCTGAAGACCAAAGGAAAGAACCGTCGCCCTCGACCCATGTCTCCAGAGTTAGGTTAGATTTTTTGTGCTTCTTCCATGTAGCAGTGTGAAGTTCCAGTCTGCTTGCTTTTCATGTTTAATCACACTATTGCTCATACAGGTTCTTTTCCTCTTAACTGGATCACAGGTGGAAAAAATGATTTGTCTTTTGTCAAACCGTGTAGACTCGTCAGATGACTCTTATGTTTCTGCCGAAGAAGACCCACAGGAGGCCCCTGTATTTGAGTTTCCCCTGCAGGACACTGTAGCATCGGCTGGCGCAGACGTGCCCCTGAAATGCATCATTGCCGGCACCCCAATTCCAGAAGGTATTACACATACATACCAAACATTTTTAACTGTATATTTAAGCATGCATTACACAAAAATAAAATCACCCATCTTATTTGTGTTCTCTGTTGTAGTTACCTGGATGAGAGAAAACACAGAAATAACTGGCAATCCAAACTACACAGTGAAAGTGGAGGGCGAACGCCATACTCTGCTTGTTAAGTCAGCGAGAGTAAATGATGGAGGAAAATACTCTGTAACTGCTGTTAATCAGGTGGGCAGGGCGTCCAGCTGTGCCACTCTTATAGTCAAAGCAGGTACGTTTCAAATGTCTGACCATTTAACATGACGTAATATGCAATTCTGTTATAATGAACTGAGAAATGTTACACTGAGAAGATTATTCTGAACGCTCTTTTTTAAGCGCCATAATAAAAAAAGGTTTGTTTGGACTTCATTTTTGACATACAGAAATCAGACGTTGTTTGTTCTGCTTGATCCACATCATGCTCAACTGATATGATGCAACCTTCATACATATAAAAACAACGCCAGTGTATCTTACGACAACTTAAAATTTGAAAATGCCTTATTCTTCACCTTGGTTTTTGGTTATCTCCTTTTTTAAAACAGGGCATTGTGTTTCAGCTGACTGGCCTCCTGCTCTCTTTTCATTTTCTCACCAAGCAAAATGCCTGTGCCATATATTCCAGCTGAACAACCCCACTTATAGTTACCATAGTAACTCAGAGTCGAAACTGAACCTATAAATTGCCCACCGAGGCGCCTCCTCTCACTGCAAATCCATTATTGTTTGGATTTCACATTTGACATCTCACACTCTAATTAAATTTTAATGTATCCCACTCCTGTGTGCTTTTAAGCTGACATTTTTTTAGGAAAACCCAAAACATCATGTGACTTGCTTTTACAGATTCTGTGCAGGAGCCAAAAGGAAACCTGGGCGTCCCCAGAGATATCAGCAGCCCAATTACCTCTGATGAGGAGTACCTCAGTCCTCTGGAGGAGAGCATGGATTTTGGAGGGCCCGAGCAAACTGTTGACACAAGATTCAGGAAACCCCCAGCATTCCTGGTGAGACTGTGCAGAGTATTCTCATTTAATCAAATAAGAAAATACGTTCAAACGTTTGACTGGCCCTGTACTCGACTGCATTTGTGATCGGTTCGTCTAAAATCCAATCTATCAATATTAATTAACCTGCTACAATGTGTTCTATCATATATCTGTCAGATAAAACATGCAGGTACAAAAAATGAATCTGCCTTACATTCCAAACAGGTGACAATGAGGGATCAAGTGGTCATTGAGGGACAGGAAGTCATCATGTCCGTCAGAATAAGTGGACAACCCAAACCCTTGCTCTATTGGTAGGTGCCCCTCACCTCATCAAATCGCTCATCGCTCGCATGGGAAATGGACACTAATACAATCACAAACCATGGGCCCTGCTTGTTTGACTGCATGATGTGTCAGGAGCATGCTGCTTTTTTCATCTGTTAAAGGTAAGTGGAAAATGAAGGAGTATTACATGTTTCCCCTATTTAACATTGAGCTGCTCAATGTGGCAAGTAATGAGCTCTTTTACGCAACGATCTGGAATCCACTCGCAATACCAGCGCACAAAAAAGTACTTCCTCATAAGTTCTATGAGCCAGTGGTTCTTCATTTCTGTTGTTAAGCCATGACACCGGCTGGGAATATTTAATATTTCCGTTTACTGCCAGCAATTTTCAATAAAGATACCAAGCCGGAAATGTTCTCTCTGTTTATTTGCCGACGTGGTGCTTCATTTACAAGAGAATGGGCACTGGGTTTTTTTTGTTAATCCTACATGTACCAGCCTTCTGCTGCAAAGACCCACTAGAGCACCATCTTTGGTGTTGAATTAAAAATAATTTCCCACTTCTCGGATGGTCGGGTGCATTCCAATCGGCACGGCTTCCGTTTCTTCTCCATTCTGCAGAACAAGAACAACAACAACTTTGGTGTATTTTGCTCATAAGGCAATTTAGTAACAGGGCAACAGTGCGTGGCCTTTTGCTTCATCAGTAACAAGTCATGTAGACGTACGTCAGACAAGTGGTGCATCCTCCATAAGGGCTCTTGTGTTTATAAGTTGAGCTTTTTTAATTAGTTTTTTGACCACCACAACACTCAACGGAAACACAAATTTCTCACAAGAAGGCTTTTGGGTCGTTGTTACGATGGTGCTGTCCGTCTACAGTGAGGGATGTCATGAGATTTTAAATTTGCAGAGTATAGAGCAGCCGCACACAAAGAGCTCTGCAGCCTTTTTCCTCCAGGGATGCTCTCTTGACTCATCGGGAACAATCAACAAAAAAGACTGCTGCTCAGAAAAGGACGCATTGTGGACACAGGCCTCCGGTAGGAGGGGTGGAGATTTCAAAAGATGCATAAAGTCTTAAGACATAGCCACATCATTATACAACTCTGAATCCCACTCAAAGTTTGTGAGGGAGAAAAAATGGAATTTCAGCTTTGCGATCCTTTTTGGTGTTTTAAAATGTATTTTGCTGCCCCCCATTCACAGCAATACGTTGCTTAGCCTCCTAATCGTACTCCTATCTGTTTACTCTAAAAGGGTAGCGGCCTATATGCAATGCATTGACCGTGGATAAGAAAACTATCCCTTTAATACAGGCGATAAGAATAGTCTGAATCACAAAAGCAGGTGCTGCAATTGGAGTTAGTCATGACTCTCAAGAGACAAAAGCAGAAAACAATGTGCTAAACATAATATTGGCAGTCCTGGATACTGTATCACCCCCTCCACCCTCTTCATGCTGCCCAGAAGAGAGCTTGTGGTTGGAAAAGTGTGTGGTTGGTCATCCCTCATTGCATAAATCAAGTTTAAAAAAAGCGTGATTCATTCTGTTGTTGAAAACCCAGCAACAATTGTTCCCTTAACTCTCCTCTATGGCAGGCTGAGGGACAGAGTAACGGTGAAATCCGGCCCACGCCACATTGTACGAGAGACAGAAGACGCAACTTGTGAAATGATCGTCAAGTCAGCATTGCGGTCGGACTCTGGGGTTTACACCTGTAAGATCATCAATGAGTATGGGACAAAGCAGTGTGAAGGAAAGTTGGAGGTAAAAGGTATGCTCCATTTGAAATGCACAGGTGTCCGTTGGTCCACGTTTCACTCTCCATTTTTGATCGTTAAATCTTTGACAGTAGTTGATTTGTTCATTAATAAATATTCAATTCAATTCAATTCAATTTATTTTATTTTGTATAGCCCAAAATCGCAAATTACAAATTTGCCTCGGAGGGCTTTACAGTCTGTACACATGCAACATCCTCCGTCCCAAGACCCTCACATCGGCACAGGAAAAACTCCCCAAAAAATGAAAAAAACCCTTCCAGGGAAAAAAGGGAAGAAACCTTAGGGAGAACGTCAGAGGAGGGATCCCTCTCCCGGGATGGACAGACTGCAATGGATGTCATGTGTACAGAATGACTCATACAGATGTAGAATACATTCAATTTCTATAACAGAAATTAATCAAAGAATTCCAAGTAGCCGGCCAGGTGTACGACAGGACCACTGCAGGAGCAACCACCGTCAGATCGAACCACCATGCACAGAAGACTGTGGGGAGGGAAAGCAAAGATTTTAGGAAAGGACAATAGTGATATGAATCATATTTAAAATTATGATGATGATGATGATGATGATGATGATGATGATGATGATGACAGCAGCAGCAGGTGCCAGCAGGGCCACGGCCAGAGTCAGGACCAGGGTCCTGACCGAACTACGATCTGCAGAGACCTGCTCGGCGAGAAAGCACAAAGAACTCCCGGGAAGGAGCTGAATTAGTCATGTGCATTAATGCAACGTGGATTTTAGTAAAAGGGGAGAGAGAGAGAGAGAGAGGAGTTCGGTGTGTCCTAAAAAGTCCCCCGGCAGTTTAAGCCTATAGCAGCGTAACTAAGAGCTGGTCCAGGCAAACCTAAGCCAGCCCTAAATATAAGCGGTATCAGAGAGGAAAGTTTTAAGCTTTATCTTAAAGGAGCTGACTGAATCTGCCCCCCGGACTGAAAGTGGAAGCTGGTTCCACAAAAGAGGAGCTTGATAACTGAAGGCTCTGCCTCCCATCCTACTTTTAATAACTCTAGGAACAACAAGTAACCCAGCATCTATAGAACGCAGCTGCCTTGCAGGGCAGTACGGTGTTACAAGCTCTTTAAGATAAGAAGGTGCCTCACCAGCAAGCGCCTTGTAGGTGAGGAGAAGAACCTTAAATTCTATTCTTGATTTAACAGGGAGTCAGTGCAAAGCAGACAATACAGGCGTGATATGGTCTCTAAATATACATCAATACTGTGGAGACAAACACTTTAACTAATTTAACTAATCCAACGGTGAAGTACAACTTCACAGAAGTAAGATGTCCTTTTAATTACACCCAGCGCCCCCTGTTGAGCCGGGCCTGGCCGTCATCCGCCCGGTCAGGGACCTCAGAGCCAACGCCGGCGAGACGGTTCTGTTCGAGTGTCACGTCATCGGACCCAAGGACACCGATGTGGACTGGCTGGCTAACGGGAAACTGATCCAGCCGGCGCTGCTCAACTGTAAAATGCACTTTGATGGAAGGAAGTGCCGGCTGCTTCTCAACTCTGTGCATGAAGACGACAGCGGGACATACGTGTGCAAGCTCAGCACAGCTAAAGGTGCGTCCCAGCAATAGACATCACAGCCTGCGTGATGTCACATGAACTAGAATGTGTCTGTTGTTCTCAATACAATGTTTTACTCTCCAGAGGAAGTGACTTCCTGCGGCAAACTCAAAGTCATCCCATCAATTGAGCCCCTCTTCACTCGCAAGCTGGACGTCCTGGAGGTTATTGAGGGGCGTAACGCTCGTTTTGACTGCAAAGTCAGTGGGACGCCATCTCCCAAGGTCGTCTGGAGCCACTTTGGTAGGATTCTACTTACCATTGCTTTTGCACTCGGGTGTGTCACTAAAGAGGCAATCCTTGAGTTCAGTACATTTTCACTTGTGGTAACAGTAAATGTGGTGTAAATACTACAGTTTCCACAATAAAGAAAAACAGACTATTGTTTGTCAGGTGATTATTGGCCTTATTCCAATTATTCTGATTTGTATGCAACGTGTAGCGTGAGTCTGCAAACAGCAAAAATAAATTAAGCAATTACCTCTGTGTGAGGTTGGAGGTGTGCAGCACTTTAACCGACGACCCGCTGTGGCTCCTCCTCCTCCCTATTCCATTATCTCCTGAAATAAATACTCATGTATCACCAGTCAAATGGTGTGATGTGATGCTGCAGCAGTAAGACATGTTTTGACAGTTCCTATTACAAAGGAATTTCAATAATTTCATCACTGAAATGTCTGTCAAGTCACCGTTCAAACTACTGTTCTGTTTCCCGGTGATAAAGAGATAATGAACAGGTATTTATGAAAAGCAATGGATCTATTGTTATTTTCTTCTTTTATATTTCTACTATTGTTATTTAAAACACTTTAACTAAAGAAACATTTCTCTTTAGACCATCCACTTGTAGAAAGTGAGGACATCCGTGTTCTCCAGGAGGGCGGCCGCCACTCTCTTTTAATTTCTCATGTGACCAATGAGGATGAAGGATTTTACACCGTCACGGCCCGCAACAGTCACGGCGACGCAGAGAGCTCGGCCGAACTTTACATTCAAGAACCACGGCCAGCCATCTCTACGCAGATGTGAGACACCGCAGCTCCTGTGTGTTTCACTGCCTGTTCTAGAATATGGATAATAAAATGTAATTCCTTTGCTTCAGGGCTAAACTGGAGAAAATGCCATCGATCCCAGAGGAGCCAGAGGTGCCAGAGAACGAGTTAGAGCGTTTCACGATGCCTGACTTCATCAAACCCCTTTACGACCTGGATGTGATCGAGGGCAAGGAGGCGGTGCTGAAGTGTAAAGTGGCGGGCCTGCCGTACCCCACCATCGTCTGGTTCCACAATGGCAAACGGATAGAGAGCACCGAGGACAGAAAGATGACACAGTGTAAGAGTTTAGAAACGGCAAAACAACACTCAGCAGTTTATGCGAAAGACCTGTTTTACATTTGGGCAGCTTGGATAAGGTTTTTCGATTGTAAGATGACAAGGTGTAAAGTACAGTCAAAGTCAGACACACCTCCTCGTCGTCCCAATGCTTCCACGTGCTTCTGACAATGTACAGTTTTTTTTTGTTTCATTTGACACTGTTATAGTCAGCTAAATCACGTAGAGACGCTAACAGGCCAGTATCCTTCCTCTCCTTCCATCTCTGCTTCCTCCTGTAGTTCGTGACGTCCACAGTCTGGTCATCCGCTCTGTGTGCCATGCACATGGTGGTGTCTACAAGAGTGTCATCTCTAACAAAGTCGGCAAAGCCACCTGTTATGCTCATCTCTATGTTACAGGTGATTCTTATTTTTGGACGGGGTGATTAAAATTCTCTCATGTGAACAGATTTGCTAAAGAAAGAATCTGAAATATTTGTTGACATTTTCAGATATCCTCCCGGATCCTCCTGATGGTTGTCCAGTGATAGAATCCATCACTGGTAAAACCATCACTTTAAGCTGGAAGAAACCAAAGAGGCTGGACCCTTCCATTGGTACGAAAGAATGATGATCCGAGTTTTGTTCAACAGATCGAATGGGAACACCACATATACTGTATATATAAAAGATTATTTTTTGTTTATTTTCAGATCCCAGCTCCCTCATGTACGCCGTCCAACAACAAGCCCTGGGCTCCATCCAGTGGACCATCATAGCTTCTGGCCTGAAGGAAACCATCTACACCATCACCACCCTCTCCAAAACTGTGCGCTACGCTTTCAGGGTCCTGACCATCACCTCCAAAGCCTTCAGCAAGCCATCACCCACCACAGACCCAGTGCAGCTCCTGGATCGAGGTGCAGTCAGGTTTTTCAGAGCGTCCATCCATCCATCAGAGTGGATGATTGATCATTTAATAAATATGAACTGTGTGCACATTTGCTTTTAGGTCCCTATCTCCAGGAGGCTCCTGTGATTATTGATAAGCCAGATACTGTACATGTCATGGAGAACCAGTCAGTCGCCATCACTGTCACCCTCAACCATGTCAATGCCGCAGTCCTCTGGAAGAGGTATCCGTGTTAAGTATCTATGAGCATTTACTGTTCATACATGTATTGAAATGTCATTGAACAAATATGTAAAAGCTCCCCATATATATATATATATATATATATATATATATATATATATATAAAAATTAGGGCTGTCAAAAATGGCACATTAATGGCTTTAATTAGATGTTTGTTGTTAATTATGTGAATTCTTTTAACGGATTTCACGCATGCGCAGTGTGACAAATTATTCAGGTCAGGAATGTACCTCTTCCTCGGGCAGTGGTTCTCAACCGGTGTCCGCGCCCCCCCGTGGATGTTGAAATGCGGTTGTGGTTGGACTATTATAACAAACAAATCATCCTCCTGGCGACTTTTGTGTCAAATGTGGTTTGTTATTTCTCTCGCAAAACATCGCATATGCCCCCCCCTCTGCCCGTCAACCACTCAGACCAGAAAGCGAGCAAGAAAAATGTCAGCCCCCCCTCGTCGACAATTCCCGCACTGGGATCTTCCGTATTTTCGTAACCTAATGTGTTGGCAGGTTTGGTTTAACTCTGAAAAGACTAGTTAACCAAAGTTAACCACAGGTTCCCGTTGATGTTATGATGGACGTGTGTGAACAAACTAACCATCAACGGCGAAATAAAAGCCTCGTATTAAGAGCGGTCTGAGAGACCTCCAGCTTACAGCGAGCGGCCGCACAAGCCGACTGTCGTCGCTTCATGGAGCTTCTCAAGTCCCATAAGGGAATCAACCTTTTTTTCCGTCTCTTAGCACCTCTTCTATCCCTGGCACTTCTGCCTGCACTCACTCGGGAACAACGTGCAAATAGTAATTAATCATGATCAATCCACTGAAAATTCTGATTCATTTGATTAAAAATGTTAATCATTTGACAGCCCTAATATATATATATATATTTTTCTCATGGATTTATGACAACACTGAATTTTATGTTTGTTACATCCATGTTGATGGCACACGATTAGTTAAGTCGAATGGCATCTTATGGAAAGGATGCCGCCTTGTGGACCTTGTGTATCACAGGCCAGTCGTCACGTATGACTGATGAACATAAATACAATGTAACAGTGCACGCAGGTGTCTGTGTGATTACAAGCGATCAAAGAGAAGCCACAGCACAAAAGTCTGTTATTGTGTCCTGCTTTGAGCGAGAGCCATCACGCACGTCAAATGTTATTCCACTGTCCTCCCACCTATAACATGAGCAACATTTTATCCTAACCCTTCTCCACAGGAGAGGAGTGGTCCTCTCCAGCAAGCCCGGCCTTTACGAGATGACGATGCCAGACGATGACCAGCAAACGCTGAAGCTGCTCAAGGTGAAGAGTGCTGACATCGGAGTGATGGAGTTTGTGGCAACCAACAACTTTGGCAGTGACAGCTGCACCTTTAACGTGGAGATGGCAGGTATGCAGCAGACTAAACCATCTTTCCATTTGTCTGTCCAAAAGCTGATGGGACTATTTTACCCGTACGTTCCACAGCTCCGCCAACGTTTGAAATTATCATGGAGGACTTGGACGTTTGTGCAGGGGAGACCCCTTGCTTTGCTGTGGTCGTGGAGGGCAAACCTATTCCCGACATCCTCTGGTTCAAGGTTTTTATCCATTTTACCCATCAAAAGTAATTTAATAGGTCGACACCAAGAAAAAAAAAACTAAACAGTAGGGTACATTCTTGAAATAGAAATGTTGAACATTTCATAAATCTCAGAAGAAACCTCAAAACATTGCGTGTTTCAGAACGACACCCTGCTGGCGGAGAGCAGTCACTACACATTTGTGTATGACGATAACGAATGCTCCCTGGTAGTCCTAAACGCCCGCCCAGAAGACTCCGGAGTTTATACCTGCACTGCCAGGAACTTGGCAGGATCCGTGTCCTGTAAAGCCGAACTCACTATTCATGAAGGTGAGATGTCAATCTATCAGAGCCACAACGGCATGGCCAAAGGGGTCTATTCAGCAACTTACAGTACCATTCTGTCTTTCAATTATTTGAGGTCAGAGTTCCCTTTGTCTCATTACTGCAGCCAAACGTAAGGAAGATCCAAAGGATGACGAGGAGACTATTCGAAGGAAGATGCGCAGACTGACTGACAACTATGACATTCACAAAGAAATTGGAAGGTAAGGCCCTTTTCTAAAATCCCATCCCTTGATGCGACATTAAGATGCAAGAAGAATTATTGTTTGCATTAGAATCTGTTTTCTATTCCATTAAATAGTGATAGTTTTTTTGCTCTTGACCTTTCTCCTCTAGAGGGGCTTTTTCTTATGTCAAACGTGTGACCAAGAAGGTTGGCAAAATGGATTATGCTGCAAAGTTTATCTCCGCACGGGCCAAGAAGAAGCTGAGTGCCCGCAAAGAGATCAACCTGCTCTCCAAGCTCGACCACGAGAGGATCCTTTTCTTTCAGGACGCCTTTGAGAAAAAGAATACCGTCATCCTCATCACTGAATTGTATCCTTATTTGGAAATTCAAACGCAGGGTACACCACCAGCCGGGAAACTTATGTTGTCTTGAAGGGCTTTTCCTGAAAAAAATGTTCTTGTTCAATGAACTGTGTATAATAAACAATTAGCGCTAATAGTATTTTGCCTCAGAGGTCCTAGAAACAATAGCCTTAATTCATCTTTAAAGATGCCACGACGAGCTGCTCGACAGATTTACAAGGAAATCTACAGTTATGGAGTCTGATGTAAGTCCAGGGTTGTACGACTGCACAGCAAATCTAACACTGAACCCACATTTCATTGAATTTGTAATGATCAAATGTATGTACTTTAATACTGGCATGTTTGTGCTATGGAACCACCAGGTACGCTCATGTATAAGACAAATGCTTGAGGGCTTGGACTACCTTCATCATCAAAACATTATACACCTTGACATTAAGGTATATACTGATGAATCTACTCTTCCATTTTCCTCCTTTAATAATATAAAAAATGCATATTAGAATTCAGAGCTGCACTGGAACAGTTCTTGTTTTTACATTTAGCAAATGATCATACTAGATGTGATTGTAATAAAATTATTTCTATTGTTTTTCAGCCTGATAACATCCTCATGGCAGACTCCCACAGTGATCAGATACGAATCTGTGACTTCGGCAACGCGGTGCAGATCACACCCGATGAGGCTCAATACTGCAAATATGGCACACCAGAATTTGTTCCACCAGAAATTGTCAATCAGACTCCTGTGTCAAAAGCTACAGACATCTGGTACGGTGACTCATCAATTGATTGCAAATGTTTTCTTAATTCCTACACACTTTTTCCTAATTCTCTTCTTTATTCTCCTAGGTCAATTGGAGTCATCGCATATCTGTGGTGGGTGTTTGTGGTGTTCTATGTGTTCAGCTCCGTTCAGGACTTCCCAAAGGCTGGTCATTAAATGTACGGGGTTGTTTCTTTTATTAGTCTGACAGGAGTTTCTCCGTTCGCTGGAGAAAATGACCGCAGCTCCGTAATGAACATCCGGAACTATAATGTGGCCTTTGAGGAGAACATGTTCGCTGACCTTTGCCGAGAGGCTAAAGGGTTCATCATAAAGCTGCTGGTAGCAGACAGGCTGTAAGTAAAGCTAATCCACGTCTTTATCAAGAACTATTTTAGGTAAAATAATCGTCTTAGTTACAAACCCACATATTTGCTTATATTTGCAATACGTCATTCAGGAAGTAGGATATTATAGGACACATTTTTGGTAGGTCTTTACGCCTGATCTTGTTCTGGAATGCAATCAGTTCAGGTCTCAGAGGTAAACAGTGTCTCAATATGAGTAAACTGCTGTAAAATCTAATTGCATCAATCTTAGTGGAATGGTTAACAGTAAAGCTGGACGCACGGAGGCCTTAACATCATTTGAACACACAAATACAAGCTGACTCAATATCTGCAACATTTTCTACTCTTAAATAAAATATTCCTTGATTTCTTTTTCTATTACAGTATTAGACACTTGAACATTTGATTGGCTGATCCGTCTCTGTACTCTCTCTGTAACCCTCACATATACTTCCTGTGGTGCTTCTTATTTATTTCTGCAGGAGACCTGACACTCAAGGATGTCTTCGTCACCCCTGGTTTAAGGTAAGACCAGCCCTGTAGCAGTTTTAACCATTTTAAACATCTTGATGATATCTATTCTTTTTATTACATTTAATTTATTGTCATTGTACAGACACTTAGCAAGGGTAAGGCCTTAAGCACAGAGTCCCTGAAGAAATTTGTGTCTCGCAGAAAATGGCAGGTGAGGAGTTTCTATTTCCTATTCTGCTTCTATTTTTTATTATGTCCGGTATGGTCACATTTTTCATAATCATTTGTATTTTATTAAGTCATATTTCCACTTTTACAGCGTTCCCTAATCAGCTACAAATCGAAAATGGTCATGAGGTCCATACCAGAGTTGCTTAACGATTCCTCCAGTCATATCTCCATTGCCGTTCCCAGGCACCTTCAAGAAGGTTCCCCTTTGCCATCATCATCTTCTGACTCGGATGAAGACATTGATGAACTGCCATTCATTCCAATGCCGCTCAACATGGAATTTTCTGGATCCCGTGTGTCACTCAATGACATCCAGACAAGTGAGCAGGAAACAGGAAAGCAGGATGGAACAAGTAAATGGTCTGTGCCTCTTGTTCAGGCCCCGGAGGCGATGGAGTGTGACTCCAAAGAAATTGATAAAGAAGGAGTTGAACTGACGCCTAAAGGCCGCCTGCGGAAAAGGTTGTCACAGGACAACGACAGGGGATCCTCGGATGAAGAAGTAGCAGCTGAATTGTCGCAAAAGTCCCAGCTGACGAGGAAACCCCTGCGAAGAGGTTCAAGCATGGAGTCAGAAAAAGCAGAGGGTGGACGGCGGAGGGGAGAGCTAAGACGCGGAGGTTCTGCCGACAGCGCATTGCTGCTCCGGATCACGCCTGAGGAAGGAGCAGGAGATGGAAATCAGGAGGACGGGAAGAGAATTCTGAAGAAAGCTGTCTCTATGGAACTACCAAGAAGGAGCACGAGCCCAGGAACTGCCAAGATGAGTCAAGAAGACTACGCTCTTAAACTCGAGATGATGCGACAGCGACTGCTTCGTGGGGGCTCCGCGGACAAAAAGATGAGCGGACTGAGGGGACCTTTGTTGGAAACTTTAGGAATGGGAGATGAAAAACGCTACTCCCGTACTGCTCGTTTGGGCCCACCCCCACTAGTTAGAGCTGCTTCAAGCGATTCTGCAGTGGAAGAAGATCCGAAACCCAAAGTTTTGCGCAAAACTGCTTCTTTCAGTCAAGGGGATTCAGAAACTATAGCTTTGCACCGTCGTTCAGGAGCTCCCTTGGAGATTCCCCTGGCACAGGTAGAACAGAGAAGGCTCAAGGAGGCTATATCTATGTCGGCTCTTACTGAGCAAATCAAGCTAGACTCCCGTCCGGTGACTCCCAGGGAGCCGTCGCCAAAACCACCGACACCAGAGTCCGTAGTGCAGCGAAGTCAAAGCAAAGCAGAAAGCGAGGAATCATTAATGGACAAAGAGACACAGCCAGATGAGACAATAAATGAAAAGATGGAAGGGCAGAATATAGATAGTAATTTTGATGAGAGATCGAGCACAAGTGGTTTCTCAGAGAAGGACATGAGCATATCAGAGGAAGCAATGAATGAATCAGAGTATACGGGCCAGAGAATTCCTACACCACCGGTTGTGGTCCAAAGCTCTGAAGTAGAAGAGAAGATGATGGAAGACCAAGGACAAAATGAGAAAGAAGAAAAAGAACAGATTATGAAAGAAGAAGAGGAAATAATTGTCAGTGATGATGAATCAAAAGCTGAAGGACATGTCAAAGTTTCTGAAAAAAGTGCAGAAAAAGAAGTAACTGATAAATCTTCCGATATGGTAATAACCACAAGCTCAGTAATAATGAGACCAACTCAGGAATATTCCCACCCATCGACAAATGTTGTGTCAACTTATGTAACACCCTCGGCTCCTGCGAAAGTTGTTCTTCCAGATGGAAGGACTTCAGCATATGCAAGTATTATGCAGACCATCATGGTGCCTGCAGTTCAGCCTCTCAGTGACCAACCTTTAGGCCCATCTACACCCGTTGTTGCTCCAGTGGGCTCGTCCCCTTCAGTATCAACTGAAACATTTGCACCCACATCTCCACTCGCCAGCATGTCCTCTGCTTTACGTGGTCCAGCCAATGAGCACCCTGCTGTATACTCCAGGGTAGCGTCTCCGGAAATGATGACAAAGGAACCGAGTCCACCAAGGCCTGCCACACATTCCTCATTCCAACAAGAGCCCCCAGTAGGAGTTGACTTTGAGGACATTTCCTCTGAGGAGGTCTTTGAGGCCCGCTTCAAAAAACGTGAGTCTTCACTGACAAGAAGTCTTAAATTTCTGTCACGGTCAAAGAATGAGGACAAATCACAAGCGGCTTCATTAGATCCAACAGAGTCTGGTGAAGACATATACAGACCTGGGCCAATTGGTGCGCCATTGCAATTGGCACCAAGAAGACTTGAGGAGAAGTCAAAGTCAGTCCAGGATCTTCGTGAAGCTCAAAAGGACCAAGGCTTTATGCGAAGGCTCTCAATGCGCCTGAAGAGAGCTCCGTCCACTGAACGCAAGGACGAAATGACCAAGGAGGAAGATAACGTTGGTTCAAGACGTAGGCTGTCTTGGACTCTCGGCCGTAAAGGGTCACAGGACAAGAAGGAAGTGGAAGTGGATGGTGGAGGTAACACTTTGGTGGAACAAGATGAAAAGGAGCTTAAGAAACCTAATGAATCGCCAGTCTTAGCGATGCGCAGAAAGATCGAATCCACAGTGGCTGGGATCTCCACAAGAATTCGCAGCTACTCAGAGGAGAGGAAAGCATCGGAGGACAAGGAAACAAAGAAGACACCCATTTTTTCAATGCTTCGTCGTGCAACATCAGAGAGTCGTGCTACGAAGACTGCAAGTGTTCCTCAGAACCAGCTGGCATCGCAGGCTAGTAATGGTGCCTCATCAGAGTCCCTAGACTCCATGGCCAGCCTGAAGTCAGACACATCAAAGGGTTTGTATGACATAAACCTTTATTTAAATATACATGGTTGTAGGGCGCTGTCAATTACACTTTCTTAGATGCATAATGTTTTATTCATGGCATCAATTGTTGTATTCTTGTAAAGTTGGGGAGAGTGAGCGCAGATCTCGCTGGGATCGATGGGGCCTAACCAGAGGGAGGCGAGACAAGACAGTGTCACAGCCTGACATACCAACAGCAATCACCAGAGAAAATAGTTCCCTACGATCACGCCAGTACTCACGATTGGCTTCAGGTAACCAACCAATAATTTGATATCACAGTATCACTTTATCTGTCATTAAATATAAGGCTAGATTCAACAGATGTGTTAGCTTAGCAGAAGAGTGGGAACATTTTATTTGTGTCATTGTCGTGAGGTTGCCAGGGAACCAGAGGATACATCAGGTAGGATGATTGAAGAATAAAACACTCTATACAGTATTGTAGAACAGGGGTTTTCAAATAGGGTGAATGTGAGCCTCCCCTTAGAGTAGGTAAGGATAGCTCATCCCCCCTTCCCCAAAACCCTGTCCGCCTGCCCTAACCCACTCATGCCTCTGCCCCTCCTATAACAAATGATAAAATGTAAATCTTTCGTTAATATTGTATTTGAAGACATTTTATTTGCACAACTTTTTTTAAACTGCATTTATAAATGATTCTTTGCAACAGCAAAACATTTCCAACTAATTTCCAACCATGCAAGCCTGATTGAGGCTACTTTTAAGTACTTTTGCACCGCGGAACGTTTCTCACTGGATGAGTTTCGGCGGACCGATTATACTGGCGCACCAACTAGTGTTCATGACTTCAGACAACAACAAACCACAGTGAACATGAACGAGGAAGCTGAGAGACCGCTTTGGTTGGCCCCGTGAATGGGACATTTTGTTATTAAAAACGAACGGATGGAAGCGTCGATAAGAGCGTGGTTGTGTGCCCGCTATGCAACAAGGAACCCGCACATCACCGCAGCACATCGAGCCTCAAGTATCACCGCAACGCAAAACACTCAGCAGCGCGGTTTCGCTGCATTCATATGCTAATTAGCG
The DNA here is from genome assembly GCA_021346845.1 of Apeltes quadracus. Lineage (NCBI taxonomy): Eukaryota > Metazoa > Chordata > Actinopteri > Perciformes > Gasterosteidae > Apeltes > Apeltes quadracus. Next base: position 5,087,010 of record CM037932.1, on the reverse strand, counting down.
CCATTAGCACGTGCTGCTCTCCACATACGTCATAGTTCGTTTCCGACAATTTGTGGCACAGACAAACGGCGACAAGCGCCGGTTGCAAATTGTCAAAAACTACCGAAAAGGAGGGAGATCTCCGGGCGTTTACGGGGACGAAAATCACACTTTCCATGCAGTGTAGCATGAACGTTAGCTCGACTCCGAGTACAAGGACCCACAGCCAACCCACACTCCACCAGATGACTGGTTTAAGGGCCAGGGTAACCAAGTCCACGTCTGAAAACTTGGACTTGGTTGAACACTTTTGCAAGTCACTGTATCTGTGTCATTGAGTGCATGTAACGTAAACATTCTTGCCTTTTACTTCAATGAGGGAGAAGTAGTGCCGGTACTTCCAGTTTGAAAACGCCAATTTCGAACTTTCCCGGCTCGTCGCCATTGTCGCTGGCGCTGTGTTGCTGGTGTGCAGCGAGACAACGTGAGCAAGGCCCCGCCCACCCAGCCAATCATCATCGCATTTGCAATGGCGTCATCATCCCCACCGCAGCGCTCTCCAGGCAGCTAAAGACACCTCGCGCTTCATATAACCAAATAGTAACGCGACACTTTCAATCTCAGTAACGATAACAGCGTTGTAACGATGGCAACAGTAATTAATTAGATTACTCCGTTACTGAAAAAGTAACGGCGTTAGAAACGCCGTTATACTTAAACGCCGTTACTCCCAACACTGATTAAGAGGGATTAGAAACAAAACAAAAAGGTTCTTAGCTGATTCTTGGCCAGACGTTGTTACATGTTTTCAATAATAGTGTTATTAACCATCACTCTGGATCGTAATCTAACCGCTAATACGATACAGATATTATTGAAGTCCTCAAATATCCTTTTCTCCTAGATTTCCCTCCAGTATTCCACATCAAGCTGAGAGATCATGTCCTGCTGGAGGGGGATCCAGTCACCCTCAGCTGTCTGCCAGCAGGCAGCCCCCACCCACACATCACCTGGTTGAAAAGTAACTCATCTGTAATTTAAATATGGCAATGTCACCCAGGTCATGGGCTCCTAGATGCATGGGCTTGCTAGCTTATCTTGCCAGTTACAATCATTTGTGATGGCTAGCATTGCATCACACAAGTACAGGAGATACGGTAAACAATTTTTGTTCTTGATTACTCTAGAACCCTTGTTTTGTGCTGTGTTTCCTCAGATAAGAAGCCCCTGGAGATTGATGCCAGGATGAACATGATCGCCTGTCCCGATGGCCGGCAGTTACTAATGATCATGCAGACCACCAAAAATGATGCAGGGGTCTATGAATGTGTTGCTACAAACCCCCTGGCCATAGGGTCCAGCTCATGCACAATATCTCTTGCTCGTAAGAACTTGGACATACGCCACTTTTATGTCTATCCGTGAGGGGCAGTAAATCGTGTTAATCTTTCCATAAGCAGCATATGGTTTCTGTATTTTGTAATGGATATTTGGTAAATGACACCCGTGATGAGTACTGTTAGTCTGCTGGATAAACAACCGAGAGCTAGGGATGAAACTGAGTGAAAGTGATAGGTATGTAACTCCAATATATTTGTTTGTACAGGTCTGCCTAATCGTCCTGGGACCCCCGAGATACCTCAGAAGTACAACAACACAGCCCTGGTACTGTGGAGGCCCTCAGACACTACGGCCCCCTGCACATATTCTTTGGAGAGGAGAGCGGAAGGTCGGTACTTACTAACAATGGTTAATTATTATAATCCCTTTTTAAGACACATGATAAGTGTCAAATCGAATGCTGTGGAAGGTTAGGGTTTGGCAAACCAAAAATACTCAATAGATCATGGCTCTTTGTTCGTCTTATCTAGAAAAATTACTATATTGGAAACATCAAGTATGAATATGATATTGTCTTACTTAGAGTTAGTAAGGCATATGAGTTTGAGATGTGTGCATTAGTGCATTGAGGGCTTAAGTGTTTGTGAATTAAGCGAATCGTTAATCTAAGCGTGATCGGGAAGGTAGCAGTTATGGAAGATCCATAACTGCTTAAGCTCCACTTAAAAGAAGAGTATGTGTACGTATGTACTAGGCATTAAGACCACGTAAGAACTCTCTTCAAAATAAAAGTGACCTTGAATGTGATGCAAGTTCACATTCATTTAACAAATCATTCAGTCAAGCTTTGAATAATGAAAAAGTAAAATTTAAATGAATGGCAAACACTTAAGTAATAAATAGCATTAATGATAACACAAACTGCTTGCAAACTATATTTTATGAAAAAAAGGGATTTTAGTTGTGTGACTCATTAGTAAAAAGCTCTTCCCTGGTGGATGATCATTTACTTTTCACAAATCCACAACAACCATCGAGCGCACCTGATCGCATATAATCAAGTCAATACTCAACATCATTCTAATAACAATACGATCAACAACACCATTCCAATAAAACGAACAATTTTGAGGTGTCCAGGCAACATGTGGGCTGAGGCACTTGTTAACAGCAAATGAGATTAAACCACTTAAAACATAAATACAACATCAACCAGCTATTATATACCGGTAACTTAGACACATGAATCAATTACACTTTTACTCTCCTAGGTGAGACCAACTGGTTGATCATGGCCACGGGGGTGGCAGACTGTTACTACAATGTGACCGACCTGCCGGCTGGGGGCTCCTTCAGGTTCAGGGTGGCATGCGTCAATAAAGCCGGCCAGGGCCCCTACAGCAACCTGTCAGAGGTAGTGAGACTGAGTAATTCAGGTGCGTATGACCCCCAAAAACCTCTGAGACCTCTGAGCTTATTTCAGATAAAGGTGTCAAATATACAAATAGTTGCTTTCAAAGTATTGGTATTCTTCTTAGAGATTCCCGTAAAGTTTTGTGTGGTTTTTGTTCTACTCATAATGTTTTTTTTTATACATGTGTGTTGAAGATACTTTTTATTCTTATGCATTATGCACATTTTTTAAATTGCAATCGACTAACATCAGAGAGGGCTGTCTTTGCAGATCTTCACATTGTACGTTTCGTCCTCTTTAAACGTCAAATTAAGTCTTTGAGGTGTGTACGTCCTCTCCTCGTCTTTCATTAGAACCAGCTAAATCCAGCGCTCCCGTGGTGGTGAAGACTGTACCGGCACCTGCCGCTCCCCTCCCTGTGGTGATAATGTCGTCGATAAAAGTGCCTCTCATTAAATCAGCTCCAAGTAAATCCAATTCCGCGACACCTGTCCCGCCTCCGTCTTCGACTCCATCTTCGGCTCCGGCTACTTCCGTGGCTCACCCTGCTCCCGCGGTGACCCTTAGACCGACCGTGCAGGTGGAGGCGAGCCGTCCTGCTGTTGCTCCACCCGTTAGCGCGGCTCCCTCGGAACCGGCTCCTGCTCAGGCGGCAGCAGCTGCGGTCCAAGCCCCGGCCGCCAAAGCCAAGTCCACCCTGAGCATCAGCGTTGGCAGACCACAAACCAAATTGGCGCTTCCCCCCATTGTCCCACCCAAGCCGCAAAGTCCTGTAAATGCAGTCCTTCAAATAGCCAACAAATCCCTTTCTCCCACACCAACACCGCCACCTGCCATCGGTAAACCTATTTCGTCCGTTCCGATGTACGTGCAGGCCGCCACCACGCGAGTTACTCCACCTTCCCAATCGAGTTCCACCCCAACAACCACCATCCTTTCAGTCGCTCCTGTGAGTATCTCGTTGGCCACGGCCGCGCCGCCTCCCGTGGTGGTGGTGCAGAGCCTGACACCGCTGCTGCAGCTAGGGGACAGCCAGGGCAGCGCCGCTGGAAGGGTCACTCCGTCAGGGCGGGCTACACCTTCGGGACGCAGGACGCCGCTGGGAAAGCCCGGAGACGGATCTCTGCGCCAGGGAGTCCCACAGAAGCCTTACACCTTTATGGATGAGAAAGCGAGGTAAGAAGATTCGGCAGAGAAGATTCTCTGTAGCTAAAATGATAATTTAACGAGCCTCTGGGATCAACTGGAAATATATATATATATATATCCTATATATATAGTTGGTAATTGTAAATATGACTCTGTTGAACAAACCAAACATTTTTCCCTTTTTGCGTCGGCCCTCCAGAGCCTCTCCTCCATGCACGTAACATGGGAGAGGTTTCAGTCAGTTGCAATCTATAATCTCACCACTAGATGTCGCCAAATTTGGAATTAATATCTGAGCTGTGGATAAATATGCAGACATACTGGGAAATGTAAAGCTTTGATTCACTATTTGTGACAAAGGGGACGGTTCGGTGTAATCCGTGAGTGCCGGGAAAACGCCACGGGAAACCTCTTTATGGCGAAGATCGTTCCCTATGAGGCGGACAGCAAGCAGACGGTGCTGCAGGAATACGACATCCTGAAATCGCTCCACCATGACAGGGTCATGGGCCTGCATGAAGCCTACGTCACCCCACGCTACCTGGTGCTCATCTCTGAGTACTGCAGTGGAAAGGAGCTGCTCTTCAGCCTCATAGACAGGTGAAGCCACTGGGATGTTCTCCAGTCTCAGTTTCTTATGTCTGCTGAATGAGAAGACTTTACGATGAGCTGTTTTCTGGTTTGCGCTCCAGGTTTCGTTACTCCGAGGATGATGTGGTGACGTACATTGTGCAGATCCTACAGGGCCTGGAATACCTCCACACCCGACGCATCCTGCACCTGGACATCAAGCCGGAAAACGTCATTATCACCTACATGAACGTCATCAAGATCATTGACTTTGGCAGCGCTCAGACCTACAACCCCCTCTTCCTCAAGCAATTTAGCCCTCCTATCGGAACACTGGAGTACATGTGTAAGTGTTTTACCTGCACCTCTGGGAATGTAAGAGTAAACGCCTATCTCCAGTAATAGTCACTGTGCTATTCATACATCTAGATGGTTTTGGTGTGAGACAGCCATTTTTGGAGTCAGCAGCAGAGGCCATTCTGCCTTTACTTAAATTGAAGAACAATGGTCGAGATAAAAAAAACATCTTGAATAATCGGTTCATGATTTGATTTTGATATTTTTTTTCTCGATTTTTTTGCCCTTTTGAGTACCTCAAGCCCAGAGCCATGTAGCCCCACTATGCACTCCAAAAGTGAGCAACTCACCGCCAAAATAGGCAAGATTGAAAAATAACACTAGGGTTAAGGGGACACCCTGAAGTTTGTAATATTCATCTTTTCTAGATTGTTGAGTACAAATATTTAATGCAGATTACTATCATTCATGTACCTGTTTCGGAAGATCTTAAACTATCCATTCACAGCCAACACATCATTTAGTAATTACCTATAGTACACAGAAATTTGCAGATGTAATGTAGTGAAACATTTGCCTTTATTCTTGCAGCTCCAGAGATGTTGAAAGGAGATGTTGTGGGTCCTCCAGCTGACATCTGGAGTGTGGGCGTGTTGACTTTCATCATGTGAGTACCGCTTTCACAGCTTCCACCCAGCCAGGCCTCTTTGGATAGGAATTGAAAAAGAACTAAGTACCCTTGATTTATGGTTAAAACATTTTGTCTTGGATATTTTTCTGTGCACTGTAAAGTTACGTGTTGTAGAACAACTTGTTACTCTTCCAACATTCATTCACAACTAAGCCCGGGCAAGCTTAGATATTATTGTTCGTGTTTTGGACGTGTTTTGAGGGTTCCAGGCTGATTGCAGTGTCAACTCAATTTTCCAGGTTGAGCGGCAAGTCGCCTTTCATTGAAAACGATCCTACGGAGACGGAAGCCCGGATCCAGGCGGCAAAGTTTGACCTCGCTAAGCTCTACCAGAATGTGTCCCAAAGTGCCTCTCTGTTCCTTAAAAAGATCCTGTGTAGCTACCCGTGGTAAGCTTTTCCTACTTCCTATATTACCGTATTTTCCGCACTATAAGCCGCACCGGAGTATAAGCCGCAGCAGCTGAATTGAATGATGTGTACATATATAAGCCGCAGTTTGTTTTAAAGTACCATTACCATATGTCCCCCAGTGGCCGTTACCTGTAAAAATCCATAGATTAGCCGCACCGTTATATACGCCGCAGAATCGAAAAATGGGAAAAAATGTGCGGCTTATAGTCCGAAAATTACAGTATACATAATTTCTAGCCTGTTTGGATCCTCACTCTCTGCTCTCGCACAGGGGCCGCCCCTCCATTAAGGACTGCTTCAGTAACTCCTGGCTTCAAGACGCCTACCTGATGCGCCTTCGCAGGCAGACCCTCACCTTCACAACTACCCGTCTCAAGGAATTCTTGGCCGACCAGCAGCGCAGGCGAGAGGAGGTGTCCACCAAGCACAAAGTCCTCCTGCGATCCTACCAGAGCTCGCCGCAAACCCCCACCAGCCCCGCCACGCAAAATGTGCCAACTTACCCCACCACACCTGTCACCCAGTGAAAGAAAAGGCTTCCAAACACCAATTTTACGGACTTAACGGTGCAGAGGAACATCCTCAGAGCGTGACGAGACTTTGGGCCGTGGGGCGGGGCTGTCCCGCCAGGTCGAAGAGCCTGAGCTTGGGTGGACGAACAAAATAAAAGGAAACCAGCAGTGGATTTGGTCTACGCGGAGGTCTCTTCTTTTTCTTTTGCGTTTCTTAAAGTGAATCTAAAAGAGCGATTTCATGCTTAAGGGATCTCTTCTATAGTTATAAAGAGCGTGACTGTTTTATATGTTGGATCTTGTACCTCAAGGTTTGTAACTTTGCATACATTTTGGATAAACTGCTACGGTTTTACAGTCAACTCTCCGCTGATTAGAGGAAATGCATTATTAACAGAACGCTGCAGTAACCCACCATGGAAGCCCTATGACCTGCTGTACTAGAAGTCTGGTGTTAAAAACATGTAGTTAACAGCAACACCTGACTTATCCGTATAGTTTCATATTTAAATGTTTCTTGAGGTTCATTCTACGATGGTATACACACCCAATCCAATTTTTTCATGCTACACACCGTTTTTTTTGTAGCATTTCAATGATCGTCAAGATTGTAGCACATCTGGTAACTTCTTTTGTTTTGGAGTTTCAGAGGATACATCAGAGGATTCTCTACAAGGGCTAATAGAAAAGGACTCTCGCAATCAGGACATGTTTCCTAACTAGTGTTGCTTAATATACAGATGACTGAAAATGATTCTTGAAAACCATACTTTAGTTTTAGCATTAATTATAGGATCATCCCTTCTGCTGCGCATGGCGATATGCACAGCGCCAGTTGCTCCACTGTGTTGGTGGTTAGCAGAGGCTTCTTCCTTCACCTCAAGTAGGCTAGAAGCCGGCACGTTGGTGCCTCCGCTCGGCCCGGTGCAAATGATCCACTGCTGCTCCTCTCGGAGTTCACTAAAGACGCTCACGTTTGCCTAGTCGAGTGAGGGTTGAATACAGCACATGGCCCGAGCTACAAATACATTATCAAACATTATTCCGGCGAGTCACAGACAAATGTTTGAATCACGTTAGAAACCAAGACAAACCATGTTTATTAAGACATTGTTAAGTGTATTTGATCTTTTTGCTGTAAACGTCAACTGCTAATAGCTGTTGCTTTGAAACATATTTATTAATTTTTCAAATAAATACATTACAATCTTTAAATGACCGGACTTTTTATAAAGTAAGTTAAGTATAATTAAATTCTAAATATTTATGAATCTCTTCATGAAGCACCTGTTTGAGAGATCAATACAATACATAATACAATTCAATCAACGTTCACAGGACAAAACATGAAATCCGAAATGTTATGTATTAAAGAGAATCCTTTTTTTTTTATATTTCAGCATTTCCTCGGTCCTCCTCCGTGCTCACTATGTTTATGGGAAATAATGAGGTATGTCTTAACGAAAAACAGGTCTTCATCCAGAATTGGTTGATTTGCAAACCATTAGATCATTTTGGGGGTATTTGTGCTTTTATTTAACAGCTTTAGAAACGGGGCGAGGAAGACGAGTATGAACCAAAAGTGTTGTTCCTTTCATACCGCTTTGCTTTTTAAGGTGCAAATTCAGTTTTGAGACCAGCATGTGAAATGATTTTAAATCACTTTTCCGTCATGTGTGTCGATACGAGAACACGCCACACACACAAAGTGTGTTTTCTACGACGGATTGAATCCTTTTAAAAGAAGTATCTTCTTCTCCCTTCTGACTGACAGAGGATCGGTACTTCTATGGAACTATTTTAGTACCTCTATATATTGTAATGCTATTGCTCGATAAATACTGCACTTTGACCTTTTCATATTCAGAGTGGAAGTTAATCACAGAGGGAGTTTTAAATACACACAAGATCAGCATGAGAATGCTGTTTTTCATTCAACTTTTAAGGTCTGTGCACTATATTTTGTTCTTTAATAATATATCTATTTGGATAATATATCATTTGGAAGCAGCCAACAGGGATTTGGAAAAAAAAGATGTTGACAGCTCCACGTTTCGTAATGAAATCCTCTGCCGTACTTTGTGGAATGTGTTGCAGTGCCACGTGATGGATATTGAACCCACAAAGAAAAAAGGTTTTCAATGAATGATAAGTTCTTATATTTTTGTTATATGAATGGGACTGCTTTTGTGTGTTTCGCAATTTGTTTATTTATTGAGTGATTGTGTTTGTTATAGCTGCTGGTTTTTATTTCGTGAACTTTCTGAACCTGGCATGGAAAACGGCATGACAGCTGTTAAGGCTATGAACAATAAAGGAAAATTTGACAAATGTATGAAAACAGCTTTTGCAATTTGTTTGTGTAGCGCTGGGAAATCTAGTTGTGAAAAGTGTCAGCAGGCCTTTACAATTTGCTGTTAAACTTTTTTACAATTACAATTTTACTGTTTGTGCTGGCAGCTGATTTAGACAAAAGAAATGAAATGAAAAGTGTTTCCACTTCGATGTTGAGGCTCTCCACCATTAAGTCGAATCAGAGAAAAACTTGACTAGGTGCTGCAGATTCTGCAAAGTATCTCTACGTTTGTTGTGCATCTTCAATTGGCCTCGACGTGCTGAATATTCCCCAATAAACAAAAAAGGAAAAGGAATGTCTGGCCTATGATATCAATCTAGATATAAACCCTGAGTTGTTTAAGCCTTTGCTGATTTAGGTGGGCGTCTGAAGCCATGCAGCCCTGAGAGGTTCCCCCGAGGTTCTCCGAGCTGCAAAAGGTTGTAAAAATACTAAAAATGCTCTCGAGGGTATTGCTTGTTATTCATTTTGTAAAGAGCTCATCATCATCAGAGTACAAATGCCTTTTTCAAGAGAAATGTAAATGTATTCAGTAGAAGGAGCCTCATTCTTAGGGTCCTGCCATGGTGAATAACTCCCTTCCCTGGCTTTCTGGGAAACTTGAGTAGACATTAGCCACGTCCGCTGACCTCCCAAGTTCCTCGTTCTGCTCTGATCCGACAGATGTCCAAAGCGAAGACTGAACCCCCCGCCCCCATCCTCTGCCCACCTCCCTACCTGGGTTTGCTCTGAACACCAACGGTCCGAACATCAAAAGATATCATGGTATCGATCATTTTGTCTAACTCTTGGCAAGAAAGCAAATGAGAGTGCTGTTTACCTAAAATGTCTGCATAATGGAGTGAACCATTTTGAAGACCGAGCTGTTATCGTGGACAGATATGACTTAAGGCTAATTGAGCAGAGGCTTCGTTGTACACTGCTCCTCTAGTGATTACGTGTCTCGCTCACATCTTGTCCCGCAGCTTTTATCCAAAGCGACTTACAAAAAATGCATTCAATCAAAAGGGTGCAGAACCAGAACAACATGAATCAAGAAAGCACAAATTCTTCAAAAGTGCTTTAAATTGTATTTCCATATAGTATCAAAATGCAGTGTCTACTAGAAATGCAAGAAACGTGGGTAAACAAATTCATTAGGATTTTGACAGACAATGTAGTCAGATATTTGTTTATATGCCACCAGCAGCACCTAGCTGTGATCAAAGGAATTACAGGTACACTCAGCAGTGTGTGTAACTGTTACTTGTAGCAATGCAACAAAACTGAACGTTACACCAATGAGTTCCATTTTCAGCCTGAGTATAATATATATATATAGTTGCAGAGGTTTTTAAAAAGAAAGTTTAAACTGTCCCCCGTTTACCTTAGATCAACTGATCTTGATCTAAGGTGTGGGCACTTTAAAGACTGTCCCTAACCTCCTCTTCTCTTGGTCGGTTTCAAGGCTGCCCCCGTGTAACTTCAAAGCGGTGCTCGTAATCTTTGAAAATGGGCAACGCGAGTGAAACGGTTACTTTAACGCCAGAAAACTAAATATATTTCACCTTCGACACGAATTAAAAAATGTGTTGTGGCTCGTCTGTTATATACTCGCAAAATAATGCAAAGATGGGAACGTGGGAAACGCACTGAAATGTCCCCCAATATTTTCCACAATTAAAATAGCGACAGTGACGCTCGTGCAGCGGCGGTTCGCGCGGAGCGTCGCGCCCTGTAAGAACCGGGCTTCCTTGAAACCGTCAAGTTGCATGTTAGCATGCCATAATTGATAAACTTATTCCACCTAAAAACGTTTAGGAATAACGGTCTAAGACGCGTGTAACTTGTCGCGTCGTAGCGCAGCGTGGTCCGTTACGCCTTTCCGCAGTTTCACGCTCAGTAGGCGCGTTTGTCAGAAAGGGAGTGGCAAAATATAAATACTCTCTCTCTCTCTCTTGGCCATAACACCTGAAACCTTTTTTTAATTTTTTTTTTAATACAGCATTAACTTGTGTTTGAGTGGCGGATCTAATGGACCATTCTCCGTCGATCATCACACAAGTAACCCGAGACGAGGATAATGCGGCCCCGCGCGAGGACGGTGAGTTTTGGGACAAAGTTTGCTAAACTTTTCCGCTGCGTGTGACCGTCAGAGAGCACGGCGCTGTTCCGCTTCTCTTCAGGACGCCACGTTGTCACGAACGCAACAACGAGCTCTCAACAATGTCTCCCTGGGAAAACCTTCATGTCCCTGAACCAGGGTTGTTTTGGGGAGTTTTGAGGAGCGGGACTGAGTGGGTGAAAGCGGGGTGGCTCTCGGGGCAGGCCGAAGCCCCTCGCAGCCGACAATGAGCCTTACACGCACAGAAAAGACACACATTTTGAATGTAAACGAGTCGGTGGAGTGAAACAAAGTCACAGAGAGAGCTCTGTGGTGTGGGTTGAATTCAGATTTGGACTAAAATATCCGAAACAATGGATCCTGTCAAAGGGGGCGGGGTCACTCTGACAGGTCACTGTTATTGTTTTGAACACTGCTTCAATTTATTTGATTATCCCAATAATTTATTTTTTACTAAGCTATATGCACACACAATGATGTTAAAATAGACAATGCCCAAATTATGTCGACTAGAAACCAGTGGGTCATTACTGGGAGGTGGTACTCTTTCCTTGATGATAGTTGTGGTCACTAGTTCAGGGCAAACAAGGGCTTCCTGAATGGATGACACAATTTAAGAGCTCATAAGTACAAAAAGCACTAACCTAAGTCTTGTCATGCGTATGTGCTCTTGCGAGGGCCTAAAGCCAGTGATGTAAATCCACTTTTACATTATTGTCATGCTAAATTAACACTTAATGAAGGTCAAACAGGATGGTTTCGTTATCGCTGCATCCTACTAAAGGGAATTGTTTATCTCCATCACATGCCCTCTGTACCCCACGTTGGCCTAAAAAACCCAGTATAACTTGAGGATGGAGTCTTTGGATTTCATACTTGAATACTGGCAACCTAAATTAAGCTTTTGAGAAGAAAAGAATGCAAATTTAAGTGCGATCCAAGAATTTCATGACAAATACGGGGACACTGAAAATGTAACACAAAACCCCTGTGTGGGATAAAAATGAGCACATAGTTGATTTTGTCTAAATAAGGAAATTACACTGAGGACAATAAAGAAACGGCAACCGATGTACCTACTCTCCTATGAGTTAACTTAACCTATGAGGTTTAGACGGTAGGAATATTTGTTTTTATAAATATAAGTGTTCCTTCATGTAAGGGCTGCTGTTTTTCTAAGCACACATATCAAGTAAATGCTCATTACGCCCCAGTCATTGCCCCAGATTTGTGATTTCCTTTCATATCTTCCACAATCATGTGGTATGGAAAGGTCTGAAAGTGACTTTGTGAGTACCATGGTGTCCTTAGACACTGCTCTAAAATACAAAAACAGCTTTGTTGTCTAGTTAAAGGTGTGCTCCTGTTTCCAGACCTTCCGTATCTCTTCACTAAACGGATCGTGACTACAATCATGCTTGAATGAAAGATGATGGCTGGGTTATGGATCTGGAATCAAATGTCTTCTATCAATAGAATCCAAACGAATGAAATCATTTAATGACCTCTCCACGTGTCGTATGGGCTGCAGCGTGTGGGCAGGTACATTCAGCAGTTAGCCGATACCCGTGTGAGCCCAGTCAGAAGGTGGCAGCAATCGCCAGCCTACGAGACCCAGCCAGCTGGAGCACGCTCTCCGATTACTTCCTCCTGGCCAAGGGGTCATGAGTCCAAAACATGGCGTGCTATGCAGAAGCAAGGTGCCGGGTGGAAAAAGGGTGGGGAAGCGCCTTCAGCCCTTCTGTAGTTTCACGAGTTTGCAGTAGCCAGATCAGTGCCGTTCACTTCAGGACATTTGATTTGAATTCTACGTTTGGCTCCCTGGTTCTCTTGCGTCACCTCTGCAGTTCTAATGTGCAGCTTGCTGGCCGGGATTACACGGTCATTAGTTTTACAGGGTAGTTTAGGATATTTTCAGGGATCATCTTCTCCATTAGCTTTTCCTGACCCAGCTCAGCCGGCGAGAACCCGCTGTACCGGCCGCTCAGCATGGGTGTGAAGCGAGCTGACAGATTTTACCGGAATATCCGGTGTCATAGTCTGCCACGGGAGGCCTCATTCTTTCTGTGTCTGGATGGGAATAGAAGTGCAGCCATGTGCCGCGGCAGCATACCCGTTCCGAAAGCGGCTCCCAGATAAGTCCGCTTTCAACTAAGTGGGCTGAAACATGCTGATGTGGCGCGAGGTCGTTGCTGCCCCTTCGGATATGCCCTAACCTCATTATCAGCGTCTCGGCCTCTCCAGCAGAGGTGTGAGGAATGCCGCAGTACACTTTGCCTCTCCTTGCCTGCGTCCGCTTCCTAATTTTACACGCAGGAATGAATCTAACTACAATGTATCAGATATTTTCAATGTTTTTAATGGAATTTCAGCATGCACCGGTGTCGTCCCAAATGCGGCTGCTCATAGAAAGACCGCGTGACAGTGTTTTAGAGCAGCGCAAACCACTGCGCATATGCATCACATGAGCTCTTATTGAGAATGAGATATCTCTAGTCTTACTGTAGCTTTATTTGCAACACTGATGCAAATAAATGTAAACTCATTAAATGTACTGGAGCAGTTTTCCCCTGGGACGGGATTACATTTCAGGATTGAGACGATGGGTCACTTTCCAAAGTATTAAATGGCTGACCTTCTTTTATTATTACATTTTTTTTTATTCAGATTGGTGTAGTGTGACTTCTGACCGAGAATGTTAGTCAAAAAGGTTGACACTCTGACCGAAACAAAAAAAAGTTATAGGCAGTTTGAAAGGTTCAACATTGACGCTTGGCACTTCTCTGACCACTTTCCAATATGTCTACAACCGTATTGATCAGAACATCTTGAGATTTTTCATGTCTTTTAATCACACGCTCTAGCTCTAAATGCAACCATTTTGAAAGTCATATTTTGGAAGTGACATGACATGTCATGTAACATGACGTATGCGATGTAGATGTAATCATTAAGAAGCATACCAGCAGTAAACCGTCTATGCGATGTAACGTAGTTCGTTTTACATGCACGCACCAGGGCACTTTATGTGGAGTGTAACCACGAAGCTAAGCCGTTCTCCCGCGGCCGATTTGTAGGTGACCCCCAAGTTTTATTTTTGAGCGCTGGGAGTTTGCGCTCCCAAATACTGTATCCGTACACGTACGATCATAATTAACCGCTGTCAGCAGCTGCTGTGGGAGGCTATTTTCGGCCCTCCAACGTGTAACATCAGAAGAGGCAATGCAGCGAGCAGCGTGATGTTTTCTAACGCCACAAACCTCACCTGCCCGGTGCCTTGGGACCAGAGGGAGGAATTTTCCCGACCAGCATTTCCCGGGTCGTTATGACAGCTCTCCAGGGGCGCCGTCTACTGTCAGCCGCAGCTGGATGAAGTAGTCAACAGACTCATTGTGACACCTCTAAGTAGGTCACACTTGTTCAGGGATTAAGCCAGGGCCAAAGTGAATGTTATTAGAGATTAACAAAGATATTATCGGTATTTTCTTTGGTTCCATTATGGATTACTTGGGAGTACTTTTGTACACATTTCATTGTTAGAAGAAATTGACTAATTGGTGTGATTTTTAATAGCTGCCGTTATAAAAAAAAGGGACAAAAATAAAACTTTCAATATATCAAATCTTTTTTTGCAGGTTTAGAACAGTTGCAATGCTTCCTGGTAATCATTTTGGTCATCTCAGCAGTCAGTCACCATAGCAACACCTCATATGCTCAAAACAATTCATTGCTCATTCGTGCTAAACTTTCCAAACCTTAAGTTGACAGATCCTGATATACGCCATGCTGAGGCAACGGATTTAGTCAGATATGAGCCCCGCGCGGAGGCCTCAGCTGACAGCTCGTCAAGGCTCAGCTCATTTGTCAGTTTTTCTTTTTTTGAAAACTCATCACTCTGACACTAGTTGGGATGGGATGTTTTTGCTACCACTGCTACTGCTATTAGGGTAGATAACAAAAAAAAGAGTTCAAACGTGTTATCCGAAGTAAAAACCCCCAAAAATTGTGATGTCATCAGATATAAATTATGAAACAGCTCTGTTGATAATGAAAAAGATGTTATGAATGACATAGCTAGCACCAAAGGGATGTTCAGTGTAGAGGTGCGTTCTCACTTTCAGAACCGAGAGTTTAAAGTGAAAAGCAAAACATTCTTTGGAGCAAGAGATCACTCCTCCGGGTTTGGAGCAGCTCCAGACTTAATACCTGATAACATTCCCCAGTGAGAGACTTCAGACCGAGGAGAGAGTAGCTCGTGTCCACACATGTTCATTTAACTTTCCGAGGCCATGAAAGTAACATATGGGAATTTTCAGTGTGATCCTCTTGCTAAAAAAATATATTGTCAGATTGGTAATCTTGGCCATCATCAATGCAAATACGGAGTATGATAGTATGATAACGGCTTGTAATGCAACTCGTTTTCATGGATTTACTTCTACACTCGTCTCTAAGTTTAAATATGAACTCCCCTGTTGTAGTAATGTAACAGTATAGATTACATGTATGACTGTAAGACATTCTAGGTGTCTTTCTCTGATATGCAGTATAACCAAGAGGGTCAGTATGATGACAGTTAAAACGTCACAATTCTTTTAGGTTCACCATCCCAGTGATAACATATATAAGTACTTGACAAGCGATGCCATAAATACTCTAGCTTTAAGTCTGTTTGATGTTAGTCATTGGGAAAGCAAA
The DNA here is from genome assembly GCA_021346845.1 of Apeltes quadracus. Taxonomy (NCBI): domain Eukaryota; kingdom Metazoa; phylum Chordata; class Actinopteri; order Perciformes; family Gasterosteidae; genus Apeltes; species Apeltes quadracus. The sequence continues at coordinate 5,071,486 of CM037932.1, read as the reverse complement.
TTCTTGGTTTTTGAACAACAAAAACATGCACTGGGAATGAAATGTGCGCAGGATGTTTCCGCCTAACTATTTTTGGGGCCGAAATTTACACATACACTCATGTTATGCAATGTTGAACCTATTGCTGGCCATCTAAAAAAACAGCATTGAAGCGGAACACAGGATGATGAAGAGCACAGCTCGGTTTTACCCCATCAGCATCGCTGCCAATACTGACGTTGTGAGTCATTGTGAGATGTGCCTAAAACTCCACAGACACAGTGTCCTAGTCACGGCCCGAATAAAAAGAAGATAACACAAATACAGAACAGCCCCTGCAGTGGTCCTGTCGTACACCTGGCCTGCTACTTGGAATTCTTTGAATAATTTCTGTTATAGAAATTGAAGGTATTCTACATCTGTATGAGTCATTCTGTACACATGACATCCATTGCAGTCTGTCCATCCCGGGAGAGGGATCCCTCCTCTGACGTTCTCCCTTTTTTCCCTGGAAGGGTTTTTTTGGGGAGTTTTTCCTGTGCCGATGTGAGGGTCTCGGGACGGAGGATGTCGCATGTGTACAGACTGTAAAGCCCTCCGAGGCAAATTTGTAATTTGCGATTTTGGGGTATACAAAATAAAATGAATTGAATTAACAAACAAACAACTGAAAATCAGGCAGCGTGCTGATGCAGTTTGACTAGTTCCACGTGTGTAACCGATGGTACCCGCTAATGAATAACCGTCATCAGTTCCTTCAGGGGGGTCCGTACATCTCAGTCATGCGGGCCCCATGAGGTCCGCATGCCTCACGCTCTTTGTCCTTCTCGCTCTGTTCCAGGTGCCCACGAAGTTTCCCCTTCGAGGAAGCCTCGCCGTCGAGGCCTTCTCCGCCGTCTCTTTTGCTGTCTCTGCAGCAGGGAGTCGGAGCCTCGTCCCTTGAAGAACAACGTGCCGCTCTTGGTTGAGGAAAATGGAAGTCTTTCCAAAGTAAGTTCAGATCCCCGTGTTGCTTTCTCTCAGCCTTCCTGAGCGTGACCAACAGCCAGGGGACAAGGGAAACATGTGTTTTCTTGGCTTTGAGCTTTTCATATTTACACGGAGACTCCTTGTGTCCTGATATGTGGTACGGTACAGTGTTGAAAGACCTTGCCATGTTCAGATATCTATCATGATCCCCTGACATTACAGGAAGGGTGCAAATGTTGCAGAGGTGTGGATGCAAGATCACCCCTTCCAAAAGAAAAAGAAACAAAGTGCACTACACTACTCAGGAATCTTCAGCTTATCTATCTACCTTCCTGGAATAAAATATGCAAAAACAGAATGGCTGACTACTATCACGTTACCTTACGTTTTTGGACAATTAACAATGCCACACTACGGTTTTGCTGAGCGTATTCTTAGAAAAGAGCATGACTTTGGGCAGTTATGGTCAGCAGATCAAGTGGTCAAGACGTTCTCAGGTGTCAGTTTCAGATGTATGCCTTAGTTGCGTCTTGATAGAGATTTGATATTCCAGAAGTTATTCATCACGTCTTTCCAAGTACCCAAAATAAATTGCTTGGTCTCTAGCAAAGGAGGGCGGGGGGCTGGGTGGGGGGGGGGGGTTGAGTGCTGTGCACAGTTTTAGTTGTGACAAGCTGTCATATTAACATGCATGCTGTTGCTGTTGATCTCCCTGGGGAATCTGGTCTCAATGACGCCTCCCCCCCACCAGCTGTGTGGATAACCACTCTGAATTGGCCCTCCAGTTACCTGCCAGCCATTTGGACTCGGACTCTGCGTGATCCGGATCCAATGCATGGAGTAAAATCTCTTGAACAAACGGGAGCCAGACTTTGGAATCCTTTCCTGATGTACTTGGAAAACTCTGAGCAGAGTAAGGTCTCCGGGGAGGGGGCGCTGTCTGCTGAGGCCATGCTGGCTGAACAATGCCCGATTCCCAGTTTAACAGAAGCTGTGGATTTAAGCAGCCCTTTAAAGGGAAGTGTCGAACTTGGCATGCAAGTCCTCGTGGAATTTACGCAGCAGACGGTCAGCAAGGACGTGGACCCTTCTATCGTTTGTCTGGATATCAGCAACAGGAGTAGAGATCAGACTTGCACATATTGCAATGGACACTGTGAGAGCTTTGAGCCATACCCAGAAAGCGACGTTTTTTTCAAATCCGACCAGATCCTCGGTCAGTGCGAAACTCCTGGGTTAAGCCAAGCATTTGAGAAATGTGCTCACCCCTGTGTGAGCTTTAAACCTCGCAAGTCTTCCGAGCACTCGGCTAATCACAGCTTAGCTTCCGAATGTAGTTGTCGCAGCGAACAGTGTGCAGGACGCCTCCTGTTATTTCGGCAGTGTAATCCCTCTAATCAACAGTTTGAGTCTTTTGACCCTGAGCCAGCTTTAGTGACCGTGGACTGTGAGGGTTTAGGGCAGTGTGAGATGTCTGATTTCATACCTGATTGCACAGACCACCTTGGGTTGCTGCAACAATACGAACCCTCTGATCAGCAGTACGAGTGCTCTGACTCTGAGCCTGACACGTCGACAGAAGACTCTGAGCAATGTGAAACTACCAGTTTTACCCGCAGTATCTCCAACTCTATGGACTTATTGGACTGCGGGGCTGAACTTTATGAGTACGATGGATGCACCAACCAAGACGGTGAAGAGAGCTGTCCACCCGAAGGAGAGGGCGACCAAAGCGATATCGAGCCTAGCGATGACGACTCCGTCACATTATCACAAGACGAGAACACCCCACAGTTCGACCGACCCGCTCGGGTTTATTTTGAGGAGCATAAAGAGGTTCCCTCGGCAAGTGACGTGTGTGAGACGCACAAGCTCGCTGAGGAAAACTTCACGCAAGCCATGGCGTTGAACATGTCCACTGAGGACTGTGAGGCGGCTTATTCTGACACAAGCCAAGAGTCTGATGGAGAGAGTGCTACTCCGGAGCAGTCTGAGTTTGGGACTGAAGAAGAAGACGAAGAAGAAGAAAAAGAATCATCATCATCAGATTGCTCTTCCATTGAAACCAAATCCTTTAAGACCTGTCCCGACGGCAGCATTCCCTCAGACCGCTGCTCTGATTCATCTGGGGAATCCGAGAAAGGCGCTCGGGAGGATCCAACCGATGAGCACACGCAGTGGGAATCTTTTGAGGACGATGATGAAACACCCCAGAGCGATGTTGACGGAAGCGACGAGGGCGAAAAGGAAACGCCCGCCGCCGATGCTGTTGTCGAGGACTTTTTTGACCTGTTCGACAGCGGTGACTCCTACAGACACCCGTTGGCACAGAAGCAGCGTTACATCTCCTGCTTTGACGGGGGAGACATCCATGACCGCCTGCACCTTGAAGACATTCGATGCAGGGCACAGACGCTGGCCAAAAATGTGTTTGAATCTGAAGTCAGTGAGGACATTCATGTGCAGGAATCCGATGCATGTTTGGATGCTCTGGAAGAAGCTTATGAAGATACTTATGAGGAAGATGCAAGTCAGAGAGATGATTACTCTCTTGGATCGGATGACAACTCAAGTCTAGCAGGGGATGACGTTGAGGAAGATGAATCTCAATCGCATACAGAGGAAGATGAGCACCCTGCGTTCGACGGTTCTGAAATCAGTACAGATGAAGACGACGAAGAAGAAGATGCTGAGCTGTCGGAAAGTATTAGTATGCCATGTGCAGGGGACATCTCTGTTGAAGGTGATGCTTATGAAGATGAAGCATTTGCCCCTCTACATTATGAATCTCTTCAAGGCAATACCGCTACCATTGGTGATTTACAGACGACTGTCTCTGAGCCTGAAGACCAGGCCCTTAACGCTTGTTCGGAGCTGGAGCCATATTGGTCACTTGTTGATCAAGAGGATGATGGACAGACATTTGAGCTCGAGGAATACTATGCAAATCAGATAAAAAGCATCCAGTCATCTGTTAAACAAGCCCTGAATGGATTTATCCTGCAAGGAGGATTGTGCGATCATATAATCCACGGGGATGCTTCAGAGAAGTGCAAAGAGGTCCAATTTGGAATTACCAAAGTTATCACACTGAGAGATGATTCGGCCAACGCTGTGGATAAAGCCACAGAAGAAATGGCTCCCGAATCAGCTTGTGACCACGGATTCAGTGACACGTCATTAGCAATAAATCCTACTTTGGATATTATTCACAGTGTTGTCTCACAACTTACAAAAAACGAGGGAAGGGTCGTGCCAACGTTGGTCAGAAGGACCGAGGGAAACGAGGCCTCTGAAGAAGGTGTGGATTCAGAGGAGGAGCAGAGTGATGACGAGTCCACCGAGCCTTGCAATTGCGAGTACTGCCTTCCACCAATCGAGGAGGTATATAGTGCATCTTTGCACCTTTTTCTAACATGTGAAGTATTGGGGTGGAACAAATTTGGGTTTTCGGACCCACATGAGCATCTTTTTATATCATCCCAGAATCTTTCGCCAGTACCGTCGGTCTATTTTTAAATCAAATCAGCCAGCTGTGGTAGTGAATAAGTTACCGGAGAGCTCAGCTTTGCAGCCCGTGTCAAACAGCCTTATACTCACGTGGCAGTCGACCCTGCACAGACGAACCCGCCTATCAGTGTTACAGGCAGTTCGGCCATGCCAGCTTGTTTTTAGCATCCGAATCACAATAACAAACACCGATCTCTGAGCCCTCGCTGATGGACGCGCCACACTATGGCAATGTTTACACGCTCCATCAGTGTGGCAGCAGCTGTAGCCTCGGAGGTTTCCCTTTAACCGCTCACACAAGCACCACGACACAATTCAGACTCTATGAGCCGTAAGTCCCACTCCACAAATTGAGATGGTAAAGTCTTGTGTTTGACGTTATTACTTTTCAGATTGTGGGCTCGAAAGCTGGAAGGAACATTTAATTGGGTTTAGATCTTTATGCTCTTTTTGTCTCCAGGTATCGGCAAAACCTCTGTTGCCACAGCTGAAATTGAATGATGCAGGAAAGATCTGTGTGGTGATTGATTTGGATGAAACTCTAGTGCACAGTTCATTTAAGGTAAGTTGCACTAAGTGACCTACTCTCCCTCATATGTATACTGCAGTGTGGTAGAAGATGGGTCTCGATCCCGAGACCGGTCTCAAGACCACTTTATGAAGGTCCCAGAATAAGGCCAGTCGGATAGAAATACATTCGTGGTTTATCTGATTTTATTTATTTTACTATGAATGGATATACAATCCCATGCTTAAAATGCAATCAATAATTGCGTACATTGGATAAAATAATAAAGTGTATCTTCATTTTAGCCCCTTCGGGTTAAAAAAAGAAACATTTTATATGCATTTAGAAGTTTGGAACTTGCTCTGGTCTTTGTAATGACCTTGGTCATTGTTTCCACTCAAAGAAATAACTCATGTAATCCCAATAATGTTTTTGTTGAGAATAAATGAGTAAGTGAATAAATTAGTCATTTTTACAGATCAGTGTCGAGGGTTTAAAGTAAACAACCATGTCTGCAATCAATTAAATTGAATAAGCTTCAGTTCCATGACATCTCACTGAGCTTACTGTGGTCCTGCAGTTACTGTGCTGAGAGCCAATTTATTACAAATCCCCCCCAAAAACTAAAAGAAGATCTTCATTGCAAATATTTTGTTTTGTTGAAATCTTAAACAGATGTCTCGCTTCCATCCAACTTAGTTCATTCTTTCTCTACTAAATGGCTTCTATAACCTTTTGTTAAGATACTCTTGGCCTTTAATTTCTGAAAGGTCATCATGTATTCAAAAATAGCAAGCAGCTTGCCGTTTGGCATCCATGTTAACTGTCAAAGCAAACAATCTACTTGCTGGTGTAAAAATAGCTCTATGATTTGCACTACATCATGTTGCATATTTACAGGAGGCGCATGACTTACTTTTATCATAATGGACCGAGCCACCTCAAACATTCATCTTTAATTTAATCGGTGCTCCGATTTCACGATGCAGACACCTGCACCCTAAAAGCCAAGTGACATGTGAAGTATTACCAATCTGATTTTCAAGAAATAAAAATGAATTGCAAAGAAAAAAGGACACGTTGAGCTGTCTGAATACTGTAGATGAGACGTAACAAATGGCAGGTGAACGCGATACTAACTTGAGGCGTTTTGATTAAAATGCTGTACTGTTGTTTTATAACAAAAACCTTTGACAACAGCTCTTTTAAATGGGATCTCTGCAGGGCAACGTAAACAATCAGTGTTGACATATGCGGCGGGTAAAGGTGCTTCAAAATGACACTTTGAGTTTTACAATTAACGGCCCTCCTTCCTATCAGTTTGATGCCTTTTTAAGGCAACGTTTAGTGAAGAAAGTAGTCATAGCCAAAAGTCCTGGCTCCTGTGTCATGACAAATTATGTAATGAATGCCATGCGGTGTTCAGTCCCTCTCGGGTCACTCACCGTCCCTGAAGGATGTCACTGGATATTGCCCCTAGCTATGAGTAAACAGGGTCAGACTGTGAACTCCATGTCTAGCACAAGGGAGATGATAAAAGTCGTCATTACTCTGACACACATAATAAATACAGCGCTAGGCACCACAGTTTGGGGCTTGGTCGTAATTTCAAAGGCTGTGTGCTGTGGCACGCTTTGCATTTAGAATTTGAAATGTATAATTTAATATATATGTATAAATGCTTCGTAGTCAAGAGTAGTCGTACATTTGAACATTTGAAGAGTAGTCTCAAATGTTTAGGTAAAGATGGCAGTATTTCAGTATTTCATCTAATTGTTTGAATGCAAAACTTAAAACAAGCGAGTGAAGGATAGAACATAAAACATTTGGGAATATATACTGCAGATTAATTCTAAATGCATGATTGATGTCTGTCCTGTCTAACCTGTATTACCTCACAGTATAATTTAGGCCATGGGGTGATTGGGCCTTGGGGCCCAATACATAACATGCATATGGTGATACTAACATTTGAGAAGCATATTTCACATTCTAGAAAAGCCTGAATAAACCAGATGTTTTTATTCTATAGCACCCATATTTCAATGATTAAAGTGACAAGTCGTATTATTTACCTATTGTATGTGGCCTTTTTGCGTCTATTTTATTGTGATCCATCGCATCTCTATGTTAACAACTCTTCTTTGCTTTTCAACAGCCAGTGAACAATGCTGATTTCATCATTCCAGTGGAAATTGATGGAACGATTCACCAGGTGAGCACTTCAAAGAAGCCATTTGTCACACCGCCATCTTATGTTGCTCTAGTCACATCCACACAATGGAATGCATAAAGCTGCCATGGGACGTTTCTACAAAACCTTTTTTTGCCACAAAGCCCCTTTTCATGTGCCCCCTTCACTATTTCACTGCGTTTCACACTGATAACCAAATTAAAACAGTGCTTGATGCCATCTGCGCTCAGCAGGAGGAAGATGTATGAAGTCTTACCAGCTCTCAAACACAAAAGTAAAGGGGTAAAATCCAGAAATCGCACTCGGTTAGCCCTGGAAACATTGACAGGGCCGTCTGTTGATGGCTCCGAGCAGCAGGTGGCTATTTAGGAGGCCTGACGAAATGAAGAAACCTGGCAGGCTTCTCAGAAACCACTGGCCATCAATCTCGCCCTGCGGCACATATTATGTCCTTGTCATTGATGCCGGGAGGTGGCAGGGTCTATTCCCTGCAGGGGGTCACTTTGTGCTGGGGCCTCCCAGAAGACCGAGGAGCTCTGTGTGTCCAAAGGGCCTGGGTCTGCTTCAAGTAATCCAGGATAGGCTTGTTAAAGTGGGAAAAGCCTATTCGGGATGACTTGGTTCAGAAACGAGGCCGCCAGCATCTTAGCGGAGGACATTTTAAAGCCTTGCGTTAAATGTTTTTGGAGATTATATCACAGATTCATGCTTGCGGTGTTTGGTTTTATTTTAGCAACATGGAATAATCAACATGCAAGAGGAAATACTGTTCAAGGTAGCAAAGATTAGTGCTCACGGTGGGCAAGGGGTCATTCCCACCACCACATTGACTATGCACGGCAACTATATATATCATCACCCCAGCACATTCTGTGTTTAACAAACAAGGACCACCAACCAGAACAATGCATTACTGTAAGACACAACCACTATATCCCCCTTTTACCTTATGTCTTCTCAAAACATCATGTTTAATGTCAATAGTGCCATCTGAAGGAGGAAAAAAGTCGACAACGTCGATGCAATAAAATGCCTGTGGAATATGAGTTTACTCGTATTCGGGTCAAAGCGTCACATTAAAACGACAGATGGCATCACAGAGAGACTCATTACATCTCAACCCCCTTCAAAAGACGGCCTTTAAATCCATAAAATATCTAATCCTTCTTGTTGATCCAATATAGGACATCTAGACGACGAGCGTTTTCACAAAGTGCCAATATGTCTTCAGAATATGTGGACGGCTCAGAAGTGGGAAGAGCACTTCCTCCTCTTCTGAAGAAGTAAAGAATGTGGAGCGATGGCTGTAGATCCTCACCCCGCCTCCTTCATGTCCCCCTAGGTGTACGTGTTGAAGAGACCCCACGTCGATGAATTCCTCAGAAGGATGGGAGAGCTGTTTGAGTGCGTCTTGTTCACTGCGAGTTTAGCCAAGGTGAGAAAAGCTGCGTAGCTCGCACTGTAACATTAGACTCATTATATTCTAATGAATTAGATAGATGATGTAGAATCCTCGTGTTCCTTCCACATACACCCTCTCACATACAGGTATATATTTACATTACATTTATTACATTACATGTCATTTAGCTGACGAATATATTGTGTTGATTGAGTTTGCAACTATTACCTAATACAGGTTGATGCTGAATTGAATTAGAGATGTGGTAATCCTGTTTGCTGGTGTTAATAGAATACTATTAGCTAATTTAACTATTTGTTCATACTGTGTACTGGTTTGTGTGTATAACAAACTATTAGCTAATGCTGCTTGCTGGTGTATTTCTCATAAGTTGTGTAGTAAAATTCGAATGACATCATAATAACAATACATTTGCTGTACAGAAGTATTTGTCTATCTACCGTAGGGATAGAATGACGTAAAAACATTGCTCAGCACTGTCTGAACTCCCACCTGCTACCGTAGTATGCAGATCCTGTTTCGGACCTATTGGACAAATGGGGGGCCTTCCAGAGCCGTCTCTTCCGGGAGTCATGTGTCTTCCACAAAGGGAATTACGTGAAAGACTTGAGTCGTTTAGGAAGAGACCTCAACAAGGTCATCATCATTGATAACTCCCCCGCTTCCTACATCTTCCATCCCGAAAATGCGGTACGTTATTATGTTCCTTTCCCTGCAAAACGCAACATACCCTTTACATTGTTCACACTATGAAATTCACAATGAAATACCAATTATTAGTTATCGAAAAGGTTCTTCTAATTTCAACACCTTTCCTCTTTAAACCTCCAGGTTCCGGTGGCGTCCTGGTTTGACGACATGTCGGACACCGAGCTGCTCGACCTCATCCCCTTCTTTGAGAGACTAAGCAAAGTGGACGACATCTACGATGTTCTGCAGCAGCAGCAGCAGAGGACTTCAAGTTAACGGAGGCAGGAGGATGCTATGTTGAACATAATGACCAGCAGCTGCTGTCACGGGGCCACGGAGGCCTGCTTCCATTTACAAGGACCACACTGCAAACTAAAGCCTCATTTAGTCTGGTATTCTTACTGCATGTTGCATAACAAAGTGAGAAACCATCCTGCAGGAGGCTTTGGTGCATTGAAAGTGATTTAAAGGAGTCTAGACTTTTGTAATGCTCGATAAGGACTGAATATCCGATTCAATGACTCGCGTAGAAAACTTTTGCAGTGCCGCTAGTTTACAGTTGTTGTCGTTTTGTGACAGCAGTGACACAGTGAAAGTGTGTAAACGCCGGTGGTTGTTGGGTCTTTCTCATTTCGGAACGGTTTCATACGTGATATTACTTTAATATGAGAAACTCTGAATTCGACAAGTTATTGAAGGCTGATCTTTAAACTAACCACTAACTTGCTTTTGTGTTGTTGCCTAAAATGGCCTAATGTATATGTAGTAAGAGACAATCATCAACATAAGAACATTTCCACATCATGTTTTTCAAACAGACTTTTCCGATTACGTTACGTCTTTGGGAAGCTTCGAACAAATGCTGTGTGTGGTACAGAACACCCTAATCCTGCTATTCATATCAACACACAGCGTCCGGACTGATGTGGATCAGCGCTAAGGAAGCGGTGCCACTAGACCTAACTGGCTATACACTCCAGGCACTGGTTTTAATGCTTTCCCAGCTGACGTTTTTTTGTTTGGTTTGGAGATTTTAGCTGACTCGGCTCCCGGCCCCGTAGTTCCTTCTTGTACGCGCTCGCAGAAGTAAGAGAGGAAGGAGGAGGAGGGGGAGGCTGTAACCTGCTACGTCCAACTAAAGAAATTTTGACATTTGATTTTGAAAGAAGATTTTGATCACTTAACTAATAATGCACTAATGTAATTGCGCATCAAGCTGTAAATACTGTTTGAGGTAAAGATTTGCTTAGCGGGTGTGTTTGTGCACGTGAGCATTTTTGAGTGACCCCATTCGTCAGTGTGAGGAAAAAAGAAGGGGAAACCCAGAACCTGTCTTTTAATAACGATTTCATTTTTTTTTTACTTTATGCAACAAGAGCATTTGCGTTTTAACTCAAGTAAAGAAATCAGCTTTAAAAAGTTAGCTTTTAAACTGCTGCTCATTGTAAACAAATAAAGAGGAAAGAAACAATACAACTTGAGATCTTTACGTTGCATCAACAAATCATCTTTTATTTAAGGAGGTCATATACTACAGCATTTCTTTTTTGTCACATACCTTTACGCTCAGCACAACATGGTAGAGGTTGAAACAAGTCAAATGGAATATGTAACAGATGTCATATGAAAACGACTATCATTCTCAAACACAGGCCTCTCAACAATAAACCTAGCATGCCCTAGTTATCAATCAAGGTGATCAAGTCATTTCTTTACCCATTTCTTTCCTAAATCACCGGAATCAATGTATTTACATTACAAGCCTTTTCTGCAAGACAAAGTTGTCTTCTTTCAAACTTCAAATGAAAAATGTAAAAAAAGAAACTTTCATCTATACAATTGAAAACCAAAATGATACACAGACTATTGTAGTAACAGAAACCTCATTCTGATATTTGAGAAGATTCAGGTTATATTGCTTAATAAGTAGTAATAAGTAGGACTTCAAGAAATGGTTAAAGATGAAAGCAGCCAACTGGTGTTCATGCAGGAGAGAGACTTATTTATATATTTGTGTTCATCAACTGCTAAAAAACACGATTCATTTTTCCCTTCAAATCCCCCTTCCAATGTCACATTTTTGAAACTCTTAGAATAAACCAAATTTGTAGTTTCGCGTTTGTTTAATCTTTAAAGTTTTAAGATCAGATATTTATGGCATGAATAGATAAGATGTTTTTACTTCCGTAACACGGTTACGGAAGTAAAAACATCTACATCCAAACTGCAGCATGAAGATTAAGGAACTATATCAAAATATGCTCACACCGACTATGACAACTTCTACATGAAGTTTTACAATTTCACAAAGACAATTCTCCAACGCACGTTAATGAAAGAAAATCCGCCCCGTAAACGAACTGCATGAAAATCCAAAACAACCCTGTTTAAACCACTTTTATAGATACACTGTTTGTAAATACATAAGCAAGATGGTTATAACCCAAAGGCATCAATATGATAAATCCATCCATGTCAGCTGGCTGGCGGCAGGTCCAAGATGACGCTCATGGATCACCTGCGAAACAGAGGATCAAAATGAAGACTTCGGATGGCGGACAGCATCAGTCGAGTGTGAACCTGCCGTGTGCAACGCGTCAGTTACACAATAGCACATCGTTAGCATTCCTCTCCAACATGTTAAAGTGCGTCAGGCATTCGGCATGTTGTTTGTTAATTAAATTCTGCGTCATTAATCCGAATCAGAAAGTAGTTTGTGACTAAAGGTATGAAATCAACGTGCTGGAGTAGCACCTGTGAGGTGTGATAAAGTATGGACTTCATTTCCACCGCTGCCGCTCCCTCCTGGTTCTGCTGCACATCTGCCTTCAGTTTGAAACTCGAAGAATTAATGAAAGTTTCCAATATTCTTTGATTTAAAGCCGTCCGGATAAAACTATAAGTGCAACGCTCTCTTACACGTTTCAACGGCTTGCGATGTGTACGTGCTCCATACTGCTTGACCTACATGCCTGCCGAAGGAGTGCATCATAAACACTCATTATTTACAGAGCTTAGTGCTCTGGGGCGCCAAAACATTTGCTGTATTTATTGCTGTGCATTCAGTGCCAAGTCAGGCAACACGCAAACACGCCACCGTGACAATTCAGGATCAGTCTGATGGAGTTATTTTCCTCTGATGTTATTTTTATTTATCTGTGGTTCTTTTAATATTAATATGGCTTAAGTTGAATATTTCAAGGAGTGAAGAGCATTAGCCCATTACCGCGTACATTTACTTTTACTTCCACTTCCTTTATTGTTGTGACTCGGCTTTCTTCATGGGCTCAAACTGAAAACCTTGAAGTTGCCTCCATCTAGTGAGAGTTTCTATGAATGACATCAGTTGAATTTAGTTTGACCCAATACCGTAAATACTACTTAGCTCTGCTACTTTGTAAAAGTAGAAATGCCATAATGTAGAAGTAAGTCATGTGTTCCCTTATGCATTTATTTTCACTGAAGTAGGGAGGAATTTAAATCATAATAGACTTTGCACATTTCAGAATGACATTTTATACTATTTATTTATTATTACTGACGCATGTGAAAATTGCTCTCATATTTGCTTTTAATATGGAAGTTGGGATAAGTTTAAAGGGGCCATATTATGGAAAAATCACTTTTTCTGGGATTTGGGGTGTTATTGTGTGTCTCTGGTGCTTCCACACACATACAAAGAAAAAATCCATCCATGCTGTTTTGAGTGAGATACAGGTTTCTGAAATGATCCCAGCTTCAGCCTCTGAACGAGCTGTTCAAAATCACCCAGGTTTTTTAGTCACAACCTAGATATTTGAATATTCCCACCCCCTCCAGTCTCGTTTTCCAATCACAGCCCCCCCTCCCCTTCCGGCCCGCCACCGATTCTACAAGCTGTGGGCGTGGCCAAATTGGCTGCAGCTCATGAATATGTGATGAGCAGCAGAAAACAGCGCACTCTGAAAGGGGCTGAAACAGAGGGAGGTAACAATCGTTTCCTACAAGCTATTTTCAGCCAACAACTTCAGAAACATGTTTTATGGAGTTGAAAAATAATCAAAATATGGGCCCTTTATACACTTAAAAGACAGTCCTATGCTTCTTGTCTGCTGTTATCAAATAAATGTAGTTGAGTAAAAGAATTTTGAGAAGTAAAGTAGAAGAAATCGTGAAGAGGTAAGTAAAAATTAGCAGAATGTCAATACTCAAGTTTAGTACAGTACTTTAATGAATATTTGAAGTGCCTTGACGTTACCTACGATGGCACTAAGGAGTCAGATTCCTCCACTTGATACCCTGGCGTGTCCAAAGACCAAAACTCCATTATTGGACATTAATGTGAAATCTTTTTGATGCTGATGCTGAACTGTTCACTGGGTGCTGCTGTCATTTTAACAATATATGCAGTGTCATCTGTTTTACAAAAACAGATTATTAAGAACCATTTGTGTATCATTTGAAATCAGGTTATTGCGATTACAAAATGCCACCTTGAACAGCAGCTGCTTCCACTCACTGCGTAGCCGAAGCCGGGCTCGACTTTTGGCCTCCCCGCAGGCGAACTCCACCTCTCCACCCATGTCCGGGGAGGTCTGTGTGAGTGTCAGCCTGTGCACCGTGCCCATCCTCTCCAGGATCACCCGGGGGCCCGGCTGCAAGGGCTCGCTGTTCAGGCTCCAGGCGGGAGCCTGGAGGCCGGGCCCCGACAGCTCGCATTCAAAGCAGGCTGCTTCAGGGGCCGTGACCTCCACGTCCTTCAGCTCCCTGACCAGCAACGGCGACTGGGCTGAGGAAGTGCACGAGCGAGAGGAAGAGGAGTCAACAAACAACACATGGCTTAGTCAGCTTTGTACCAATAAGCTTTTTCTCTTAATTCCTCGAACAAAGTGCTGAGCGGGAGCCGTGAACCGGCCTTTTGTTTTTGGGCTCACGTGTTTGAATCGCTGTATTAGTTAAAACCTCAGGTTTTAAGCATGAAATTTATACCGTCTATGCAAGGGTGTCGTCAGACCAGAATGCAACACACCACATTTAATTATTAATCACATTATATTTTCCTACCACTACATGTCAATGTATCGATCCATTTGTCTGTCCACAGAAATGTCATAATTTGGTCTTTTTTGATTGTCACCGAGTTTGGACCCACTGTGACTGACCGAAATTCATGTTTAACGTTAAAAAAAAAAAAAAACAACAACCCATGGATTAAAACCAGGCGGGAGAGAAAGTATAACAGACTGGTGAAAAATGGTGGGAAAACAAAATTAGTGTCCCATTACAATGAGAGCGTCATGCGTTGGCTTCGCTTCGACAGTAGATGGAGCTCTACCAGTTTGGTGTGAGGTACTCCACTCCTGCAATTCCTACTTTGAAACACTCTTTGTGAGGGTTGTTTCACAAGAGGTGCCATCACTGTAGGGCTATGATAATTCAAACCATTTTTCACTATTAACAATACCCATTCCAATAACAGCAGTACAGCCTAAACACATATATCATCCTGGGAAGCTGTATTTCAGACAGGTTGTACATCCGAATACGTTTGTCTGTGAAATGATGCAGTGCTTGGAATGCATGTTGAAGTTACCCTCCACTGTCAGCTTAGCGGAGCAGGAGTGCTCTCCGACCTGCACGCTGTACGTGCCCTCGTCGTCCAGCAGCACTTGCTGGAGGATGAGTTTGCGATAGCAGCCCTCGCTGCAGATCTCGAAGCGCTCGGAGGGCAGGATGACGCTGCTGCCTTTGTACCAGCGGATGCTACATCTGGGGTTGGACACGGTGCAGTCGAGGAGCACGCGGCTCTTCTCGAGGGCGGTCGTGTCCTGCAGAGGTTTCACAATGTTCACGGGGAGCTCTGGAACGGACAAAGGGGGCCGTTAGGAGAAGTGACTTTGTCAAAGACGGTCATGTTTCCTCTCCATGATATCAGCTCATGCAGAATCTACACCTAATGGGTAAACTCACAGCGTCGTGGAGTTGGTGCTCTGTAAACCAACCCTAATGAACTGATACATGTCTTACAGAAGTAACTTACACTTGAATTAATTTTCAGTGGAGCACAATGGAGCAAATATTTACATATACCTTTCACTTCCAGGTAGGCGACAGATTCAATATTTCTGGAGACAAACTTGATCTCTCCAGAGTCCTCTGCTTTCACATTGCACATTAGAAGAAAATGTTTGGTCCCTGAAACAACAATAAGATTGTCAGGATAAATAATAAAGAAGTTGATAATAGGCTCAACTCTTTTACAATGCAGGAGTTATGTATGTGTGTTTGTGAGCCGACCTTCCTGCCGGATCTTGATGGTGCTGGTGGGCTGTATTTTCTCCCCATTTCTGTACCATTCCCCTGGCATATCGTCCACTGAGAGCTCACAAACAAACACTGCGTTCTGGTCCTCCTTGATGGCCAGGTCCTTCGGGGCCTGGAGGATCAGCAGCTCACGCTCTGAAAAAACAATGAACAATTAGGGTAGTTTAGGACGGAAATGGGCATCTCTTAACATATCAACATTGAGAGAAAAGCAATCATAAAAAACATCCACAATAATCACCAAGCCTACTTTTGGGAAGAAGACAAAGCAGGAATGAACAATGCCAATAAAAAATATGTTTCTTGAATATGAGAAAAAAGAGCATATTTTACATGTTGATGATTCCTACTCAAACAGTACTTGGTCATTTTGGTATTTTCTACTAATAATATTGGACCTATGAATATTATTCTGCTAACTTCCAACACCCCCTCCCCTCCTGAATGAAGCTTCACTATATAAGCTTTAGTTTTAAATTATTTTTGCTAAGTAAAAGGTTGTGTGCTTAGGTCACCCTGCCCCATATGCCAATAATAATGATACAAAATGTTATTCAGCCCGCTCCAACAGTCTCACTTGACGCGACGTCAATCAGGTGTGGTGTGTGCACACCCACACACCTTGAGGAAAAGTCTAATCAGCAGAAAAGGGAAATTACCTGTGAGAGGGACCAAAACATGAAATGAATGTGCAACTCCTTGAAATTCCTTTCTTTTTGTTTTGTTCCAGCAGTGCTGCTGTACAGTGTGCTCAAAGTGATCCGACCTGCCGTTACCAAACTAACTGACTTGCCTGAAAGCATTTTCCTTAATGTTCTGTCTGACATCATTTTACACTCTTTCATATTACTTTTTCAAAGCAGATAGTTTGACGAAGTAAAGAGAGTGAATTATTAATGCAATTCACATAGGCAATGTTCTATGAGCATAGCAGTGTGGTATCATGCAGGGAACAAGCAACGGTACAGTGAATACATTCATTATTTATTTGGAGAATCACACGATTACTGTTACTGTCACATCAACACATCTGCCCACCTCTGTTCTTCATTCCCCTGTTTTCAGAGATGATTTATATGTGTATTTCCATAGATTTGGTAAAGTGCAGAGTGAAACTACTGTGAAACTAAATATCGTACTCTCTAGTGGCTGGACGGCAGACGTTACCATAGACGTCCACGGTGCAGCTTGTTGTGACGTCTCCAGCATCGCAGGTGTACATGCCAGAATCGGCGACATTACACTTCATGATCTGAAGAAACCGTTTCCTTCCCATTGCATAAATGCGCAAGTCCTTGCCTGGCTTCACCTCAACCCCATCCTGAAAAAGATTAAAAAAAACACAGATTTTATTAGCAATACAATCCAATCCACTTTATTTATAAAGTATATATTAATCAAACACAAAGTTTCCAAAGTGCTGTACACCATAACAATAAAAACACAATAGAATAAAAATTATAAAATAAACAAAATATAGTAAATTAAAGGTAATAAAATAAGCTAAAATACCATAAAACTAAAACAAGTAAAATCAATCAAAAGCTACACATACAACAGATTTAACTCACATTAATCACGATTACCTGGTGTTAAATGCCGAAGTAAACAGATGGGTTTTAAGCAGAGATTTAAATATAAACAGCGAGGAAGCTTGTCTGATGTGTAATGGCAATACATTCCAGAGTTTTGGAGCTGCAACAGCAAAGGCTCGTTAACCTCTGAGTTTCAGTCTAGTTCTAGGCACTGTCAGGAGCAGCTGGTCAGCTGACCTGAGAGCATGGCTGGGAATGTAAGGGTGCAGCAACTCGACAAGGTACGGTGGGGCCCATTCATAGCTTTAAAAGCAAATAAAAGGATTTTAGAATGAATCCTAAAATGAACAGGCAGCCAGTGAAGTGAAGCTAAAATAGGTGAAATGTGCTCAAATTTTCTTGTGCCTGTTAGAAGACGAGCAGCAGCATTTTGCACCAGCTGCAGGCGGGCAATGGTGGACCCACTAACCCCCAAATAAAGTGCATTGCAGTAATCCAGCCGAGTGGTCAAAAGGCGTGAATTACTGTCTCAAAGTGCTCTCTCTGAAGGATTGGTTTAATTTTTTGCCAACTGCCTCAACTGGAAAAAGCTAGACTTCACTACAGCTTTAATTTGTGTGTCAAACTTGAGGTCAGTGTCCACCTTTACCCCCAGATTATTAATTACTTGTGATACTGTGCTAAAGAACCCAGGTCAACCAGGGTTAGGGTTAGGGTTAGGGGACACAGAAGTGCCAATACTGCCAAAGACCATGACTTCTGTCTTCAGTCTTCTTCTCATTAAAATAAAAAAGAGACATCCAGGCCTTAATGTCTCTAACACTCTAACATTGGTTTAACACAGTAGGAGTTTGACTTTCTAAGAGGGATATATATTTGACTATCGTCGGCATAGCAATGAAACAAAATACCATGCTTCCTGAGGATTGAACCAAGTGGGAGTAAATAGAGGGAAAATAAGAGGGGGCCTAATACAGAGCCCTGTGGCACCCCATGTGATAGGGGAGCGGTCAAAGAAACAGTCACCAAGGCCAAGACAGAAAGTTCTCTGAGACAAATAGGATCTAAACCATTCTAACGCTGTGCTCCTGATGCCCACCCACTGCTCCAAACGAGTAATCAGGGTTTCATGATCCACCGTATCAAAGGCAGCCGTCAAATCCAAAAGTACATGGACAACACAGTGACCCAAGTCAGTTGCTAAAAAACAGTACACTTAACAGTGCAGATTCGGTGCTGTGTAATGTTTTAAAACCGGATTGGAAAATCTCAGTGATATTATGTTCATTTATAAAATCCATGATCTGGGAATGGACAATCTTCTCCAAAATTTTAGAAAGAAAAGGCAATTTGGAGATGGACCTAAAATTACCCAGAACAGTAGGATCCAGCGCAGGTTTTTAACAGGGGTTGCACAACGGCGTGTTTAAAATTAACAGGAACCACTCCTGAGGACAGACTACTATTAATAACTGTAGTAAACAATGGTCCAATAGTCGTGAAATCCTCTTTAAGAAGTCGAGGAGGGACTATATCACCTGGAGAACCTGAGGGCTTCAGATGCCCAACAATCTCCAGCACAAAATGCAGGGTCACAGGCTCAAAGGTGTCAAGAACAGCAGAGCAGGGGATAAACACCGAAGAATCGAAACCAGGGGGTAAAATAAGTGCTCAAGCAGAAGATACTGAAAATGCAATTATAAAATTTTCACAGACAGCAGGAGGGCATCAATTACAGTGTTCTGTGGTGCATTCAGAGCGGAGTTAATTACTTTAAACAAAACACGAGGCTTGCAGCGGTTTAACAGAACAATATCAAAGTTGATTGGTAATGTCGCCAGCGATTCCTCAATATTTGAAAAGACACTTGTCTAATTTGTCCTTTTTCCACTTTCTCTCAGCTCTTCGACACTGCTGTCTGGAAGCACGAGGAGATCCATTCAGCCAGGGCTCTGAGTTTTTGTCTTTCTGATTTTTAATGGAGCCGCTATGTCAATAGTTTCATTGACAGAGCAGCTATGTCAAAGCCTCAGTATCCTTATATAAACATCTTCAAACAACCAAAATTGTATGTAACGCATCCTTGTGGAATTAATTATATTATTTCTACCACTTATACTGATCTGAAGCTGAACGTTGAGTGGTTTAGTTGTATTGTGTAGATTGTTAGCAATGGATAAATTATCAGATCAGAAAAGATCAAATGTTGCCTTGTTTTCTTCAATGCTCTCATTGTATGCTCTCTGCATCAGCGCTTTTGGAAAGTAGACCATCATTATAACCTCTATATGAGATTTCTTTTTTTTGTTTCTCTTACATTCATTTTCTACTGAAGTTCTGAAAAAAAAGAAGATAAAAATACAACACTTGCCTTCATCCATTTCACATCGAGGTTGTGTCTTGACAGCTCACACTCGAGAGAGATCACCGCCCCTTCAGGGAATTTCTGGTCCTCCAGTTTTCTGAAAACGGTCACTGGGGGCTCTGGCGGAGAAAAAGCAAGCTTTTTTTAAAATGTCAAACACTGCACCAAGTAAGGCGCCTACGCCGCGCTGCTCCAAATCAAATGAGCCATACGGTTGGTTATGTGAGCTGATTTATCAAAAAATATCAATGACACTTTCATTCGATTGTCATCGCCAGCGTTTTCAACCCCTGGCTCAAAGGGCTGATGCCTGCTTTGTGACTTGGCACGTGGCGGATTACTTTACAGCCTGAGGTTAAACTAGCACCCGACAGACACAAGTGAACAGAGCTACCACATTTCATTCGGTCACACTACACTAGCACCGCAAAACTTTGCAACGTGACCACGGAAGAAGCCGATCAAAGTAGAGCCGCCGTTCCATTCTGTTACCATGCGCCATCTGGCTGGCATCTGGTCCACCCTTTGAATGGACATATTGTTCTGGCAGCACTGCAGTACAACTGGGATAGATTGTGGCATTGAAAAGCCCCACATTAGATCTTTTGAAGTATAGTTTTTACGTGACCTCAAAATAACATCTATCACATAGTTGCCTAATTTCAATAACACATACAGATTGATGCAGCTATATTGCCATGACAATGAGACCAAACATTGGTCTCTGTTAATTGAAACATCAGCCACATTCCAAAATGACCCTACCCTTCACAACAAGCCTCGCGGTTGTCTTCATATTGTCCACACTGAACGTAAAGGTGCCGGTAGTCTTCCACTGATAGGTTAGTGATAGTCAGGCTGTGGACTGGTCCCTTGGCACTCATACGGAAGTGATTAGTCGGCTTGAGGATGATGGCGTTCCTCTTCCAGGTGCCTGAGGCGTCGGGATGGGAGAGCTCTATCCTCGAAAGAGGCTGTTTCTCGCTCTGTGGTTTTAATGTCAGTCAGCCCTCTTTTGATTGTGATTTTTCGAGCTGAAAAAACATAAATGACAGATCTGTGTTAAAAGGCATTACGGTATTGGCTTTAGTAAAAAGCCTATTTCATTTCTCTTTGACACTGAGCAGAAACAACTTTCTGTTGCGCAGTTGGCTTGGATTATGTACATCCGTCTCCAGTTAAACAATACAAGCTACCGCAAACTGACAAGCCGATTGTTGGGTCATTTGAGTGTGGGGCTTTACACAAAAGCCCGGTTTGAAACTGCCAACATTTTCCACTTATTCTAACAGTCAAGTATTCCCTGTGGAAAAAAAGCAGCGTTTATTTTGGAGCCCTGATGACAGCAACCTTAGTTTTGAAGGCCAGGGTGTAAAATTAGATGCAATGAGAGGAGATCCACATTCATCGGAGGTGCCAACAGCAGCCTGAAGTCCCGACTTTCCCCTTACCACCCAAGTGTTGAAAGAATAGCCTTTCATTCATCCACTGGCCTGTGGTTCATGGGGCTAAGAAATAAAAGAAGCATGCACAAAGAAAAACAAGCAAAAGTGGTACTTATTTACTACACAAGGCCAGTTTAATGGTGTGTAAGGAATCCTAGTTTAAATAAATGAAAGTGGTGCTCGTTCATGGGAAAGTTGTTGGAATGATGGCATCTTAACATCTTATTCATCCAGCATTCCCCTTAAAACTCCAATGGGATTTTTCTTGTGGGCTTAATCGATCACGTCAATACACAAAGCCTGGTCCGAAATCCAGTCTGAGCTTCAAGGCTATCACCTGTTGGCCGTCATCATGCTACAGCACAACCGCCCCCACTGAACCCCATTCACTCATATTACTCTTACACGCTCAACTTTGCCCGCACAAGAAGTTGTGGTGGAGGGCGTGCGAGAGGTGGAGTCAGCGGCAACAGCGGTAAACAAACAACAAGAGGGCATTGTGGCAGCGCATGCACACTCACGTTCCACTGTGAGCTGGGCTTGCGTGCGGTCGTGGAGCGTTTCACAGCTGTAGAGGCCCCGGTCGGACAGAGCCAGTTTCTGAATGGTGAGACTGTGCTTTCGGCCGTTGTGAATTAGGATATTCTTGACCCCAGGGTGGATCAGGACCCCTTGCCTCATCCACTGCACCTCGCCTGAATCCAGACTCACCTCCACCTCCAGAGTGGCCTCACTGTACTCCTCAGCTACAACTGGTGTCATTTTCTTGGTGAACAACACTTGCTGTTCTGAAAAGGTTTCAAGGTTTTAAAGATATCTGTCAGGACCGCAATTTAAAAAAAGTGTATGTTTAAATTATTTGTTTAATCCTACAAAACAATGCTCTAAAACCAATCCCATAAAAAAGAAAATCTTTAGCACTGATACGTAACTTGCAAGTAAAATTATGAATTAAAACACATACTACATAGAGAAGGCTTGAAGGGGCATTGCCCCCAGCAGTGACCAAAGGAATTATAACAGGAGAGGCTGCTAAAAGCTAACCTTCCAAGGGTTAAACTCATCTCAAAGGCTCTTTATCTGTCCCATATGGCTACTTAGTACCGCCATTAAAATGACGCTTACATCACTCCAAAGTAGGGGTGCAACGATTCAGCTGTTACATTTAGAATGTAATAAATCGATTTTATCGATACTAGGAAATAACCCATTGGATTTAAGCACGTCAGACCTTTTTCTTAGCACTTTTAATGATAAAGGCTCCGTGTTTCACGGCAAATCCGACGGAATGTTCCACACGGGTTAAAATAGACGGGGGGGGGGGGGGGGGGTTTCGGGGGTTGGTAGGGGGAAACCATTATTGCAGGGGTGTTTTTTGTGTATATCACTAATACGGGTTTTTTTCTGCTACACCGCTACAGCAGTGTTTGCACTTTATTCAAATAAAATGTGAATTGGCTGGCATCTGGTCCACCCTTTGAATGGACATATTGTTCTGGTAGCACTGCAGTACAACTGGGATAGATTGTGGCATTGAAAAGCCCCACATTAGATCTTTTTGCCATTCATTGTTGTTTACTTGTTTATTTATATTTATAATTAATTGATACCTGATTCCATTACAAGAAACAACAGGAATCTAGGAAATTTATTTCAGTCATACTGGTTGAATTTTTGGCTAAAAAGTTACTGAATTGATTTCAAGTCATTGAGTCGGATCGTATCGTTCTAAATGAACCAATAACGTCCTTGAATCGTATCGACAACCACGAATCGTGATCGAATCGAATCGTTGTTAAAAACGAATCATTACACCCCTACTCCAAAGTGTTCATAGCTAATAATATTGTCATAATTAAGAGACATGAGGTTATTGAACTGTAAACCATTAAATGTTGTGGTTTATGTGTTACGATTGAGACCAACGTGTGTGTGTGTGTGTGTGTATACTGGGTTGTGCTATAATCATAGTGTGACTGGATCGGACAGCAACTCACCTTGAATCTGGAGTTCGGCCTCTGATACCGAACCCTCTGCATCAGCTGTCACTCTGCCGCTATCTGAAACCATGCAGTTGTGGATGCAGAGCATGTGGCACAGTCCGTTACTTGAAATGACAGTGCGCTTAGTCAGAGCTACTCTTTTGCCATTTAAGCGCCACACCAGCCGGGTGTCTTCTGGTGAAACCACACACTTAAACACTGCGTCTTCTCCTTCGCGGACGGTGGTGTTATGAAGCTCCGCTATGAACTCGACAACACGGGGAGCTGAAGGCGAAGCGTTTGGCTAGATTAGACTCACTGTGATCAAAGACTGAGATGGCACATGGAGTATTCTAAACTCCTTTCATTAAAAAGGCCAGGGTTCTTTTACAGACCGGCCTTAGTTTTTGATTTTAAGTGTACTTACTTTCTACAGTGACTGTAGCCGAAGTCTGGTCATCCGTGGATTCACAAGTATATTCTCCAGCATCTCTTTCCACTACTTGGTGGATGGTAAAACTTCGCTCTCGTCCTTGTGCCCTTATTGTGTGCCGGCGGCTTGGGCTGATTTCTTGGCCATCTTTTAGCCACTGGACATCTCCTTTGGGCTTGTTGATCTCGCATCGTAATATCACAGTACCGCCCTTCTGAGACACGGTGTTCTCCATGGGTCGGATGAATTTTACCTTCATTTCTGATACGTCAAATCATTTCCGAGATGTTAGCGGGACAATTGCAATCAAGTGAATTTCTGTCACATTTGGTTTGAGAGCAACCTTCTTACCTTTGACTAAAAGACTGAAATACATCTCATCTGTCTTTGCATCACAAACATATTCTCCAGAATCTGACAGCTGCAGCGGATTAATGTTGAGCTTGTGGGTGTTACCCTCACTGGAGATGTGAATGTTGTCCCCGTTCAAAAGTTGGCCTTCTTTCAGCCAACGGATGTTAGCTCTTTCGCAGCTCACAACAGCACACATTGTAACACTCTCGTTTTCATAGGCTGAGAGGTTATTACTTGTTTTCTTATTTTCAAACTTAATCGTGGGCTCTGAGAGAGATTTACAAAGGAGTTACTTGTTCATGCTGTGTTCAAATAGGGAACCATAATTAAAACGAATAGAACCTTAACTGTTAAAAATCTTACCATGGACTTCAACTATTGTTGTCATCTTGTCATCAATGGCATCACAAATGTAGTAACCGGAGTCGGAGGGCCGGAGTCCAGAGAGAACCAGTTTCCTTACAACGTCATAGCTGTCGGTCTTCATGCGAGGGTCTGGTTTCAAGATCTCGCCATTCCTGAGCCACTGAACGGTGGCGTTTGGCCGAGACACCTCACACTCCAAAATAAGGTCATCTCCTGCTACCAGGATGTGACGCTCTGGGTGGCCGGAGTTTCCAATGATCTGTACTTGAGGCTCTGAACATAAAATACAGTGCATTATTTTCCTTCTGAGTGAAGGAAAGACGATAACGTTGACATAGCCTGAAAATATGAGTACCTTTGACCGTAATATAGAAGATCATCTTATCATCCAGTGCATCACAGGTGTATTCTCCCGAATCTTCTAGCCCAGCGTTTAGGACAACCAGTGATCTGAAAACACCTTGGTCTTCGCTACAGTATCGCTCAGTGTCATCGATAAGTTGATTATCTTTGTACCAGCTGACTGAGGCATTGGATCTGGACAGTTCACATACTAGAATAATGTCGTCAGATACTAAGAACTGCTTTTCATTTTTTGCGTCGGTTTTTCCAAGAATCTTTACCGGCAGGTCTGAAAATGAAAGGGGAACATTTTTATTGGATCAGAAGATACTTCGTATTTAAATAAACCTAGTTCTTCTCAAAGTATTTGGGTGAAGTCAATGATCTGGTTTATAGTCTGGTTCTTGAATGCACCAAATACTGAAGAGATAGTGTTGTCTTTTGGGATTTAAATCTTTTCAGTCTGTTGCCTACCTTGCACTTTCACATGGAAATCCATCACATCATCCTTTGCATCGCAAACATATTGCCCAGCATCCTCCATTGTTAGTGAGTGAATAGTTAATTGACGCATGAACCCATCTTCGAGGATGGTGATCTTTCTGGAGTCTTCTACTTCTTCCCCGTTCCTCTTCCAGGTGACCTCTGCATTTGATCTTGAAACCTCACAGTCTAGGACGAGAGTCTCCCCAGCCACTTTTTCCACTCTACTTGCCATCTTCCTTGGACGCACAAAACGAACAGGAGCCTCTGTGCATGGAGAAAACGTTGTGTTAGAAATGGATTATTGCTGACAGGACTGCATATTTGGAGGAGCTACTCATAAAATGCCTTAGTTTCCTTTACCTGCTATGTTTACAAAGAATGTCATGGAGTCATCTGCAGTATCACAGACATATTCTGCGGAATCTTTGACAGTTGTTTCTGGTATGATAAGTCTTCTGTAGACACCATCCACTTCTAGGATAAGGTTGTCATTCTCCTCCACCTCAAGTCCATCTCGATACCAGCGCACCACTGCATTGGACCTCGAGATTTCACAGCTCAGTACCATTCTCTCAGAGCTCTGCTGGCACAGCTCCATTTGGGACTGACTCGGGGACACGATCTGCACTGGAGGTTCTGCAAAGTGGTGATATCATCCAATTTAGTCACAACTCATTAGTTTAATCTATATTACAATATAACAGCAATTCCTGACATCTTGGATCACGGTAGAAGGAGTCAAACCCTAACATTTGCAATGTTAAAGGCGTTGTTTTAAACAAAGTGCTTGTTGTCAAACCCTTGAACAGCGTTTGAAACCTTCTCCACACCTTCAGAGCGCTAACATTTGTTGGATCTTCAGCGGAAAATTTTCTCTGACGATTTCAAAACTGGTGATAAGCATGCCCCTTTTCTTTGTGTACATCGGTCATGTAAATGCCCTTGAGGAGAAACTGTCCGCTATTGAGTGGTGGTAGGTTGTAATAGGTTATCCCCATTTGCCCCATTCGTAGCGTGTTGTCCTTTTCAACGTCGATAGGCATATTAAACAACCTTCAACGTGGGGATTCTGAACAAATACTGTGTACAAACTTGTTTGTCTGAAGCTTACTGATGCCTTATAAACCGAAATATACTTATTTAGCTTTTTACTGTAACACATGTTTATATATACCTTCATTAGAATATATGTGGTTTCAGGGATTTTACCTGTAATACAAAGTTGAAAGAATATTGAAGCGTCTGC
The DNA here is from genome assembly GCA_021346845.1 of Apeltes quadracus. Taxonomy (NCBI): domain Eukaryota; kingdom Metazoa; phylum Chordata; class Actinopteri; order Perciformes; family Gasterosteidae; genus Apeltes; species Apeltes quadracus. Next base: position 5,045,356 of record CM037932.1, on the reverse strand, counting down.
CGTATCACAGACGTATTCTCCAGAATCTTCCACTCCACTAGAAATGATCTTCAGGCGTCGATAAGGGCCTTCAATCTTAAGCTTGATGTTCTCACTCTCTTGCAGCTTTTGACCGTCTTTGTACCAACTGACGACGCCATTGGGGCGAGACAATTCGCAGCTCAGAATAATTTCCTCAGGGACATGGCGGTCAAGGTGGACATCCTCCTTGGGGTAGATTATCAGCACCGGAGGTTCTTTGGAGGAAGAATACATTACATTGGGATATTGTTCTATATGAGTGGATGTGTGTCATTTGTTAACCGATTTTATATGACATATTGTGAGGATTTACAGAAGTATTTTATTACCTCGTATGGTCACTTTGTACATGACAATATTGTCTCCTGCACGGCATGTGTACGTGCCTCCGTCGGACAGTCGGGCTGAATTTACTGTCAAATTCCTTTTGGTGCCCTCTGCTTGCATTGCGATATTGTTGCGTGGTTGAATTTCTGTTCCGTCTTTGTACCACTGGACAATTGCATCAGCCCTTGATACTTCACATGACAGAACGAACGGTTCTTGTTCCACGACACTCTTGAAAAGGTCTTCCTCTGGGATATGGGCAAATGTTACCAGGGGCGCTGTGGAAAACAGTACACAAAAGAAATAAGTTGTTGCTCTGAAGCAACCAGTCTAATGCAAATCTTTCATGCAGTAATTGTGAGGTCAGCTTTTCACAGCTTAGACATGCTGATTTCAAGCTTCGCTAGGTAACCCACTGCTGAAAGACTTTATAATGCTCAATGTTATTCCACTCCGGAAGCTAAAGGAAAAAAATCTAGTTAGGCAGTGCAATGCAGTTACCATAGCCATGTTGGAAAAACAAGTTGACTCAACAAAATACATGCCAAAATGTGAAGCATGTATATGAGAAGCAACGAAATTAGGAGGAAATTACGAAATTACGAAATTATTTCAAAGGAAATAGGCGCTGATGAATAGAATGATGATGAGGGTTTGCTTTCTTCTTGGATATTAGGGGTCGTAATGAAGGTGTAAGACTCCTCAATGAAAAACATCTTGCTTAGAAAAAGCTTAGCATATCACCTTTCACCTCCACATAGATATCGTTGGAATCTGAATCATCATTGGTTTCACAACTGCATATTCCAGAGCTCGAAGACGTGGCCGACATCATAGCCAGTGTCCGCTTATCATCCTCTGAATCCATTTTTTTAACCAAATATTGCGAGACATTGATTCCATCCTCACACCTGGAACTCTGGCCTGCCTGGTCTGCAATCTCAAACTGCAGATTGATCAGGCTGCCTGCTTCAACAGATTTGCTCCTGTCAGCCTCTGTAAGAGCTGAGAATCAAACTGGTGCTATAGGAATTTCAATTCATTCAACAGTTATCAGATTTGCTTTGCCATGTGCGTAGAGCTTTATACAGGCGGAAGGCTTTAAGATGTATTGTTTTCCTTTAATAGGTAATGTTTTACAAACACAAGGTGACGGTGGCAACAGTTGCAAACAGTGCTTGAGTCATTGATTCAAATGCAAACAAAAATGTGCCACAAAATGACTCAAATGACCACAACCGTTACAGCTGGACTGATCAGTTAAATCTGCACATTTACATCATATCCACTTACAAAAATGTGGAAAACATGTCAGCAAACAGCCAACTATTTCCACAGTCAGGTTCAATTTAACATTGATTTAGAGTAGTCTTTGTCTCTTCATTGTTTTTGCTTTGTTTGGTGTAAGCCAACTCTGGATTTTTAGCTGCTAAGTGCTTTACTTCTTTAACCATAGTTAGCTAGTTGTGTTTTTATTGTTAGCCATACAGTCTTTTTGTCAAAATTGTACATCTAAAAATTGGGCTGATGAAAGTCTGAACGTTGAAGAAACATACTTATCGGTGCACCATATCGTAGAATATTTGGTATAAAATGTACTGTGCTGATAGCCAAGCATTCACAGAAATAAGTTAGTAATTCTGACAAAGCTCAAAAATATTGGGTCACCTGCAACATCCACCTTGAATTCTATATGGTCGTCTGCGGCCTCACAGCTGTACACACCAGAGTGTCTGACTTCTGCTGATGTAATAACCAATGCTCTCAGTCTGTCTCTCGCTTGTATTTGGATTTCGTCTTCACTCTTTGGAGGTAGCTGTTCTCCATCCTTGTGCCAATAGACCTGCGCAGTTGGCTCTGAGACTTCACACTGCATCTTTATTGGACAGCCTGCTTTGACAAATTTGTTTCTTGCGATCTCTGGAAGTTCTGAAAACCTCACAGGTGAGGCTGGGGGGGGGTGTTATAAGAGTTGCAGACCTATTGTTAAGCTGTCAGAACATCTTTTAACAAATAGTGTTCATCATCAACACTGTTGATTTAACCAAGTTTCAGACTCTGGTACAAAAAAATAAATACAGTAAATCTGACTGAAATTGTTCAGAGAATTATTCAGTTAAAGGTAGCAATAAATGTTAAAACCAATTAAAACTGAGAAATGGAAAATCACCTTCGACGTCCACCTGGAATGTCACAACATCCGCAGCGAGGCTACAACTGTAGATGCCAGAGTCGGAGACCTTAGCAGAATGGATCATTAGCTTCCGCAGGCTGCCATCTCTTTTCATATCGAGGCCAGTTTTGCTAAAAAGCTCCACCTCATCTTTAAACCAGGAAACCTGTGCCACAGTGTCTGAGACCTCACACTGCAGAATAATTGGACAACCCATTGCAACCATCTTGTATTTTTCAGACAGTGGGATTGGCATGATCTGTGGCGATCGGCCTAAGAGAAGGAAATAACAAGGGTTTTGGACAAGAGATTAATTCACAACAGCAGACAAAACACACATTCCAGCCGGTCAAACCATGTTCTCATGAACATTTAGCCCAAGGAGTGATGTGGTATGTTTAATAAGATGGTAAGGATGGAAATGAATCACCTTCTACGTCCACTTTAAATTTGATGGTGTCATCCGATGTTGAACATTCATAGGTGCCGCCATCTATGTTTTCAGCTGAGTGGATGAGGATTGTCCTTGTAAGACCATCTGACCGTATTTCCCTATTTTTTTTGGGTAGGAGTTTCAACCCGTCCTTGTACCAGTCGACATGAGCAGAGGGATCGTGAGAGAGTTCACAGCTCAGGACAATTGGAGAACCTTCTTGGACAGACTTGTTCTTGTCAGTCTCTTGAAGCTCTGAGAACTTCACAGGTAGCGCTATATGTTTCAGATATTGCAAAAAGAGTGGCTTAAATATGAATTCTTCAAGTAATTCAATATCCAACCTACTCTATACATATTACAAAGAATATCAAGACAAAACAACATAACATACAACATAACTATAAGTAACACACCAAAATATATACAAAGGAATAAAGGAGCAAGAATTAATAATCGGATACTGTACACTGAGGTTCGCCTATGATGAAGGGTTCAGTTAGTGTCTTTTAACAAAAAGAGCAAGACACAAAACGTTAGCTTTCTAAAGATTGGACATGCATAGTAAAGCTACACCGTGAAGCTGCACGCTTTAATAAGGAGGGGGGGTGTGTCCTTTTTATTTGATTTCCCTTAGTCAACAACGGGCCTTATGATGACGTGTGGATGGGGAATTGTTTCCTATAAACTGCCACAACCAAACAACAAATTTGAATGTTTATAAGGAATATGTATGGCCTTATTTTGTTGAAAAACTGTTCACATGAATTAAGAATGCAAAACCATTTCAGTTTGATTATTGACCAAATTACCAACTGTTAGTAAGTTGACAGTGCAAGAGAGTCAACGTTTCAGACAGAGTTTCTGAGGATCACCTTTTACTTCCACAGCAAACTGGATGTGGTCATCCTTTGACTCACAACGATACACGCCACTGTGAACCGGCTCTGCTGTTGGGACAACTAGACTCCTCACATTCCCTTCTGACTGGATGTCTACTCCGTTTTTGGGTGGTAGCTTTGTTCCATCCTTGTACCAGCTGACCTGTCCCGTGGGATCTGACAGCTTGCATTGTAGAACAATGGGAAAGCCTGCCATGACCGTCTTTTTCTGGTCACCCTCAGATAAAGCTGAAAACTTCAGAAGGGGAGCTACAGGATTGAATGTAAAATAGAATTGGTCAACAAAACAGATACTCGTATTAACCAAAAATGGCAAAGCACAATCCTGAAACTAAAGGCTTCAGCAGCACAATGGATACACTTTTAAACAGGCGGAAACACAAGGTGACGGTGACAGTTGCAAACAGTGCTTGAGTCATTGATTCAAATGCAAACAAAAATGTGCCACAAAATGAGTCAAATGACCAGAAACATTGCTGCTGGACTGATCAGTTAAATCTGCACCTCACATCATATCCACTTAGAAAAATGCGGAAAAAAGTCAGCAAACAGCCAAATATTGGGAACACTGTGAGAAGTTACTTTTTTAATACGCAATGCAAAGTGTTTGTCCATGAAAAAAATGTGTTTAGAAGGATAGAAAAAGCTTTTGTCACCTTTAACATCCACATGAAACTGCAGTGCATCATCTGTTGTCTTGCAGCTGTAAGTCCCTGCATGAGACAGCTTCGCTGACTGGATAGCCAATGTTCTTATGGAACCTTCTGCCAGAATGACTTGACCAGCTGCTTCCCGTAGACTTATTCCATCCTTGTACCAATGAACTTGAGCTTTAGGATCTGATATCTCACATTGCAGCACTATTGGTTCATCAACGTCAACAGACGTGTTTCTTTCAGCCTCACAAATTGTTGAAATTCTCACAGGGGGAGCTGGGGATGTTTGAGGTAACATCAAGAGAACATTGCATCACTTTTACTGATTACAACAATCTTTTTTTATCGTTTAAAACAGAAGAGCAAAATCTTAACTCAAGATTAGTCATGCCAATACAATTTCAGAATTAAAACAAGTAATAATTAAAGATAGGACTTAATGTTATTAGTTATCTAACTTAAAATGTCTTTGGTTAGCCTTAACATAACTAGGCATTCAAGTTAGAATTTGTTGACAATGTGTGTACAGTTTTTCCCTATCTTCAATATTTTCACAAACCACCCAAGCTCAAACTTTTACATTGAATATTAAAGTAGCTTTAGTATGAATAAATCAAATGTAGAAATTGTAAAAAATGTCAAAGATTGCAATAAGCAATCTCTTCATTTTACACAATGTCAACATTGTGCCCGTCCATTTTTTGCTTGACAATGCTAACAGTTCAAATCACCTTCAACAGCCACCTTATTTGCAGTGACACTCTCACTCCAGTGATTGTCACATGTCCTTGACAGATAGATCTCTTCTGATTGGACGGTAGAAACCTGCTTGGTACAGTGAGGCTCTGCACACTGGGTAGAAGATGTTTGCCAGGCGGTGACTTTGCAGTCTATTTGGTCCGATGCCTTCAAGGCGTGTTGGCACTCTTTATGGCCTGGTTGGGCATGGTTGGACTGGTACAGATTTTCTGTATGGTGAGTTGCTATCTGTCCTGCGTGATGGAGGTCATCCGATCCAGCATACGTCAACTGTTGCAAGTTGTGGTATCTTCTTTGTTGGACCATTCCTGCGTCTTTAGAGTCCAATAATTGAGGGTAAACAGTGTTGCGCAAGGCACTGAGCTTCTCTGAATGGGCATTTGCGGTCTGTTGGTTTCTGTTCAAATCCACTAATTGGTTAGTTGCTGACCATAAGGAGTTAATGGACCGCTCTGAGTCAACGATTTCCATTTGTGAGCAATCAATTTGCTCCTCTGACAAAACAGCTTGCATTTGTGTAGAAGTAAAGAGCTCCTTTGATTGGACCATTGCAGATTTTAAAGATTTGAATGTATCTTCTGATTGAAGGGTTGGTGTCTGTACAGATTTAAAGGTCTCTTTTGATTGAACAGTCTCAGAACATGACGATTTAAAGGCCTCCCCTGATTTGACATTTGCTGTTTGTGAGGATTGGGCAAGTACCCTTGGTAAGTATTTTGAGAGATCCTTTGATTGGGCAGTTGCCACCCTGAAGGAGTTACAGGGCTCCTCTGATTGGAAAGTTTCCATTTGTACGCAATCAAGAAGCTTCTTTGACATGACAGTTAACATCTGTGTAGGGCTACAGAGCTCCTCTGATTTTACAGTTGCAGTATGTGAAAATTTGCAGAGATCCTCCGCTTGGACAGTTTCCTGTTGTAAGTATTTACAGGGTTTCTCTGATTGGACAGTTTTCCGTTGTGAGTATTTACAGAGTTCCTCGGATTGGACATTTTCTGTCCTGAAAGACTTAAAAGGTCCCTTTGAATGTTTTTTTTCAGTTTGCGCGCAATCAAAAAGCTTTTTTGACACAACAGCTTGCATCAATGTGGAGCTACAGAGCCCCTCTGATTGGACAGCTGCAGTATGTGAAAACGTAGGGGGCTCTTCTGATTGGACAGTTGCATTATGTGAAAACGTAGGAGCTTCTTCTGATTGGACAGTTGCATTATGTGAAAACGTATGGGCTTCTTCTGATTGGACAGTTGCATTATGTACAGATTGAAAGAGGTCTTGTGACTGAAGAGATGCAGTTTTTAAGGAGTTACAGAACTTGCTTGATTTGACTTTTGAAATATGCTGTGATTGGGTAGTTAAAGAATGTAGTGCCGAACCTAGCTCCGACTGTACAGTTGGGATGTCTAGTAAACATTTCATTTTTTCTGATTGGACAAGATTCTTGGCAGCCGAATACTTTGATTCAACAGCTGCAGTTTGAAGAGTACAGAGCTCCTCTATCTCCAGGGAATTATCAAGCTCTTCAGTTGAGGCTTTTGCATGCTGAAGATAGTAAATGAATTCCTCACCTTGTGATTCAGTGGTCTTATTAGTGTGATGGTTTGTGTCAGATTGTATTATTGTTGGCTTTACAGAGTTACTGTAAACTGGAGATTGGGTATTTGTTGTTTGTTGATTGTTAAGGACCTCCGTTGGTGGCTTAGTTGTCATCCAGTCAGTCATATATCCATACGTTGATTGAGATGTTGGCGTAAGCCTGGAATGTTGTCCACCAGTCGGTGTCTCTCCTTTATTGCCACATATGATACCAGAATGGCATTTTGGTGACATGCAGTCAACTTCAACTTGATAAGTCTCTTCAGTGGACTTCTTTTCTTGGTCAGAAGAGAGTCTTGGTGATGTAGCTATAAGCATTGCGATGTACACAGAGAAAGGTTTTCAGTGGTTGATGGTTTCAATACTTCTTCGCATAACATCATTTTATCATCAGTGTGGGTTAGCATGGAGTTATGGGATAATTCATTGCAAAGACAAGCAAGAAGATCGACCAGGTTTGGTCTGTGATTTAGCTCCCATATTTGCCCCATCAACTGACTCCTAATATCAGAATGTTCAGTACCACCTAAAAGTGCGTCAATTTTATTCTCTTTGATAAGAGTTTGTTGTCATTGCAACGGTGACAGGTTCAGGGCAGCAATGTGGATGAGTGAATCTGGTGATGAAGAAGGCTTAAGATGGATTTTAAGAGTGGTCAGCTGCTTGTTACAAGCAAAGATGGTGGTTAAATTGAAGAATTAATTGACAAACACAACATATATGTCAGTATGAGGAGCAGCTACTCAGCTACTTTAAACCCACATTTTGATTAAGTGCCAAACACTGCAGGAAATGACATGGGACCAAGATTCAATGTGACAAAAAGCAACTTATTGAGAAAAAAAAGATGCAGATGCCGCAGATGATGGAGCTAACAGTAATATACACCACTATACTGTTAGTGGCATTTATATGCTGGGTTAAGATGGATGACTGATGTTGAAATATATCAAATCACCTTTGACATCCACAGTGAATTGGGCAGATGCATCAGCTATTTCACCATTCTCGTGACCATAGTGACACTGTTCTGCTGTTTGGACAAAGCCAAAGAGAAAACAATGAGCTGGGTGATACCTTCATGTATGTGACTGAATTCTTGATTCTTAATTGTGCAGGTACAATGTGGAACACCACCTTTCATGTCCACATTTAACTGTGTGTCGCCCGATGAATCCCAGCCAAACCTCCCACCACCAGGCCAGTCATGTGACTGTAGGGGTGCGGTCTGCCTGCTGCCCTTTGATTCACAGTCGGCTTCTGTGTTTGGGTAAATCTGGGTTCCATCCTTGTACCAACAGGCTTTGGCAATGGGATCTGAAATCTCAAATTGCTGAACAATTTGGCCTTCCGTTTCAGCAGATTCGGACTTCTCAACATCAGGGCCAAGCTGATTTGCAGAAGGTGGTACTACAGACAATCATTGGAGGGATAATTTACACGTATATTATTCTAAACGTTAGAAAAAGTAACGTTGAAGATATACTGTCAAAACTGTCACAGATACTGCTCTATATAAATAAAAAAAGAAGAATCAAAAAAAGAAGACAGACCGAAAACTAGTAAGTCAAAACTAGAATGAAACACTTGCTGAATCACCTTGGTTGTTTACTATTAGTTTGGCAACATCATCTGATGTTGCGCAATAGTATGCTCCGGAATTTGAAGGGTGAGTTCGTTCAATAACAAGGGTCTTCTTGATGCCTCCCCTTTCCAAATTAGGCTCTTTATCAGAATCATGTTCTTTATTCCTCTGCAGTGACACCTGCAAATCAGGCTCTGAGGCATCATATGTTGGCTCAGGTGGGCAGGTTGCTTCAAGCGACTGCGACTCCACCACCTCTGGCGAGGGTGACAACGGCAGCGTAGGAGCTAAAGATGATGATTCACGTTATAATTGCGGACTCAAAATGGCATATTTCCACTCTGATTAAAAAAGGTTAGAGATTCAGCCTTCTGAAACAGGGAACCAATTGGTTGTATCTCAGCCCGAATTCAAGGGGGAAAATAGTTTTACAAGGTTTATATAGATATACAATTGTGTCAGTATAGATTATTTTTGTACTTGGTTTGTTACAAATTTAAGACTTCACACAAAACACCACTAGAAAACAGACTGACTGACACTTATGCATGTTGTACGCGTTAGTTTGATGTTGTCACCAGAAAGCTTTAGGGTATTTTGTAACAATATTCACATTTAAATAAAAATCACCTTCGATATCCATGGTGAAATGAATAGTATCATCACAGCTGTACAGCCCTGAGTGCAAGAGCTCATCAGCTGGGACAATGTGTCTCCTCAATGTGCCATTACTCTGTACATCCCAATCATCTTTATGGCAGGAGACAGGCTCGGTGCAGTCTGCAACCTCACACTCCAGCTCCAAAGGTTGGCCTTCTTCAAGTGACTTGGTTCTCTCAACGTCAAAGATAGTAGAGCACGTCACTGGTATAGCTAGCATTGGGGGTTCAGGAAAGCTACAAATCAAGACTGTGGAAATGGAAACCTTGCAAAAATGAAACCTCTGAGCAGAAAATGAAAAGGGCTTTGGAGATGTTTGATTCAGGCAACGATCTCGAAGCAAATGATTGCAACTAACATTTACCTTGGTCATTAACAAGGCTTTGAGGTTATGTGCATGAAACAGTACATCAAACCGCATACAGTACAAGCAGGGCTAATTAGTGGCATCTATAAAGAGGAGGTGGGGTTATAATATTAACGCACAAGATAAAAAGTGTAAAGTCACCTTTGATCTCCACTTGAAACTCCATGGTATCATCCTGTGTGCTGCATCTGTACACACCAGAGTGGCACAGCTCTGCAGACTGAACAACTAATGTCTTTGTGTTGCCCTCCGATTGGATTTCTAAGCCAGAGTTTGAAATGAGCTGCATTTCATCCTTGTACCAGCAAACGTGGGCCTCAGGATCCGACACCACACACTGGAGTACAAGAGGGCAGCCTGCTTCGATCGACCTGGTCCTCATTTCCTCAGGAATTGCTGAGAACTTCACAGGTGGAGCTATAGATATGTTCAGATTTTATGTCAACCTCATGGCAGCCTTTAAGATTATCATAATCGATTCACTGACAACTACATTGCTAACATGCTGTAATGCAGTCTCAGAACAGGTGGCAGCTAAGCTGCACTTATGAGTGCTCAGAAGAAAGGCAACAGACTACATGAAACAAGTAAAGAAACGCTTGTTATTGTTTCACATCGCTTAAGGTAAAACCAATCACCTTTGATGTCCACACTGAACGTGACGGTGTCACCCCTTGTCTTGCAGCAGTATAACCCGGAGTGGAAGAATTGTGCTGAATAGACAATCAGTTTTCTCGCCAAGTCTTCAGTAAGAATTTCTACTCCGGTTTGAGGATGAAGCTTTGAACCATCTTTGTACCAGTGCACCTGGGCAGCGGGATCTGAGAGCTCACAGCATAAAACAATGGGGTAGCCTGTTTCGATGGTTTTGTTCCTCTCAGCATCTGGGAGTGCTGAAAACCTCACGGGTGGGGCTATGGATATTTAGATATTTGAATTAAATTATGAATGAAACATGTTTTGGTAAAGCAGACTAAATACATTTGTAGGTAAGAAAATAAATAAAGAGGGTGAATGTTTCAATGAAGATGATTAGTATCAGACAACAGAATTGTAAGAAACTCACCCTCTACTTCCACATTGAACCTGATGACATCATCAATGGCATCACAGGAATACACTCCAGAGTGTGAGAACTCTGCAGATTGGATGACAATTCTTCTCATGGTGCCCTCTGATTGGATATGCAGACCCTCCAGTGTTTGTAATTCCACCCCATTCTTGTACCAGTGCACTGGAACTGCAGGGTCTGACAGCTCACAGTAGAGCACAATAGGGTTCCCTACTTCTACAAATTTGTTTCGATCCATTTCTGACATTGGTGAAAACTTGACAAGTGGAGCTGTAAATTGAAAAAATAAAATGAAAACATTAAACAAAATTGAGGCTTTACATCCATGTTAGACAAATGAAAGATTCAATATATATTAGTGTCATTCTCCCACTGGTGGTGCTAAACAATATTGTCCTAATTTCAAGTTAAACCAACACACAAAATCACCTTGAATGTACAGTGCGGCAGAATCACGGATGCCGTAGGCAATGAACGTGATCTCGGCTCCATTGTCTGTATCCCGAACTCCTCGAATGCGAAGAGATTGGTGTGTTCGTGACCTGCGTATGGAATAATGCTCATCCTCCTGAAGCTGGGTACCGTTTAGAAACCATGTACCGATGACTGAAGCAGAGAGCTCAATAGAGAAGAGGGCGTCTTGCCCCTCGGGCACCAGGGCATCCTGTAAGGGAGCTTGTATTCGGGCAACTGGAACTGGAAAAAATCAGATTATATATTATTTGGCAAGCGATTTCCTCAACCATATTAAGGTTTCCTTTATCAGTAGCAAAGAAAAATACATGTTATAATAAGGCAGAACCTACCCAAATGAACGGCTTTGGGGAACTCAACGTTGTTGCTCTTTCCGTATTTGTTTAAACTGCAGATGCGGAATCGATAGTCGGCTTCACATGGTACGCTGTCACCAAGGATCTCCACAGAGGTTGCGGAGTCGGTGGTCAGACACTGTAGCCACTCCTGTGAGCCTGTGCCCACTTCCTGACGCTCAAGCACATATCCGGATGGAGGGTTCTTTCGGGTGTCCTGAGCAGGAGCCCATGAGAGAAGAGCAGCATTAGCCCGCTCCGTGTTGATCTGCACACCCACTGGACAACTGGGAGGACAATGCCTGGCCGCTGAAACAAGAGAAACCCATAAATCACCAAGAAAATACTTTCAATAGGCGCTGTTTTGTGTAAAGATATTGTTTTGAATTCAACGGTCTAACGATGAGGCACCCTACCTTTCACTCGAAGCTGAGCAGAAGTTTTGGATCTGCCCACGAGGAAAGTCACAAGGCCAGAGTCTTGGGGCATCGTGTTGACAAAAACTAGGATGTGAGTTCGACCAAAAGACTTAAGGATGGTCTGATGCGTTTCCCGCAGCTCTATGGCGTCTTTGTACCAATGTATGTCCATTTCTTCTTTGTCCACTTCAACACAAAAGGCTGCATTTTCACCTTCCAATACGTCCACTTTTCTTGGAAGCTTCCGCAAAATTGTCCCTGCAAGGAAAGTTTTTAAAAATGAGTGCATGAGTACATAAAAAGGATGATTATCTAATAAAAAAAAACTCTTTTGCATTTTCCCTCAAGTCAATGCTAATCAGCATTGTAGACAATGTAATTCTTTTGTGGCTTGATACGGCTACGGTAAATGTTTGGCTAATTTAAGGAAAGATTTTTTGGGGTTAAAATGACTTAATTGTTAAGATCAGAGACCATCAACATTGTGGTTATTTAGATAAGAGCTTAGTTGGAGTCAGGGAGTGTTTGTTGTCATGGTTTAAAGAAACTGTTGACTGTTTATAAGAAATGCAAAGCGAATGTTCTCCCATGGGGAAAGTCCGCTACAGTGCTTTTTAATTAAAACATACACATTTGTTTTTTTCTTTTTTTGGAAGCTTTCCGTTAGTCACAGTATAAATTTGATTAACTTTGGTTTTAATTGTCCCCAACAAATTTCTGTCTTTTCTGAACAGTAACTATTTATTGAAAGGCCCCTTTGTAATTCATTTACCTTTCACAGCTACTTCTGCTATGCTTCTGCCCCCGTCGGGCATCTCGCAGAGGTAAATCCCATCATCGTCAACTCCGATGTCGCGGATAGTTAGTCGTCGTTTTGTTCCCCACTCCTCCATTCCATATTTGGCCCCTGGCTGCAGTCGTCGGTCCTCCAGATACCATGTGATCGGAACAGAGTCTTCTGGAACTTCACACTCGAGAACAGCCAAATCCTGCTCCCACACTTCTTGATCAATGAGAGGCTGCTTGAACCGCACAGGCGGCTCTGGCACAAAATTGGAGGAAGCACACCAGTTTAATTAACATATATTAGCAGTATCTTCTACTGAAGCAAACAAGATGAGCAAAATCATGAGATAAGGGACCCACTTAAGTGTGCAGCAATATGCGCCAACAAAGGATTTGTCTGCTATTCGACGGCATGAGCCATACATTGCTTCAAAAAAGCATAAATCACTTCCATAACTACTTTCTCTATACTGAGTTAATGCTCTTCATTGTAACACTAATTATTTCCCAACTATTTTTTTGTAAAATAGGGAAGATTGGAATTACATGTCATTCAGCTGACACTTTTATCCAAAGCGACTTACAATAAGTGCATTTCAACCATAAGTTCACTATATTATTTTCTTGTACCAATAAGGATACAATTTATGTTTAAAGTTGACACGTTTGCAGTATTTTAGGACTGGGATACAACTTTTTAAAGTTAAATTTCGCCATCCCTTTCTGGCCTTACCCTGGTATATGATCTCTGAGTACCTCTTTAGAGATACCTTACTTGACATCATCCAAGAATCACATGGTTAGAAATCTGAACCCTCACTCACTCCTTTGCTCACTGTAGAAAGCCCTGCCGGCCTCAACTGTGTCTGCGTCCCCACTCCAAATTCCACTCACATTTTTTCCATTTTTATAAACTTCAAACTGAACAGTGAACACCACGAAAAATGATCTTGACTCACCCTTCACGGAGAGGTGTATAGCGCTGAGGGTTTGTCCCGCAGTGTTTGACGCAGCACAAACATAAACTCCATTATCCTTTTGCTTACAGTACAGTACTTTGAGTGTGAAGTATCCTTCTCTGTCCTCATATAACAAGTACCGACGTCCAGACAGTATCAGCCTGCCATCTTTCCTCCAAAGGATTTCTGGTTTGGGTTTCCCAGTCACAAAGCAGCGGAATTTGGCATGTTTCCCCTCTGTCACTGCAAACATTTTCACTTTCGTAGACTTGGTCATGGTGTCATCCTTGAGTCGGTGCGGGACTTGCCTTCCACTCCGCTGCTTTCCCTGGTGGGCTTTCCAGTGGCCATTTGTGTAGCCATTGCGATTTGCCTCATCCTCGTGTCCTGGGCCTGCATCAACCAGCAACACAGCTCCTGCCAACGCTTCCCCAAACTCATTCCTGGCTTTGCATGTATACACGCCACCATCCGGAGCACGGGTCTTAAAGATCTTGAGCTGGAACCATCCACCGTCCTGGAAGCCCACGCTGAAATGCGTGCTTTCGAATATTTCGTTGAGTTTCCTGCCGTCCTTTTCCCAGACTACCTCTGGTCGTGGGTTTCCCCAGAGCTTGCAAGAGAAGACGGCATCGTCCCCACGACCGGCGCGAGTGGAGAGGGGCTTGATGAGGAACCGCGGCTTGTTTTCCTCTCGGACCTCCATCTCTTGTGCTTCGCCTTCCACTTTCAGGGTGGCCGCTGCGTATGTTTCCCCAATGCTGTTCTTCGCTTTGCATATGTACTGGCCACTGTCCTCTGTGGTCACAGCCGAAATGATGAGATTGTAAACATTACCATCCTCAAAGACCCTGTATCGTCCCTCTGGGTCGATCTTTTCGTTGTTTCGCTCCCAAATGACTGCTGGCCTCGGATCGCCACCAATTTGACATTTTAGGACCGCATCAGTTCCACTTTGTACCACCACAGGCCTTGGATAGGCAAAGAAACGTGGTGCACCACCAAAGACATCCATGTCTGCTTTGGTGTAAGCCTCACTTCACCTTAAGCAGTCCGGGTGATGAATAAGTAGCAGTTACTTCACTGGGGGAAGACGGTCCAATATGGCAGAAGCCCTACAAGTGTCTAACAAACAAATAACAGACAAATTACTCTAATTGAAATCACTGTAAATTGTTCTAACTTGTAAGCCAGATCTTCATAAGTAATAACGATGTATGTTATGAAGTAATACTTTTTAGCCTTCCTGTCATGGGTGGGTACCCCTTGTATTTTGATAATGGGCAAACACGGCCTCGGCCTCCTCTGTGTCCATGCGTGTCAGCACAAACGGATGGGATGGTTATCAGGGCTAATTGAATTAGATCTGTCCGCATGAGAGAAAACAGTGAGAAGGGGGACAGCCTCGTCCTGTTGCAACAGCAGCCACAACACATAGCCAGTACAGCTGGTGCTGTATTTCAATGGGCTTTCAGAGTGCTGAATATAGCACGCCCTAAATAAAGACGTGCGAGGGAGGGTGTGTCAGGTATCACAAAGAACGTACTGAAGCCTGCATGCTCACAGAAACAAAAATCTCAAATCACAGTCTGCCCACCCAAGACACCTTGCAGTTTAACTATGCTGAGAATATGTCACTGTTGAAATGAAGATGATTGTAACAATGACATTCATGTAAATGGCTTCCCTAGCGAGCTGCCATCGTATGTTCTGTTGTTGCTGAGTGCAAAACAATATTAGTTAGAAGATCTTAAAATCTAGTTTGTACAACAGTTTGTAGTCGTTTCTCTCCTGATGGAAATGATGCTCACCTCGGGAAAAGTGTGAAGAGTGTTTCTGGTGTCAAAAACTAAAGTGTTTCTAGGATTCCTTTTGAAGAATAGTTTTTACTGAAACATTTAATCACAATATAATCTTGATAATATTTATTCTAAAGAAACCCAACACATGGTCAAACAATGTCAAACTGAACTGAACAGTAGTACATACAATCAGACTCAATATAAAATGAAATCTGTTTTATATACTTTGTATAATAATTACTTCATATAATTCGGTGTGGTTGCAGAACATCTTTTTCAGGTTGATAGATGTTTTATTAACCCAGTCGGGACGTTGCCCTGACACTTTGTGCAATACTCCCTCCGGAGGTTTAAAGAGCGGAGATTAACCCCTGTGTTTACTTGTCTGATTTAATTGGAATGACCTCTGCCCTCTGTGAAGCTGTGCTGTGTCCCCCTCACATGACCTACCTCGCTTCAGTCGCGGGGAACGACCGTCAACATACATTCCGCGCTTGCGATCTCTCGTCGAAGTAGGAAGCAATGCCGCCCGTCTCCTGAAGGCTGAGCAATGTCCCAAGCTGACTTCAGACACATAGTGTCCTTAAAGGTGCCACCTTCTACTCCAGTAAATCTCCATAGACCTTTGCCTGGTAGGAGGAACAGAAAACAGAACTTCAGTGTGTCCAAGCCAGCTTCCCGCTTAACAACGTCAGAGTAGTCCCCCAATCTCTGCGTCGTTCAGGCCTCAGACACCCCGAGTGTCATTGTTCATGGAATACCATTAAATGCTTTCACAGCTGCTGCTGTCCCCTAAAAATACTGACTGCCTCGATGACAGCAGGGAAGATAAGTCCGGCACTTCCATTGACTTGCCAGCAGGGGCTAAAGATAGCAGGTGGTCAGTGCATTGCAGACTGCTTAGCCTACTTTAGGCTTTGCAATAAAAATCTAAAGGAGGAGAACAAGCTTCTGGTCCAAAAATATTTTAAAGATCTGCTTTAACAAATCTCTTCAATCCTACATACAAGTTGCCAAGATGTTCACAAGTTATACGGCGTGAAATCTAAACTCATACACTTCCACACAAAATGTCCTTGTGCTCATTACACTATCTCACTTTTTAGTCTTCAGCCAATCGCACCATTGTGAACCAGGATATTTACTGCAATAGTATGGAAGGCCTCTCCATGTTAAAAATACTTGATGTTTGGGAGTCATACTGAATGGATACAGTTAAGACATCACTTGATATTCGACAAGTAATGTGCATCATGTGTGCTCTTCCAAACTGGATATTTAAGTGTCTTTTAAATACATACAGGTAAACTTTGCAGTGAAGCAGTCTACCTGTGCAGGTGTGCAAAATGCATTCTTGTGTCGTCAGTTTCAGTGGCAAGCAGTGTAGGAAGGCCTACATCGTAAAAAGCAATGTAGCAATACTTAATTATACAAAATACTCCCCATGCAGCCTGACACTGGGAATCATTATTAGCAAAGTATGCACTTTTCAAATAACAGTGATTATTGCCAGTTTTTCAATGGATTTCTAAATATTTGTTTGGATTAAATTAATAATTTCCTCTTTCATCACAATTCACTCATTTGTTGTTTTGTAAAACGAAAAAGAAATACAATATTTTCAATTGCGTGTATTTATTTTTTTAATGATATTTATAAATCAAGTTTTATTTTCGAGTAATAGCAATGCAACTATGTACTGTATATATTGAAAATGTCCCTTTTTGATAATGCAGACTTTGGAAGGTTCCCTTTTTTACTGTAGTCAATTAACCAAACCACTTCTTTTTCATTTGAACCAATACGTTAAATAACAGTGTGTTCCGTATTGGTTCGTAGATCCTATTTGCTTCTATCTACTCAGCATTTGTTTTTATTCCGTTTGAGTTCCTGCCATTATTTGTTCCATGCCTTGTGCTGCAGGGGGATAGCACGTGGCCCTTGGGTTTCAGTGCGTGAGCCGGCTGTGTGATTATGAGACCTGGAATCAGAGTGGGTCGCAGTGACCCTTCAGCTGTTTAGTGGCTCTACAATCCACTCACTGCCCCTTCCCTGATTTCAGCTGTTGGAGGTAATCTGATACAGTACGACCCCCGTAGCTGATTATGAAACACTTTGTGCCTAAGACTAAGGAGCAACCTCAAGGTTGTTATGTTATCAGGACTCACACATCCAGAACGGTAATTCACATGTTCAGTGTTTCACAGAGGAGTACTTTATAGTTTAATGTGATATAAAAGCAACCTCTCCTGTCCTCTCTGGTTCGAGGCTTGCTTGGTTACTTGGGAGTAACAGAGTGGACACTGAATGCGTTATATAAGCAGTGTTCTAATATTATTCCTCTTGAACACCAAGTAGAGTTGAGCATTTTGATCATATATATAAAAATATTCCATAATGATTGATAAATGAGCAAACAAGTTATCATTATGCATTTAATAACGAGTGATCATGTACCATAGCAAGTCTTCCATTGTTGCTCTACCATAGCAAGTCCAACATAAAAAAAAAGAAAAAAAGAACAAAACACTTAGCATGATTACAGCTGTGACACTCATCAGGTGATCATGATTGAGGTTTTGTTTTCATTATAGAGCTGCGGGTGGCACTGCGTCCCGCCCTGCTCTCTGTAAGGTTACCCTGCAGCACAGCGTTTAACGGATCATTTTGCCTTTCTTTTCCTTGACTTTGGAATGTGAGCAAAGGACACATCCACAGAGGTGTGGACGTGTTCAGACAGTATCCTATGTGCCTTTGGATAGAGCCGCTAATACAGTCTAAACAGATTGCCAGAGGACTGAAGCTTTTTCCTTTGAAACAAACTTAACAAACATAACTAACCAGTAGAGGAGCTGCAATGAGCACCTTTGTCTTAAATACAGTAAATGCTGTAAAATGCTCAAAATCAAAACGTATAGAATCAAGACACGTCTGTGCTGTTAAAAGTCAAGTCTTCATCCTTGACTGTCCTCGGCGGTGAAGCCAACATGTGATTGAGCTTTTATTTTGCAGTGCTTATATTTAGCAGCATTCTCTTGTTCCCTTTCCTTTTGGGTTCGGTGCATTTGACAAACATCTTCACATTCATAACAATTCAAAAACAGACCAATGCACAAGCATCTGTCAAAAAAAAGTTGAATAGTTCACTGCCGCTGTTGTTTCTTGAATCCTGCGTGCTCGACACACAAGGAGGAAAGAAGAACTCAAACAAACAACAATCAAGGGTGGACTGTAACATGCCTCAAGTGATGTGATTTTATAGGCCTGTCCAGAATTAGATCCTTCCTCTGCAGAGAAGAACACCGACTTCGCCCTCTGCTGGTCAAGTTGTGTAAGTTGAACATGCTCCACGTGCAGGAGAGAGAGAGAGAAGGTGAACTAAGGAGGGAAGAAGTGGGACCAGCTCACCTTTGAAAGCACAAACGACAGCCTGGAGTATTGAGAGCATCACCTCTTTTCATCCAAGCAGCTGTGGTTTTTTTTTTTTTAACAAATTCACGTCCCTTGTCATATGTTGTTTTTTTTTTATAACATATTGAATGCCCTGCAATGTGGGTATTTTATATTTAATAATACAGCATGTGATGTGGTATTGATTTTGAATTTAAGCCTAGCCAGTATGGTCATGCATTATGATATTAAGGAAGTTAATCTCTCTGTAAAGAATAATCCACCTGTTGTTCTGTTTTTAGGAATAAATTTGCTTTTATTTTTGTACTGCAAAAGAAAAAACGTAAGAAAATAAAACCATGTCTCTTGATCGACGATTCCTCACCTCTATCTTACCTCTAAGCAAAAATAAACCAAAGTAAACAAGCCTTCACTGAACATACATGTGGTCATTATCTCGTCAGGTCCAGTCTTGTGAGCTCACTGCAGCTAAAGAGAGCTCTGCATGAAAGACACAAGCTTTTCCAGCGGAAAACTCAAGTTTACACAGCTCATGCTGCCGTTTGTCATCTGTTCACATCCACTTCAGCTAATGAGAGTGGACGGGCATGACCTCAAAGGGTCAGATCACCCCAAAAATAAATATACCAATATTGTTTTCCTCTAACCTCTAACCTCTAACCTATAGTGTTATTCATCAATCTAGATTGTTTCAGTGTGAGTTGCAGTTCTGGAGCTTCCCTCCCATGTCAGGCGACTATATGGCACTCAGCTGGGGCCGTTTATTGTGTAGGAACCAATTACTCTCACCCATCGCTCCTCCATGAAACTAATTACAGTAATTTGTTTGGATTATCGTAAATGAATGAATAACCGGCTCAGGAGATCTGCTCAGAAATAATACAGTTGAGTTTTTGTAATGCATCGTTTTCGGTGCTCTGAGCACCACAAACCAAGTGCCATGTCTCAAGTTTCCTAAACTACTAAAATAGTATCAATACAGGTAAACAACGAAAATCATTTATGATTTAGTGGAAAAACTGTCCCTTTAAACTTGCCAGGTTTGTCACGAGAAACACAGAAATTCGTTTTTTTTTTTTGGGAAAAATCATCACATGTAAAAACAAAAACCGTACTATTATTATTATTATTTGCACTATAATAATTGTTGTAATGATAATATTCGCTATCACAGCGTTGTAAAATGTTCCCTTTTAGGACCTGGCGGAAGTCCCTGATGTGAACTCCTGCAGGTCCCTTCTCCTCCTCCCCACCACGTCTCTCCTGTCTCCAGCGAGGCGCGCAGTCCCCATCAGCTGTTCCCTCTGCGCGCACCGAGGAAGCTGCGCATGCGTTCCCTCCCGCGGCACCTTCTCCCGCTCGACCTCTGCGAAACAACAGATCACGATGAGGTATCTGTCTTATGAAACTTTCCCCGCAGCTTTTGAGTGAGCCGATGAGGTGGTGACTGTGACCCGCTGTCTGCCTCTGCAGGTGTTCCTCCTCCGGGCCGCAGCGCCTTCTCTGCTGCGTCCTGCTTCTGCTCGGCTCAGCTGCCGCGCAACGGCCAGGTAAGAGCCACATGCTGCACAAACAGGAATGGGAGCATAAAAACAACGTTTTCCCAGTAGTCTCCGGTGCAGATTCAAGTTTAAGATAGTAAAACACTGTCCTACAATGAGATGTAGCGCGTAACAGAATGATCTACTCAATTTGTAACCCTTTGTGAAAAAGTCACTTGTCCCTCACGGTGCCTTGGTGTTGAGCATGCTGGTTGCTCACTGCTGTCTCTTTTTGTGCTGAAGTTTTTATTTTAACAGTCACTACCAGGCTGACCCGCACGGTTGCTAAAAAGCCGGGGAGATATACAGTTGTGATTCAGAGATTAAAAAAAAAAAGGCTTTGGCACTCTCAAGTCCAAAGTCTGCAGTGTTTACAACGCTACAATCCTTCTCTGTTTGTTCCTTGTCTTTTCTTTTCTTGCTCTGTGTCTCACCAGAGACGGTTGCTTGTGCTGGCTGCATCTAAATCCTGAGCGATTGATTTTCCTGTGTAACTCCTAAGCAGAATACTTACTTGCATCTGCCCAGCTGTTATACTATATATATATATATATGAACAAAGAACCACACTGATGTCCTACATTTAATGAAGTAAACGAGCTGTTGACCTGTGCTGCTGTCAGATGATAGGCAGAGCAAACCGAGAGGACGCTGATCAATATTTGATTGCCTGCTATCGCTGTTAGGTTCTAGGCAGTGCTTTAGGGGCTTTGAGGGACCCGACCCATCTCGTAGTTTGGCATCTGCGTTGACTGTCTCATTTTCATTAACATCTTGTGGATTGTTCATCTTTTACCTCAGTGAAAACACTTAAAACGCACCCCGAAGTAAAAAAAAAGGGTAAAACCGATTTCCCCGTTACTCTCAAACAGTGTGACATTTTCACAGGAATGCCAGGTTGAAAGGACCTGCCACCTTTGGCTGCCTGCGACATGGTTGAATTAGGTCTGATTCATTCCCAGTCCCAGGCTGGGTCAGGAATCCCTATTGTCATGTGATCTTTGACATGCACCCAGCGTGGTTTTGCCTGAAGGGGGGCCGGGGGAGGGGAATGGCTGCGGGGGGGACCCCCCGCCGGGCCATTTAATGGTTGAATTAGATGCCGCATTGGAAATCACCGTTGACGTGGGGTTCTCTTCTTTTCAGTGCAGAGGACATGGCGGCCGTAGGTGCAGCAAAGCCATTACAAACATGTGGGACAAGTGGTCAGTGAGAGGCTTTCAGCTGGGAGCGCACACCAAAATGTTTCTGAAATCACCATACGCTTCACCTCATATTTACAGTTCTTCTATTTAAATCTGTTGCATATGGGGGAAGTCGTGCAGAAACATGCAGGCACACGTCACGTAACGTCACATCTGTTTCCACATCTCAGAGGGGCCCGAAGAATCATCATCTGAACTTTTCTTTTCTCGTTTACTCTCCGCAGCAGCAACAGTTCTCCCCTTGTGAAAATCACGTCGTCAGTGTAAATGAAACATGTACGAAGACACTTTTTATAAGACAGGGAATCTTTGGACATATTATTGAAACTTAGAAACTGACTGAAAGGATGGAGCCGCGGTAAAGTCTTGATCTCACGTGCTGCGTTTTGTCAAAGTCCGCCCCTCCAGGAATAAAACAGCGTCCTGTGGTGAACAGCTATTAGATTGGAGCCTGTGTTGGGATCAGTGTAACGCTCACGTGAAATAAATGGAGCGACTGTGCACAGATTCGTCTGACTCAGTGAACCTTGTGATGTCTAATCCCTGGATTTTCTAGTCGGTAAACCTACTTATTCGTGATTGACGTCTCTGGAGGTGCCCTCACGTGGAGGCTCGGAAGCTCCGTTGTTTAGTCGCATGGTGTCGGCGTCAAACCTTGATGTCTTTGGGCGTCGAGTTTGGCTCGTGGATTTCAGGGTTGGCTTTTGTGTGTGTGAGTTTTTTGAGTGGAGGTGGTTCAAAACGTCAAGTGGGGGTCTGTACTTCCCTTCCCTGTCTCTTTTTTTAAAACAAATTTTTCTTTGAGTTTGACGTACGAGATCGACGCCTCCTGTATGCATCTGTGCCCGTTCTCGCTTTTGTCTACCACTCACAAAGACAGAATCCAGCCCTTTGCTGATCATTTCACTTTGAACCCTCAGACACTCCGTTAATGGACTCGAGCGACCTTTCAAAACCCCATTTGAGCCTTTGCTGTAAAAACACTGGATGAGACCCCATCTGTAGCAATCTTCGTAAACATTGTTTACAAGGTCATTCCGGCCGGTCTCTTCAAACTCCCACAGCCGAACAGGACCACACTGTAAGGCAGCACAGCTGCTTAAAGGCCTGGGACACACACACACACAACCCAGAAATGTGTGGTTTTATGAGAATCACTTACTAAGAAGACTGAAAAGGAAATGTAGACATGGTATAGTTTACTTCAATGTGGATGTGTTTTTATAAGAAAACCTCGGTGGTCGCATCCTGCTTTGATTACTTAGTTCCGCCCATCTGGATCCTGTAGTGAATCCCAGGAGTTGTGTATCTGTGCCGCACGTCACCGGACAGGTTTTCTTAATTAGGCTGCGCGTACACAACGGAAGCATGAAGTTATGTCTTCCATATTCATTTGGACTGATTCTGTCTACCCATCAAATATTGTGAATGTCCTACAAATGCTGGTGTAATGTAGACCACTCCACTGAAGAAGATACCATCTTAAATTCTTCACGTTATCGTCGTATATCATCTTATCTAACCGCTCCCGACCACACACACACCTGCACACACGCACACGCACACGCACACACACACACACACACACATGCCAACCAATGGAAAACATTGAGAGTGAGAAGGCATTCATCACAGTGAAGTGAGCTTCTGCTTGCTGTATTCATTTAGAATCACATTGCTTGTTGTATACGAACAACTGAAAAGAGGAAGGTTATTTGCTTTGCCACAACCTGACCATAACAACTTTCCATATGTTTCTTTTTTGTTATAATTCTGAAGTTGGTGTCTATATATGTGGTGCATCTATCCCAGGTCTGTACCTCGGGATCAAGTTGTGTGAATGTTAGCTGATGTGACAAATACAATAAATGGAAAAAAGGCTAGCCACGGTCAAAACAGTGACTAGGCGATGAAGACACCATTGTTTTGTGAACACCGCCATGTGCAGAGCGGACTTTGCTTAGTATGTGTAAGCCCGGCATGCCTCTCACTGCACAGCCTCCCTCTGAATGTACCTGACAGCTGTTATTTGCATTTTTATGTGCTCCCACCGCTCATCAGCTTCAGGTGCGCTCGGCTGTTCTGTCACGCCGTCCCTGATGTTGACAGCGGCAAAATACAGAGGCACACCGTAATTACTGCCTGTGATCCATGAGAGGAGGATTTGTAGGGCCACTTGTTTTCTACACCCAACCATCTCCAGCACTAATGGCACACTCAGTGCCCTCTTACCTCCCAGCGCCTCTTTCCTGTTCTGCAGCAAAACCCTCACTTACCCGCTCGTCTTTCCCAGTGGCAATAGAGGTGACAGTTAGTGCGAGGCGTGACGCTCTGCAAATAACAGGACTCTACTGTATATGCAGGGTCTGTTTGCAGGATCTGAACTTATAGAGGGAAATTGAAACGCTTATGTATTACCAACAAAAGTAAAAGTGAGCCCTGTCCGTCTGTGGAACGGCAGCCGTGCGTATTTGGAGATGCTTTTGAAATGCGTTGGCTCCAGTTAAACGTTTCTATTCCTTCTGACAAGGAGGAGATGCCTTATGTAGCGAGACAGCTAATGTCTCTTTATGTGCAGATGTGAATTCCATTGACTTTGTTGCAGGCGTACTCATAGACTGCAGCATGTCAGAGCAAGCTACCAAGCCAAAGCAGCAAAAAAACCCAGAATGAAATACGGTGGATGGACACAGCAGCTGTTGCCTTCGCGTTCTGTATCGTGGAAACATGTTGTGTCGCTGCAGAGCGGGCAAACAGAAACCACCACATGTCAGGCTTACTTCTGCTGCCTGTAGGCTGTGGCCTGGGTGAAGGCTGGTTGCCATGGCCACCAGGTGCACATTTTTTTTACACCACAAAGCCGTATTTGGCCCAAGCAAAGGAAACCAGATCCTTCTACCTGGCACTTTGTCCCCCCCCCCCCCCCCCCCCCCGTCACCAGCGCGAGGGAGTGTTCACTTGTCCTCACTGACAGCCTGCTGAACACAAGGAGGCATGAAACTAGAGACCCCCCCCACCCCCCTCCACCCCTCCATTTACATTCTCCCGTCCAAAGAAATCTATACCATAAGCTTTTCAGTCTCCGTGAACTAGGGCTGATTCCGAGTGACCCAGACAACATACACCACCCGCTGACATTTTTTAAAGGCATTTTCTTCAGATCCAGAATTGAAGTAAGCATATTTTAAGATGTGAACACTGTTAATACAAGCAACAGGTACCACCCAATGCATTTTTTTATTAATGAATGAAAAGTCCATTGAGCATTTCCCGAGGCCCCTCGCCGGAATGCCATTGTGCGTTTCGACCCTCACTTTGTGGTTACATCCCTCTTTTCGCTCTCCACGTCTTCTTATCTCCTGATTGACTCTCGTGATGTGCAGGCTGCTTTTCAGGGCATCCCCGAATTCCGCTCATTCACCCGTCCTTCAAGAGCTGCCATTTCTGTAGGCACTTCTCTTTTTACCCCTTCACAAATCTCACACCATGGGGGTGTGAACTGAGGACAATCCCATGGGACGGAGAGATTACCATCAAGCATAGAGCTCCTGTGACAAAAGAGGGATTTGCCGAGCCCTGTACCTGTGTCCTCCACGTTGGTGTGGACTTCCCGGAAGTAGGACTTTGGGCTTGGTTTGGGATTTGTCAGCATGGCCTGTCTTCACTGAACCTGTTCCACAGGTTCAGTGAAGACAGGCCAGAGGTTCAGTGAAGGTACAGGTTCAGTGAAGACAGACGGAGACTGAAAAGCCCTGTACCTGTGTCCTCCACGTTGGTGTGGACTTCCCGGAAGTAGGACTTTGGGCTTGGTTTGGGATTTGTCAGCATGGCCTGTCTTCACTGAACCTGTGGGACAGGTTCAGTGAAGACAGTGAACAGAGGAGCGGACTTTCCGGGTGTAATCTCGGGTTTTGGACTAAGAATAATGGATATTCTGTTTCCGACTGATTTAATAAAAATCAATACAGCTGATAGATCATCTTGTAGCTTTAGTTGTGAGATTATTATTAGGAGAGGAAGGAGTAAACGAAGTGTGCTGTATTCGCTTCTAGTCTTTTCTCTAATCTTAAATATAACCAAATGTCAGTTAATCTGATTCTTCTCAGAATCAAACCTCTAACAGCTTTTTAAGTGAGACCATCTGAAAACAAGTGGTGAAAATGGTGGGAAACCACTGGTGAATCATGATGTATGAATAGCAATCAGTGAATCAAGGACTCAAACATCTCTAGTGGACTAAAAGTCCAATATTTCTCCCTCAAATTTGGTGGGATAGAAGCACCGAGTTGACTTATATCTGAGTGCCTTAACATTGTAACAGTAAAGGTACTTAGTTACATTCAATCACTGCTCCTGTCGGATCATGTCCTGAGCTTGGATCTTTGCAAAGTGAATGCCTCTGTCTCGTAACTTGGAAGCTGCTAATTGTTGTGTCAATCATGAGCTCGCAGACAATAAAGGGAGCCCTCGATTCACTCGGCTGTTGTTATGGGCCAGGTGGCACAGCGCCATCCATTGAGAGGTTTAGAGAGGAGGACCATAGGCCAACCGGGGGGACGTTAAACATTTAAAGGTCCAGTGAAAGATGGGAACGGCGGTTCCTCGTCTGAGACAGCGGCGCTATCGGTCTGACTACATTGGGATTGAGTGGAATGATCTCATCCCACATCTGTGGGCCAAACATAATGTATTCTAAACTAACAGCATTGTATCAGCAGCGCCTTTCAGCCATCGTTCAGACAGAACAGGTACAATTTGAATCAATAGAGTTCTCAACACGGGCCATGCAAAAGCTTTTTTTTAAGGCTCATAACTATACGGATTGTTTGTTGTGCTCCTGTTTGTCTAGTTCCCAAAGTACACATACACTATGCATCAGACAGACAGGAAATAACCAACAGAGCGTCTGTGTATTGACCTGGCCGCCCGCTGTTGGCTCCAATCTCAAAGTCTGGACCCAAGCAGGCACACGCTAGCCTCGGGCCTTGGTGGCTTTTGTGATTCTTTTCACTCAGTCTCTTGTTTCCTCCCTTCATCTCTTTCTCTCTTAGTGAAACTCTGAAAGCATGAAAATGGCACTTCTCTATGAATGCCCCTGGGGTGGGAAAGACTAGGTCTGTGGTTTGGCACACTACACGTAGATTAGATCACCGGGGGGGAGGGCTTGTCTTTGAGAATAAATTCTCCAATCGTAGTTTATATTTTGATCTCTAACTGAGTAAATTTGCATGTCTGCATTCTGCAGTGAAAACACAGATTTTCTGTTTCTCTCCCTTTAAACTACCAGAGCATTATCAATGTTTAATACCTGGTAGGCCCGCAAGAGTATCCTGTCTTAGCGCTTGTGTTGGTTATAATTTGTGAAATACCTGGAGAAACGTCGCGGCTCCGAGGTCAAAAAACCTTTCTGCCGGTTCACGGAGTTCACTTTTTTTAATTCAAGTTCGTGTACCAGCTCAATAAGCCCCATCACGTGGATTATAACATGCCTTTGCTTGGCTTAAGCTGAAACAGAGGAAGAGCTTGACCCTGTTGGTTTTAGTGCTGAAGAGCCCATTGGAGGGAACAATGCGCGCTGGCACCCTGGACCCTCGTCTGGCCCGTACTAATTGAGGGCCCAGATATTGTCTCGTCGATGAAAGCCCTCTCTGTCCCACTCACTTCTCTTCATCTACTGTATCCCCCCCCATCCACCGGCCTCTGATACAGCCTGCGGCATAACATCATTCCCCTGCAGCCATTGTCACCGTTCATTACAGCGGATTAAAGTGTCAGCTGAAGGTGAATGATAAGCCAGCCGGCGTTATTCACTGACACTGGTGCGTTTCAAGGAGTTGGGCCTCGTGGGGTCGGAGTTTGGGTCCCCGTCAACACTCCTCTTGCGGTTGGCGATGAGACTTTGCCTTTTTAGGACTTCATTGGATCGTCGAACAGTCAAAGTTTGTGCTTCCCATTTTAAGCTCCGTGAGTTAGATGTGATTGGTGCTCTGTAGCTAAGTAACAAGGATTAGGACTAAAGAAATGGCTGGTGCTTTCAGTGGTGAGCCCGGCTTTGAGCGTTGACTCAACCAACCCAGTGTCCGTCCTCTTAAAACACATTTACTCGTGTGATTGTCCGGTGCAGGGTAGATAAGTGTTGGAGCTTTTATTTGCTTTCATTTTATTGTCTTTTCCTTTATTGTCAAGCGTGACAGAAAAGAAGGACTCCACGTCCCCCTTTCATGGTTGGATTTACTGTCAAAGTGTTGATCTGCATTGACGCGTCCTTGAAGTGCTGTGCAAAGCTGAAATCAACACTTGAGTGAGGCCTCGCGCTTTCAAAGAACCGGCATGGAGACAAAGCCAGGGATTGGCAAACAGACTGATTTAACAGTCTGCTCCTTGCACAACACACAAATGAGATCTGCATGCACATTCTTTCCACATAAAGCCCACGTCTTTCGTGGAGCATGTTTTTTAAACTTACGCGTTCAGGAGTAGAAGGAAAAGTCATTTTTGACTTGCGCTGAAAACTGATAGGCTGTGCATTTTTATCTGCTTGGTTCACCGGTGGAGGCAGGTAGAATTTGTGCATTCATGGGGATATGAGGATATAATGGGGCATGAAAATAAATAGCAAGGGCATACCGTATATGATGTCATATACGGTTCTCGTTTTCAAAGCTTTCAGACAGCATCAAGGAATCTGTCAGCATCTGTCAAGCGCTGCAAAATCCCACTGTAAAATCAGTGAGAGAACGTGAAAATGTTGTCTCTCTTATCTCATACCATACCTCGAATTTACATATGGGAATCTTTTTACATTTCTAGTCAATCACTGAATGGTTGTTGATTATGAATGGACTATCAGACCAAAGCCTTCAAGGTCTTTGTCAAACACTGACGAAACCCTTTTCAAGATAAAACCCAGCGTGCACACACTGTTATTTTTAGATAAGAGCATCTGGACTAGGCTTGGGAAATCAATGTCTCGGCACATGCCCAGACATGTGCTTCATAATTTGTAGCTAATGATCCAGCCTTTTTTCGGAGACCTTTGATGTTTCAGTTCTTGAATGTTCATTTAGGGTGATGAAAACTAACCTACTCCAGCCAACCCCCTTCCCAAGGTGCACGTTTCATGGAATTCTTGTAATAGGGTTAGTGTACAATACACTGTATTGATGCGATGGTCATTGCTGTTAAAGTAGAATAAACCTTGGATGTTCTTTGTTGAAACTGCATCAAGGTCGTTACATGGTCAGTCAATAAATTGTCCCGTGTGACTGGCATGAGAATCTTAAGAATGCTGATGGTTTGTCAGTGGACGGTCTGCACGCCGGAGAAGTGGGCCTCTATTTTATTAGATATGAGCATGTCCTGGAATGTGACCACAAAGCAGCTCATAGATCCAACAAGCGACAGCAAGTTATAGAGTTATGAAGTCCTTTGAGTTCCCAGTTTTGGGAAGTTAAAGCAGTTTCATTATTCCATTTCATTATTCAACGTAACTACAGTTCTGGGCCATCACAAATTAGGCTCGCTAATGTAGCCAGCTATTGTCGACATTAATACAAAAGAAAACGATCGGTGTGAACGTCATGAAACCACCATTTCCTCAAGATAGATATTATATCGTATATTTAAAGCCGCTGGAAGTGAACCACTTTTGCCAAAAGCTACTAAGAATCAGGGCTTGATTTTGATTTATAAGTTTTTAAAATGATAATAAATATCTTTATTTTGTCCAACAAACAAATAGGATGCATTAAGGTTTCCTGTGCGAAACAGAAGCATCTCTTGACGTGCAAGTTATAGTCACATTAGTCATTTTACAGCCTTCAAATTGTTAACAAAAGGCTGTTAGGAGACCTCTGATTTTGTTTGTTTTAAATGTTTCCCTTGACCTGCGGGATTATTCAATTAAATTTTCAGTTCATGCTTGTACATGCAACAACACAGACCCAGACAAAAACAGCTGAAGTGCTGTCCAATAAAGCACAAAGGCAGAATCATTGAAGCATTCAAACGTTTCAGTATCCCCTGTAACGTTTCAGAATGTGACAAGGAGGGTCCTGCTGAAACCTGGCCTTAATCAGGGTTTTTATTCATTTTCCCGGCAAGGACAGAAATAATGTGGTGAGTTCTGTCTATCTGGGGTCCACAGGAACTCAGTTTAAGAGGCTGGACACTCGCCAGGTGTTACAATCTCAGCTGGAAATGCACAATGGGGTGAAACATGCGATTGCAGGACGAGGTGGGCAGATGTTTGCGTAGAACAGGTGCGTCCATTATAGTGTTTGAGCGCCAGGGGAAAGAGCACATCAGGTGTGCGTTTGTCTCCACCTTCTGCTCCTTACCGTCCATGCGCCTTTTCCTTCCCGCCACGCTCGGGTAGTTGGACACATTCCGGGCCGCGCATTTCGCCGCACAGGCCCACAGAGCCAGCGGTGCTATTGGGTTACCGGGGCGTTACCTAATAGGGCTGATCTGGACTCAAAGGCGTAGCATGGTCATAGGATCATCTCTCTCGTTACATATAGAAATCTGCACCTGGTTTATAGCGCAGTGCCAAGCATTTCACTGAGATTAAAAGCTGAAATTTGTTTTCTTTTCATCTACACTAGAGAGCTTTACAATTTCCTTTAAAAACCCCAATGATCCAATTTGGTTCAGTGAAGGCGTGAGATAGGGGAAGCCCACAGCCCTCCCAGGGGTTATTAAATGCTCATGAACGCTTATGACATGCTTACAAGCCATGACGAATCGTTTCCTGTACTTTTACCATGCGATAATGCTTTGGATTTTGCAAAGCGGGGAGGGCGGAAAGTTATTTTCATCAAATATGTTATATGCACATGTACATATTAAGCTTACATCAAATGGAAACACCAAATCTTTTGTGTGGCTTCATGGAATTCCGCCTCTGAGCTGTTAGTATCGGCATACTTATTGTAGTTTTTGTCGGGTTTGTTCTCCAGTTGAATAGAGCATTGTTTGTCAGAGCAAAGAAAACACACACACACACACACACACACACACACACACGCAGGCACGCACACACACTGTACTCCTCCTTCGCCATGCCAAAAAGCTGACCTTGTTTCTAGCTCCATATCCCGGTGCGTGAATCCAAGGTTAAGGATTTCCGTCACTCATAAAGTTCCCTCCCTCGCCCCGAGGCCCGGCTTCATTTCATCTCTGCTCCCCCTCAGTGAGTCTGAGTGGCTAAAGGCTGAGCGACGGCCCGCCACGCCTTCTCTGTCTCACTCACACACAGTGGAGTCGCCCTGGTGAACGGTCGCAGCGTGTGGGGAATGTCTCAGGGCGGACAATAGCCATGTCTTCTTACGCACTTCTCCCACCATCCAGCCGAATCACTGCAGGACTCTGAGACCCAGTCTGCGTTCCACCTCAGCGACACATATCCGAAGGAGTAGGAAGGCCGTCTTGTGCGGTTTGTATTCAAAGAGAATAGCTTAAATGTTGCCAATTAAAAAGAAAACACGTCAGATATCAGAAAAGGCCAGTCAGATATGACTAGGCAGCTTGCCGTAGAATCAGTGACCACGGAGCTTTAGTGCCTAATTCCTCTATCGCGAGAATAAGCAGCCGGAAGGTGTTCATCAAGGGGAGGAGAATATCCGGAGGAAAACATCCGGAACCTAATACAGTACATTACAAGTGATTTAAAGGTAGTGCCATCGCCCGTCCTACCCGTCCATTCGGATGACACCTGTCATCTACAATGAAAGGTCTCGTATTTCAGGGGGAAATTGGGCTGGTTTGTATTCCTTTAAAGCAATCACAAGTTCTAAGCCTAGGTTTCAGCGATGGCGCTTTTGCAAAATATATAGTGCAGATATTTGCAGAGGAGGAGGTTTGGGGACCCTTGGCACTCTGCAGCATTGACAGTAACACTGTGTGATGTCCATTGCATTGCAGAGACAACAGGCCTCAAAAGATAATCCAGTTGCATTGGGGGTGTTCTTGCTGTTGTGGCCCACTGCTACTGATGTGTGTGTGTGTGTGTGTGTGTGTGTGTGTGTGTGTGTGTGTGAGAGAGAGAGAGAGAGCGCGAGCAGTGGAATGTGTTAGTTGTTCAGCTCTGTACTTGTGGGTCCGGGTTTGCCCACTCAGCTCCTTCCATCTTTGATGTCTTGGGATGAAAGGATGCCGCCTTCCCATCTTGTCTTTCGTCTCCAAGGACGGCCTGTGAACATTTAAGTGTCCTCCACACCCGATGCATTTCTCTGAGGGACCACGTCATGAACGTTAACACGCAAGGGACAGAAAGAGGGACTAGTAGAGAGAGCATGTATCCGGATGGCCTGACTTGGACGCCCCGCTCAGACTGTAAAAGGTGGAACTGTGTCTACAGGACACAATCCTTTCTGACCTTCTAATCCTTTTTTAATTTCCTTGTGGGCTTTTGGAAATGTTTGTCAGTTTTACTGTTTGTTTAGCTGTCCTTGAAACACAACTCTAAAAAGGTATACTTGAACTTGCACTTGCATGAATCACGCAACCAGGTCGTCTGGTGCTCTGCCCTCTTCATGCTCCATCTGGTCTTGGACAGTTGAGACGAGGACCTTTCTTGGTCCGGCAGCTATCTGTAGCCATTCAGCGACATGACTAATGCAAGTATGCAAATCCCTGTAAGTCTGTTAAAATGATCCAGGCCCTCAGCAAGACAGTTTATAACTTTATGTTCTCTGGGAGAAGACAAACGACCCTTCCTGTCTCTCTCCTCCTACACTGTCAGCTCTATTTGTTTTCCCGATGCTTCATAAAAGTGTAACAGATGTGAACTGAATCACTTAAGGGTTTTAAACACCTCCATCTTTCCCCCTTCTCGAATCCCTCATCTCGACATGCAGCATATAATGAATCTTCATTATTTGTGTCAGTCTTTCCTTCTTAAAGGAAATAGGAGGCGTTCGCAGTGACTAATGCTGTCCCCAGCGTGCGGGCCTGGGTGGGAGTTGTCTTAAATCCTACTGCGTTTAGTCCTTGGCGGCCTGCTGTGGACATGACTTGGCGGGGTTTGAGGGATGTGATGTGGTACCAGAGGCGTCTGCCTCGACTGTAACGCTGTTACGAATCCACAGACCTCTGACCGACAACGGAGCTGAGTTGCACTGCCCTGCTTCCAGGAAGCTGTAGGTGGTAGAAGAACTCCGCCCTCTCCGACCAACCACACAAAACCAAAGCCCCGGGGCGAGACTTTTGGTGCGCCTGCCTGCCGTTCCTCTTTCACATGCAGTATTTTGGTATGGCAAAGCCTGAACCAACACGATCGGAATGCTTTTTTTCCCCCCTTTTGTCCCTTTTTTTTTTTTTTTTTTGTCGAGAGGCCCTTTTGTTCTAATGGGATAATTTAAGAAGGAATGTTTTTGCTTTGGGGGTTAGAGATTGGGAGTAAGGGGACTCTTTAGGTGCAGATTGAAAAGATGGACAGTGCAGAGAGACCCGTGTTGGTCTGTTTGATTCATTCTTCATTAATATACTGTATTGTTTTCCTGTCACAACAGGAAAAGCAATCCCATTAATGTCTGGAGGTGCCTTCGTTTGTCTCCTGGCAAAGCATCAGTTGAAAGAATAAAGAACAGATCCCGGCATCACAAGTACGGAGCGCGCTGTTCGCCACGTGTGTTCCAAAGGCTCTGAAATAAAAGGAATCCTTTTTAAATCAAAATGTCAAGTCTGATATTTTGCAGGAAGTCTAAAAGGCATGAGAGACAAATAAATAGGCAAGGCCCAACACGAACGATAAATAATCGGACAGAACTCCCTGCTGTGGAAGAGCTAAAACACATTTATCTGTTGTCCTCATCTGTAACCCTGATTTTTGTGCTGGTAATGAGTCAGCAGTTTTCTGGGGGTTTTATTACCACTGCTGCTGCCTGCTTGTATTGTCTTGTCCAAGACAGGGCCTTTCATCTGCAAACACTTTCTGTGCTTACAGTGGATTATGGAGATGAAGTTCCACTGAGCATGCAAAGCCACGTCGTTTCCTCTTTTGCCATCCAGCTTCTTGTTCCACAACTCGCGCTTTAGATCCGCTGAACACGGTTCCCTTCTTGTGGAAGAAACTGTGTTTCATATGTATGCTTGTAAATATGGAAGTTGAATGTATTTTTGCACTCAGTGCTCTTTGATGAACCTCAAGTAATTGCATGTGTTTTTGAAGCATTTAAGTGAGTCATATGATGAGTAGTCCCAGTACGTCACTATCCTGTAGCATTACATTAGAAGAGTTCCAAAAATATGCTCCAAACAGCAGCTATTAAACTACCTCATATTTTCATAGAAAAAAGGGAATATATTCATCTTTATAAAAAAGGATGGCACAGTCAGTAATATTTAGTGGGTTGATGAATTTCAATTTATAATCCAACATTGACACCACGTACGCTTGAAAGATGTCAGTGAAATATTCAAATCCTTCTTTAAGAGTCATCACCTTTAAGTCACGAAGGTGAAACAAATCTATCAGAAGATCAATTCCAAACCTCCCCTGAAGCACAACCTATTCCTCTGTTATCGCAGTACGTTTCAAACATTTCTTTTTCTGATATATGTCTCAACCCGCCATTTTAACTATGGGCCGGAGGGAGGGGGGGGGGGGTTATTTTGAGGCCTGTTTATAATTTTGATACATTTAATCTTTTAAAGTGAATAACAGCCTAAATTAAATTGTAAATTGTACTGGCTTGATATTCCATAATCAGACCATAATCAAAAGTCGAATCAGAACAGAATGAATCGAAACAAAAAATGTATTCCCCTTATTCCCTTCTGGTGACATTCAGATCCCCCGACTATTATGCACGACAGATTTCCATGAACCACTGAAAGCTGGAAATCTTTTTTTATGCAATTTTAACATCTGTACATTATAGAACATCACATGCCTAGTATGGCAAAGAAGCTGTTTTGCGCTTGACAAACAAGTTGGACTTCTTTTATGAATACATACATGCCCCCCCCCCCCCCCCCGCCCCCTTCCTCATAGACCAATTGAGGGCACTTAACGCTTGGTTGGATGAGTAAAGCTTCGGGAAGTGACCCCCATTCATTTGCACGGACGCAGAAGAATGCTCCCCTAACGGCCACGGTCCCAGGACCTTTTGATGTTTAAAAACATGCTGCACTCATTTTGGGATTAACAGCCTGAGGGAAATGGCCCAGCTGACATCGCTGGAATCACCCGATGATTTGTAAAGTCTGAGGCTTCATTCTTGCCTCTTGAGCGTCTGCTATCTACCGATGGGACGTCATCAGATTGCTTTTCCAAATGTTCTGTCTCTTTAAAGTAGTTTGTAATCAAGCAACGCGCTAACCCTTAAACAGCATAAACGTTTGTAAACCCTCCTCACACAAAGGGCCAGGACCCGGTGGTATCGACTGGCAAAATAAGCGACTGGATTTCCCCTCCATCTGTTTGTGGGAGAGACTGCGTCCCACCTCTGCTTGTCCTTGTTTTACTCGTGACTCAGCCAGCAGAAACAAACACTTTCTGAGACGCAGAGGCTGAGGCACCATCTGCAAAGAATCTAACATTCATTCATTTTATCTTCTGTGGTGTGAGAAATTAACTTCATTATGAGCTTTAAAATTTCACACTGTGTGTGTGTGTGTGTGTTGAACATAAAGCAGTTAAAGAAATAGGAAGACAAGACAATAGAAGGAAGACAGAAGAGCTGTGACTCTCACGGTGTGCCTGTGGTGAGAAGTGAACCATAGTTAACCACAAATGATGAATGAAAAAAAGTTTTAAAAAAAACATCACCTCTCCTGTAAATACAAGCCTCGGCGCATCGCGGCATCAATCTGTTCCTGGCAGAGGGATGACAGCCGGTTTGTACCGAAGCCAAGTCTCCCAGTCTGTCTGCCTTTTCATGTTTTATTGCAATTCAAAGGTCACCGCTGAGTGTGTGACAGGAGTTTCCTTCAAATCGCCTTTACTCAATTTGAGAAAAAGTGTTTTAACGGTCAAGATGAAATAAATACACACAAAAGAGAACCTGGTCATGATAAGGAGATTTGTTCGTGTTTTGGTTATCATGTTAATGGGACAAAGCGAGCCCAAACACACTTGTATTAACAACATAAGAGCCCATTCTTTTCACATGGAGGCTCATTTCCAGACACAGCACCATAGCAGACAGCGTACGCCTTCTCAGATTATTACGTACATACTCCGGGCCTTAGGCTGAGTTTGGATGAGTTTTGGGGGGTTTAGGGTTTGATTCCCTTGAGGTGACCCTATATTCACAGAAATTCTCATAAACCCGAACTCATTCGTTGGGTTCTCATCTGGGAAAGAATGATGATAAAAATATCCCAAATAAATAAGTGCATGAAAGACTCTCTGGGGAAAATAAACTGTGTACTGTATATATTATCAATGACATGTCAGAGGAATAGATGCAGCCTTCCTGAGAGAAAAACAAAAAGGTCAAAGGATCATTTTTTCCCTGAAGTCACTCACAGATGATTCGTTCCTTTTTTTCTGCCCATCCGGTTACGGATCCTAATCCCCAAAGTCAACACTCCTCATGCTGGATTTCCCATCTCGCCGTAGTTTCATCTTTTTGGAGTGACGACGTTGTCATCACCCGCTGGCCCCCGAACACAACACCGTAGCCGATCAACCGATTGGTCTCGTTGAGCTACGTGATGATCTTTCTGCTTTTTGGCCAGCGATGTACGAGTGTTTCTGGAGACGCATCTGCTGTTTAGTTTTTCCAGCATTTTTGTTTAGTTGGCTTTATTTAAACATGGCCTTGGCTGGAATCTAACATTTTTCATGAGGTGACAGAGAAAAAAGAAATGACACACTGTTTGGGCCCATATTGGACCCTCCTGGCCTTTGGTGCGTGTCCTGCTAGGCCGTCACAGAGAAACAGCTCTCCACCTCCAGACTCAACTCGTGGTTGCCAATTGCAAAATGAGGAATTGACTATTTCCCCCCTTTTTTTTCCTTTCCAGTACTGTTCATTTTGTTGGTTTGGTGGCATTCATGTGGCATTACTCTGCATTCTGCTCACGCGGAAGATTTGAATGAGAGTTGTGGATTGTCAAAGAGACATTCAATACATGAGCCAAGTGGTTGAACTACTACCACTCGCGGCCGTTTACCATTAACAGGTGAGCAGCTCCGGTCGGAGGCTAAGTGCCTCGCTTAAGGACGTCTCCATGCCAGGGAATCACACCGCGACGCAGCGAGTCCCTCACTCCAGACCGTCGCTGGTCTTAGAGGGGAAATTTGTGACCCCGCCAGCGAGAAGGCCACAAACCTCTGACCTGTGGCCACCTCGTGTAATGCTGTTCACCAGACGCAGGTGACCTGTAGTGAAGATGTAGATAATCCGAACGTGACGTTTCTAACTGTGTTAGCCTCTGACCCCGGCCGTGCTAGACAAGTGTCTGGATTCCAGGTGTGGGAAAGTCCCTCTCCATTGTTTGCAGGTCTAGAGAGCAGGTAAATGATTTGTCAGAGTGGAATGACCCTTTACCTCAAGTTCACCCACAGTTTCGTCGGCCCGTTGTCTGTAAAAATGATTTACTCTTAGATGTACCTGTTATCTCGGCATTGTCAGAGCAAGGTGTACGGATTTTGCGGGGAGGCTTGTTGTTTTATCTGCAGAGGAACATCATTCTATTTATTTATTATTTTAATTATTGACAAACAGGATATGGGCATTACTATCAAAGTTATAATGGGAAATTATGAATTCAAATACCATTACTTTAAAAACTACTTGATTATACAGTTGTTGAAAACCGGTGTGAGGAAGTAACTCATCACCCCTCTGTTTGCTACATGACACTACAGGTTAGTGGATATATATTATATATTTAGGCTCCATTTCCTACCAAGACCTAAGTGGACCTCTGATGTGTGTGTGTGTGTGTGTGTGTGTGTGTGTGAGCTGATGAAGGTATTGTGACCTCAGTGCTTTGGACTGTAATGAGGCCAGATGAACCGCACAGGGATTCAGTCTCCCTCTGCTAGTGGAACGGTGAACAGCACCACAGCTTCCCCACGGCTTTCAGGCACCTGGAGATGAGGATCTTCTGCCTTTTTCTGGCACCAGAATGGGAAATGGTTTAAAGCTGTTTGCTTTAGGGAAAGAGGGTGTACTCACTTTCTTTAATGTATCCATACATCTTCTCGCAAGTCATCTCATGCACAATGAAATGTGATCTTTGAGTTAATCGGTCCTGCTGATGAAAGTAAACGCCTTGTAAATGAAATATTAATCTTCATTCAGCATGCTGAAGCACTGTGAAGACACAATCATGTACGAGCAAACAATTGTTTTTGCCCACGTGCCTTATCTGCCCTCAGGCGTCGTTCGCTGTTGACAGGCCTTTCGGACGCTGTGTTTGATTTTCCCCAGGTGTGTCTGGCGAGGTTGGCTCTTTTGCGGCAGCAAGGATGCGGGACGGCACCTTCAAAAGAGCCGCTGATTTCATCGAATGATTGTCGCTGGCTTGCATCTATCACCATCTTTGTCTTCACCTGACGCGTATTCTACGGGTAAACTGTTTGTCCGCGTAAGCTGGATGAAAGATGAAAAAACATCTCCTTTTGTTGTGGTCACATTAGAGATGTACTTTGGTATCAATCAGTTTGTAACAGACAGCCGAGGCAATGCTGTAAGAGAAGTACATGTGTCTCACAGGCAGGGGGAGTCTCTCCCAAACTACACGATGTGAGGCGATACCAGAAACCTTAGTATGTGGTTGAGTAACCAGAACAGAATATCCTTCCTTTCCAACAAATCTTAGAAGACCTCTTGCATAGACCGGCTGACGGCCTGGCTGAAAAGAAAAGCAGACGCAAAAATGTACAAAGTCGCCTTTCTGAGCCAACACATGTTCATGTGTAAACATCCATTAGAGTAATGTTCTCCGCAGTTTCCACCTCTTTGACGTTTAGTTTGAGGCAGAGGAATCAATTCAGCGTCTCTGTCATTAGCTGAGACAACACCTCCCAGGCACCGCGGGGCAATTACAGTGAAGACATTTCCGGATGCTCTGACTTCACAGCGCACTGATTAGTGGAGTCATTGCAGGTAGAAGAAAGTAGGTCTCCTAAGGATGAAGGCCAGGCAGACGGGTTTTCTATCCTTAGGTTATTCCTTTTTTTGAGTCTATTTTAAAGTCCAGGTTATAGTGTAACAAGATAACATCTGAATGAAACTGAAATTACCTTGTTACAATTGTTAAATTGTATCTTTAGGGCTGTAATCCTTTTTTCTTTATTTATAAATGGTAGGGTTTTTCCCCTTTTTTGGAGTCGCTCATTCCTAAAATGTCTCATGTTGGACTCAGTCTCAAGTCCAATAATCGTCGAAGCAAGCAATCCGTCATTGGGGAAGTGCGTGGTGTTTGAGACTAAGTTGTCCGGGGTGCACTTCATGTGTGGAACACCAGTGTGGCTTTGATCTGCCCGGTTGGATAAGTGATAGCAAATACTGAGAGAATCACATTTAGTCCATGCATTGGAGACGGTTGTACATGTGATCCTACTCCACATATGGTACCTCTTTCCAATACTCTTGTTTATTCCCTACGAGCTTCTTATTGTGCTGTTGTAATGGAATTTGTCTTATTCAGAGGGACAGCTTTCTACTGCTTGCCTGAGCAGGACTGTGAGGAACCCTGCAGGGTCCTGTCTGCCGGCTGTCTCTTTCTGCAGGATGCTGCATTGCGTGGAGACGCTTGAAAGATCCAGCTTAGCGTAGTGGGAGGCGAGTGGGGGGGCAGAGGGGTTGAGTGGGGGAGTTTTTTACTTCTCTGCACCAAGGAGGCAATTTTGTGATGTTACTAACTCGATCGAACTTTATGTGCAGTTTTTAAAGAACACAGTGGTTTGATTATTGCAACTAAACGTTGCCTGTTTATTCAGGATTGGACGAGATTGTGTT
Source organism: Apeltes quadracus (assembly GCA_021346845.1). Classification (NCBI taxonomy): domain Eukaryota; kingdom Metazoa; phylum Chordata; class Actinopteri; order Perciformes; family Gasterosteidae; genus Apeltes; species Apeltes quadracus. Next base: position 5,005,952 of record CM037932.1, on the reverse strand, counting down.
GACAGCTCAGTGCCTTTTGAAAAGTAAGCCCATCCGCCCAGAACTTTTTAAAGTTTTGGTGAGAGTTAGTGTGAGCTTGTGTGAGACAAGTTTTTTTTTTTCAAATGGGAATACTACTTCGTAACTGTTTCATTCAGGCTTTGATCAATACCTGTTACAATGGACATTGATCCCCAAAGACAGAGCAACCAGAAGACTAACGGACTGCTGATGCTTTGTTGAAGCGCAAAGTGAAGGCCTCCTCATCCGTTTCATTGAGTCCGCTGCGTTGGGGTAGGAGGGCTGCTGCCATGTTCGAGTGAAAACAAAGTGACTTCTCTCATAATAATCTGAAACCACTCACTTAGCCAAAGGTACACTGTAGAGCTTATAGACATACAGCCTCAGCTTTTACACAGCTTTTACGTTGATGGTGTTAATTGAGCACATAGATTCTGCGGATTTCTTTTAGTTCAAACGGATCATGGCCGATTACTCTCGTTAAGGCTTTAGACTGGACTGCGTGATTCATATCTCCTGTCTTCCCCTCAGTCTGAATGCACTCCAGAATTCTTCTGAAGTCTTCAAGCTAATCTGTCTGCCGTGCACGATGACCTTAGGGAACTCAAGCAGTTTGGGTTTACGATAGCCGTCATGTCTGAATGGGAGGCATTTACACTGCAGGCGAGCCTTCTGACTCTCGCTGTGCTCCTGCAGGCCACTCCAGGACGGCGATAAGTCTCTATTTGTGGGAAACGGGACCCCTTTCCCTCCTAATCTGATAGCTGTGACCTTCTGACCTCCACTCTTGTTATCCAACCCCCCACCTCTCATTCTCCGGCTGTCGCACACTGGCAGTGACACACATTCAACGGTTGGAGATCTTTGAGACTCGAGAGTATTGGTGGTCTTTCTGACTGTGACACAAATGCTGTTTATGCTCCATTCTCAGGATCAGTTACTGTCTCACCATCTGGTGCCACCAGGCCCGTCTAGCAAGGCTCGCCTTTATAAAATAGAAAGTCATTTTTTACATTCTGGAGCACACACCGTATATCACACCAATTCCCACAAAACTTCTGATTGTACCTTTTTAAAAAAGGGGATAAGTTAAGTGAAAGCAATGCATTCATGAAACAAATTCAATGTAGCTGTAAAGCGCCTTTGCTGTACATGTAGTCTGTTGCTGCGGGCTACTGGTGAAGATGAGAGAAGTTGTCTAGCTTATAGCAGGAGAATACTGGAGAGTAATAAATGTAGAAGATGGTCCCCTATGATGGCATTGCAGGCATTTCCTCATGCGTTTTCATTCCTGCAGTAAACTCAAATTGAAATGTCTCAACACTGCTGTGACTTGTACCAACTGTTTGTGTTTGTGTGTTTCAGCCATGTGTTCACAATAGTTTGTGTCTGTGTCTCACTGTTTATACTGCTGCTCCGCTGTGACATGCTGTGTGACTGCAGTCCAAGTTTGTTTGTGTGTGTGTAGGTGTGTGTGTTTGTGTGTGCACATGTTTTTCAACCATGTGTGGGCTGGACTGGTCGAGGGTCTGTGGACCTGCCGATTCGTCTGTGTCATTTAAACTCCAGAGCCGAGTGCCTCGGGGGTTAATGCTTGTATAATGGCGACTACACCATGACTCACAGCGAGAGGTTCGCTGACCCCCACTCAATGGAATAACATAAGTGAAGGTGCAGGGCCACAGAGAATAGACCCCATCGTGTTGTTTTTTTGTATTTGTCATCCTCTGATGTAAAGCACGTGTAGTTTTGCGCTCTTCTTTTGACTTGAAGTGTTTCCTATCAGCAGCACCTTCAATGGCCGTAAAGCCTTCACGGCGTAAAGCCTGGATGAAGGTGAACATGCATGTTTTGGAACTTCCCAGAAACTAAGTGCCAGTACAACTGAAAAGTTAACATTAAGTTAATTCAGTAGTTTTGTTGTAATCTGTATGTGTAACATATACTTGCTCTCCTTCCAGCGGTCACATGCCCTTTTATTTTTTTCATAAGCTATATTTAGCTCTAATATCAGCATTTGTTTTTCTGAACGACGGTTTGGAGCAATAATCCTGCTGTGCTGTGACAGATAATTGGCCTCTTGTGGATTAAGTTCAGCTGGTTTTGTTGGGGTTGTAATTAGTCGATCATTCATCCTCCCATTGATAGTCTCAGCCCTCAAACTCATTCCTGGTCTTGGGTTTCAAGCCTTTGTCTGTGTATTGTGAGGACAGACACTGGGGAGGACGGCATTTCAGTTCCTCTCCTACTTAAGCATCTCAAGATTTCAAAGGCCGCAGGCATCACACACGTTTATTATCTATATGTACAATAAAGCCTTTTCTTTTCTCTAAGGAGGAAGATATATACAGTATTCAGAGTAAAATATTTCTGCCAATAGACCAATACAATGGAGGTGAATGGAATTTATTAGGTGGTGCAAAAAGCACTGAGACATTTATTTTTCGTAATTTTGGTGAACTGACCCTTTAAATGAGAGATCCCTGCTGAGATTATGGTCCTCTGTTTGCAGGCTGCAACCTGCATGTGAGTTCAAAGTTCTCAAACCTGTTAAAATAGATACATTGGCCACTAAAGGGCTTTTTTAAGAAATGCATTTTTTGAACACTTTCTATCAATTAACAACCAAATCATTATTGTTAGTTTTATGAAATAACCTATATTAAAGGGACTTTTTGTCTGCCCTCTTTGAGTTGGATATTCCCAAAAGAATCATCAGCTAAAAAGAGTAAGACTTTGTTCAGTCTTCAACATATAGCGCAGTGCAACATTCTTACTATAATTCTTTGTTCCATTTAGAAATGCTGCTCCTGACACCAGACACAGTGTTGTCAAATGACTCTATATTGGCAATAGAGGGATGTTGAAAGAAGAGACTTTTGACAAAGCTCGAGGTATGTTGTGATATCTGTAGATTACTTGGAGTGAAAAAAGCATCACTCCCAAAGCATTAAGTGCAATTTTACCTTTTGCTTGTCAGTCCTACGGTGATATGCTCGGCCACCCAAGCCTTTTGGCGAGTTTCCCATATTTAAAGTGTGCACGAGCATTTGCAAACTCTTTTATCTTTCAGTGTCAAACAAAAACATCTTCAGGCTACACGAGCGTCATCCTCTTTCGTATAGTTTCTTCTTTCAGTCGGATGATGTGAGGCTTTAGGATTCGGCACCTCGTGTCGTAGAAGAGCTGAACGTGATGAGCAAATCACGCTTGTGCCAAAGAAAGTATGCGCAATTTATTTTCTTTGACAATAAAGAGCTGAGGTTTCAGGGTGATGATTACCTATTACAGAGTTTATTACTCACAGGTTTATTAACCAAGCCCCCACTACAGACATAGTGCTTATTGTGGTTTACAGACTGCTTAAATATGACTTTGATCACTGAGTTGGCCGAAAGGTCGTAGACAATTTATCTTATATAAATCAGCTTTTGATGTTGAATGTTGCCTGAAACATTTTATTAGCATTGCGTGAAAGTCACCTTACGAATAACTCGTCACTCCTCGTTTTCTTTTCTCAACCAACTGCTGTAATTAAAATGTCTATTTTTGACAGTTTTAGAATGAATAATTGTTAACTCCTTTTGTCCTTGAGGGTCAACTCATCCTCATTAACTGTTACTGCAACTGACCTCTTAGAATTCTGTCTCTGAGGACGGCAAGCCTGGCACCTTGCATTCCTCAAGTCTACTTTATATATTTGTTTAGTAGTGGTAAACATCCTTTTTTATTTTTGTTTCAAGGAGCAAAAATTTTTGCAGATGAGAGTCAGACAGACACCAGTTCGGGACAATCACAAAATTAGTCATGTTGCCCAAAGGAAAGCTGCTTTTCCTATGATGACTACACACAATATTTGTCTTTCATTACAAGTTATCATCTGGGAAAAAAGTAAAAAAAACTGCTAGTCCTTGTGATACATAAGAAAACTATTCTGTCTTACTTTCTTTTTTGCAAGATGTCAATATTTTCCCTCGTACCTTCCATTATCTCTGCTGTTCACCCTCCCCCTTTGCCAGACTAAACAAACATAATATTGCTGACAGAGGTCAGATGGAGCATGAGTGACTCCAGGCCATGACAGAGAGCTACAGGATAAAGCTGTCAAGGTTGTGTCAAGACATTTATGACATATGTTAACTTTGGCGCCTGGAGCCTTCATGGGGGTGTTTGCTGTGAACATTTGATGCAGCTTCCTTTCTATCAGCGACTGTGTTTAGGTGCAACAGAATGCCTTTATTTGAAACCCTCTTACTAATGCAGAAACCTCTTAACCCTTCCATGACTGATCTTCCAAGATGTTGAGGGTCTCTGTCAACTGATCACACAGGCTGTGCGAGAAACCAGTTTGGACAAGAAAGGGAGACCTAAATTAACGTGTAACCACAGAGCACTGAACGCAGCGGCCTTACTTGTGTTTGACAATAAGTGGCACTATGTAGAGCAGGGACAGTGTAGGTAAGGTCAAGAGTCAAAGCGTATGAAAAAGTTATGCATTCAATTCGAAATGTAAAGATGGATTAGAAGATTACTTTACACTGACTCTGCTGGATTGAATTTATATTTAGTTTTCTTGAATTGCGTTGTTGAGATGTACCCTAATTATACAATACAATTAAACAGTCAAATTATATTTAAAGCGGTTCACCTTTAACTCTAACTTTGCTGCATAATTGGTTGCATTATTACAATGGACTAAGCGTCAATTAATACACAACTGAGAATTCGGCAATTCAGGTCTAAACATTCAAGCTTCACCACGTAGTTTCATCCAAATCTTTTTGTTTAAATCAGCACAACTTTTGCTCCCACTGTATAGTTTCACAACGTTTTCTACCTTTTAAAAGTAGAACAGTAGTTTCCCCATGATTGTGTTTTAACAAAGAGAACGAGCGAAGGGGAACAAATTGCCCGTCTCTGTAAAACACTGAAGGCAGCAGTATTGTACACTGAAAGGCAAAGCTGCCGTAATTCTAAGGTATCAGTCAGCAAGAGAGATTGCTTTTCACTGCTGTGACAAAAGGAGGAGGAGGAGTTAGGTGAGGATATAGTGCCAGGGCAGCCAATACGGAGGGCAACTCCTCCCGCTCTCCCCCTCTATTCTTACGAATGAGACACTCCTCTTCATTTTTTCTCTCTGCCTAGTGTGTGGGGAGACAGAACTGAGCAGTGTGTGTAAGGGGTGCAGTGGCAGTGTGGACATGACACAATTCCATCTGAGAGCCTGATCAAGTCCGTGGACCTGGTCAAGACTTGATATTATCCCCAAGATGAGGACCCAGTTTGGGGTTTTGTTTTTGTTGACCCTGTGGGTGGTCTACTCTGATGCATGGTTCTGGGGCAGGACTGGTACTACAAGCTTTCCCTCAACAGTGGACCATGAGGGGTCTGGCAGTCCAGCATTTAGTGAAGAACCACCAACAGAGATTATTGCTGGCCTTGGAGCGGAGATCATTGGTGAGGGACCAGGGATCCAAAAACTTGTGCAGGCTAGGGATGAGACCATGGAGGGACCTCAACTGACCACTGTCATACCTACGACGCAACCGGAGACTCAACTTGATTCAGAAAAGGGAACAGCGGCGATCTCATCATACATACGTAAACATGGTAATGGCACCTCTTCTCTAAAGGTTATGGCTTCTGGAGGATCTGATCAGTTGGGGTTTGCAGGAAGCATTTCAGGACTTGGACCTGGGCTTGAGTCAGAATCAGCATCAGCAACTAGTCCAGGTCTTTGGTCTGGCTCTAGATTCAGTGGTGACACTGGATCTGCAACTGGATCTCAAGCTAACTGGAGAGCTAGCTTTGAACAGCAGGGGGGTTCTGAGGAAAACAATCAAGGAATAGTAATGCCCACTGATCTTAGGAGGTTAGATAGTGGAGGCAGTGAAATGTCCCAAACAAATAAAATGCAATTACAAAAGAGTGCCTTGGTAATTCATCACAGCACAGACAAGGTCCATAATCTCCGTAGAACAAAATCAGACCAAAATATAGATTTTTCTGTTAAAATCAACGATTATACAAAAGTAAATCAAAAGCTCAACAGCAGCACAAGTTGGAACGCAAAGAACTCTATTAAGTATTCTCACGAAAAATCTACCCCAGGGTATTTAATAATCAACAACTCATTAGATACTACCAAGATACCAAATGATAAACTATTGGACGTCGTTGAGTTACCAGCTGGTGAATTAACAGCTAACCAGCCAACATTATCTAACCAAGTGTTACAGACTAGACCTGATTCATTTGCTAGCCAGGCACTTTCTACAAACCAAATGCCAACTAATACCCCAAAAATATTTACTCGCCAACCACTAAATACTAGCACGAAACCACATAGTACCTCAATACCAATAGCTGCCCAATTTCACGAATCGAATCCAGCATCAACAACAAGCCAAATTGACCAAGACGTAGATGCTACTCAATCATCAGTAACTAAGCAAGCGCTCAGCCAAGAAGCCTCAATTGCACCGGCAAGCGGGCGGGCACCAGCTGAAAGCCACACAGAAGAAGCTAAATCATCCCTTCTCGTTAAATCCCCCCCTCAATGCTCGATGCTTGATACTGCTCTCCCCTTCTGCTCCTCCATGGTTGGGGAAAGCATTGTTTTACCTAATTACCTCAACCAGAGCAGCGTGGAGGAAGTCCGCATGCTCCTAAACGAGTGGGCGTGGCTGTTGAAGTCTTCCTGCCACCATAGTTTGGAGTGGTTTTTCTGCCTTCTCTCGGTGCCAAAGTGCAGCTCTCTGGTCCCGCTGCCGGTGTTGCCCTGCCGAAGTTTCTGCGAAGTCTTGCGGGACAGTTGCTGGGCCCTCCTGGATGAGGGACGCCTCCCTGTGGAGTGCCACACTCTACCAGACGAGAAGAATGATGGGTATCAGTGCTTGTCAGTTAGTAACCAGAAAGGTAACTGCTGGTTCAAATGAATCCTAGTTTTTGAATTTATTTTGAACCAGTTTTCAGTAACTCTACCCGCAAGTTTGTCTGGTGTTTTCCCCCACTTAACAATAACGGATAACCACATGAATAAAACTCAGTTATCCCTGTCAGCACAGTTAAATTGCAGAAACAATATTTGGATTCCCCAGCACAGCAAAACAAATTCAGAAGAAATAACAAGCATGTATCTAGTCTATTTGTCCTGATGTCAAAAAGGTAAAACGACTAACAAGCATGATGCCGGAAATCTTTAGAGTGTTGCATGTATGTGTTCCTCTTGTCCTTTGGATCGTTTTTGGCTTGATGAAGGTCATTTTAACACATATGCACACACACACACATACATACAGTGGGGTAGGTTGATGGGTCATTACCCCAGCAAACCAAACTGACTCAAGGTAGGTTTTAAGGGGGTATTTTGCTCGGAGGGGGTTTGCATGGTTTTGTAAGATTTTTAAATTTAACCACGTAGTTTCTAACTATAGATTGTAGTAATTTTGGAAAACACAACAATGTAAGAAAATGATATATACTGTAAATATATTATTTGTTTCCACAGAATGATGTACTAATCATATGCAAGTTTTTTTTAAATACTTCTAAATATGTATAAATCAGAGGCATATCTTCAGTAGACAACTTGTGCATGGAACACCGTGGACAATTGTGGCATGTAGAATTGCATGTCTTTTTAAATAGCAGCCAGCACGATGTGGATTTGTCTGTTCAGACATGGATGGATTATATTGACATCTATGGGAAGTGATCATGCTGACATCAACAGATTTTAGTGGGATGTCAACTGCATGAGGCAAAACTATTCATTGCAGCTGGAAAGTCCTTTACTCAGTTAGGCTAATTCAGTTTACATAATTAAATATGAAATTGAATCATCTTCATAAAAAAGGTTCTAAAAATAGCAACAAACTAGTAGTTTAGGCTCCAACATCAAAATATTAAATAAGAGACAATATGTTTCTGTACGCAAGCCTTTAAAGCATCATCCCTTTTACTGGACTACTGACCTGCCCTTACACTTCGTATCACTCGGAGTTCAAGACTGTCTTTTTACAGCTTCACTATCTTTCTGACAGCTTGCTTCGTTGACAGACGTGAGTGGACAAGATATCCCTGTTTCCAGGGCTAAGTGATGGGCCTAAATAGATTTGCATTAGTTATTTGTTTTTAACTTTTGTGTTGGATGTGCTTCTACATCGGTGGAGCTGGGATTAAAGCTAGGCTTAGGTTTGATAGACTTTTTGTGAATACCAGCACAAGCTTTTCTTTTTGACTTCCCCTTATTTTTTGTTTTCTGAAATGAAACAAAAAGAAATGCATTGGGATATATGTAATGGCATCTACAACAGCATCTCTGGCAAAGCTATTGGCAACCTATGTCAAATAAAAGCTACGATCTTGTTCCATCATCTTTACAACCCAGGGACGGCTTTTATTGTCTCTCCAGAATCTGGTTCACCACTTAGTCGTGCCTGTTAGGTATCACCTGTTAGAGTAACATCAAAGTATATTTGCAGTGCTTTCAGTCACTCTAAATCATTCTTGGATAGACAGAAATTTTCTGCAGTAGACCATGTTTTTCTTACTCATTCAAACTAAGAAATCTTTAAAATCTACTTTGGTGTTGACTTGATCACTTTCCTCTTTGCCTCCGCATCCTGAAGCTTAATAATCCACCGAAGACTCTATGTTTCTTTGCCTGGTAATGCCACCTTTACTTTTTGTCTCTACTATGTGCTACTAATTTCAAACATAGTTTTTGGAATGAGGTCACACACAAACATAGCCAAGATAATATGTTACAACGCTCTGTAAATGTGTGACCCAGTTAATAAGGCGCATAACATGGCCCTGTGTCCGCCTATTCCGTTCAGATTCACTGATCACTGATCATGAGGCAAGAAACACAAGCAAACAGCTTAAACATTAAAATAAAGCCCTGTAATGTGTGTGGGAAGATCGCTGAGAAATCATTGTGTGCATAGCAACATCGCAAGAAATCTGTCAGATGTGATCTTTTTAACACGGGGGGCTTGTGGTTAGACAGGATTGTCGGGGCACAATAGCTCTTTTAATGATCTTTTCTATGGTTACCAGCCTCCTGCTTGAAAGATGAGCAGTCATTCATATCATGGTCTCGGGGTCAACTGCAATTTATTTGGGTCAGTTCTCGCCGGTAAAGCTATATCCTTCATGAGAAACCATGACTTTTGTGTCAGTTGAGGCTGATTATTGTAAAGCTGTCAAGATACACAACGGTTTTGAAGGCATTGGTGTACATTTATTTTGGCTAGGGCAGTCTTTTGGTGGTCTAACCCTGATTTGTAGTTTCGTTGGTTTCAGTTGAGCCGAGATGGACATTGTATCTCATGACAGGAGAGGTCTACTTCTTCAGCTCGCTGCTTGCCAGCGAATCATTTTGAGTTGGCTCTCAGGAGGGTTCCAATTATGGCCACAGTGAAGCCTGGTTTAATTTGCTGCCAGAAACTCGTTGACGCGCCTCCGGTTTGTGTTGCACTGCTACAGAACTACAACTGAAGAGGCAGCGTTGCAAAACACAGTGCTGTAGTACAGAAATGTCTCCAGCTGGAAAAAAAGTTTTTAGCTGTTTCTAAAGAAGGGCACTGCTATTTTAGCATTTCTAATGAGCTCTGAACAGATTTTGAAGCATTTGTGAACATAATGCAAAACGTTTTCTACCATTTCTGAAGCTGTGTAATGGGGTTTGTTTACACCCTGCATCTTGAGTACGTGCTATCTCTTACAGATAGAGAACTTGAACAGTATCGTATTAACCCCACAAAGAGAAAAGAACGCAGCTCGCGATATGCCCATCTTCCTCTTGGTGGTTTCAGAATCACAGCGAGTGAACATGAGCACCATGATTTTTAAAAGATCCTGTGTTCTTTTTTTCCCCAAATTTTAAGATATAATACTCCACATTTATTGTTGTGGAATCTGTTGTTGGTCCCAGAGCTGTTAAAGATTAGTTATACCAGTATAGATATTGTTTTAGTTTATGTAGAATGTACGTACTAATCATGGTACTGTATCGCCTTCCAGGGGATACAATTATTGAGCGTATAGTGCACTTGTGTTTGTATTTATTTCCTCTGTTACAAAATGGCCGACATGTCATATCAAAACAAATCATGCACACTTTAAAATGGACTCGACCAAGTACTTGGTATTGATTTCACTTGACAAGCAAATGGCTAATTTTATCCCTGTGAGCAGACAGACATTATGACTAAGCTCAGACAATTAAGAAGACCTGCATGCCCAGCATGTCATGTGACGGAATTGAATTGAATTGCCTTTTTAAACAGTCATCTGACAAACATAGTTGGAATACGTGCAAATCATAAACCTTTTTTATTTTTCATTTTTGAACAATTCCAGGGTTGTAGTTTTTCTGTCTCCACAGATTCCATCTCACAGATACTCTCTCAGCGCACATGTCAGACCACTAAATACTCCTGACCACTTTTTTTGCAGAGTGAGTGGAGAGATCGTTCCCCTTGTCAGCGGGCATAAAGGGATGTTGGAGCGTAGTCTGGGAGACTGCAACGTTTTTAGAGACAGTCCAGATGTTCCAACTGTTCTTCCCTGGATTACGCAGGATGATCTACTTCCCACCGCTGTACACACAGCCCCACGCTGTATACACAGCTTCACCAACAGGGTATCACAAACTCTGGTACTTTAGGTAATGAAAAATAGCCATGTTCCTGGTCAGTCAGGCGCCTTTTTGACAAGACAAACTAGCACCATAAACCCAGAATGGCTCCATTCATCAGCAGGCCTTTTTTGTCATTGGTTTAACAAAAGATGTTTGGAAAACCTCACTTGAGATTACACTTAAAATGCTAATGGTGAAACTTTTTTTAAAATTTTGATTACTCTCTGGTTTATGAGGATTTGCCTTCTTATTCGGTAGTTCTGAACCATCTGGTCGGTGTGAGTGATGACTAATATGTATTTTGCTAATTAGGGGTTTGGGGAGCTTGTAAGCTGTGTACAGATGTGATGATGTCTGCTGTTCATCTGGCAAATGCAGAGGAACATTTTCATCCATCTCTTCTTGAGAAAAAAAAAACAGACTTTGTTTGAAAGACCCCCATATTCCAGTTTTTAGCTTGATTATGATATGAAAATGGCCTGAAATGGAAATGAAATGGAAAGTTTAGCCTTTTTCAGTCTTTCTCTGGCAAAGATGAAACGTAAGCTAGAGGGCCGGGTTCAGACATGTGAGCACAGGCCCATTGCAGAGACCCTCCAGGTCTCCGTCAGAGCAAACATCTGGTAGACCCGCTGCAAATGAGCCAGAGATTGACCACTCCAAGTACTGACAGTCTTCAGTGGTGTAGTGTCAATTTGCATGTATATATATATATTCTCAGAACCTCAGATATGTTTCGGGGGGAATACTGCCTGTGTTCTCAGGCAGTGCGAAGAAGAACACGGGTAGATGTGCTGGAGAAAGCAGGAGCTCGGGTTCAGCTAAACGCCTCGCGCGTGTGAGCTCTCAACAAAGCCCACTGCAGACCCCACTGACATCCAGTGGGGAGGCTTTGAACTCGCACATTAGTCACCAGGTGGTTAACCAAAGCATTTCTTCAAAGCAGCACAAACTACGTTGTCTTCTCCCAAAACAGCGATTTCTCTTTTAACACGAGGAAACGTTTTACTTCGTCAACGCCTCAACAAAGAAGTCTCAAGTTAGATGCAAACATATACACAGTTATGTGAACACATCGCTCTTTGTGTTCCTTATTTCCTAAACGCCTCACATCATTATGCGTCGAACCCCGCCAGACTCACCCGGGGTGATAGAAGAGTGAGCAAAGATATGCAGGAGGCCCAGCTGTTGGTCCCCGCGGGCGCCAGAGAGCAGACGACACACAAGTCAAACTATTTCTTCTTTTTATTTTAAGTGACGGCAACAATGCGATACATTATTAATCTCACCCTAATCGACACGCACTAGATTTGTCAAAATCCCTTTTGATAACCCTTCAAATTTGGAATCTGTTCTGCAATCGCTTATATGCCGATACTTCAAAAATCCTTTACACTGATTGGATGCAGTAGCTTTGAATAAAATGTGTCACTTTCATGGGAAACATCTTTGAGCAATTATGTGGTTTTGGTTTTTTGGTGTTATGCAGGAAGGACTACGATCCTCTGCAAGTAGTTGAAGGTGTACCTCCATCCATCAGGCACATTCACTTGAAGTCGACCCCGGCAGCCTAACACAGCGTGTTCTAACATTGTACCCTGCCATGCAGCCCTCTCTTCTAACCTCCATCAGCTTCAGCATCACCCCTTTCTACGGCCTCACATCCCTTTTCTCTCCCTCTAGAAAACAATGGAGTGTCCCTGGTACAGCTGATCGGGGATCCTCCTCCAATTACTATCCGCCAGGTCATGGAGAAGGACAACAGCCACGGCTATGTCTTTGACCACGAAACCAACACGGGCAATCTGGCCCGTGCACACCTGCCGAACCCATTCTACCGAGACTTCGCCCTCCTCTTCAACTTGAAACCCAGGACCGACGAGGCAGCCGTCATCTTCTCTGTCACAGATGCGTCACAGAAGATCATGTATGTGGGTGTTAAACTGTCGGCGGTGCAGGGCGGGAACCAGGACGTCATCCTGTACTACACGGAGCCCAACTCGGAGAAGTCGTCTGAGGCGGCCAGGTTCTCCGTGCCCTCCATGAGGAACACCTGGACTCGTTTTGCCATCGCCGTGAGGGATGACAAGGTGATGTTCTACCTCAACTGTGACACGGACCCTCTGGTGATGCGCCTGGAGAGGTCCCCGGACGAGATGGAGCTGCAGGCTGGGGCTGGCGTCTTTGTCGGGCAAGCTGGAGGAGCTGATCCGGACAAGTTTGTGGTATGGACGCAGAATATAGAATATTCTGGGCTGGGAAAAAGAAAACATTATTTAAATGTTATTCAAGGCCCACATGAAATTGGAAGATAAACCGTGTTGTGTTTTGACTTTCCACAGTCAATCATCTGAATCGTCTTGGCCGAATAACTCAAATGACTTGATTGCTGAAATTGGCCTACTCTAAAGCACGACATAAATGTCTGCGTCACTTCACCATCTTAAACTGCAAGTAATTGGAAGACTTCACAGTTGGTGTGTAATTAATTTAGTCATTTGACAGCGATTGACTGCAACAACTCTTGACCTTAGTTATTAGAGGGTTAAAGTAGCTCCCCACAGACGCCTGCACGGACCAAACATGCAACTGCTGCAGGGTACTGCTACACTCTTATTTAATACTTTGGAGCACTTTCCAAAGAGATAAAAAATCAATATTGACTGGTTGTTTTATGATTCATTATTCTTTTGCAGTCTGCAGGGGAATTCCTTTTTGGACTCTAGTAGTAGTTTGACAATTATAATCCCAAATATATAAAAGGGATTATTAGTTCAGCTCCTTTGGAGTCTAACCTGGAAAGACAGTCAAAGTTCCACTGCTAAAGAGTGTAAATAAAGAAATGGAAATATATTTACCCAGATAAAGATGTCAAAATTCCAGGCTTATTTGGCATCTAAATATTTGCATTAAGTAATTATAAAATGAAATTTCCAATCTGTTTCTGTATTTGTTTAGTTAATGTCCCCTTTTTTGTGTGTTCGTCCATCACTAGCACAACCATTCTACCGTGACAGTTCAACTTTTATTGTGCATAGGATCTGTCGTGAAGGCCAAAAGGAATTCGTTAGAAAAAGACCAAACATTGTGCAAGTTACAAAAAAAGGACGACCATTAAAAGCCTTAAAAAGGTTTCAATGTACTGTTTATCTTCAAAGTTCTCTCCAAAACGCCATTTGAATTTCTTCTCAGCACATAAATCTGTCTTGAATAGAAGACTTCAGATAACTCAGTAGCAAAGAAGCCGCCTCTTCATTCAGACCTAATGGTACTTGAATGCTATATGACGGGCAACTATGTGCAAGATAGTGGTATCTTGTGTGGGAACATGTAGCAGATTGTGTGTGGGGGAGCACTGCTAGTGTTACTTCACAGGCCGACACTAAAAATGTAGACATCAATAGCTCCTCTGATTTCATGGAAATGGGGACTTCCTTGAAATACAAAAGATAAGATGTTGAAAGTAACACTGTGTGTGTGTTTATGTGTGTCTGAGAACAAGTGCTGATTATTAGATGTTTTCCAACAGGGGGTGATCGGTGAGCTGAGAGTGGTGGGAGACCCATTTGCTGCTGAGACGCACTGTGAAGAGGATGAAGATGACTCAGATATGGTAAATAACATCAAGCACATTTTGCACCTTCCAGTGCGGAAAAGCTGTGCTATAACTGCAACACATTGGCCTACTAATTGAAAGAAATCTGAAACGGTATTTGGTAATTACATTGTGATCACATTACATTTTTTTGCACAAATGTCAACGTGATGTCCAATACTGACCAATGTCATCCACTGCTAAGCAATGGTTACCAGGCGCTGCAGGCAAGTCAAATTCCTCCAAAACCCAAACTAAAAAGTCTGAGGATTTGACTATGTTCATCTGCTCTAACGTAATCGTTAAGCATTAGCATGTGCTGCCTAACACACCATGCCGGTGACCAACATGCCAAACTCAATGCTTCTCAACAGCAGTCCTCAAACCAATTTGCTAGGCCACACGGACAATTTCTACCTTTTTCTTTAAAGTCTAAGTTTATCAGGTCACAAAAGAAAGACTTCATGTCTAGCAGAACAACTGTGTAATATTTCCCGAGCATGGAGAAGTCATACCTGGATTCTAGTTCACACGAACGTCTGAAAATGTTTAGCCTTCAGATGGAATCGTTAAAGACATTTTAAAAAGAGTCATTTGAGTTCAGACACAAACACACGTCCTAAAGTATCACAGGTTAATATTTGATTATGTTTCAGCAACGACGGCCCTTTTCAGCGGTCACTGTGACCACCCACACACAAACACAGGTGTCCGCTGCAGCCCAGCAGCAGCATTCACTGTTATTTAGTGAAGCATCGCCTCCACAGCTGCTCTGCTCCCCGAGACCCTACTGTCAGAACAAAGTTCAACATTTTGCCGCTTGCTTTGGTCAAATCTTTAGATGTTGTTTGGATTGGATCGGAAAAATAACATTCCAAGTGCAAATGACAGGTTTCCGATTTCAGGAAGCCTCTTATTTCTCGAACGCTAACCTCAAGCAAATGTACAGCCATAGAGACAACACGCACATAATACTGTCCCTCAGAGTACATCATAGAGGTTTGTCTTCAGTAAGAAAACTGCTGCAGCACAACAACACAATCAATGGCAGTGGTGGTAATTAACTAATTTTTTCTCTAAGGTTTTATTTTTCAGAAACTTATGGAGTGGATGTGTTCAATAACACACTGCTCATTTGAACTGATGAATTCCTTTTGAAATTAGAATTTCACCACATTCATATTTCATGGACTGACTCACTTGGTGTGAGGACGCATGCCTGCAAGAAACAATAATTCTCTCAGTAGGACTTGAACATGTCTGATTGTTCTCCTCAGGCTTCAGGTGAAGGAAGTGGCTCTGAAGAACCCAGAAATCCAAAAGCACCCAGGAAGAAACTCAGCACGACGGTATGGAACAACTTTGTGTTCACAATCTCATTTAATTTTTATTCTTTTATTTGCAGGAACGATTTTTCTCTGTCAATTAGGCTTGTTTAAATGATGTTTTACCAATAATGGTACTGTTCCCTGCAGCTAAATTGCTGCTGCTATTCTGCTTGTACGTACATTTTATTAAAACCGGGTAGCTTTGGTTGACAGTTTTCTTTCACTATGAGATTGTGTGGAACTATAAATCGATATTTAAGGGAGTGTGGAATCGAAGAACTAAGAAAACTGTGTCTATAGAGGACTCGCTGTTCAAGCCGTAAACGTGAACCTGGCCAACAAAGAGTATCCCTTGGCTTCTGCAAACTGAGTCGTCCCAGTCTTAGATCTACACTGATGTCTCAAGTTACTCGCTATAAGTGAGTGAGCATCCCTCAAGAGAGATTAAAAACTGCTGAGTTGACGTCTGGATTTGGGCCGCTTCTGTCTTATAGATCCGGGTGCAAAGACTTTTTAGAGTTTCACTGTGTCCGACTAGAAAGAGAAGTGACCTTGGCAAGTTAAAAATTAACTATTTCTTGAGTTTAGGAGTTAATATAATTCTTCTGAGATTCCTAGTTGCCTAAACAAAATGTTAGGTCAGCCAGTGTTAGTTTTAGCACATTCTTTCAGCATGAACGTAAAAGAGCAGGGTTCTACCTGGTGTCAGGTGAGGCATGTTTGCCCTGAATTGATAGACTTATCACCCGGACGAAGGCCTAACATACCACATAGAAGAGGACAGACTGATACTATTCTTTCACCCACCATTCTTTATTGCCTTTTCCTTCGCTCACACCACCACGCTCTCGCTATTATCCCCACTAGTGTTTTTCTTGCCGCTCTCTTGATCTCGGCATGTTCTTGTATCTCGTGGTGTCCTTATCTCACCGATTGTCACTTCCCGGCCCCTCGTCGTTCCGTCTTCCTCTCTCTCTCTCTCTCTCTCTCTCTGCTCTCTGTCTCTCTCACACTCACAAGCACGTAATCAGATTCTACGGACACCCACTCACATCCTGCCGGCCTTCACGAAGAAGCTCCCACCAGCAGCCTGCACTACCGCCTCTGTCGCGTGCATGCACTCACACTCACAATCACAGTGGAGATTTAGAAAGAAACAGATGTCGATTTGGACTCGATGCGATTCCGAGTCGGAGGGCCCCGCCACTCGCCTCAAGGCTTTGTTATTCCGACTGGTTTCTCCATCAGCTATGTGCAGAGGCGGAAGGAAAGCTGGAGCACGAGCCAAAGAGGGCAGGGTCAGGCACCGCCAGTCGGAAGTCTCCTCGGCCTTTCTGCTATGTACTCGGCAACTTTTATAAGGGGCTTTTCCATCTGTTCCGAAGGCTTTTATTGTGCAGCAGGCAATGTAATGTAATAGACAGCAGCTGGTATCTAATGCCTACTTGCCGATGTTTTTCCATCTCAAGGTGGAAACTGCACAGATTGTAGTGTCCAACCGC
This sequence comes from Apeltes quadracus, assembly GCA_021346845.1. NCBI lineage: Eukaryota > Metazoa > Chordata > Actinopteri > Perciformes > Gasterosteidae > Apeltes > Apeltes quadracus. The sequence goes on along the minus strand of CM037932.1, from coordinate 4,988,876 downwards.
TGCAATTAAGGCAAGTCCGGGCAGAGAAGATCGAGACGGGGAGAGTTGTACAAGCAGAACTTTCCATTTTGTCACTGTGGAATTTGTGATGATAGATTGCAGAGCTAGTCAGTCACCCTTAGCAGTGTCCCTGCTTGCGTCCCTTGCAGCAGGAAATGTTTCGAGAGCTTAATTCCGGCTGCGTGTGATGTGTTGTTTCAAGGCGAGCTCAGTTGCAAAGTTCTTATTAGCATTCGTCTGTAACGTCCGGTTGTCGGCGGTGACGTGACTGCTGATGGATTCTGCAATAGTTAGACCGAGTGCTGAAGGAGCTTTCCCTCTCTATTTGAAGTACAAAGTAGCTGGGTATCTGATTGGCCAACAGGCATGTGTTGCATTAGGAATGCGTGTAACTCTTAATGAGAGGCAGCAGTGTTTATTTCTTATTCCAGATTCCATTTCACAATACAACGGGCAAAACACGCGAGGCAAACGCAGGGTGCTGCAGATTATGGACAGCACCCAGTGAGTTCTCTCTGCAACACGTCATGCCCAGAGAAAGGAGAACAAACAAAGTGGAATACCTTCATTGCCGAGGGAGCTGCATACCTGCCCTTAGATTGAGGGGGGTCATGTGGTTCAAATCCATCAACACTGTGTTCTAAAGATGGGAGCCTCCCACCCTTCAACCCCAACTATGATGGATAAGTAAAGGAGTGAACAAGCAGAGTATTCTTTATCACATTGACGCTTACATCAACTTAGAGCCATCTAGAGCAGGCCGGGGAAATTCTTAGCATAGCCAGTGCCGCGCGACACAGTAGGGAGAATTCCTATTAATGAAACTGGTTAATTATCAACAGTGGCTTCACTCTGCCCCGCCCCCCTCTCTCCGACATTCTTCATCCCACCTCTCTCCTGAATTCCACAGGTGACAGTCCGAGGCGTGTCACCGGTGAGGAATGAGCCCCCTGGCCGGGGGTGGTTGCGTTATTACCTCCCACTCTGTGGCCCCTCTTCCCCAACCTTCAATAACTCCTGCTGTTTTTTCACCGTCCTGCTGTGTTTTTAGTGACGGAAGACTGTTGATCCAATCCGTCTTTCCTATCACCGCCCATTAGCATACTCACGGTACTCTCAAACATGAGAATCACATGTGCTCATGTCAAAGAGATATTTAAAGTTGGGCAGAAATGTGATTTGTATAGACACAACAATACGCCCCATAACTTTTTCATATCAGATTGGGGTATGGGTGTGTAATAGTTTTATAGCTCCTCAAGTTTAAATTTGAGCTACGATCAGCAGCAATGAGTTGACTACACACACACACACACACACACACACACACACACACACACACACACACACACACACAAATACTAACAAAGGTTACCGTAAACAAACTCACCCGTTGTCATTAGAAGTCTGGGCGATGATGTCAGCAGAGCTGGATCAGCGCAGGAGACTTGGGAGCTGTATTCCCTGAATTTAAGATTGTTCGCATCCAGAAAATGTCTGACAACAAAAACACAAACTACAATTATTGAATTGAATAAAATACGACAGAAATGTTTTTACTCTCTGCTTGATTTGAAAAGCACATGTTGACTCAATCATGTTTACTCTGTTTGAAAGGCTTCTAGCAGAGTTGGGAAAGAACCTTGTTTGTTAGGAAGAGAGCTTTGGCTGCACAAAGTATGAGCATTAGTGGGTTTTGATGGGAACACAATGCCTACTTTGTTCCCATGGCTGTCACATTTTTTATTCAAAGGGGAAACGGAGCCATAAAATGTAGCTAGCTTAGTGCCGCTTCCACCAATTTAATCTGTTGCCGTTTGAAAATAAATGTGTATCTCTGTCTGTTACATGATCATTCACCTGCAGACTCCTCTTCCACCCACCGCGCCCATCCAGCAGCCCCCACTGACCAGGACAGAGGGACACACGAGGGAAACAGACACAGGTGAGTTGACGTGGACACACTCGGCACTTCCTATCAAAAGAGATTGAACCAAAGCTCACTCAGGGACACGGTTCTAAGTTCTGCTAGTAGAGATCAGATACAACATGTGATGGAATATTGTTTGTGTGTGTTTACGCCTTCATCTCTAAACTGGACAAAAATCAAGAATCTGTCCTTCTTTATTCAAACCAGCCCTCCTATTCTCTTTACAGATGCCTTCTGATCCGTCCGTTTCTGTGTCACTGTCTTTCGTACATTTATCATTTGTAAGATGGAAACACGGCACACTGGTCGGGTATGGAGGGGGAATGTTTAGATGGCGCAGTTTTCCGCATTCATTGAAGATAACTGAGCTACTCACAGCCTGCTGCAGAGGTTTGCACTGGCAGATGTCTCCACCTGGTGGCCGCAAGGATTAGTGCAGCAGAGGTTCGGAGGCCGTCAGTTCTGATGAGCACTGACTTGTCACTTAAACTTATTGTGTAAAAAACATAACTTGGAGCTCAGAGGAATACAGGTCCTCAACCATCTTTGTGCGATGCCAATGTCAGCCCATAAAGACAGAGCAAGTTGTGTTGTGTCAGAGAGAAATTTGTGACTGTGAGAAGTCAACTAGAATCTGTCAACATAGGAAAAGGGGCTGTGATGAACTGGTCTTAACATTAAGCACAGTTTGCCTTTTTGTTGTGTGCTCGCCTGAGTAACCAGGATCTTGTGTAATGTCTTCATCAAATGAAAAGGTTAAGGCAAACTGACCAGAATCAAACAAGAATAAAACCATCATGCCTGAGTGGAGCAATCCACAAAACAGCAGACTTCACATCCTGGAGCACCCGTGTTGTTGCAGAAAGCTCTTAACTCTGTCTCTTGGCTTGTGTTTAGCGAGAGACTCCCTGTACCTTTTACTTCCTGTGGAATCCGTCCGGGAACCTCCCGGGTCACCAGGTGGGTCATGGAGGGGGGGGGGGGGGGTTTAAAACACGGAGACAAGCACCCATATCTCCTGTGTTTTACTTCCTTTTTATACTCTCCCATCCCACGCTTGGCCTACCTCAGGTGTGCTCCTTGTGCAGGACCTCGCGTGGATTTTAAAAAGCACACAAGCATGCATGACTTTATCTACGTTATGCTTTGGAATGCACGCAGGGTGGCAGACATGTTCATGCATAAGCTGCGGGATGAAGCATTGGGCCGTTCACAAGAAAAGAGAAGAGAGAGAGAGAGAGAGAGAGAATGTAAATGTTGGAGGATGAAATGTTTCGGTATTAAAAATAACAGAGATTTGAAAATGTTGCATATTGCCATAAGCTGCTAATGATGATTTGAGGTATTAATGTTTTCAGTGAACATATCATGCTTATGTTTCCGTTCAGAGGGCATGGGATCCGGTTTTCATTTCTAAACTGTAATCCCTGAGCTGGAACCCTTCAGAAGTGGACATCATTTTGTTCCACATGCCGGCCGCTTCAAAGACTGCAGGAAATTGGTTGCATTTTATATGAAGTGAAAGCGGAACATTTTAGTGAGAAGAGTTTAGGGTCAATTGAGCTCACACTGCAGTATAAATATCCGGATGCTGGTTTGTGGGAAAGTGTTATCCTCTCAAAGCCTTCAGATGGCCTTTAAATCGCAGCCACACACACACACACACACTCACTGGGATTCTCACTGCAACAACTAAGAAGTCTGTTTCTTTACACCTTCTTCCCTTCTGCTTTTGGCTCTGTATTGTTTGGGAAATGGGATACAGGCATTCATTCATTGTGAAAGGTCTTTTCATGAGGACATTAATGACTGTCCTTTTGTCCCTGTTTACAGGTCCTAAGGGAGAAAAGGGCGACCGGGGGGATCCTGGACTGAAAGGAGACAGGGGTCCAATCGGGCCGAAGGGAGATGCTAGCTCTGGATCCGGCTCACGAGGTGCAACCCGTGGAGAGAAGGTTCGGACCCTTTTATGTGATCTGCTTTAATTGTAGACTGAATACTTTTATGAGACAAGTCATATTCGTCATGCATGTGAAGGGGGGCGGGGGAGAGGGGTGAAAGGGGGGGCACTGAGGACAGCAGAGTTTGTCCTTGTGAAGGTCGCAGTGGCCAGTGAGTTGGCTGGACCAGATGGGTCGATAACGGCGTTGTGTGGGCTTGGTTGTAATGTCCCAAAGGAACACTAGAGGGAGCAGCAAGTCCTAATATTATGCAAACAAATTCATTCATTCTGGTTTTGAACTAAACAAATAAATAGACGTCATTTGCAATAAAGCTAAGGAATTCTTGTTCTCGAAATGAAGCATGAATGAAGCAAATAAATCCACTACAACTTAAGGGAAATATGAAATGTTGACTCTACATTGCCATAAGATTAAAATGAGATCAAAATGTGTGCATGTTGATTCTGTATGGTTCCTTTGTTCTTTGGGCCAGAATGTTACAGTAATTGTTAATTGGAGAAAATGATCTAAAGGGAGGTCATCACTGTTGGCCAGACATTGATTTTTTATTCACACATAAGGCTTTCAGATGTTAGACTGTAGTTGGGTGTTTAGCTTCCTGAATTGGGCCTGAATGGAAGTGTATATACTCAACGGGAAGTTCTTCAGGATGTGTCTACATATACTTACCTAGGACACCTAGGTTGTGTATTTTAGGTGTTTTATGTTCCACTTCCCACTTGTTTTTTTCTTTTCATTTTCAGGGCGAACCAGGGGAAAAGGGTCTAAAGGTAAGTTGGAGATCATCTCATGGCTCTTGATGAGTCGACCAGAAGCAAAGTTACAGGAATCACGTACCAACAGAACAAGAATCATGCGCAATATTACTTTAGTTTGCTTATTTTGTAACATTTATCTTTACTCATTCTACTTTATTGCTCTTATGTTGTTGTACTTTTTGGAAAAGCTTTAGTGACAGCCTTCTTATCTCCAGGGCTCCGCAGGCTTTGGCTACCCGGGAACAAAGGGAGACACCGGCCCACCTGGCCCCCCCGGTTCCCCCGGCCCCCCCGGGCCAGCCACCGAGGTCTCAGTCAATAGTGACGGCTCGGTTTCTGCCAGAGGCCCCGGACCTCGTGGGCCGGCCGGACCGCCAGGGGCTGCGGGGCCCCAGGGACCACCAGGAGTTGATGGAGAGCCGGTTAGTACTCGGCGGTTCAGTTATTTTTATGAAATCATTCACAACAAAACAAATAAAACAACAAAAATCTCTCTTCTACATTTGCTTTGAAATGAGTCGGGCAAAACATGGATGACACAGTTTAAAATATGATGCTTTTAATAGATTTGAAACTTGTATTCACTGGAACTAAGAATTGTCAAATCAATCTTTAAACGTGTCTCAGATGACTTATATTTACTTTTTACATTCCTACAGGGGGATCCTGGTGAGGATGGGAAAACGGTAAATTGCTTTTTGCAAGAAATCCTGATCGGAGCACTTATAGGAGACTCATTTACACATGTTCCTTGTAAGTGCACCATGAGTGCCCTAACATTATTGTTCCTTCACACAGGGTGCTGAAGGACCACCTGGCTTCCCAGGATCCCCGGGGAACTCTGGACCTAAAGGAGATAAGGTTAGTTGGCCACTTACATTAACAGAATAACAAATATTTTATAAATGGGATTAAATGAGACTTGTGTATGCAGGGAGACCGTGGAGATGGTCAGCCTGGCCCCAGAGGACCCCCAGGACCTCCGGGGCTGCCGGGAACAGGATCTGTGAGTTAATCCAGGAATCACATGCTGCATGTTCAGGCACTACTTGCATCTGCCTACGTGACGTATTTGTTGACTACAACTGATTCCAGTCCATGTTTTTCAGACATTTCTCGATATGGAAGCCTCTGGGTTCCCTGATCTGGAATCTGCTCGGGTGAGAAGAGTTAGAATTTTAAAGGATATGTCAAACAGGAACAAATAATGTAGTGAGGGGCAGCCTCTTTGTTGCTGTAAGACTGTAACCAGCATCTTTAAATTAAACATTTTGTTGTTTTAGGGATTGCCTGGCCCACCTGGTCCCCCTGGTCCCCCCGGGGCACCGGGTCCTGCTACTAATTTCGTAGGGTCAGCATCCAGTTCTGGGGCATTCGGACCCCCAGGAAAGGACGGGAATCCCGGTCAACCAGTAAGTGTCAATGTGTTTGTCTCTCGGCATCACTAGCCAAAGACCCACCGGCACGTACCCGGACCAGCGACCCGACCCGCGTCCCACCAGTTGTGAGCGACTGTGCAGTCAAATCCAATCAACCATGACTGAATGCCTCAACCAATTTCTTTTAGGGCTTGCCTGGTTTGCCTGGTTCTGATGGACTCCCAGGAGTTTCTGGACCTAAGGGAGAAAAGGTAATCTGGAGTCAAACTGAAATTAAGAAATCTGTTGTTCTATGCTTTGGCCTTTGTTGGAAATATTGATTATTCAAATGCTATTGGTGCTATATGTGTGTAATGTAGATGATATCCGGTCAGTTTCAACATGACTGTATTGTGATTTATGTTGTAAGCTCGATCCTCGGGTAGTGAATGCAGTGCCCCTGTGACTTTTGACTTAATAGCGTTTCCCTATCACTGTACCAGTGAAAGAGGGATAGCTACATGGAAAAATTATATTTAAAAAAAGCACAATTGCAGTATTATTGCAGTTTATAGTGTTTTTTAACATATTTTGGCGCTTTTTCCTACACTAGGGTGATTCTGGCGACCTGGGCCTTCCAGGGGCAGTTGGACAGAAGGTGAAGGGTTTTTCAGTTCTACATGTCCTCAAAAACACCAGCATCACATACCACATAATCCTGAAAAAAGAGCAAATGTATTGGTGGTGTGCTTTTGAAATAACCATTTAAGGTTCCTATTGGCTAACTAGACTAACATCCAACTCTTTCTAACGCTCACTTATCCCCGTTCATTTCTCCAGCCCAGCTCCTACTCTTCTTTTCCCAATCTACGGCCCCACTATTTATCCTCCTACTTCACTAAGCCGTCCCATCCGTAGGCAACGGGGCGCCAGCATGTCAGCCATCAGAGGGGATTTGTGTCTGCTAACAATATGCAAATATTTATCAAATATTGTCAGCCAGACTTATAAATTAATCTGAGCGCTGGCTGTAGTTTGGTTCAACATTTGGTAACGTCTGAATTTGGCCCAAGGACAGAGAGCCTGTGTTTTTTGTGCCGTTACATTGATCTTTGTACTATTACACCACACGTACTCATGCAAAACACGGCAGGAAAAGTAATAGTAGTTGTGTGCAGTTTATGTGACACTGCAGTGTCATGGTAAGATTTGCTTTAATGAAAATTAAATCTTCATATTTAGATCTATTCATTTTGTCATTTCACCCTACAGGGGTCTCAAGGAGACCATGGTTTACCTGGAACCTCGGGAGAGACTGGACTGGCCGGTCTTCCCTGGCCCTATTGGACCAGTTGGGCGACCTGGGCCTCCAGGGCCTCCTGGGCCTCCTGGTTCTGGCTTTGGTATTGGATTTGTAAGTTCTCTATTAGTTTTTTTTGCGATGACACCTTCTGTTAGAGTTTACTATGTATCAGTGAAAAAAAAGCTGAATTGTATCTGTTTAATTTAGTTATCTGGGGCTGTTCTATATAAATTAACTGGAAATTCTGCTCAATGATAGAGCGGTTCCACAGGCACGTTGTTGTTGTCCATTACTATGTTTATCATGGTGGAAAATCCTTTGAGCAACCAATCCCCAAAACAAAAGCACATTGTTTGGTCAGCTGTCATACGATCTTTGGTGTTCTTTGAAGGATGACATGGAGGCCTCTGGTGAAGGCTTCAGAAATCGACTTCCCGGCGAAAGAGGACCTGAGGGAAGACAGGTCAGTACTGCAATAGAAAAAAATAGGGTCCGGTTTTGTGGAAGACGATAAAGAGTATCTGACATTCTTTACAGTATGGCAATGTTTAATACTGGCAAAAGCTTCTCCTTGCGCTGTAATTCCCCACACGACAAGTCCCTGGTCACTATCCTTGAAGACATGTTGTCACTTTGTCATTTAGTGACAAGAATCCCTATGTCCCATTTATAAAAAAAACCTCATATATTTGCAAATACATGGGGGACGATATACATGAACCTGCAAATAACCAAGGCCCATGTGTGTGCTTTCAGGGTCCTCCAGGCTCGCCTGGCTTTCAAGTGAGTAACTAAAGTCATTTTTCTAATCTGTTAAAGTAAACTGCTGGATCAAGAAGGCGTCCGGGCTTAGTTTTTTAGTGCTTGAAAGGTGCCTAAGGTCTCAGCCGCAGGCATCTTAAATACGTTTATTTAACATTTCGGTTTATTATCATGTCATCAAAATAAATACACTGCACTATACATTGTAAACATTCAGTAAACATGTGAAAAGGAATTAGTTCTGCGTTGATTTGAACTGGGTTAACAAATCCACGCAATCTCTTTTAAAATAAGGGCAGTAATGTTTTTCTGTGTTTTGTGTTTTCCTCAAGTGTGATTTTCCCCATTGTATCGTGATTGTACCTCTGCAGGGCCGAGATGGGTTTCCTGGCACACCGGGTCAGAAGGGCAATGAAGGTCTCACAGGAAAAGATGGTCGTCCGGGGTTGGACGGCTTCCCTGGACCTCAGGTAAAACCCATAGAGATGACAAATAAGACTACGTCATCATTCTGCTGCTACACAATCTGCGGCAGGTCACTGCGTTAACACAGAAATAACAACAAAAGCAGTTGTGAAACACAAAACACAAAAAATAATAACTGTATTGGAACATGATGGACAAGTTCGAAGCAGCTTTACAAAATGGTTACTGTAGGATAGCACAAAGTCAGAATGCCTGTTTTAAGACGTAACATCTTATTGGGCTCTATAACAAGAAATACCCAATATAAGCATGTGAGTATTGCTGGGGCAACTGTGTCATGACAGGTGCATTGTGCGTTCAAATTTACACATGAATGGAATCTGAAATTACTTTCATTCATCATCGTATTTAACAGTTTATCAGGTAATTATATTCTTTGGTATGATAGGAAGCCGTGCTTTTAATTAAAATGTTGTTCCTCTTGTCTGTTGGTGGATCTTTCAGGTATTTGGACCTTCCACCTTTGTTAACATTTCCTTTGTCTCATTCCTCTTTCATTTTACAGGGACCAAAGGGGGACAGGGGCGACAAAGGAGAAAGGGTGAATGTCATCTTCATTTCTAACTGCAAAATATCTAATCATTTATATTGATTTATGATGACATTTTGATATCATACATCAATTATAGACTGTGTAAAAAATAAAAAGATAACAACCAACTTATACTTATATATAAATATATATATTTTTTTTTCTTCAATTTACAAGATACAAGGTATTCTTTATGTTAAAACAGATACACAAAACTAAAGCCGGGCTACTTTCAGCATTTGATAAGTTCAGTCACTCATCTTTTTGCTGTGTATGTGTTGTGGTTATAGGGTGACCCAGGTCGAGATGGAACAGGTGTGCCAGGGCCACCGGGACCACCTGGGGAACCAGGACAAATCATCTACCAAATACCCGACAATGTAAGCAACACAACGCACACTGCGGACTGTCAGTCCAAACTAAGAGCAGCTTTCATCATCCATCTTAACTGCATTCTATGCGTGTGTCTGCAGGGTGACGGGCTCACCGGCAATGGCGGCCGTCAGGTTTGTGTTCATGCTTTAATGATCACACAAAAACACAGCAAAGGGACTTTGGTGCTAACACAACACAGCCTTTGAGTTTGGAGTTGATATTGGCTGTGTGCCTTCTAAATGTGTGTGGGGCTGCACACATCTGGACAGGTGTACTTTTTTCTGCTGGTTTGATGCAATTAAATGTACAGCCATGCGTTAAAAAAATTAAGAAGAGTAACTTGTAACTAACACACACACCGCTCCAATTTGGGTTGTGGTTATGGTTTTCCTTTTCTAACGAGTTTTGTGTCGCTTTGCTTGTGAAGTTTATTGTTCTAGTTATTGTTCATTTATGTGTCTGTTTGTTTTACCAGGGAGGACCTGGTGTACCTGGCCAAGCTGGATTCCCTGTAAGTCTCCCAGTGTTACAGAATTAATATCCCTCACTTTTATTGTAATGTTTGTAATATCACTTAAATATTTTGCCTACTTACTTCACACTAATGGTGAATGCATTTCACTTTAATGTCGTTGTCGCTTTGTCCTTGTAGCCTGTGTTTTCTTTTAACCTGTTGCTAATTCACCTTTATTATTTTTATATTTCTTATTCCTTTTGTTTGTTTATTTTTAGGAATCTGCATTACGAGTTTCTTGAATGGTTTTAACTCTTGACTTTAACTCTTGACCCTGAATGTTTCTTTAATGTTGTGTAGAAGTAAAATATATACAGTAATTCCATAAAGATTCATTTAGACAATTCATTTTAGATGACAATGGCAAAGAGGAATAAGAAACATCGGGCTTGTGCTGCTCAGACAATACCGACTTCTAGGATCAATTCATTGTTGGAAACGGCCTTTTGATTTAACGACAGGTTACATCGCTGCATGTGGGTCGGGACCCTCACACACACTGTTTAGTCTTTAATCAACGCTACCTCCATTTCTTTCAAATTACCATAACAGACCATTTTAAAAGGAAATGTGGTCTTCCACTAAAGTAAGCGTGCAGCAAATGCTTCGCTGCAGTAGAGTTAGCAGGTAACATAGTGACTACGACATCTCATCCACCTTCTTGTACACGGCACGTGTAAACAGGGCTCCACTCAGCAACACAGGCTGAGCTGTGTAGACAGAGACTAGTGGAGAGGCTTCAAGTGAGCTGGGGAAGACTTTGCTGCTGCTGAGAGTTTATAATCTGTACTGTTTTTACCCTGCAGGGTCCTGTTGGACCAAAGGGGGACAGAGGAGACATTGGTCCTCCAGGCTACGGGGACAAGGTAAAGTCTTTTATGGTAAAGTTATTTGTTTGTTAAACTATTCCTGTAGCCACTCTTCATCTTTGATGCACCGCTGTCTCGTGTTCAGGGTGAGAAAGGTGAACCAGGCCTGGTAATCGGACCGGATGGAAACGCCCTGCGTCTGGAAGGGCTGACGGGGCCGAAGGTCAGTCTCACTGCTTTCCACTGTGTGCATTTACTTTTGTCCATTTCTCTACCTCTCCTTTAGAGTATATCATTTTGTTAATTTTCATTTTTTAAATGTTTTCGGTGAACATTTGTCGTTGTTACTGATCAGTTTCCTCTACACTGCGTGTAGGGAGACAGAGGGATCCCTGGACCCGTTGGACCTCCTGTAAGTGTTTGAACATATCTATTTGATATACGTACGCTAATGAAATAGAACAATATTTCTAACCCCCAAATGCATTTTGGGCTCACAATCTATCATTTCATGATTTATTGAATAGGGCCAGTATGGGCCTGCTGGAATAAAAGGGGAGATGGGAATGCCTGGAAGACCTGTAAGTTCATCTTTCTTTGCTATATTATTAGTATATAGTCCTTTTAATACGCTGTTGCATATCGCTTTAGTCACATTTAAATACCATTTTTTCCTTTTTTCCAGTGCAGGGAAATATTAATGAATGACTTTATATCCTCAGGGTCGCCCTGGTGTAAATGGTTACAAAGGGGAGAAAGGAGAGACAGGAGTTGGCTATGGTTACCCGGTTAGTATTGATAGCATTATTAATAACTGGACCTAACCTATTCGACCATTGCAAAAGTTAAAACAGATTGTTCCACATTATCCTGTTCACTTTTCACTTACCAGCCAGGTCATACTCACCTAAAATACAACACCTTTAAAAAAATGAAACTGACCATAAAACCAATGATGTGTTTTAGAACTGCGCTCTCTTATTTAATAAGAGATTAAATGATAATTTGATCCATTTCGGTCCTAATTGACCAGTTCCTATGTTGTTTTTTCATGCTAAATTCTATATATTATAAAGAACCTTTGTAACAAACTCTTTTTAGATGAGTTCCTTTATGGAATTCTTCTTGGAGAAATGTTGTTTTTACAAATCGGTTAATTGAATCAACTAATTAATTATTACCATCATGTCGGTCGAGCACAGTCCTGACCTGTTGATCTTTACGAATCAAGACTTTAAAGGCATTAAAACAGTGAAATGGCCCTCAGTGCTGGCCTTTTAAAAAGTTTGAATCAAAAAACGATATGAAACGTGACTCGAATGGATTCGGACAACGTTACCAGCTAATTATGTTTTGTACGTATGATTATCCTTTGGACATAATAACCCTTATTTAGTTACCTTGTGCCAGTGTAATTAATGTCAATTCACACATGTACATATGCATATTATCTCATCAGTGAGCATCGGCAATCCTGATACATCAATATATGTATATTATGTCATTAACAATTCCCTGCATACACACCAAATCAGAGGAAAGAGTGAATTACTTTGATTTCATTAGGGTGTACCTGGCCAACCGGGACCACCTGGACCCCCTGGACCGGCCGTTCCCTTAGATCGCTTCAACGTAAGTACACAGGATCCAAAGCCTGGGAAACCTTTTTAGCCCCTTGGTGTCTGACAGCTTAACCCTATCATGATCTATCCAGTCATTATCTGGGGCTTTTGTTCTGTTGCCTGATAACACTACTGTATCAGTTGCTAATTGCATAGTTTAGTATAAAGCTTAAATATTTTTTTCCTCTTTTGTTGAAGTTGAGGAATTTCTTCATTGAACTTTTCTTCTTTTTTTTTGGTCTATAGCGCTATGATGACGCTTCAAGGAATTATCCAGGTATGAGTCCTCTCACATCGCACCGATGCATAATACTGTAAGATAGAGAGGGATCAGAATGAACCAGTAAAAAGTGGCAGCAAAGGAAGAGATTTAAAAAATGGCTCTAAGTGTCTGCAGATAAACACTTCTATCTTAATTTTAGTTTAATGAAGCTGCCTCAGCCCAAAGGGGATATTCACTCTATTGTCAAGAGATTAGTCTGTCAAATGTGACCGTATTCGAAGGATAAATTGACACAGACGACATCACTATTGATGGCACAGCTCTGCACATCCGTTGCACCTTTGGGAAGTGATGGCCTCGCCAATGTTAAAAATGATCTTTTGTTGCAGCGACTAAAGGGGAAAAAGGAGAGCGTGGGGATCGAGGACTTCCAGGAATCCCAGGTAAATCCAAGTTTACTTAACGTATACATACTTTACCCGTATGCATTAATCCACTGCACTGCAGGAGAGTGTAATGAATTATTACTATTCAGTTACTAATACACGTTTTTTCTTTGTAGGCAGCGCCTCTAATTTTGATATTTACACATTCAAGGTAAACTAGCTCTTCACCGCCCCGCCAATGTGTTTTTCTTAGTATGTTGGATTTACTATACTTCATAACGTTAAACTGTTTCCAATAGAATGAACTGAAGGGGGAGCGTGGAGACCTGGGTGTGAAGGGAGATAAGGGAGAACCTGGTGGCGGCGGATATTATGACCCACATTTTGGAGGAGCACAAGGCCCACCAGGGCCTCCTGGCAAACCGGGACTGCAGGTGAGTTCATTGTTTACTTACAGATGTTAACAGTCCAGATCCTATTTGTCAGAAGGTTTGGGGTCAGAATATTGTAACTGTACTCTAAGCACTACCTAGAGGAAGAACTCTTCAGAATGCATTTTTCTTTCTCATGTTAGGGTCCAAAGGGAGAGTCTGTATTGGGCCCACCTGGTCCTCAGGGGCCACCAGGCCAACCAGGCATTGGTCACGATGGGCGCCCAGGTCCTCCAGGACCACCTGGACCTCCTGGACCCCAAGGATCTTCTCTTCCCGGAGCGTATAGGCCAAATCACTGTAAGCAACTTTTTCACTGCTTAAATATTTCGGATCATTTTAAATCTAGTGTGGAGGGGACCTTTAAAAAACGCTCATTTTGTTGGATACTGGAGACACTTGAGCTTTCCATTAGCCAAATCATTGACACGCTTTTGTTTAAATTTGAAGCACTCAGTGTTCCTGGACCTCCGGGTCCTCCTGGTCCACCTGGAAGTCCTGCTCCCTCTTCTGGGGTAATTACAATTACGTGCCTGATAGTCAAGACTGACCATCATTGTTTATTTAAAGGAGCAATTGATCAATTTCTCAGTTATTTAATTCTTGTTCAACCAAAGCCAAACGCCATGTTTATTTGTTTTCACAGGTTATTATCTTAAGGTCGTATGACACAATGATAAATACTGCGAGACGTCAGTCAGAGGGCAGCCTCCTCTACGTCCTGGACAAAGCGGACCTCTATTTGAGAGTGCGCGATGGAGTGCGGCAAGTCATGGTACAGTACCTTTGCACCGAAGAACACGGCATGCTTTCAGGGGCATTGAAACCGTAGAGCAGGGGTGTCAAACATCCGGCCCGCCGGGGGTCCAGCTTGGCCCGCCTGATCGCAATTTACTAAGGGTGTAACGATCCATCTATTACATCGATGTATCGATTTATATTCCTCCGATCCAACTACATCGATCTGTGCTCGGCGAGTTGGCCTTATGGACGACATATTCATCTAACATTGTTTTAAAATGTCATAAATTGATTGTATCGATACTAGGAAATAACCCATTGGATTTAAGCATGTCAGACTTTTTTCTTAGCACTTTTAATGATCCTCAGCGCACTACAAAGACTGCCAAATGGCACACAACTCGCGCAAAGAGATCGTTTGTTGTTCAACGTTGATTAGCTCCAGCTGCAACAACATTCTCTCTCTTTTGCTCGCCGTTGTCAGAAATGAAAACGCAGAAACGCTCACTTCATTTCATACTTTTTTCATTTGTGTTTATTTTTTATACATTTCTAACATTGCAGTGTTGAAGTAACATAACTTCAAATTCAGTATTTGAAAAGTGTCTTTCTAAAAAGTAATTTGATACAGAGACAATATACCCTGCTTAAATTATTATCTAATTTAGTCTTCCTCTTTCAGCTCGGTAGCTACAATCCCTTCTCCAGAGATCTGGTACGTTCCACAGAAGAAAAATACACTATAAATATCTCGCCTTTTTCATTCGCTCTTTGTCCCTCTTTTTGGACATTTGATTAAATCTCTCTCATTTCTAATAGGACAACGAGGTGGCGGAGGTCCAGCCTCCACCGGTGATCCTGTACCCCCAGTCCCAGGACCAGTCTCACAACAACGGAGCTGGCCATTACTCCCAGGGAGGTTCTGCCATACGACCCATTGAGCCTCCTCCGCAGCCACCTGCGGACCCCAGATACCCCCCACAGTATGATCCCAGATTCCCCGACACAAGACTCACAGGCCAGACGGACGCGAGATCAGACACACAATGGACTGACAACAGACAACCTGTGACCCCGCAACGACGACCCAGCGGCCCTGTGGTGCCATCAGCGCCAGGAGTGAGTACAGTCCAGTTTGTTTGTGACGGTATCATCTTGCTGCGCACTTAATGGTAGTGATCATTATTAAAACGTGGTGTGGTGGTGTATATTTTAGAAAGAGGAAAGGACCAAACTGTGGGGGTTTTATTCCGTGTGTCGCCATCCAGAGAAAGGACAGCAAACCCGCATATCTGTTCCTTCTTTTGTCGTCATTATTGACCTTTGCATAAGAAACACCTGCTTTGCTTTTCTCTCCCTCACATCCACTTATGGCTTCTGTTAAATGCATTTTTTCATCTGCAATAAGAGGCTCATGCAGTGGCAATAATTGAACAAAAAGCTGCATCTTCCTCACCAGCTACATCTCATCGCCTTGAACGCCCCTCAAAGCGGTAACATGCGAGGAATCCGCGGGGCAGACTTCCTGTGCTTCCAGCAGGCCCGCGCCGTGGGCCTGAAGGGGACCTTCAGAGCTTTCCTCTCCTCCAAGCTCCAAGACCTCCACACCATCGTCCGCAGGTCGGACAGGGACAGCACCCCCATCGTGAACCTCAAGGTGAGCGGGTAACGGATGTGTAAGTGTTTCTGTTTATACTGCATTGTGCGTCTGCATATGCTCACATAGTGACACATTTTCACTTCTGAAGTGAAAACAACTTTTATTCAGTGCCTGGGAGAAACAGTATAGCACAAACAGTAATAAAAAAGGACATCCACAGGTTCAGTCAAGATATTGGTAGCATTAAGGGCAGGTTAGTCTCTGAAATTCATACAGGGCAGGAGCTTCTCTCTCCTCAGCACACTGCTTCATCCGGCCCTAACACCCGGGACAGCCGTCATTGGTTTTCAGTCTAACTGTGGCTGTGGAAGCTTGTATTTGAAAGGTTTCTTAAAAGGAGAGAGGATTCCGTATTCATCCATGTGGTCTACTGCTGTAACTATGTTTTGTTCCATATATCTTGCTGCTTTAGAGAGGAGAAGAAAAATTATACAAAATGAAATATAAAGCATTCTCCTCCTTGCAGGACCAAGTGCTGTTCAGCAGTTGGGAGTCTCTCTTTGCTGACGATGTGAACAAAATGAGGGAGGATGTACCAATCTACTCCTTCGACGGCAGAGACGTCAGCAGAGACAGCGCATGGTGAGTCTCCCTTAAATTAGTTTCTTCTGTTCAATGCAGCATCCTGTGCCCTTTCATGAAGCATTTACTCCCTTTCCTATTACAACAGATATATATGTATAATATCTATCTAAAACATGTGCTTGTTTGTGCTTTCCTCCAGGCCAGAAAAGATGGTCTGGCATGGATCGAGCAACAAAGGCCACCGGCAAACAGACCACTACTGTGAAACATGGCGGACGGGCGACCACGCGGTAACGGGCCTGGCGTCCTCTCTTCAGAGCGGACGCCTCCTGCAGCAAACCTCCAGCAGCTGCTCCGGCTCCTACGTCGTCCTGTGCATCGAGAACGCCTTCACTTCACACTCCAAAAAATAAAACCCCGACCGTCCTCCCCTATTTGTTTTGTTTTGTTTTTTGTTTGAACGTCGTTTTGATTTCCCGAGAAAACGCCCGGTGACCGTGTGGCGTCCAATGAAGTGGCCCTGTGGCTCTGTGCCTGGCAGAGACGCTTTGTGTTGTCTGCTCCTCCCCCCAAGAGACGCCAAAGAGATGGGTTAAAACCGAGGGGCGTTGATCCTTTTTCTCGGGGGCATTGACACATTTTTTCCCCCCCGGTGGAGAACGATAGTGGAGTAGCTAAATGTGTTCTCAAATTGTATCCTATTTTTTCTTTTGTTTTTCTGTATATTACATGGTTGTTTTTTTTGTGGTTTTTTATGTCATCATTGTTTTACCTTTCGAACTGTTTATAAAAATGCTATATCCATTCTTTTTTTTTTTCCTAAGTATTGATCATCTCCACCATTTTTCCATTTTCATTTTAAAATTGTGGGTAATTACAGGAAACAGCAAACGTTTCTTGACTCTTTCAAAGAAGATAGTAGATATTTATTTTTAAATGAATGTATGTAAGGTAAAAATGATTTGGAAAAAAAAAGCTTAGTAGCCTCATTTATATTATAACAACTTAGAACATTTCCTTCTTTTCAGTAGTGCTTCCGATCAGGAACTCTGCCTTTTTACACAACCAGGACTGCTTTATGAGCTCAATAAGCTCATATGTTCAACCACTGCTGTGGAAAGCGTGATTTTACAAATATTGAAATGTTATAGAAGCTTTAGCTCAAGTGGATTCAGATGACTTTACTTTTACTAAATTTAAATAACCTTATCGGACTCGGACACTTCTGTAATAAATAACCCCACATCCACAGGGCAACTTTCATTCTAGCTAAAATGGAGCCTCATGAATCTAAAGTGATCATTTCTTTCCTTCTGGCACTTCAGTTAGTAAGCTGGAAATGATTAGTTTGCTGCTAATCTTTGTCAGAGGGACGGCTGTCCCGGGTGTTAGGGCCGGATGAAGCAGTGTGCTGAGGAGAGAGAAGCTCCTGCCCTGTATGAATTTCAGAGACTAACCTGCCCTTAATGCTACCAATATCTTGACTGAACCTGTGGATGTCCTTTTTTATTACTGTTTGTGCTATACTGTTTCTCCCAGGCACTGAATAAAAGTTGTTTTCAACCACAGCAATCGTTTGATGTGCTGTTCATAAAGCTGGACAGTGTGTTAAATGGGTTTCATTGGCATCTCCTGAGGAGCTCTGATGGCACTGTGGACCTGACAGGTTGGGCTTAACTCCAGCACAAATCAAATTGTGGTAAAGAGAGGCACTCGATACACCCTGTTATACATCATCACTGTTTGTATGGAATCGCAACTCTCATTCAATTTAACCATCACAACTACAGAAATGATGCATAGATGATACAACAGTAACCATATTAATAATAATGCCAATTTTATGGGTACGTTGAGATAAAAAAAAGTCATCAATAGGTCTAGAATGGAAGTTCAGTGAACATTTAATGTTACATTGTGAAGTAAATAGGACACGATTATGGCAGAACATGACAAGATTGACTTCAAAAAATGAAGTTACCAGTAAGTGGATTTCAAAGGAGAACTGAATTGGGTCATCAGTCATTGGCGATATCTCATGAAATCCTCTTAAATCTCTTCTTTAAAGTTAGGAGGCGTTTCAAGATTATATTTGATTAATAAGATTAATTTGAATTATTCAGAGTTGGCCCAATTTGGAATTTGCTTTTCAACAATATGCCCAAAAGAAGAGGTCTTGTTTTCAGTTGGTTTTAGAGGACAGCATTTATCCTTTTGTGTAACTAAAGATAAAAAAGGAGTCCCGGGTCATGTAGCATACAAGAAGTGTAATGGAAATTAGCTTTAAATAGCCTAGAGTACAATTCTATTAGAATAATAAAAAATGTGTCATAGACATATGTCAAATACCATACAAAATGGATAAGAAAGTAACAGAAAATGTAAGAAAATATTATAGTATGTCACTTAAAAGTAATAAAAATATCAAATTGTATATCATATAAATCTCATGATAAACAATAATCTGAATGCCACAGTGTACAGTTGACAAGGCAAGAAAGCAGGACCCAGATGCAGAGGTCACAGAACGCGGGTATTTCAATCCAACTAATTACAGATTCTGAGGGCGAGACGCAGAGAGGGATCACACAGGAACAACCGACTAACAGACAACGACGCGACAAGGGGCAACAGCCACACAGGGCTTAAATACACAGGGAGGTGCAGGTGTTTGGACACAGGTGGAAACAATCATCAACACGACAGACAATCACAGGGGAAGACAGGACAAGGCAGGAAGGGAAGTTAACCCAGGGACACCAGGGGCCTGTACCATGAAGCTGGTTCAACAAACTCAGGGTTCCAGAATTGGTTCAGAATTGACAAAACCAAACCGAAGCAATCAGGCTTTATTGGTACCATGACGCCGCTTATCAACTGAGTTTGTCAACTCAGGCTTCGATCCAGAAATATGAAGAATGTAAAAATGTTTTTCAAGCACGCAGTAACACCGTCTCTGCTGCCAAAGCAAGAGAACAATATTAGAGCAACATGCTGAGAGCGTTAATGCGCAAGTTAAAAAAATATATAAAAATATAATTCAAACCATTTGCTGTACATTAAGTGCGGCTTCGACGAGTCACATTTGTTATTTGCGGCTCAACAAGTTCGCAAATATAAGTTATTCCTTCCGCGGAATATCTGTATCTTTCATACACGGAAGTATCAGGAAAGTCAAGGGGATTTTGTCCCTAAAACCTCTACGAAGTGCTCTTCTAACAATCTGCGCTGAGATGTCCACAGGATTTGGAAGAAAAGGTGAAGCCGCAATGATCGCAACAGAGAACAGAAGCTAGGAATTAATTACGTCAGCTGTTTCTTTGCTCACCGCTGATTGGTCAAACTTATGACTGAGAGCTCGAATCCAGAACATAACCTGCCCCGGAGCAGGTTAGCCGTGCAGCGTAAGTTACCATGGCAACGAATACCGGTTAAAGCCGAGCCTCTTTCATGGTACTGAAAACCTGGGGTTGGTGGAAAGTAAGCTTAAACTTAGCTGGCTAGCCACCTAAACCAGCTTCATGGTACATGCCCCAGAAACATGAAACTCAAACGAAGTGAACTCAAACCGTGACAATTAAAGTATATTTATTTACGGTTGTGCACTGATGCCACGTACCACTTCCGTTCTTTGCACTGCTACACTGTAAAAACAGATCCTATTTTTACGGAAAATAACTAATTAATGACAGTAATTTTTCTCTTTTTTTTAATAATGTGAAAAACTATATTATCTGTAAGCTAACAGTCAAACTGTAAATTTAAGTGTTATGCTAATAATGTCAAATCCAATGTTTTTCAATACTATGGGTTAGTTACTATAGCTACTACGAGTATTGTATTATATTATTTTGTATTCCTTGCACTATGTTGTTCGTTATCTTGTTGTCCATTGTCGTCTGTTGTTCTGTTGTCATGCACCAACCGCCAAGTCAAATTCCTTGTATCTCTGACATACTTTGGCATAAACCATTGGTATTATCACTTTATTGAAGGTGTTTGAAAATCTATTAAAAAACAGTTTTTTGCTGCAGAATATTTAGTTATATCCCTTTATTAAAAGGGTTTCATCATAATACTACAGGAATCTATAAAAGTTGTGTTTCTCTGTAAAATTGTTAAGGAAAATTCCTGTGAATTTATCGTCTTCCGCACTTCATTTAAATTAAGTTATTTGACCTTAATTTTACGGGTTTATTTTGTTTACGGTGTAGGTAAAAGTCAGCACTGTGTATCCTATTCATAGAGCTTGGCTTACAATTTCTGTGCTCAGTCTATTGATATTATCATTGACTATTCAAACATTCAGTACAATCACAGAAAATATGTATTTTTTTAGCATTAAAAGTGCTTTAAGCTAAAGTAGCTAATGCTCCTTTTCAGTCAGTCGATGCCCCACAGTTTTATGCACAGGTTCTTAACAGTCCTGCACTATGAAACAAAGGGGAGTGAGCATTTTTAAAAGTTCCCCGGGTCAATTTCCTTCTAGTTTCACATTTCTATTAACTCGATGTCGAGTTTCCTATTAATTCGGTATAAGACGGAGGCCTTGAGGCACCATCTTTACTGGCAGGTCATTTGCAAATCAGGCGCAGCCAAATTTAACCACACGCCCGCCCATAATAAAAAGCGAGCATTGCTTATAATCAACAGTAAATACAGTCTATTCCCACTCAATTTCATCAAATCTGCCTCTTAAGCATCTCAGTCTACTGACCGGCCTTACAGGCACCATAGGGCTTAAATTAATTGACTGTGGGGGAGGGGCTGCACTCCCCAGTTAGGAGAGAAATAGACCAGCATCATAACTCCCCTCCGATTCCTCAATGTCCTTGGTTGAGTAAATCTTCAGGGAAAAAAAAGATATCCCAACTTGACTGAGTAGCGTATTATCCATTTAAGTCTTCTTGACTGAGTGAGGCGAGAGCCGGTGGGGGTTGGTTGGGATGTAATAACCCGCAGCTGGCTTTGCTGCGAGGTGGTATCACACTGTCTGCCTGAGGAAAGCTATATTTAGTGGGTGCCAAGTAATAACTAAGTACAGGGAAATGATCCGACTACGGTAATGACACAACAGGGTGACAGCCAGAGTTTGGGGGACTTAATTACGCTCGAGCGGAAGTGAAAAGCCTCTCTGGTCTGTGTTTATTCAATGCCGGTGACTCGCTGCCACAGTAACCCCGCAGCTAACAATATCTCAACACCGGATTCAACAAGATTACAGAGCCGCTTTGTTTGGTGAGCTTGCGCTGTGTTTTACCATAAAGAGTGAAGAAGAAGATACATTTCATGTATTATCAACATTAGACAGGAATATAAGTGTGTGTAATCGCTTCAATGGCGTTTTTTAATGCATTCTGCCTCTAACTAGACCGACGTGGTCTCCATCTAATCAAAGGGTAACGAGGAGGCCTAGAGCAACATTTGTGTAGTGTCTAAAGCACTTGAGTTGCACCGCGAGGCTTTCACATTTCACTGACATTTAGACAGATAATGAGTAACAATCTGGCGGTCTTTAAATCCCCCCGTGAATCATATGGCATTTAAGTCTATTTCTTCCCTCCTGTCTTTAAATAATTAATGAGGAGGATGCTATCTGAGAGGATATTCCCGGCATCGGCTTTGACCACTTCATCATACGTGCCTCCTGCTTTTCTGTGCCCAAGAACTACGCCTGTTAGAACATCTGACAGGCGTAGTTCAACGTCTCGGTGAAGCCTCTAAAGCCGCGTTCCCACCGCAATTACTAGGAACTTTTTGTCCCAGGAACTTTTTTCACAGGAACTTTTTTTTTGCCCCAGACCGGTTGCTACTGCGTTCACACCGGGGTCTAAAGTACCGGGCGGATTAATAAATGTTCTGGTGACGTTGAACTGCGTGCGACTGCTCTTCCCAGTCACAGTCTAAAAAACGTTGCGCTGCCATCAGCAGCTGCTGTTTTAGAGGGGCGAAGCATAATTGTTCACCTGGCGCCTACTCAAAAAGGAGCTAGCCTAGCCAGCTAACCGCCGACATGATATGCTAACGTTAACGATGCGCTAACGTTACGTTAGCATTATCAGCTAACGTTAACGATGCGCTAACGCTACGTTAGCATCATTGCTAACGCATCACGTCGGCGTGAGCTCCACCAATCAGCATGTGCAGCGCACAAGTCACACCCCGAAACTCTGAGAAAGTACTACCTCGCCAGCAGGGACTTTTGGAGGGGAAAATATTTACCCGGACCTTCATTTCGGCCCTGGTTCCTGCGGTGTGAACACACCGAGTACCAGGCCATAGTTCCTAGTTCCGGGGTAAAGTTCCTGCGGTGGGAACGCGGCTTAAGTGACAACCAGGCTTTAGGGACAGAGGTGAAAAAGATCATGACTTACAATGCTGGCCAGTGCTGGATTTACTACCATTGATTGCCTTTTCCCCAAAATGTCTTCTTGCCAGAATTCTGAACCAATAAGAAGCAAACAACAATTTTTTCTTACCAATAACCTAAAAAATAACCACAAATAAATGTCTGAATGCAGCATGCTTTTATTTTTCTGCACCGTGTCTTGAGAGCTCTGTGAGGGTGCGAGTCGGGATCCCCCCGGGTCCGCTCTGAAGCACGGTGGCAGTTCACAGCCTGCTCACAGACCGTACACAGCTCACTGCCCATGGTCATCAGTGCAGCTGGTTACATATTTGATGTGACATCTCCTTCCATCTAATGCATTTTTTATGTCTCTTCCTTTTCCACTCACACGCAGACGGGCCTCTTATCCGCCCTCCTCTGTGAAGGCATGCCACTGTGAACGGCCGTGACCCTTTGGTCCTGCTATGCTATGGAGCACACGCTTTAGGCATCTCACAGATTCCACCTGTCCAGAGACGTTTAAATGTAGAGTGCTGGCGAATTGGCGTGATCATTTGCGACCGTTGCATTGTCGAGATCGAAACTTTTAAGCATTAAAAAAATAGGGAAATCCTTGTCAAAACATTATAAATATCGATGGAATGATTTCTCTTACGAAGAATCATTGATGTATGTTTGATATTAGACGGCATTATACAAGAGGTCCATCTCTTCTCATGCAGCTCCGTCCGGCAATACTGATTTCACAGAACAAGAAACTTCTGGATTAGACTCTTTACACGGCTAAACTGACAGTTTGATGCCGCACCTGTGCTGTGAATATCTGACCATGTTATAATGCACTCAAGTATTTACAGCCTCACTGATTATCTTTCAAACGGTAGTAATGATCCGCAAACCCTACACATGCAACTAGGAGAAATAACACGTCGATAATTGTCCCATTACCAAGGCATTGATTGTCTTAACTGTACTCATACCATACTGATACTGATATCTGTTTTCCACTGCAGATTGTTTCCAGTTTCTGACAAGTCCATTTTAGGAGGATTGTTTAGACACGTGTACAGCGTGTACAGCGCAGTCGTAAAAAGGCTTTGAAATCTTGGGAAACTATCAATATGTTTACTAAAGTATAGAGACAGAGGGTGTAAACGCGAATGTTCATACGGACACTATGTAAAGCTAGTGAGTTTTCTGTACATCAAATCAGCCCAGAATATGTGTAAGCCGTACATCCTGTCGGGGGGTTTATGTTATATTATGCACTGGTGCATGTGAAAGGAAATGTTAGTGGAATATGAATTTCATCAGGCATTTAAACATCTCAGTAGAAATATTATCTTGTCCCATGAAAGGGCAATACAATTTTTTTTTCTTCATGAAAATACATTTATAGTGTATATCAATGTCCAAAACTTAATTAGCAGTTCTTATAAAGAAAATAAGTTAATCAAACGACTTATTACCAAAAACAGCCCAAGCAAAATGCCTCACACACAGCACATGAGCAAACAGGGATTTCGTTGTTCCATTGTGCCACTGTTGCTTCTCCCTTCATCCATATTGTGTGTAAAGTTGTTATTCCCAAAAGGCTCCTGCCTACAGGTTTGAGCGGGAATGTGACGATGTTGGTCTCTGTTTCGTAGACGGCCGACATGTAGGAGAAGTTGGAGAAGCCACTCATCCCTCACAAAGCACCTCCAGCAGTGTTTGCTGGGTAAAAAGACAAAGAACTGACTTTTTGGTCTTCATGATGTTTTTTTTTGCTTCTGCTGCTTCCTTCACTCCTCCGTCGGATGCTGATGTGCCTTTCATCCCTCAGCATAACAGTTCACCATTGATCAATTATCAAGCTGGGTGCGTGCCAGATGCATCGATCGATTGAGAGGGGGAACGAAAGAAGACTTCTGCAAGTGAAGTATGCTCCTCGGTGAACATACGACCAACGACGGCTGACGAAATCTCACACTTCTCTCTCTGCTCAGCGGCGCTGGTGGGAGCCGTCGGAGAGTGTAAATGTACTGTACGTGGCAGAAGGGAATTGATCATGTGGGTGTGTGTGTGTGTGTGTGAGCGAGCCTGTGAATGTTAACACATGACTGCATGTCATCGTGTGTTGCTGCCTTTGTATATGTGAGGCTCGTTTGACAGTACAAGAACTCTTTTCTCTTTCTCTGTGTGGCACAGAAGGCTTTCTGCCTGGTCTGCAGGAGACCATGCGGAGACGTTGGGTCGGATGAAGTGGCCCAGAATGGAATCACTCTCACGTATGTGGCCGTGCAGCCCTGAATCACACTCCCCGGCTGCACCGCAACGCTCGGTCTGTCCTTCAAAAAGAGAGGGAAGCTTTCCACCATTCCTTCCTTCTTGCAATTATTTCAACTGGGTGTGAGCTATTGCACTTATTGGCTGGGGCAAGGCACCGGCTGCCTCCCCTTTCATTGGCTACCTGGACACCTCTGTGCCGTCTCCCATTGGCTGCCTGGAGGAAAGTGGGAGGAGAGCTCTCCCCATCCTCCCCCTGTGGCAGAGCGTGTAAATGTAAAGACTCTTTCTCTTCCTATTATCTGAGTGGCTGCGGGTTTGGTGTCTGCCTCCGAGCGCGTGTGTGTGTGTGCGCGCGTGTGTGTGTGTATCGGAGGGAGAAAAGAGATAAAGAGAGAGAGCGTGAGAGAGGGAGAGGCAGGCAGCGTTTTCTTCTCCCCCCTTTAGCCTCCCCGTCTCCCTGCTCCCTGTCACTCCATCCTTCCTCCCCTCTCCTGGACCACCCCTTCAGCCCCGCTTTCAGCCGGACCAAGACCCCCCCTCCCCACCACCCAGACCACCCCGGGACCCTTTGACTCTCCTCATCTCTCCGTCCCACCAAGCAAAAGCTCTCAGCAGGTAAGACTCTGCTCTTCCGGCTGGTGCTGAGGCTTCAAAAAGTACTTCCCGGCTCTCCTTCTGCTCTTTTCTTTTTTTTTTTTGGTTTCCTTTGAACTCGGCTGTGTCTGTTCTCTCCGGCCTCTCCTCCTTTCCGGCATGCATATTTCAAGTTTCCCCTGTGGCGCTCCTGTCCCTCTCAGAAAAGTGACACAGTTTGCATGAGATGAAATCAGTGAGGTCAGTGTATTATTCTTCATGCTCTGATGTCAACACCCCCCACTCCCCCCCCCTCCCTCCTCTCTCGCTCTCCCTCTCTACCACACAATCTCCTCATCTTCTTTCCCTCTTGTCTTTTGCGATCTCATACCCTCCGGCTTTGAGCGTGTGCAAATTCTTTGTGGTAAAGTGAGTTACAGAATTTTAATTCTGCCCAGAGGACAACATGGCGTGTTTTCGGTTACGGAAAATGCCTCTCTAATTCATTTTTTGAAAAGTGTTTATGTTAGTTGGTGATGGCTATTTATAGGTGCTGACAAGCCAGGCACACGTGTTTCCGCTTCCACGACGCCCGGGACAGAGCAGAGGACTGTCCACTGGCTGCAGAACGCATGACATTGCACAAAGTGTAATGACTTTACGAGGCATTGACATCATTGCCTGATTGAATCGAGCAGCGTGGCCCATAAAGCAGTCCTGGCAACAGCAATGAAGGAATACATCTGTAGAGCAGAGGAGACACTCGCCCAAAAAACTGCTTAGTTCTTCATCCGCACATCCTGTGTGTGTGTGTGTGTGTGTGTGGAAGAGATACTGTTAAATTGCTGGAGACATCAATACTGTCAGCCTGGAGTTTTTAAAGGCACTCTATCATATCTGAAAATTGGACCTTACAACAATGTCGACTAAAGATGGATACAAATCTAAGGTTTTTATTCTTAGAATCAGTAAATGTTGTAATTTAAACATTACATTTCCAATACGATGTCTGATCAAGATAATTTCAAAATAAATAAAAAAATACAACATTATTATATTACATTAGCAGGTCAGGTCTCTACGTAGAACTATAACGATAAGTAAACTGTTTTCATTATGCAATCATACCAAGTTTGGCTGCGACTTTCAACCATAAAAACCAAATTGATGGATTGACCTTTCTATCAGTCCAAATTGTTTTTTTTTAATTTATTCAAAAAGAGCATCTGTGACAAAGCATCTTGGGTATGCGAGTTGTCGCTTTCGACCACTGAACAAAATAACAGAAATCTCGGACAACTTCAATCTAACTTGGGATATAACGTTTATTTAAAATTGTTATGAAGGCCGTGTTGATGTTGTTGGCAGCGATCACATATTTACGCATTTAGGTTGTTGCTGTATTAGTACGTGTAACTTGGGTGTCTCTCTTTGTGAAGAAACATGCAGGCGTTTGGCCAGAAGCAAAGTGTTCACTATGACATTCACTTCCATGTATCATCACAAACAGCGTGTTGACAGGAGGCCTCTTTTGTGACTTATGTACATACAGATGATTTCGGATTTACTTTTTGCTCATAGAAAAAAGCTCTTTCTTACTCATGCTTTAAAGGGGTGGAAGCCTTCACGTCGGCTTTCATCATCATCTAAACAAACTATACATGTGAAACCAACGGTCATAGTCCAGGTTTAGTGAAATTCAAGAATAATAAAAGAAATAACTAAATACTAATATTCATTGAAGGGAAAAGGCGTTTTCTGGAAAACGTAACATGTGTGTTGTTTTCCTCCCAGCCGCTCTTCTGCAGCCTTATTTAATGCACTTGCTGCACGTCGTCTCCTTCGGTGTAAGCTCCCATGAGAATGCATACATAAAACCTGTCGTAGAATGACGCATTTATTAGCCTCGCTGGTGTGTTTTGCACATTTCCGCTTGTTCACGTGCATTCCTCCGTAAGCCACAGCTTTGAGCTTAATTCCGGCTGCATGCAGTGGATGCAGACAATGAGTGTGCATCGCCGTGTCAGACCAGTTTTACACTCGCGCATCACATAATGACACAGATGTCAGTCAGGGGCACTAGGTGTCGTGAAGGTTTGGAAATCGAGTCGAGCGAAACCAGCAGAGTGACAGCATATGAAATGTGAGCGGACAGGCGTTTGTTTTTCAAATAATGTCCCTGAGAAACAATGAGGCTGGGCAGAAGATGCCATATGGCCCACTGGCTCGTAACCATTTAAGTGAATCTTCACTAATCATATGTTGTAACCTATATGCTTTATGAATTCCTCTTTCCACTGCTGATTTAACCTAGCGGTAAAATGGTGGATCACGTGATCACATGTATCCAGCTTATTCCTTCCATGTAAGGCCGATGCTCTGCAAGCAGCTGGCCCTTTGTGCCGTGGCCCATTGGAGCCGCTCCGGATCTCCCGCTGGCCTGGCACGGGTCTCAGAGTGCCGGGAGTCGCCTGGGAAGGGGCTGGCTCAGTGTGAAAAAGGGCCCCGACATTGACAAGCTAGCGTCTCTCACGGACGGAATGATGGAGGGAAAATGGTCGCATACAAAAGGCCGGCAGATGAGGGAAGTGTGTTCGGACCGTCGGGGAGGAATGACTGGTTCTGTTTTCAGAAAACTATCTCCAAACGGACGACTACTGCTTACGATTACGATTAAATTTACGTAGAATATATCATTTTTATTTGGTTAAACCAGTTCTATTCTAAGTATGAATTGATGTTTTGTGGACTTAAATACACCAATCAGTTATTAAACCTTAAGTGTTAACACACAGTAAGAGATTGTGTTGCATAAATACAAACCATAATATACCACAATGTGTTCATAAATTATCTTAATCAACTTGAAACCCCAAATGTTTTAAATGAGTTTATAAAAAACTGCTTTGAACTCCTGTTATTTTGGTAAACGAAGAACATCACAAACAATATTAGATACGTTTTATCTAAAGTGTTCACTGAATTACAGAAATCTGGTCTTTATTTAGGTTTTATTTTGAATATTATAACTAATAAAAAATTACACCTAAACAAGAACCTGCTTTTGTTTTCTTTTGGCTTTTAAGGGCTTTGGGGTAATTTACCGTTCTGTTTGCCTTTTACAGCAACAGAAGAGACTGACTTATTTGTTTATAGGTCAAACTCTGTTTATTAACATCTGATATCATATTTTTTTTTTATCAAAGACGTTTTTAAAATGTAATCGTAAATATTCATACACATATTATCAAATAACTGTTGATATCTGACAGTTAATGAGCTGCTTTCAACCTACATGTTTATTGTTTCTTTCTTCGCTAATTCAAAAAGAGAGCTATCATATCAGCTATAATAAATGACATAGTTGACCAAATTATTATACTTGAGGTCGGAATTTGTATGATCGGTCTTGATGACCATTTCCTGAATATTTTAGACACATTGTTTAGCATGTTTAGCTTTGGATTGATGCAGAAATGTTTTGATGTTTTGAATAATTTGTTTTACTACATTCAAAACGGCTACTGCCTGATTGATTACACAGATTGATATCACAGCATGCGCACTCTTAATAAGAGTGCGCATGCTGTGATAATTTAATAATAATAATAATTTAATTCATGATACAAAGGGGTTCACCATCCCCTTCCATTCAGGTGGACTGAGACCTCCACAGAACCCCTGGCTATTAAGGGTCAAAGGGCTTCCACATCACACCTTCTACAATCGCACAATGTGGAGCTAGATATTACTAAGAAATCTTTTCGTCCTGCTTGTGATAGCGACAGGAATGCACTAATGCGCAGAAATTAAAAAACACAAGCTCAGCGGATAAAATACAAATAATCCATTGGATGCTCCAGCTGCCGCTGACTTTTTTTTCACCTCTTGATTAGTTAGCAGCCTTCTGTCACTGAGCTGGGCTGTAAACTTAAAAAACAATCTATCCTGTGTCATAATTCATAACAGAATGCGAAGGGTCGGGCAGTGATGCAGTGCCAGAGGCTGAGATTAAACACGGCACCTTTTAGAGCGATTGGAGAGAATTATGATCTTTGAAATCTCAGGGCCTTTTTGTATTTCCAAAGGTGTAATTTAAGCCGGTGAAGGGCTACAAGATCAATCAGAGAGGATGCAGAGTCGGGAGAGGAAAAATGAAAGCGGCTGCCGGTTAAGAAGGGAAAGGTGGAGCAGGAACAGGGCTTCTGCCTTTCCTGCTGCTCTCTCCGGGTGGTGAAGTACGATCATAAATAGGCGGTTCTCTGCCCCTTGTGTTGGTGCTATTTTTATACGCGCTAATGCAGGGGGTTTGGAGAACCAGCTCAAGTGGTGAAGTGACAAGACCATATTATTGTTGGCTTGGCATACCCATGGAGGACGGTTGTGACAGAATTACCCATGTGTTGTTCATTCTTTATTACATCGGCTCTGATGGGCTTTTTGCTCAGTAGGTTTTTCTGGGTAGGGATTGTGTTTTGGTTCAAGATGTTATAGTTAGTTAAGAAGTAAAGTTAGTTAGTCATCCATAGGTCCATGTTTTTTCTGTCAAAACAGCGTGGTGTTGAACCAGAGAGGGATAAAATGAATGGTATGCCGCAATAATTTGGCTAGTAGTTTGACATTTGATAAGCACAATGGAAAGAAGGTCACTGGAACTTTGAATGATGCGAGATACATTTTTAACTATTCATTCATTCAAATGAGTCGGATTGTGGTTTGCAAAAAGAGAACATTTGTACCTTATAGTAGATTCAAATATATATTGAAAATACAGGGATGACATGGTGTTAGTGAGCAGTGCCGGCCCGATCCTCTTGGGGGCCCTAAGCAGAATTTGATTTGGGGGGCCCCCTCCCACCACGCAGAGTCACCTGTGCTAGAAGATTATTGGCACAAATGTCACGCTATAATGTTATAATACAAAACTAGCGCTGCTTGCAGCACTGAACGGGCCTTAGCCTCCCCTTGCATGTCGGGGGGGGGGGAGCGGTCAGCCACAAATGTGGTCAAAAAGTGAAAAGAGAAGAAAAAAAAAATCTGGTCCCAGGCAGGAATCAATTCCAGACCTCTGGCTTCCTAAGCAGAGACCTTATATCTGAGCTATCCTTCATGCTTGTCAATGCACGCATGTGAGCCGGCTCCTTCCTCCGGCTTGCGGCTCGCGGTTCGCCGGCAGCTTGGGGGCGAGCTGCGGGCAGCCGCTTAGTTCGCTTATGCCTCGGGCCGGCTCTGTTAGTGGGCACCCCAAATTCTATTCAGATTTTTTGGGGGTGAATAATATGCATAAACGTACATTCACATGCTTATGTAGAGTACTATTATCATACCAACTCAATCAGTAGAGGAGAGAGAAGATCAACCGAGTAAGAGACGGGGTGACAGTCATACCTTTTCAGAATAATTAAGAAAAAACATATGTTCTTCATGGTCCTTATTGGCAGGTCCATCTTTGACTGCTTATTTCTCAACTTTCTGTTACGGGTTGCATGGTGGTGTACTAGCTATTGCAGTAGATTTCCGGGTTATGTGGAGTTTGCAAGTTTTTCCTGTGTCAGCGCCGGTTTTCTCCCCCCACAGTCCCTCCAGTTAACTATCCAGTTGATCACTCTAAATTGGTGTGAGTGTGAATGGTTTTCCATCTTTATGTGTCAACCCTGCGTTATGGTTTGTTGACCAGTCCAGAGCTGACGCTGCCTTCAACCAATGGCAGCTGGGATCGACTTCGCCCCCCCCCCCGTGACCCTAGCCTAGGTATGTCTGCAACACATATGTAATAATAATATTATTAGAATAATAACATTTTAAAATATGGTCTGCACACAGAGGTGGCTCTCTCTACCTGCAGAGTTTCAATGGCCAATCTGTTCTCACCATCCTGCAGGCAAAATAATGCCTGACTCTGAATGTACGACTTCTTTGTACATCTTGCTGCTGTGCACCATGCGAGCGTCTCGTTACTCCCGTGATTCTCTAAAGATTTCCATCACTCGTACAAACTTCAGACACCTTTAAGTGCTGACAATCACCTGTTTTTCAACTCCCATGGATTTACCGTTTCAACAGCAAACTTGTTTTCATAATAATACTTAGAAATGTATTTTCACTAAGCAGAGGCAGAACATATAAAACAGTCATATGACAGTGCAGCGTCTGCCGACAGCGTGAGGTCCCGCAAATAATGCACTGTAGTCTGGATACGACCAAAACAATGAAGATCACAGCGTCATCCACAGTGAGTGTGGAAACTATTTGTAAAATGTTGTACTATGATCTAGTCATACTGAATATGATGATTCACATTCAGCACATAAACACTTCCGTAGGCACAGAAAATGCACTTTGTGTACTTAAAAAAAACAGACGTATCTGCAGCTTACAGTGAAAACGCACGTCTGGTGATGTTAGGAGAAAGAGTAGCAGATATTCTAAAGCCCATCTCCTAGCCTGGGCTCTTGGCACTCGCCGCTGCCTCTCAGCGTTTTTGCTTGATTAAAAAGCGCCCAGGAGTTGGTAAGCGCGTGGTAGGTGCGAGCGCACACCCTGACAGCTTAACATACTGATTATTCAAGCCTCTTAGGCTAAGCCACGGCTCTCGAGTGATGAACGTCAACTCCCCTCCTCTGCCTCACACAGTCTCAATTTCTCCCTCTCTTTTATTCTTTTTTTCAAAAGAGTGGAAAGCCAGTGACAGCTCGCAGAAAGCAAACCTGTTGTCTGGGAAGTGGAGGGAATCAGTGACACAGTGATTCATACACGCTTTATTTAGACATAAACCCCCCCGGCGTAGGGTCCTTGCCCCCAACTTGTATGGCTGGTTATTGTCCCTCCGCTGTGGTTTAATGCATCGGTGGTTGTCCGCTATACTCTGATGTCCTCCGGCAAAGGTCACATTATCACCACTGTTTTTTCAATATAGCTAATTGTGCCCTTTTTCTTGGACGCTTAATGTGTAGGATCCTGTAATGGTTCACGATGAATTGCCACAGGGATGTTTTGTAAGTGGTGTGTACCGTTGCTGTCTCTTTCTGTGTCGGCTGTGGGTTCGCTCAGCTTGCTGGCAAAGGCCAGGGCCGCTACCACCGAGTCACACCTGCACAACAGATCGGCCCCAGCTGGAGGCCGAGGCAGGAACCGACACAGCAGACGCTCAGCTCATGATTCAACTCCTGAAGTGGACACGTTCAATGGAATAGAGAATAAAATGCCACTTCAACAGCAATGTATTGTCTTTAATCAGGTGTAATCCTTCAATAATAAACCACCAAAGTCACGATGAAAACAATACAAATGTTCTATTGCTAAGATGTCAGCCAGATGTCTTCCCTTGTTATATTCTACACCAATACGTAAGTCAAATTTGATAGCTACTATCAAATCTTTAAGGCAGCAGGACGAAGCATTTCAAAACACTTTTACAAAGTGCCTTACCAGTAACAAAATCCTATTTATGATATTAGTGCAAAATCAATGCTTTTGCTGCACGTCCTCTCCACTTGCCTGCATGAAGAAATGGACCGCAGGAGGCGGATCTATGAAGCAGTTTAGCAAATTGCCTATCAAAGATATTATTATGTTATTGACTGATTTTTCGTGTTGGAATAGTTATGTTAACGGGAATAGTAATGCATGTTTGATACTTTCCTTATTTTATGTTAAATCATACTGGGATGTTTGCTGAAATTGATTGGATGACCGTACCTGGTAAACGTTCAGCTGCCACTGATTTGGTGATTGCCTCTCAACATTTCACCGACGATCTTTGTTAAAGAGCGTTTTCATGATCTGAGGTATTTTAGGCTGGTGAACAAGCCCGGGCAACAAGTTGATTAACCCTTCTGTTCAATCCCCTTCATGTGTCTCCTGTCTCAGAGGACAAAAAACGATGCCATAGCTGTGCTCTCTGTTTCCCTGACACACTTTGCCTGAATGCTCTCTTTATTCATTTATATCATTTTTATTTTCACTTTTCTACTTTACGGCTTGCGTTGAGGGGGATGCCAAGTCAGCGGGAACTCAGCCGAGTGTGCTTAAGCAGATGTAGAAAAGGACGGGAGCTTGAGAAAACCCTTCCGTGGGTTGCTGCCACTGGGGTGCGTTCAGCATCTTGCGTAGTGGCTTTGACGGGTTTGTGTGTGTGTGTGTGTCAGGGTGGAGGTGTGGGCGGGTGCAGCTGTAAGAAAATGGGGGCAGCTTAAAATCCCATTAGCCTGCTCTGTGCTTTTCCACCTACCCATATGTACAACCTAATTCATTAATCACCAAAAATTTCAGAGACCCCCTCTAGGGGACACATTTCACAATTCCATCATCTACTATTAGGAGTAGTATTTGGACCGGATGCACCAAATTAATGCTGAAAGTGTACTTTGACTCTTAAATGAACTGTCAAACGTCACCTTTTGGCAGAGCGTTGATGTGTCCTCATTTCTCCCTGTCTGTCTTTCTTTTCATCCCATATTAGGAAAGAGCAAATGCTCTTAACCCTCCCTTCTTCCTCTATTATTTATTTAATGGAGTACTGAATCTGTGTCAGTGCAACTGCTCGCATATTGTTCCAGACCTGGTGTGCTATAGTGGCGTTCCTTCTCAACTTCCTTTGCTTCGTTGTTCTTTTGTGTTTACGTGACATGCTCTTGTCCTTTTATGTCATCTCTTTGAGTGATCCCTTGGTGACATTAGTGACATTATATATGACATTGCCATATTAATGCTTGTCATACTGATGCTTGGTCCAGCGTCTACATACTCCCCTACATCGTCAGTTTTGCATGTGCCGGGACCATGTCTGTAATATAAACGTGTTAATGCACAGGAGCTCTTCAAAAAAAGGAACATTTCTTTGCAGGACAATAGATTCAGACAATAAAACGACTTAGTTAAGGGTACGGGACTCGCGTGACTAAGGACACCAGCGACTAAGGTGGATAATGATTCAAGTGACTGACTACTTTTGACACGATGTCAAAGTTGACCTTTTGTTTTTGACACCACTAGATGTTTCCTGGACCAAGGACCTGCGATTATTTGGCCAAACCAACCCCCTCTCAGTCACGCAGTGTAAACCATATCGCACTATTGTTTAATAATGATTGCAGTCCTCGTGCATTGCATCCTAAAGCATTATTTGATGGCTCCGGATTGAGAACGGATTGGTATTGACACTGTGATACACCAAGTGGATCACATTAACTGCAAAAACATCCTCTTGATCCCTTTTTTTTGTACATTTCTTACCGCTCAACGTGAGCTGAGCCACAATCTGTTTCCCTGCAGGAGAATCCAAAGAGGAAGCAGGCTATATAACCAGCATGGTGTGATCTCCGCGCACACAGATTTGACGGCAGTTGATCCATTGGCTAATTTGCTTTCGTCGTTCTGCAAGAGGAAAGGGCAGTATGACATCACAAATTACCCCTCCACCTTTTAATAATAATGTTCGCTCTGCTGCTTCCCCCCGCCCACAATCACGTTGCCACACATTAGCATATTGCTGTTGTCATGAGCAAACCCTGCAACTGTAATTGTTGGTGGGATTTCACTGTGTTTACTAGAAAGGTTAAATTCATCCGTGCCTTTTTATTTGATTCTCGGGAAACACCAGGGGCAAAGTCACAAACACATGGATGCCAGTTACAAAAGCCCCACAAAGCTGCATAGTTAAGTATGGATAAATACATGCGTGTATGTGTCTGTGTGTGTATGCTCACAGTCTGGAAAGCTACAAAAAAAAGCCCTTCAAATGTAGGATGTTCTTAATTTCCCTCCTCTCGTAGGGATTAAGTGTTCTAAACTCCAGAACATCAAAGAGTTTCCGTCTCTGTGTTGACGAAAGGATCTATGATGAATGTGTGGAGATGTCAAATGCATCTGGGGATGAAGGATATTAGGCTTCCCCTGAGACACACATACGTCTTCACATAAGAAACAAACAAATTTCTACCACACACGTTGAGCCTATGTATCACATGTGACTGGCTGTTTTAGCTAAGTGGTGCTTCATTGCCCGCACTGACTCATCCCCATGCGTCATCTCACGTGGACAGATACACACTGAAGCCCTTGGAACTACTGTACTTGTAAATCTGCACATTATTATTGGTTCATTGGTGCAATGAACAGCATGAAGGTTTTTGGGATTGGAATAATTTCACCTTTGATGTGTAGCTGCATTCATTTGCATGTACATCAGAGCACCAGTTCTGTTCAAAGATCTTCTTAGCCGCTAACCTCATTAATGTGGTTTGATCAAACAGTCTTTTATTATCTTCTATCTGCTATTTGGCAATGGGCTTCTCTCTCACAGGGTCAGAACGCCACGGACGGCAAGAAGACCATTTTTGGGGTCACACAATGGGTTACCAAGATTGCTCATCAATAGTCTGGGGTGAAGCAATGAACTAAAACATCCTGAAAAAGGGAGAATTGGTAGTTGGGTTGATGTATAATATGCATGCTGCTTATGTTGTTGTTGTTGTTGTTGATTGAAAAGCTATTGTAATGTGCCCTTCTAAATTGCCCCTCGGGGACAAATAAAGTGCTTTGAATTGAATTGAATTGAATTGGGTAGCTTTGTAGAGCTACTAAAAGTTAATTGCAGATAACTGCCATTCGTTTCATGTATTTTTTTTGTATTATTGGTTTAATTGATACAGGACAGTGGAATCGTAAAGTTAGCCAAAAGGCTATTTTTCATCCCCATAAGAGGGATATTGATAGTTGTGTAGTGTTCTGCAGTTTGGAAGTTACCCTCTGCAATTTCTGACCACCAGATGTCTTTTTCCTAGACTTCCTCATTTGCACCCGAGTGAACACTGACAAGTCCTGTTCAAAACATTTGAATTTGAAATCTTGATATGGTTTTCACATCTTTTTAACTTTACAATACCTTTATTGTTCCTTAAAAGAAATATTTCTGTAGCTTTATATCTTGGGTCATTAAATAGATAGAAATAGTATTACTAGACATGATGACACTGTGTATATTTGCAGAAGGATCATGAAAAAGCAATGGGTTGTTTTAAGGGTTCAAGATATTTGTCATCACATTTTAAGTGTTTAGTTAGGCCAGTCAATGAACTTGCATTGGTATTAAAATGACGATTCCAAATAAACGGCCTCTTCAAATGTGTGTGAGTCAGAGTGAAGGGAAAGACACTGAATGGAGCAGCCAGCTTTCGTCAGTTGAGAAAAATCACTGAAGAAGGAATAAAGCTAAGTTAGTTTAACATCATTAAATCCGAAACTCCCCACCTTAGGGAGAAATCAAGCTACATTTGCAGAACGTCTTGATAAAAAAGGAGAAAATCTGGTAGGTTAATACAGTCTGTCAGAAAAAAAATTACTGGTCAACAGTTTGTGACTGGTAATTTATCAGCTTTATCAAAGCTGGCACTTTTATCCGTGGACAAAATGTACCAGTAAGGGGAAAAAACAGCTGTGCAATATCCATCCACATAAGGGGGTTATGTCTCGGGATGCATGTAACTCGTTTGGCTGACTGTGTGTAAAGAATTCGAATACATCAGACAAGAAACATTATAGATTTCCACTTAAATACATGCAACTGAGATATGAATATACCTGATTTTCCTCTTTCCTTATAGAGATGTATATCCTCAACTACATCAATGTTACTCATATGGCAATGGAGAATACAGTGAAATAATCATAAAAAAAGATAAAATAATGATCTCAGTTGGTAAAGTAATATCAGTTGTATCAGAATTTAGAATGATCAGTGATGAAAGTGAGGCGTAAACACCTCCAAATTATAAAAAACAAATAAATTCTAATCACAAATACAATTAATTTCATTTATAAAGTAGATTTTGGTAATTCATAAAACGATTTAGGTGTGCGTGATTAAGTTCTGATGCTTTAATTTAATTTAATTTAATTTAATTTAATTGGTGGTGAAATTGTGTTCCTCTGTTTAGCCTACAAACACCAATGAGCTGTGTGTGACCCCAGACTGCTGGCAGGGAGATGCTGCATGTTTGAATCAGGATTCAGAGGAGATGGGAAAAGTCAAGGTGTGATGATGGACTTAAAGCCAAAGATTCTGGCTCTTCTCACTGTAATTGGAAATATGCTTCATTGAAATTACTTGTAGACATTATTCTAAGATGATCAGTCATTTTCATCCTCACTTAATACACTGTGTATGCCAATTGAAAGCAAAACATATTGCATGAACATGGAAGTAATTGTCTTTGAGGTGAAACGGATTAGATCACGTGTCATAAAACGTAAACGAAATAATCGTCGTCTTTTTAAAATGTTTGAAATGTATCATTTGTATGCAAAGCTCTGTGTCGCAATGTTAATGGACGTTGTGACAAAGGATGGACTGATTTGAATGACCGGTGTGAAGTACTGTATAATTTATAAGACACTGTAATGTAATGGCCCATGAAATTGTCCCGACGGGCCTCAGTTTGTTTTTTATGGTTTGAATTGTACTCAAACCCAAGTCTCATTTTCACATCCATCAGGGTTGAGCATCTGCAATGTAGATATTATTATAGTATAAAAAGAGAGTCAAAAGTTTTACCATTTTAGCATGCAGTCGGTAGCCTGACGTAGTCATACTCAATTCTAGTTTGAGTCTGATACTGCTCCATTGAGCTGTGATTATGGGGTGTGTATCAAAAGAAAAAAATGCCTCTGCACTCAATTGGATAAACCTACAACCAATAAGAGCAACGGAGGGTGTGACGTATGTTAGGCGACGCCTAGTTGCCGAATCCCGTAGGAAGGACACCGAAAACATCTTTCTTATCAACAAATGCCTTGATCGCGTTTCTCTGTTCCTTTTTTAAAATGATCTCGCTGTCGATATCTTTCAGAACAGGCCTGATTGCAGAATCTACACACCTCAATTCTCCAGCGGCAGCCAGCGTTGTTTCAACGCAAGCGCTCTTTGGTGACGTGGTTGATTACGTTACTGTTGAACATCTGTCCATCATCGTATAAAGCCCGCCCTGACAATTTGATAGGGCCGCCCGATTTTGGGCGAGCAATACTCGCGCCACTACGGAGCAATGCCAGACCGAACTTCCCGACCAAAAAACGTTGTGGGCCGGACTAAGTTCGGAATGGCACCCAGGCTATGCAGTCGGACCTTTGACACTCGTCACCTCTCCGTCTCCATGAATCCATTAACAGTCTCCCCGATAGTATCCCGGGTATTACATTGTTGTATGTTGGTGGCTGTTGGGGCATGCAAGGCATATGCAAAGCTTCTCCGCAAGCTTGTTTTCA
Source organism: Apeltes quadracus (assembly GCA_021346845.1). Lineage (NCBI taxonomy): Eukaryota > Metazoa > Chordata > Actinopteri > Perciformes > Gasterosteidae > Apeltes > Apeltes quadracus. The sequence goes on along the minus strand of CM037932.1, from coordinate 4,950,041 downwards.
ATAGGTTGCAGCCGACTTAACTGCAAATTGGGGCCAATCAGTGAACACATTTGTGTTATTTGACGATACTTTAACTTACCCTACATATGATTTCATACTGCCTGAAACACTCGGCGCCAGTACGCTCGCCTGGTGTGCTTTGGGATAACCGGTTTGAGGACTAATTACAGACAATTGGCCCCCTTTGTTTTGGATATCTGTTGAATTGGAATACATCCGAATTCTTCAATTGCTTCCTGACGGCGTCTTTCTGATTCTGCGTTTCAGCCAGGCAACACCTTCACCGGACATTCGGAATCTTCAGTTCTTTCAACACATCACCAGAAGAAGCTCACGGCTCGGTTGAACTTCTGTGCAACAGCTCAGAGAGAATAATCAATCCTTGGTGTATATGATATCATGACCTTTGAATAACTCAAAGGATTGGTACTGTCTGTTGACCTATGGCAACCAAAGGGACCATTCACCTCATTTACTTTTCTAGCATATGCTGGTCAATCCCATGATGATTTGGCCAATGTGCCCAAATCAGTAGAGCAGTGTGTTTAAGTCCAAAGGAGATGAGTGAGGCCCTCAGCAGCCCACAGCTACTCGCTGACTCTCTGACTTTTCAATATTATGCTTTTTTAATTGAAGTTGTGTGTGTTTCAGTCATGCAATGAGAAACACAACGGGAAAACTGAACATTTAAGGGCGAAACAGAAACTCAAATGCAACTTTGAGGGTGGACAGGCTTGCCCACCATCTTAGAAACATGCTGTTTCTCCACTGTTAGTGAACACAAGATGAAAACTTCAGGAGTTCTAAAAAACATAAAACAATAAGTATGGTATATTATTTTTAGTAAATTAGCTTATTAGTCTGTTCTGTGCTAAATGGTATTTGGATTTTATCAGCTGATGATGTTGAGTGGTTTAATTATGATGGAAAGTTCTCTTGGTAGATCAGGTCATAAAGCCATTTACCATTCACATCTTGCAATGGTGTATTAAGGAAAACCTTTTACAACATTCTTAATTATAATTATATAATATAATTATACTCTATAATTATGCTGATGCAGGACTCATTCATAGTGCAGTGTCTTGTGACAAAAAGTGTAGTTGTAACACTCTGGGCCCACCTACACATAACCCGAGATGAAAATAGAAAGAGACATACATACATACCACATGTGTCATGCGCATGCACATGTCTCGTGTTTTCAACCCGTGCACACATCACAAACAGGCCCTGCACACACGCGGTTCACAAACCGCCAGCGACTGTGATGAGCCGGCAGAAAGAAGAGCTTCTCTGGGCATAAATATGTCCAGCCTCAAGATATACAGCTGGCAATACCATCTCCAGTTGAAGCCTCGCTGATTGCTTCCCCCCCTCTTTCCTGCAAGTCATGCAGGCGTGTGATGCACACAGACAAAAGCATGGCCTCCCACATGTGCACGCAGAGCACAGACATGAAGTAAGGACATGGGGAGGGGAGGGGTCAAAGAAGGGATATATTACAAAATGCAAATGACCTCTCAGTTTAATTGAGGATCATGCAAACACATCCATCCATCTTGCGGTGATGCCTTGTGCTGCAGCCTGCAAACAAGAAGGCAGCGTGGGAGGTCACTCCAGAAACAGGACACCCAGATGGCTTCTTAAAAGGTTTTACTTATTTCAAGTAATTAGTATGTAAATCAAATCTGCTAAAATTTTACTTACATGGCAATACATGGCGAGGTGTATGAATCACTCTTCGTCTAGATCACTTTACTTTACCGAACTTGCTTTTGCTTTACAATTTCCTCCAATAGGAGAGTAGAACTCAATGATGTAACTCCAAGAATGCACATCAAAGTTTGAGAAACTTTAACTGTCTAAAACACCAAATGACTATTGCGTGATAGTTGTGTAGTTGGCTTGATGCTTAAGTTGTTCAGCGTTGACAAAAAAAAAACTGAACCAGAAAAATCCCTGAAACGCAGCAGTCAAGAAAGCTGATGCACACTTCCAAAAAACGTAGCATGACTAATCCCTCCTCCCAAATGACAAGGCCGAGTCATCTTGCACACAATGAATGGTCTCCCTCTAACTGACTTCAAAGCAACGAAAACACAGACTTGAGCGATGAAACTACATTCTGTTGGTGACGCACTTTTCAGCAGCATTTGCTAAAAAGCTTGATGGGGCCAGCTAAGCTCCAGTGATTGGCCTTTGTGTGTGAAAGTGACCACTTAAGTGCTGTGCAGCCCCTCCTGACTGCGTTCGTAGGCATAAGCACTTCCTCTGACTTTTCGCCTGCCCTTGCTGTCTGTTTGTGTGAAGAGAATGTATCGCTGTGCGTGTGTGTGTGTGTGTGTGTGTATGCAGCACAAATGCTCACTGGTGCATTTGTGGTGTTTTTTTCAATGGCATGCATTTCTGTAAGAGGTAGCACCAAGTTGCCTTGGCTCATTGTGGTGCTGGATGTTTGAAAATGACTGCAGTTAAGCAGCTAGGAAAAGAGAATATTCACACACCTGAATAGTGTCCACAAGCAAAATATGAGCCTTAATATGATGTTTGTTTTATTTTAGCATCCCTCATGTTCTTTAACTTTCTGTATTACAACATAGTATATATTTTATACCAGCAAATGCGTGATTGCTAAGTGGCAAAAAAGTCTCCTCAATTTTTTGTGTTGCACTTGCTGATGACAAACTAAGGGCAAAAATCCATGAAGGATTTTTCCCCAAACGAAGTGTGAAGTACAAGCCGCTAACCAGAAAAGATACCCACACGTTTGCTGTTGTCTTTATGCCCTCAGTCAGCCAATAACACGGTCGGCCAGTCCACCACAGTGATCCAGACCAAAGCGTCTAAACAACTAATGGCTGATGTGGATTCAAATCCAGTTCGGTGTTCCAGTCATGCCCCCCAAGGATAAATTGTTATCACTTTGATGTTCCACTGATTGTCTCTCTAGTGCAGGGGTGTCAAACGTACGGCCCGCGGGCCGGAAACGGCCCGCCAGATGGTTCAGTCTGGCCCGCGGGATAAATCTGTATTACTGAAAAAAAATAAGAATACACTTCTATAAAATCTGCAGTTCCTATATTGTCCGCTAGTGGCGCTGTTTCACGTCTATCGCTTTACCCGCATTTTCTGTTGACCCTGGCACCCTCTTCAGTGAAATGTCTTTGTCAAAAAAGAGAAAAGTGGACACAGGGTCGGATTTCCTACATGTTCATGGAGGTGAATCACAATCACTGTGATCAGTTTTTATGCATGATGCACTTAAATAAATGTTAAACTGGGTGAAAATGTTGTTGAAATTGCACATTACTTTTCTTAAAAACTCTTAGGTTGTTGATAATATATTTATTAAAAGGACAATTCATTGCATATAAAGATTTTTATAATTTACTTCTTCTCTGCACTAATACAAAGAAGAAAGTGGACTTATTGTTAGTTCTATGTCATTTTAGAATGAGTTTACTGGTCTGGCCCACTTGAGATGCGATTAAGTTGTATGCGGCCCCCAGACCAGAATGAGTTTGACACCCCTGCTCTAGTGTATCCCTTTGGTCATACTTTTAATTTTATGCATACTTTGGTTTACAATAGGCGGGCCCTTTACTTTGTGCAACAACTTGCAAAGGAAGTGTTGCTGCTTGCAAACGGAGGGCTGCTCTGGTGCCCTCCGGTGAAATGATGATTATGATCTGACGGGATTCATAGTGCCGGCGCAGATTGTATTCTTTGAGACAAACAGCCTTTTCTTTGCATTGAATTAAATACCCTGCATTCTGAATCAATTTGTCTCTTACTAAACCTTTTCTCCATTATTCCGTTCTATTTGACAACGGCTAGTCTTTTATATGCGTGGCCAGACTGAAAAAAAATCATAATGCATCTGGTATTCTTCAGGGGGCCGGGCCAAATGTGGAGGCGGGCCTTAGTTTGGAGACCACTGGATCAGGGTGTCGTAGCAGCTATTCAAGAAATATTGGATCGTATGTTCAAACAATAATAAGTGACAATGGTCTACGGACGTGTGTGAAGTTCCAGTTTGAATTATTCCTCCGGTTTTTTTCATCCAATAATTGTATTATTAGTTAATTTAGGTTACAGTCTATATGTGGACAAACATAACTGCAGGAATCATCGCCAGTGACCCAGAAATGTTTGTGGAATCTCTTTTTTCTTTTTAGGCATTTCAAGCCTAACAATATTAGCCACAAATACAGTACATAACACCTACATGCCGCCCCCTACAATAATTGCATGTAACACAAAAGGCAACTATTCGGACTGATTCAGCAAAAAAGCTGCAGTAAAGTAACGTTTACCAGTAAATAAATAAATAAATACAAATAAATAAATAAATATTTTTAAGTAATTCGGCAAAAAGCCCCGACATGTAGTTGAAGCTGACTCCTACACATGCTGCCACTGGCGGCCTATTATTATTTTATGAATTCTCTAGTTCAGTGGTTCTCAAACTCTTTACACCAAGTACCACCTCAGAAAATACTTGGCTCTCTAAGTACCACCATAATGACCAACACTATACAGTAGCGTAGTAGGCCTAAGTATTCACCAAAAACAAGGCAGAGGTTTTATTCCTAAAGAAGTATATTTAATATTGTCAGCCATTGTAACATTTTACACAGTTTCAACAGTAAGACTGTGCTTAAATACAGGAATATTTTAGGATACATATATAAACTTTTTTTTAATTTATATTTATTTCAGTGATTCTTTGGCGTACCACTAGAGGGAGCCCCGCGTCCCACTAGTGGTACAAACTATTGTCATCATTTTAGTTTATTATTATTTTACATATTCCAATATATGGCGCTCTACTGCCTCCCCTCTGACACATCTTAAAGGTGTGTGTTTGCCTGTCTGCGCGTGCGAGAGGGAGAGAGAGAGAGAGAGAGAGAGAGAGAGAGAGAGAGAGAGAGACAGGCGTTCATCCCCAGCGAAGGGCGAGTCCTTCAGCAGACGGGGTCAGCGCTCTAATCTGAGGAGATGATGATATTGTGACGATGTTTAATGAGAGGATAAAAGCAAAAGCGGAATGGGGGGGGGGGGGGGATGAGTATAAGCCTTTTTAGATATCATTAAACATTAATACTGTCAGGGGGCGGAGCACACTGGGGTGCTTTTCATTGACTTTCATGCTGCGTGTTAATAGAGTTTAACCTCTGGGGACCTTCAACACCACCCTGCCTTTCAGGATAAGCTGAGTGTGTGTGTGAGTCTTTTGGTTGTACATTAGTGAGGTCATGCACTCTCTCGTTTGCACCTCTCTTTCTTTTGCTCAGGATGTATAACATATGCATATTGAAACATTACATTTAAGGCACTTGCATAATATTAACCCAAGACTTCAGATACCTCATTTTTGGTTTGTGTTTCCAGGTTTTGCTCTTTTTATTCATCCGTTTTATACTAAAGACATGTAAACAGTCTCATTCTCACACAAGTTATATTATGCAGAAGCTTGTTCATGTTCGGTGAAGAACAGAATTCCGCATGACTGCAGATATTCATTTCTACGTTTTAGCAGTCTGCAGGTTGCTCTCTTAATTTATAGTGTCACTTCTACAATTCCAGAAAATGACAGTTTGCCAAAGCCCAAATGGATGTCCTTAATTGCCTTTTCTCCTCAACAATTACATCAATAGATAATAAAGAAATCACCTCCCATGCTTGCCAATTGTTTGCCTATTGATCAGTTTGGTGATCCACAGAAAAACAGTTCAGCCAAACTTGTCACACGTAATTAAGCATTTGAACTGCACTGTTATCGCAAGCACAACAAAGGTGGAAGCATAGATTTTTGTAATTAAATCTAATGGAGAATGTAATTTAATGTAATGTTTGTTCTGACAGAATGGTGTGTGTCACTAGAAGCACCAGCAGAGGGCAGTAGTGCCCATAAAAATAGCCAAGGAGTGCCAGCACACAGTATCTCACACCCTGTGTTTGTGTGTGTGTGCGCGTGTGTGTGACCCAGCTGAGTATGGCTGTGGTTGAATGTGATTCTGCGGGTGTTTACAGGCAGATGGAGATGGAAGAAGCTGTTGTTGTGAGATGAAGTTGCGGACGTTAAATTGCGCCGACATCAAAAATGAATAACTGGATCTCATTCACAGGAATCCGGCGCCTCTCCTCTCCTCTCTCCTGGAGCGCTGTCCGTCAACAACTCAACAGCACATTGTAAGAAACATTAGCACAACTTGCACTGATGAATCCATCAATCATTCTGCGTGTATTCTGAACCCTTTATGCTTTCACATTACTCTGATAACCATCAAATTCTGAACCATTTCTTTAGGTTAGTCAGCATTTGGGATAAAACTGTGTTTTCTTGTCTCAAACAGATCAGCCGAATCCACTTCAACAGTTCCTCTGATTTAATCTGTATGCTGCTGGGCCTTTGCTGCAAAGTGAGTGGTCAGGTGACTTTCGATTCCAAAGATTATACATTACATGACACGTAATTTAGCTGACGCTTTTATCCAAAGCGACTGTTAAAAAGTACACACCTGTGGGCTTTTATGATCATCGTGCTTAGCTTGCATTTGTTACATACACTCGCCGGCCACTTTATTAGGTACACCTGTCCAAGTGCTTGTTAACGCAAATTTCTAATCAACCAATCACATGGCAGCAACTCAATGCATTTAGGCATGTAGACTTGGTCCAGACGATCTGCTGCAGTTCAAACCGAGCATCTGAATGGGGAAGAAAGGTGATTTAAGTGACTTTGAACGTGGCATGGTTGTTGGTGTCAGACGGGCTGGTCTGAGTATTGCAGAAACTGCTGATCTACTGGGATTTTCACGCACAACCATCTCTAGGGTTTGCAAAGAATGGTCAGAAAAAGAGAAAATATCCAGTGAGCAGCAGTTCTGTGGGCGCAAATGCCTTGTTGATGCCAGAGGTCAGAGGAGAAAGGCCAGACTGGTTCGAGCTGATAGAAAGGCAACAGTAACTCAAATAACCACTCGTTACAGCCGAGGTATGCAGAAGAGCATTTCTGAACGCACAACACGTGGAACTTTGAGGCGGATGGGCTACAGCAGCAGAAGACCACACCGGGTGCCACTCCTGTTATCTAAGAACAGGAAACTGAGGCTAAAATTCACACAGGCTCACCAAAATTGGACAATAGAAGACTGGAAAAAGGTTGCCTGGTCTGATGAGTCTCGATTTCTGCTGCGACATTCGGATGGTAGGGTCAGAATTTGGCATAAACAACATGAAAGCATGGATCCATCCTGCCTTGTATCAACGGTTCAGGCTGGTGGTGTGATGGTGTGGGGGATATTTTCTTGGCACACTTTGGGCCCCTTAGTACCAATTGAGCATCGTGTCAACTGCACAGCCTACCTGAGTTTTGTTGCTGACCATGTCCATCCCTTTATGACCACAGTGTACCCATCTTCTGTTGGCTACTTCCAGCAGGATAACGCGCCATGTCATAAAGCGCCAATCATCTCAGACTGGTTTCTTGAACATGACAATGAGTTCACTGTACTCAAATGGCCTCCACAGTCACCAGATCTCAATCTAATAGAGCACCTTTGGGATGTGGTGGAACGGGTGATTCGCATCATGGATGTGCTGGTGACAAATCTGCAGCAACTTCGTGATGCTGTCATGTCAATATGGACTAAACTCTGTGAGGAATGTTTCCAGTACCTTGTTGAATCCATGCCACGAAGAATTAAGGCAGTTCTGAAGGCAAAAGGGTGTCCAACCCCGTACTAGCAAGGTGTACCTAATAAAGTGGCCAGTGAGTGTATACATCAATATGAATGCAAAAAGTACTGAATTGTTAAGAACAATTATCTGCAATAGAAATGAAAAGTTTGCACCTTTTAAGAAAAAACATTCTGAAATTTGATCATCCAACTAGCAAAAGTCCAGATGAAAAAGGTTTTTATATGTTGTTCCCTTATATAGCTTCTAAGCCTGTCACATAAGTGCACGCCTTACAAAAGTTCTCATTTCTTAAGACTGTGATCTGTTTTAGGTCCATCAAGCAGACGTCCAGTCTCCCCATTCGTTGAAAGGGTACCAGCCACAGGTCACATGACCTGGAGGAAAAAACCTGGGAGACTTTTGGGATCCGTCTTTGGTGAGACACGCTTTATGTTCTTGCTTACGAGCAACTCGACTGATTGTTTGATCCATTCTGACTCAAAGTCTCGCTTTTCTTTAAAATGTTTTGAGAAAAACAAATGCTTAACCAAGAAAACACTATGCAGGGAATGATTATGCTTACTTCACTTTAGAGTGCTTTTGTGGGGCCTAATAGTTTTGAACAATCAAATTCATTTTGGGTAATGATCCTAGTGCTCACAAACCTGATAGAAGGCATTTTTTTATACGCTGATCCCTCACATGTCCTTCAGGCAGCTGTCCTCCCTGTGTCCTTTCACACTGGATGGTGCAGTGTTGAACCTGATACAAATGTACTTCTCTATCCCTCCAACTTCATCTCTATGATACACTGTCATTTAACATTGAGTGTTCAAAAGAAATCCCCAATTTAGTGGTTTCCCTAAACATAATGATAATGTAAAGGCTTACATAACCCATAACACAACCAACCTGACACAGCAGATAATGTTGTGAGAGACGATTTGTGAATTATGATTAATTTATTTGTCTTGCAGCTGACAGATGTTTTTCAAGAATAGATTGGCAACCCAGATAATTATCCATGTGGAGATTTTAACTGCTAGCTGCCTCTTGCAAAACTTTCTTGCTAATGATTTCACACTCTTTACTGATTGGAGGCAGTTAAGTGCCAAGGAATGCAGTCAGATGGCAGCAAAACCATGCGAGACAGCTGCTAACCAATGCAGTCCCCAGGCAGTTCAGTCAAAAAAAATGGGAAAGAGAACCAGAGAAAAGTTGAAGGTGTATTTTGCAGGATTTTGCCTCTCTCTTAAGACTATAGCTGTTGACATTATGTGACAAAGATGCTATGTGGACATTCAGCAGGCTTTAAGAGGAGTAAACAGAAAAATAGGCCACAGTTTTCTGTCTCGGCCACAGAAACGGCTCACTTCTAAAACATTTCCTGTGTTACAGTGGAGACATAATTACTGCAGCAGCAAAGTGAAAGAAGTGACAGGTAGTTTGCACTCAATCCTGAAATCCCACTGAGGCTACGAAACAACAAGGCAGTTCTATCACTATTTTTTGTCTCAATCTTGAAAGCTTAGACTGAAATGTGTGTTGATGAATGAAAGCGAGCAGAAGGCTTGGATACAGACATGAATAAGTTATCCTTTGCAATTGTAACACCTTTTTTAATTTGCACCAGGCATCAGGAGTTATCAAGGAAAGGAAATACTGTCAGGTGGTAAAATATGTAACATATAAGTCCTAAATGATTTGACACAAAGCCATGAGGGAAAACCAATGAAATGTTTATTTTTCATTTCCCGCATCATGGGAAATCTTTATACACCAATTTATGGAGGGAATGTCTTTATTTATGAAAAGGAAAATACAGAATATGCTCTGCAGGTGACAATCCAACCATGAAGATATGTACATTTAAATAAAAGTCAATCAATCAGTAATTCTGCATTGCTTTCAAATATTTTGTTATTCCATCCGACTTCCAACACACATAGGCATCAATTACACAGATCGCCTGCTATTAATATATGTATTGTCTTTTTGACATGTATCTAAGAAGGAGAGTCAGGTTGATTATTTCGAATAATTATATTGCATTGTTTATCATGGTTTGAGACTGGTTGCTTAACTTTGTCTGTCTTTTAATGATTCATCAAATCTTTCACGTCCTCTGTGGCGGCTTTAATTGAGAGCAAAAACATGGGCAATAGAGAAAGTAGAAGTGGACAGGTGAAGTTTTAAAGGGCCCATATTTTGATTATTTTGCAACAAGTTAAAATAGGTCTTTGAGTTCCAGAAAACATGTTTCTGAAGTTGTTTGCTGGAAATAGCTTGTAGGAAACGATTGTTACCTCCCTATGTTTCAGCTCCTTTCAGAGTGCGCTGTTTTCTGCTGCTCATCACATATTCATGATCTGCAGCTCATTTGGCCACGCCCACAGTTTGTAGAATCGCCGGTAGCGGTCGGTGGGCGGGGGGAGGGAGCGGTTGACAGACTTCCACATAAACTCGCGCAGGCGGGCTGTGATTGGAAAACGGCACTGGAGGGGGTGGGAATATTCAAATATCTAGGTTTGTGACTAACAAAACTTGGCAATTTTGAACAGCTCGTTCAGAGGCTGAAGGGAGATGTAAACCTGTATTTCACTCAAAACAGCATGGATGGATTTTCTTCCAAGTTTGTATTCGTGTGGAAGCACCAGAGACACACAATAAAACCCCAAATCCCAGAAAAAGTGATTTTTTTTTTAAGTTTCTTTGCATGGTGGTCCGTCTGTCGGCTGGTTTCTTATTGAAATCCTTTGAACATGTTTGTATGTGTCTGCGCATATGCACATTTGTGTTGAAATACTTTTAGCAAAGCTTTATAGATTGGAATAGATAGATTTTTTTTTTAAATATCAAAGCTTGCTGCTCGCTGCACACAGCATTGCTTTGGACTGATAGAAACCAAGTTAACAGATAGGGGCTTCTTTTCATTACCCAAAAGAAGAAAACACTGTGCTCTTGCTACTGCAGCCATAACATGGCTTCTAAACACACAAGTCAACGCGGAACACAGCGACAATCATATCATGCAAATTCATAGTTAAAAGCCAATCTGAGTCAATCTTGACTTATATATTGACAATGTATTACTCTTGCAGATTCACACACCTTCTGATGTGCAAACACGGGGAGGGTTCCACACCACATCAGCGTCACAGCTAGAAGGTCCTGGGTTCCACTCCACCCAGTGGCCTTTCTGTGTGGGGTCTGTGTGTTGTCTCTGAGTCTAAATTGCCCGTGTGTGGATGTGAGTGTGAATGGTTGTTAGTCTCTCTGTCAGCCCTGCGGCTGACTGGCGACCGAGCCAGGGTGAAGGTATCTCTCTGTTGGCTGCGAATGACTCCAGCGCCCTGCAATCCTCTATGAACGGTGTGCAGCTTTGAAGATGACTGACAGGCACTATTGCAGGACAATAAGAGCAATTGTGGCAATATCCATGCAGTCAACTCTCCGCTTATTCTCATCTTAAATGAACGTCTTTATCTGCCATTGGCAGTTGTGTTACGGGTTCAAAGCCCCTCGAGGTCACACCTGGCTCAAATTTAAAAATCAAAACGTATTTAATACCTTAAGAAAGTGATAAATACAATTTACAAAGTGAAATACAATGTAAATCGTGAAATATTTCGCCAAATAGAGAATTCTCTGACCAAGTCAAATGTGACTTATCAAAGCAGCTGCTGGAAAATTCTAACAGTTCTTCTTCAGTTTTGGTCCTTTGAAAACTCCTGGGGTGTGTTTTTTGGGTGCAATGGAATGTCATTGGCTTCTCCTTCAAAGTGTCTCCTCCTGGTTTGTCCCCATAACATCCTGGAGTGAATCTGTTGCTGTAATCTGAAACCTCTCCATCTTATCTTTCGCTCACATTCCAATACATTCAATTCAGATACATTTGGCTTTATGCCTCAATAAGTGAATATATCATTTTCATTTTATAACTAGTACACTTCAATTACACATCATAAAAGATAAAGATCACAGTTCATATGGTGCAATACTCAAGATATTTGCCTCACTCGACTGTCACTTTCAGTTGCTCTTCTAATACCTGACAGGAGAAAAAAATACTCCCAAAAAACCCTCTTTGGGGAGAACACCATAAAGGACGGCTGTCAGGCCGAGACTCAAAACAGGACTCAATTGCTGAGGTGTCAGTGGGCTGTATTTATTGTGAGTAACAAAAGAACTCTTGATAGAGCGGTCACAAATAAGACGGGCGGTGAATGTTTACCAAAAAAATCAAAATCACTCCTTCGAGGAGGGCAAAAATGCAAGAGGAAAAGCAAGTGATCTGAAACGAGCGGGGAGATAGACTTTCAAAATTAAACAGAGAATGACAAGCTATAACCCAAGACGAGACAACCTCACCACAGTGTGACAACGGCATCTGACATCCGTCCCCAAGTTTTAACATTACATCATGATGGGATGTTAATGTGTACAATAATTATACGCTGTCCTGTGGGTATTGGCCGATCCCGAGTACCGATACCAGTGTTCGTGCTCTTTAGCGTGACGCGTCTTCAGATGTTTGATTTAAGTTGCTAGTGTTGAAATTTGCAACACTCGTGCCACCCCTCGAAATTGCTTCTTTGCATATGTTGTATGTTGCCGTCTTACTGGTGGGAAAAGCCACTGTAAAGTACTGCCAAACCGCCGACATGATGCGCTAACGTTATTCACCGTTAGCTAACGTTAGTGCATCATGTCGGCGGTTAGCTAGCTAGGCTTAGTTAGTTAGACTAGCTCCTTTATAAGTAGGCGCCAGGTGAACAATTCTTCTTCGCCCCTCTAAAACAGCAGCTGCTGATGGCAGCGCAGCGCAACTTTTTTTAAAGCGGCGAAGAAGAACTGTGTCAGAGATATCAGAGCTTTTTATATATGTCAATGGAGCTTACCAGTAAATGGATTCCTATTTCTATAAAAGTCTTTATGTTCAATTGAATACTGTAAAATTATACATCCTGGTTAAGAGGAATGCCAAAGACGAAGCGATGGAACATTACAAAGACAAATATTATGGTGTGTAGTATGTTTCAGCTTGATATAAACCACCATTATTTGGCTGTGTTAATAAACAGACATAATATGAAAATTATGTATCTGTGTCCTGTTATTTATCTTTTGGCATGCATTTCAGAAAGAAAAAATGGTTAGGATTTAGGTGTAATTGCAAATAGTGATTAATCATGATTAATCCACTGAAAATTCGGATTACTTTGATTAGATTTTTTTATCATTTGACAGCCCTAATTTAAAAGCATGGGCAAGGGCACATAAAAAATGTCTTTGGCTCTTGGGGAGAGTTATGTAATTTTCATTTTATTCTCCCTGACCACCTAACTAGCATCATCAAAATGCATTCAATATACATTCATATGTACCCAGGATAATAGAAGGTGTATGATCTAGTAACCAATGACAGCAATTACACTCACAGAGACCTGATTAATTGACCTTCTGTGGTCTAGGCTACAGTTCATCAATGACTTTCTATGCACTAAAATGTCATAGTGCAGCTCTGGCCTCGTTGTTTAGCAACGTGCTTCAGTCCTACCCCAAAACAGGCCGAGCACGAGCACCTATGCAATGCATGAGGTCAAATATTAATGAGCTTGCAAGGGGCTTCCCAAGCTCCATATGCCAGCCTACTTGCCAGTGTCTGATTGGCTAGTTCTACAACTGAATCATTTAGGATGTGGGCTGTTCTGTAATGTGGCTTTAAGAGACTGAGTCTCTGCACCACAAGGGAGTTTGCATTAGTAATGTTAATTAATTATGATTAACCCAGCACACTATTAACTATGCAGGCTGCACAAGACAAATTCACTTACTCTGAGATATTGTAACGACCCTGCGTCAGGAAGTTGCGAGACGTTGTCTGGCTTAATGGGTGCTTTATTGTATAACACAGAACAGGCTACTGTCGGCCTTAGCCCACGCCAGACAACAGGAAAACATACAGGAAAAGCCTCGCAACATTCAGGTTCGCTACCGTCCGCAACCAACACACACACCACACACACACACACACGCCCCTCACTCGCTCCGCCAATCACAGGCACGCTCGTAGGTAGCTACATTGATTGACAGGTTACACAGCAACACATCTTATGTGACATTCACTGACCTCCAGAACTATTAACTAACAAACACATTTAAACTATAACAGTACATGTCACTGAGTCTGTTACAATATTATGAACTAATAAACTAAGCCCACAGCCACGACTGGACGTGTCACAAGGACAGACAGAATAGTCAGGGATCGTTTCAAATCATATTGCTTCTTTTCTTGGAAGCTGACGCATTTCATTGGGGATTGACAGGCATCACAACGCTACTGGTGTATGCTTACCTTAAAAATGGATGTGGATGTTTTGACCCACATCAGGTGGGTGTGTTTGTGTGTGTTGCTTAGGAAGTCTAACAAAAAAAACAAGTAGAAACAATGTTTCATGTACACACAATTCCCATTAGGTCCCCAGTTGAATAATCTTTAGTTCTGAGTGGCGTTGTCATTTGGAGCAAAATTAACTTTTTTATTTTTTTATCGCTGCATACCGCTTTTTTTTGTGTGGCTGTGTTAAACTGTGAGAGTCAGATGACAGGATGTGTTGCTTCATATCATGTACGTTACTGGACCCACTAAGGAACTGACCACTGCCCTTGGACTGGGGCTGAAAAATTGATTTCAGTCAGATCAAAGACCAGCAAAGCAATTTAGAGCCGCTTTGGTAACACAATTACTTTATTTTGGTAATTGAATGTATTATTAAAAAAAATGCAAACTGCATATAGACCTTCGTTGGAGCTCACTTGGATGAAATAAATAACTTCAGCAGTAAGCAATAAATAAAGGTTAAAAAGTTATTATCCGTTAGTTATTATTCAACATGCCCTGTAGTGTCCACACATGGAGATGATGAGGATCGAGGTGTGTATATTGTGTTTGCATGGGGAGGGAGGGGTGAGGAAATCCTGCACTGTTAGCTGTTTGCCAATAAAGTGGTTTGCTCCAGGCCATAACTTCTGCAATAAATCACTTTCCCACCGGAAGAAAATGAATTACTTTGGGGGGGATCTAATGGTAGAAATAGAATATAATATTGATATGTATGTTTTCTAACGCTAACCAAATGTGTAATATCCTGAGAAAAAGGAATTCTTATGTTTCTGTGCATTTATACTAATTTATCTGCATTATCTACATATCCAGTCCACCGTTTTTACCAATTCAGGAGAAAAGGGTCCTGAAAGTTGACCTGTATTAGAATCACATATAATCAATACATAGACATTGTTTTCAATGGTAAAAAAGGTTCTCTGGTTTTCTGAAAGCTTATCCAAGACAATTATCCACATTTCAATGCTTTTTGGAAAGTAATTATGCAAAGTAGGTGATTATTTAGCATTGAACATTGACATGTAATGGGGACCCATTTTATATGCTCTTTAACACCGAAGAAAAAACGTTCTACCAATTGGGAGCAGTAATATTGTTGACTATTGTTGGGGCTCCGATGTAGGCAGTCTCAAAGACTTTAAAGCCGTTTCATTAATGAAATTCACCATACAAGATCAATCGCTGCAATAATGTACGGTAGTAGTAGTAAGAGGAATAGTCACAGGAAACATTTGCTAAAGACCTCTGTCGAACAGCGAAGAAGAATACTCAAACACCGTTTTAAGACAGGATTTAATAGGTATAGGGCTTGTGGGGGGGGGGATACGATTGGAGAGTTCAGACAGCGCTGTGGGCGCCTCACCTAAGAAAGATGGTGCTCTTGGAAGTCATTTCATTTCGGCTTAAGACTTGTAAACGACCCCCCCCCCCCCCCCCCCCCGTTCCCCCCTGCAGCAACTCGTTGACGGAGGCGAACCAGAGATAGCATCACATGGGCATATTGTTCTCTGTTGTCTTTTCCGGATTATGTTATCTCCAGCACACCTCTCTCCGGGTCAGGAGGAATTCTGTCATGTATATTACAAACACACAGCTAGCAAAAACTGCGATTTAAGCTAACCACCAGTTTGGGGCTTGGCGTCAGAGGTTCAGGGTCTGCAGGCGACCTGCAGGCCAGGTCATGCCTCTGCATCCTCCAGCGGCGTTTTTTTCCTCTCTTTGAGTGTGTGAGCAAGATGTTGTTTCGGTTAACATACATTTTAGTAGCCTATTTTCGTTATGCCCTTTTAGTAAAACAACATTTTCTACATGTATTTCTTTAACTATTTACCATTGTCAAAGGGGTTTTAATCACTCTGGATGTAACAGCGCCAAACATTGCTGAAAGGCCCACAGAAAATGGAATTAAGGTGTGGAAAGAGAAGCCATTTTCTGTGTTATAATGTTCATTTATCACACAACAGCAAATGTCTGGACTGTTAGTCATCTTCTCTACCGCTTATCCTCATAGGGTGGTGGGGGGGCTGCAGTCAATCCCACACCCTGTACTGGTCGGCAGTCAATCAGCAGGGCTGACACAGAGACAAACAACCTTTGGTGGTAACATTCACACACCTATGGGAAATTTAGAGTCCCCAATTGACCTAAACACTAAATGCATTTTATTAATGATCAATTTATGAACCGGGTCGTCAGTTTATTTCTAATATCCTACACCTGCGTTTAATTAAACAAGCAAGTTAACTCACAGAGAGGGAGCCTTGATCAAACGAAGTAGGGAATACATCTGGCCCCAACTAGTAAAAATTGCTGCTCAACCGCCAGGGATTTGCTCCTTCAATAACCCTGTTAGATCTTCCAGATGCCACTAGCTCGGGATCCTCAGCATAGATGACACAGAGAGCAGTGTCTAGAACCAAGTCGCTTCTCCCAGACATCTCGTAGTGTGTTGAAATATTCGGGCGATGGCCACTGCAGACTGGATCCGGTTCCAGGTCTGGAGGATTTTTGGAGAGAATTTCTCTGCGAGCCTCCCTAACCCCTATTTGAAGAGTGCATCTTGCCTCTACCACACTGCTGCTATATGACAAGCAGATGGTGGAATATTATACTAGATGAACGGGAAGCTCATCAGAATCAGAACAGTTTATTTGCCAAGTATGTTGCAGATACAAGGAAACACCAGAATGCAGAAATGATTCATATGATGGAAGCCGATCCCTTACTTCTGCTGGGTTATGTCTCAGGAGGTGGGTGCAATAGGCCACCTGTCAATCTGGTGCGTCCTCCACAAGCTTAGTTCTAAGAAGGACAGGCTACGGATGACTAGATAGGAAGACAGAAGAAGGGGCACAGAGAACCCCACGATGCCGCTGCACAGATGCCTGCTACTCTCTTTCCCCTGAGGAGGCCCATGGCCTAAATGGTCCACGGAGGTTCCAAACTCGCTGCACTGGACACTTGTGTGATGGCGTTGCACAGCCAATGAAACCAATGCTGTTTGACAGAGCTATGTCAAACAGCAATGTCAGCAACATAACACACGGAGCATCTGTCTTGAGAGTTAGGTGGTAAATGTTAAGGCTTTGAGTGTTGATGAGGGATTTGATGGACGTAGCAAGAGACTGACAAATGTTTTTTTTTGTCTTTATATTGAGAGGGAGGTTATTCTCTGCTTCTTCATGGAGGCCAACTGGTGAACTGCATAGTTTCTTGGAGTCGTTTTTCATTATGTCACAACAAGGTGTTGGTTAAGTGAGCTGACATCATCATCAGAAAACATGCTAGCTCACTTCTAGGGTTGCTACATATCTCATTTGTCAGACTGAACCCCACCTCTCTTCGGTCTATTTACATTTTAAATGCAACATTTGACATTCTGTCACCTAGCTTGAGCGTACAAACGCAAGCGGTGAAACCCTTTAAACCCGCCAAACCCTTTAAAGAAAGACGATCTATCTTTTGAGAAACAGATGGAGCAAGTTTTAATTATTTTCACATCAGCACAAAAAAAACAACACTAGTTTAAGGTCATGTCTGCTGGTTATTAATTGGACATTAGTTTTACGTGGAGGTCTGCCGCCATACAGCTACCACATCAAATCAGTCTACAGAGAAATGTATTTATGCCTTGAATCTTTTGATATCTGAAATTAATTCATTAAATAATTCTCTCCAGTTAATTATTGCTATAGAGAGTACATAGAGTGGATGAAGAAATCCATGTTTGTATTATGATGTCTGTGTGTAGTGACAATTTCCAAATAGCAGTTCTAGCCAAGGGAAAACAGATTTAATTCAGTTTTTGTTTCAACTGGGATAGTAGATATTTAAGTTGACAGTACAGAAAAGAAAAAGCATGGGAAATAGAATTTTAGTATATGTACATCTAAGAAAGATCTGAGAAAGGTAGAGTGGAAATATCACAATCCAAAATTGCAATAATTACATTTTCACATTATTGTAAAAATGTATTTTTTCATGTAGTGGGTTATGCAATAGCTTTGGCAAGTATTTTACTGGTGAGGACTTTTCCACTAAGAATTTTAAAATGTTAATATTCTGTATCACAGATATATTCGTGGGTCATCATAATATAGTGGGTGATCATGGGGTAGAGAGGGTGTGCTGGCAACTGAAAGTTGGTGGTTCAAACCCCATCTGCTCCATGTCCTGTGTCAAAGTGTCCCTGAGTGATACACCTAATTGCTCCCCAGGCAAAAATGTAAAAAACATGGCTTAAAAATGCAATATAAGTCGCTTTGAGTAAAAGTCAGCTGACATGACACATATTCATTTTAAGGAGTTGAGTAGGTTTATTTATAGTCATTATTTCATTTGATCCCCAGTGCAGTTTGATAATCATTCAGCATCCCAAATGCATTTCTTTTTATATATATAGTCTTTAAAAGGTCTTTTAAACTATTGGGTCCAATTATGAGCAAATTAAATCAGGTTGCTTTTTTCTTTTCTTTTCTATGGATATCTGAGGCAGTAGATACCTGGGGGAGCTAAATTTAATCAAATTTTGTTATTTCCCAATCCTCTGCATATTTATGCGTTATTTATGGGGTGAATATGTATTTGCAGCCTGTCTCCACAGCCTTTTAATTTTCGACACACTGTTATGTCTAAATTATCAGCTCCTATGAGAGACATGTGGTGACCTGTGAGATAAGCACGATGAAATGAGCTTTTTAAAGTTTACTTTGGAATGTACGGCTTTATGGTCAACACAATCCTAAAAAGAAGCACAGACACATACATTGTCCCATCTGTTTTACCATTCACAAAAGAGAAACGGTAAAAAAAAAAAATTGTTCAATTGTAACCCAGCAGATCAAAATGTATTTATGTATAAACTTGTATTATTGATACATGATTAAATGTGTTTGGCAGGTGACTGGCTGGCTGGAATACCCCCCTTCCACTTCTCTATTTGAGAACATTCCATTCCAGGACGGTGCTTGGGTCTCACCCCCACTCGCCCCCAGCATGGAGCCCACCAAAGTGCAGTCAGATGGTGGCCTCAATGTCACCCTTACCATCCGCCTCCTCATGCATGGAAAAGTAAGTGGGGGACAGAGAAATATTTTAGAATATATTTCATATTTAGCACTTGAGCCGACTGAAAGTCAGGCGAAGCCCTATTGTGTTTCGAAGAATTCTTCTTATTATTTCACCACTTTAAACGCACTTTTGGGGCCTTTATCATATTCAAAAACTCATGAAACTTGGCACGGGTATCGGAAGTGCGTGAAATTTAGATATTCTTGGGGTTGCGCTTTTAGGTTTGAAAAAATGGATCTCTACCGCCCCCTGGAAATTTCCTAAAAGTGGTTCCTCTGGGGATTTTTTTTCTTACTTTCACCAATAGAGTTCAAATTTTGCACACAGGTGCTCTTGGATGTGCTCTACAAAAAAGTAAATCATTGTGTGCAAATGCGCCTGCCAATATTTTCCGCCATTTTGAATTTTGTAAAAAACACGTTTTAACGAACTCCTCCCAGATGCTAGGTCCGATTGACCTGAAAATCTCTGAATATCATTATTGGCTTACTGCCACCCAGGCTTGTTGAAGGATTTTTGATATCTCATTTGGTTTCGATTTTATAGACCAATAAACTTCTAAGGAGCGTGGCTTTTTTAAAGACTCAGAACCTCCAAACTACAAGGCCTTTCTTTCATTCTTGACAAAATGGCCCAGCAACTGCTCTACACATTATCATGAAGCAGCCCAGCAAATGCTCTGATCCAGGTGCATTCAATGCTACCTAATGGCATTTTGGCTCAATATCTTCCCCTACATGTATTGACGGAGGTGATCATACAGCTTTGCTCTCTTCAGGGAGCCACACAGCGTGTGTAGTTCACAAGTTATTATTTTTTGATGGAGCAGAAGTGGCTTGATTAGCTGCTTGTCTCTGCATTGACTAAACAGGGGTAATCTTACATATTTTAGTGACGTTCTTTTTTTACTTTCTCAGCACAGAACGTAGCTCAAAGATAAAGACTCCAGCTGGCACACCAGAGACCTGGGTTTGATTCCCAGCTGCCACCAGCTTCTTTTTTTTTCTCGCTTTCTTTTTTCACCTTATGACTGCTGTCCGACCGACCTCACAGATCCACTGCAGCTGTACATCTTTTTTTACTCTGAAAGTACAACATAAAAGCTTATCTTTTCTCCTTGGTGTAATGCCGCCCCTCCTCTCCCACTCTCCCCATGGTAAGGGGTTTTGTTCAGCGTACGACGTCCAGCTGGGAATAAAACATGACCTTAAGAGTCAAAAATGGAAGTGCTGAGCTTCGATTTTTGCTCTGCTGATCCCACTGCAGTCTGCAACTTCCTAAGCCCTCATTCGGTATGACAGAATTGATACAGAGGTTGGACTTGTTGCCTCAGCTTAGCATACCCGCTGATGTTTCTGTACATAAGAGCATTGTGTTGTGTTAGCTGAGCAGGGGCTGTCTTTTGTCTTCTAGTGCCACTGTCCAGCGCTCTGCACCGGCTTGACCTCACAACAGGAAAATGTGTTGATACACACACTTATCCTCTGGGATCAGGACGGTTGATTAGAGCTTACAAGTAGAGACTTCACACTTAAAGAGTGACAGTTTTTCTACCGATTGCCCAGTGTGTTCTTGTCTGTCTGCCATTTGTGGTTTTTTTTAAGGATCCCCAGGGCACAGAGTAAGTGGGCCCCACGATCGATATCTTTCTGTTCAAGCACTTACATGTAGTGTGCTCTGTGTCTATTTTTTTCCACTTCTACTCTTTGAGAGCTGATTAAAATGTGTGTGTGTTAGCCACACTAAGATCCACCATGCTAGGTTTACTGCTTTTGCGGCAAGGAAAACTATTTTTTTAATGGGTAATGAGTAGCATTGAATGAATGTCTAAATGCTTTGGACTTCTTAGAGGGCTCCTGGCTGCTAGATAATTGGGGAACTTATGCTGTACGTCTCCACTGTGTTGGCCTTGTGTCCAGGGTGTGCGGCACATTGACTCAAGGCCTAAATCGTCCCATTGTTTTTTGTGCTAATCAATTTGCACCCCAACAATTTTCCCCACTGCATGTCCCCAACAGCAACACGGGCCGGTCAGGCCCCACAGACTTGGTAGATGTTGCGTGCACCAAGGACTTTTGGAAGCATTACCCTGTTGCGGCTCCTTTGCTCAAAGCAGCAGAAGGTCGCCACTTGGTGGGGCTGTTTGAGGTGTTGGAGAGCATTGTCAGCACGGTGTACAAGGGGCAGTCCATAAATCGCTCCCACACCTCCATAGTGTGGATGCAGTATACCTGAAAAACTTTCTGGTGGAGTGGGTAGTCTCTTGGACGGCCATCTTCTTCAATTATCTAAGTTTGGTGTGTGCTTACGTAAGCTAGTACTGACTTATTTCTACCTATAAAAACATGCTATTATCCATCCAAATTTCTGCAACTTTTAGCGACAAGCTAAAGACTCTCAAGCTACTTGTTCAACAAACGTAACGCTGTGTTGATGCTCGTACCCAGCACGGCCCTTCTGCCCTTTACTCACTGTATTTATGAAGACTGATTACATGCAAATTGAAAGTATGTCCCTGAACACTGCCATGCAGCTGTGAATCCTTTGCATGCCCTTGTACTGTTTAAACCTTCTTCGCTGAAACACTCTCTGAAAATTCATGTTTTTCTCTCTATTGTAGGAGGTAGGAAGTATAATTGGAAAGGTATGTATTTTTTGTTAGATCACATGTTTGTACTCTTGAAGTTAATTGTTTTATTTCCTGACACAAAGTAGTAAAAATAAATAACATAAAACCTTTAATTCATTAAAGTGTGTTTTTTTCACAGAAAGGTGAAACAGTGAAAAAGATGCGAGAAGAGGTGGGTTACAATCTTTAAAAATCCTTTATTTAAATAATCAAATAAAAAAACATTGCTACGCTCTTCCCAAGCAAGTCACGATGTGATTTACACTTGCTGAAAATGATTGACGAAATCATGTCACATTCTAATTTTATAAATTCATTATATATGTATTCTGGTTCTGCATTAAATATATTGATTATGTTGACTTTATTTGTGTGTTTTTTAAGAGTGGAGCACGAATCAATATTTCTGAGGGCAACTGTCCAGAGAGGATCGTCACCATAACTGGACCAACAGACACCATCTTCAAAGCATTTGCGATGATTGCATACAAATTTGAGGAGGTATAACAAGAGAATTACCGCAGTGTTTCTATACAAAGTGAAACATGCAGATGCAATTGTAATTCAGGGATTTTTGCCATGTGACAAAATTTGCATGTAGTTAGTGTCATATCAGACACAGGTCCTTTGTCTCAATTCGAATGAGCTGACATGTGCATCTGCACATACCCTTTTATCATCATGGTCCCATGGCTCGGTGAACCTTTTCCTCTGATCCGACCTTTGTGTTTCTGCAGCTCATTCGCACTGACCTTTCAGTTTGTTCACTGATTCATATGGATAAGCGTCATTGATTTTTTGGGGTCACATTTTAAAAAATGTTACTTTTGCAAAATGGAACATATATATTTTTGTTTTCCAGGACATAATCAATTCTATGAGCAACAGCCCAGCAACCAGCAAGCCCCCAGTCACCTTAAGGCTGGTAGTGCCGGCCAGTCAGTGTGGCTCCCTAATAGGTAAAGGAGGATCCAAGATAAAAGAAATGAGAGAGGTATGCTATGAAACATTTATATGGTTAACCACGGAAATCAATGCAACCTGGACAACAAAGTCAGGCATTTTCTACTTTGAGCAGCAAGATGAGCAAAATAAATAGTTGCATTCTCAATGATGTTTCAAAGCAAATTATCATGCATAATGCATAACGTGGCATTTGCTTCTATGTCATCGTTGCCGCTCTGTTCATGGGGGGAATAGCTCAGCTCACACAGTCCTAAAACGGTGTGAGCGTTCCCTAATGCCGCTGCTGTCCTCTGACTCCCTGCTATTTCATGGTGCTCATGAAAGGTCGGAGGACTCCCTGAACAGAGCCACACGGCCAACTCATGCCTCATTCTGACTCATGCCGGATGCAATCTATATAATAAAAATATTTTCTAAATCATTTTTATTGTCATGCGTGTTCTTGACTTAATGGACCTGACAGAATTTCATTTTCAACTACTGATGAAAATATCCTCACCTGTAAAAGGCTGTGTGCTGTGCTGTGTAAAAGCACCAGATCATGCCCAGATATAACAGTGGAAAGTTGCACCTTTTAAATACTTGCGGCACAGTCTGGGCTTTGGAACTGAACCCTGTCAACATTGTAACTTAAAGTCTCTTACTGTACTCCAGTCCACAGGGGCCCAGGTCCAGGTAGCAGGAGACATGCTGCCCAACTCCACAGAACGTGCTGTGACAATCTCTGGTACCCCAGAAGCCATCATCCAGTGTGTCAAACAAATCTGTGTGGTCATGCTAGAGGTACAGTGTGTCACGATTGAGCATTCATTTATTCAATTGTTCATTTTAGTCAGGATCAAGTTGTTTACTCATGAAGAAAGACGACGAAGAGCTGTAAAGACGAAGAGCTGTGACAGATTTCTGGCAAGACATTCACGCACCACGTGCGATATGTGACACATATTAGGCTGTGTTTCAGTCAAAAACAGCTGATCCTTGTTATCTGTAACTGTCAACTTCACTCCGCTCTTTCAACTAGGTCTCTGAAAGCCATGTAATTTCCCATTTGGAGCAGACTTGGATGAGTATTTGAAACTTGAGGGTTTCTCGTGGTGTAACTATGTTGAGAATACATAGTAAAATTATCTCATTATCTTTGAAGGCAGCAATTTGTCTTCACGGTACAGTTTTTGCATATAACCATTCAGGTAAACTGTCAGCAAGCCTGTTCTTGTAAGATTAAGAACACAGTTCTTGTTTCTTCATATTGTATTCTAGCACATACCTGTGGCATTATATTAAGTTTACAAATGGAACTGGCCGGCTTTCTCACTGAAATCACCTCAACACTGTCTTTGGAAAAAAAGAAAAAAAGAGTGCGGTAGGGATGGCAGATACAATCAGTCATCAGGTTTCACACGTACCGGCTTTCTATTATTGTCTATCATCTTTAATTACATGCCTGATTTCTCTGCACACCATGACTCCTATTGGTTTTTTTTTTTCAAAATAAATTTTTGATAACAGCTGCTAAAAAAACATAAACCATAAACTACCAGTCATTTGGGAAATACCCTTATTGGAGTTCGATGACAGGATCATTACCATTGTCAGAACTGTTTATTGGAAGGAAGAAACTGTCAATAGTCTGATAGTGTAGCTTAGCATAAAGGCAGAACAAACCCCTAACACACCTTTTTCCAAAGTTAAAGAAATGTGTAACTCCAAAGCTCACTAACTAATATGGAGTCAGTACAACGGACAATAAATGATCCGATGTATTATTTCTTTTGTATACGATTGAACAAACAATATATGACATGCAACATTCAGAGCTTTATTTGTTCTGGTAGATTTATAGGTTTATATGCCAAACTAAGCTAATATAGTGGCCATATGTACTTCAAAGTGGTTTGGGTTTTGTCATTTAATTAACAATTCAAAACGAATTAGTTCCTATCTCAAAATGTTAAACTTTAAATAAAATGTTTTCAAATAAAATGGGAACATGCTCACTCTGTCTCTCTTCTCTCTTCTTCTTTCTTGTCTTAGTCTCCACCAAAAGGTGCCACCATCCCTTATCGGCCAAAGCCCGCCTCCACCCCAGTCATTTTTTCTGGGGGCCAGGTAAGAGCTGAGCTGGCTTTAGCTTGTTAGTCCGTGCCCACGGCCAAGCCGAGACGTTTACTGCAGCGTCAGCCACTGCTTGTTCCTGCAAGCCTTTCTACTTTTCTGTGCAAACATGCTTACTACCACAGCCCAGGACCAGGCGGTCTTCTCTGGAACAAATCTGAGCATTAGTTGTATGTTTTAACACTAAAATGGCCGGCGTTTGCATTTTCCCGACAAAAAACTTCCTTTGTCGTGCAAATATGCTTGTGCAATGTCAACCGCAAAGGCTAACTTTTAAAAGTCCCATGGAGGTCAGACTGGTTTCTTTTGAACTGTGAACAAAACGTGTGTCTTTGGTTCCACAGGATACAGTTCAAACACAATGTCACTGCCAACTTGTCAAATACCATAACAGTCAGTTCCCCTTTAGAGTCTGGTAGTGATGCAAAGTGTCCAACCCTTAGCAACCGCCCTCCCCCCCACCCCCCCCCCCCCCTCCCCCCCCTCACTGTTAGCACACCTAGGTCAAGGTTAGATGCTAAATTCAACTAACACATTTTAAAGAAAAATGAGAACATATTTGCAATTGAAAACATTTTTCGGTCTTTTCAGGTAAAAATGTAAGAGGGTTTGTTAATAGCTGTAAATGAACAAGCTGGCTTGGTTTTCTATTTATTTTTTTTAGCTCAATGCCATCGTAGGATCTGAAATAGGACACAATTAAGACACATTTTGTGTACTTGGACACAAATTATTCATTTTATTGTCCATGAAAACGTTTACAATGATAAATCAATCACGGTGGACAGGTGAATTAAATATATTCACGGTGAGATATTGTGATGTTTAATATCCAGAGAGACCACTTATGGATGGCTGCAGGATAGGGAGACAGCTCCAAAAAAAACAGTAAATCTTTACATGAGACCAGGTTTAAACGGTCTGCACCTTCAAACTAAATATCTGTGTACGAAGAAAAATCAACGTATTCCATTTTGTTACTAATTCACAAACTGTCGTCTGCCCGTTTAGTGGATATAAGATGCTAAAACTTATGTGGTTTCTCTCCTCAGGCCTACACAATTCAGGGACAGTACGCCATTCCACATCCAGATGTGAGTTCTTTGTTTCTTTTTTCAAGTCAATAATTCTACCTGTAACCGTGCTCTCAAACACGCTTGTTTAAAGCATTCGTTGCTCAGATGGTGATGTTGTTGTGGGAAAGATGTGTTAAGGGTTCGAAGGCCCTCGAGGGAGATCACACTATGATGAATCATGGCTCGAATTTAAAAATCAAAACGTATTTAATACCTAAATAAAGTGATGAGGAGTACAATTTACAAAGTGAAATATAATGTGAATAGTGAAATATTTCGCCAAATAGAGAATTCACGGACCAAGTCAAATGTGAAAATGTGAATCAAAGCGGCTGCTGGAAAATTCTAACAGTTCTTCTTCAGTTTTGGTCCTTTGAAAACTCCCAGGGTGTGTTTTTTGGGTGCAATTGAATGTCATTGGCTTCTCCTTCAAAGTGTCTCCTCCTGGTTTATCCCCTTCACATCCAGGTGTGAATCTGCTGCTGAGTCTGAAACCTCTCTATCTTATCTTTCGCTCACATTCTAATACATTTAATGCAGATACATGTGGATTTATGCCTCAATGAGTGGATATAACTTCTTAATTTTATAACCAGTACACTTCTTTAACAACACAACATATTAGATCACAGTTCATTTCAAGATATAACACGGTTCATATGGTGCAATAATCAAGATATTTGCCTCACTTGGTTGTCCTACATTCAGTTGCTCCTCCAAAGAATGTGGAGCCAAATCCAGGTCAAAAGTTTTGTTCATTCGAGAAAAAGAATTTGAACCTGAAAGTTCAAGTTTTTGTTGAACATTGAAAAATACAACATTGTATTCAAAATAAAAATAAGATTCAAAACTTTTATTTTTAGACTCAAAACTTTTTTCCGCATTTTGATCTTTTTTTAAATTCAAAGCCCCCTACGTCACATCAGGCATGTCGTCGACTAAGAGGGGCGTGTGTTGGAGGTCAACAAAAAAGACAGGCAATGATGGCAGTGTTCTATGGCAACCCAGGGGAAGTTGAGGCCAGATTAAGAGATATAAGAGGAGTCTGTGAGACAAAAAAAGTGTCTTTAAGTGAAGAGGTCAAGGTAAAGAGTCATCTAGCTCTGGGTCTTTGTCTACGGTCTGCACCACGGGGTAAGTTCCTCCATCCTGTTTAGGATGGAGCAGCGAGGTGATGGTTTACCGGTGATCCTCTGTGTTTTCTGCTGAGCTTGTCTGCACCATCTGTGTTCACTGTGCCGCTGCTGCTCAGCTCTGTGAATACATATACTCCCTCACTCCAATTAGTTGTTTGGGCTGCAGGTGTCGCCAATACCACGTGTCTAGTGGCTGCAGCATGTGCACTGGAAAGTAGACTCCCTCTATCCCCTCCCCCAATCTCAGATTGTGGATCCACCTCCTGTCCTTTGTCCGCAGTGCTCCTCCCACTGGTTTGCCACAATATCAACAACCCTTAAATTCCCCTGGACCAAATAGTCTCCATTAATAATCTGTCTTCATGTGTCCTTGTCGTGAAAGCATCTCAAAAGGCTACTGTGTGTCACATCGACTAATTCAAAGTTGGCCAGTGATTGATGCAACTGGGGATGGTGGTGGATGGTACAATCATTCAAGTACTGGCTTGACACTCCTTCCACCCTCATTAAAACTCCTCTTAAACGGAGAAGAAGGCTTAAAAGCATCTGTATTACCCCAGTCCTGGTGGAAATTATCCACAGCAGGGGATGGACATACTGTGACCATGTCTGGGGGAGAGCGGCTTCTCTGACAGCCAGAAAAACCCAAGGTTTGTAGTTCTGAATAATAAGTGCCGGCTAGAAGGACACATGGTAAGTGGAGAGGCAATTGGAAATTACATTTTGGATAATGTGCTCATGAGTAGAGCCGTTTGTCCCTCCATTTCCTTCCTTAAAAAAACATGTTAAATCATTGAAAATTGAAAATCAAGGAAATTTGCAGAAAGAGGAAGAATCATTAAATTACAGAGCAATTTAGAACTCCATGACAGACAATCACCCCTCTCTCTATCACTTTTTCTTACTTTTTTGTCCTTCACCACCCTGACCTCCTTTTCCTCACTGTTTCTTCACTCAAGTTTTAGTTTGCTTGATTTCTTGGTGTGACCTGTGTGACAGTAACCTCCTAGTTCTACTTTCCCTCCTAACCCCTTCAGCAGTTGACCAAGCTCCACCAGTTGGCTATGCAGCAAACCCCCTTTACCCCCCTTGGACAGACCACCCCTGCTTTCCCTGGTACGTACCCTAAAAGCCCTCTAGACATATCCTTCTATTTGCATCCAGAGGAATATTTTTTCTCTTTCCCTACCTTCTCCCTTATCTCCTGTTTGGCACAGCATGACTTGACCCCCGTGGTTTCTCTCCCCGCTTTGATTTTTTCATGTATATATTTTCTCTTGGCTCTGTCTGATACATTATGCCGGTGAAACCGGCACCAGGCTTCACTTAGAACAATGCATTCATAATTGTGTTATCACTTAGCAACAGGATTCTTCCTCTAACACATTCTTAGCTTTCGTATCTTTCCGTTATAGATAATAACCTCCCATGAAATAGGTTTATTACGTTCCGTAAAAATGACCAACTGCATTTGCCCCAATCTCAACTCGTTCATTTGGACCTTGGCAACTATGTTATTCTTTCTGTATCATGTTCCACTGTTCTATACCATGTTAGAATGGAAGACATAACTAAACAACTTCATCTGCAGACGTGTATTACACTCACACATGTATTTATTGATTAAATATCAAACTATATTCATATAGTTTGAAGATTTATTTGTATATAGCCTGGACAGATCTTCCTATACCATCACTGTTTAAGCTGAGAGTTGAGTGAGAAGATCACAAGATATGAAAAAAAGATTTACCTTTTAAAGGTTAAAGTGACTTTTAAAGTCACATTTCCTTTTTCTTCCCCCCTCGCTCCCAAATGCAGGTTTGGATACCAGTCCACCAGCCAGCACCCATGAGCTAACAATTCCCAATGATGTGAGTAAAGCTGTCTTGAGGACAATGTCTGGTGTGTCGGTGTGTTTTTAAAAATCCCGTACTTTTCAAATAATGTGTTTTTTAATTATTACGTCATCTACATTAAGCGATGTTGAAATCACTGATTTGCAAAAAAGATTGGAATAAATAGTATGTCACTAAATATACTCCCTCAAATGATTCAGTCTTTAGTCATATGGATCACTAATTGCAAAACCAAGCCATTCCATTACTTTTTAAATGTACATTGTATAACTGCAGGTACTAAGCATCTACATCTTAAAACAACAGACATTTCCTTGTTTTATATCCAAAGTCTTCTTCTTTCTCCCCAGTTAATAGGCTGCATCATTGGACGCCAGGGAACCAAAATAAATGAGATTCGACAGATGTCAGGAGCGCAAATCAAAATTGCGAACGCCATGGAAGGCTCGTCAGAGCGCCAGATCACCATCACAGGGACTCCTGCTAACATCAGCCTAGCCCAGTATCTCATCAATGCCAGGTAATCTTCTCAGTTTCAGCACAATCAAAAGGACACGAGCAACACCTCGGTAACCATATTCATATCAAAGATCGAATTGTAATGTTTTAAAAGGAAAAAAAAATAGCTTGCTAGTTTAATGTTGTCATTTGTCACACTGTTTCTTCTCTTGTCAAAACCTGAAAAATCCTGATATTTTTCAGATTTTGACAAGCGACAGATGAATCTTTAAATCAGTTTTAATTTGCGTTATGTTCTTTACATTACATATCATTACCCGTTTTGTCCAAAGCAATTTACAATAAGTGCATTTCAAATCTGTTCTTGGTTATTCCTTATTACTTTTGTTTGGTAGTTTGGTAGCAAAGAAGTAAATGCCTTACAGTGCATCACGTTTTATCCAGTAAACTGTTGGCCGGCCTGCCTGCCTGTTTTCATATCAGTAAATTTGGTAATATAAATATTTTTTTTATATTTTGCATTTACAACTTCTCCCCTATATCTGCTGAAACCAGCCATTCATTATCAACAGAGAAAAAAAATCTCTGAGAAAACGCAAACTGACTGATGTCCACGGACTGCCTATACCTCAAAGGCAAATGTTATCAGCGTCAGAGCAGGAGAACCTACATAACATTACTCAACAAAACACAATTTAATTTCTTTGACATCTTGAGGAGATTTAGAAAACATTCCGCTGAGAAACTAATGGCTATTGCTTTCCTACAATTCCAACGGCAGGTTCAGAGACGTGGCTGCCATGTGGAATGACCCCTCATCTATGACTACATCCTGAAGCATCCCCAAATCTGCTTTGCAATTAACCTCTTTGTCTTATCCCATGGAACTTATGCTAGAGTCCCTTGGTTTTGCAAAACACTTTTGCATTATTCATTGGGAGACCTACAGTAACAGTCTGCTTTACACCGGGATGTTTTTTAAGTGGATTTAGCCAATATAAATTTAGGAATAGTTTGACATTTTGGAATGTTGAATTATTAGTCATTTTTGCTGTGAATTAGAGGAATCAATACCACTCTCGTATCTAGCTAGAAACAGCTGTCTCTATTCCAAGGTAATAGCATCCTAGCGCTTCTAAAACTCTGGAAATCTCACGTTGATGTTAGTGCCCGAGAAAGTCACTGTAGTTTGTCTCGTGAAAACCTTAAGGTTACATTTTAAATGTTTGGTATGAGTTACAGGATCTTTATGTCAGAGCTTCACGCATTGTCGACATAGTGAAGCTGTCTGCGCATTCCTGTGGCCCCCTGCTGCTCTGTGCTCATAGTACGGTTATAGCTGATAACGGCGTAGTTAACACCGTTACCTCTGTAAACACTGTTGCTGTTGCTTGCACTGTTAGCACCATTAGCTTCAAGGTGCGGGAAAAGCTGTCATGACGCTGAGAGCCGAGGAAAAGTAATAGAAACATTTAGCCACTTTAAATCAATAATGTGTGAATTATAACAAGGTGCTACAAGGCAGATTCTGCTACTTTAAGAAGGAGCAATGCTGGGTATCCCCCCCTTTTTCCAGGTTTTAAGCTACGCTTAGCTATGCTAACCGTTTCCTGACTTTAGCATGCAGACATGAGAGTGGTATTCTCGTCCTACTGCAAGAAAAGGGACTTTTCCCGAAATGTTAAATTATTCTATTTAGTAGACTTTTCATTTAGCATGCCTTATTTCATGAATTTTATTGTATTTATTTTTGTCATTACCACGGTACATCAATTTCCCTTAAGTTCAACTGTCCAGAGTTGAGTAAAATCAATAAAAAATGTAAAAGAAAAAAGCAAAGAAAAAAAGGCAAAACACGTGACTGCCACTAGAGCAATACTGTTAGAAAGAAATGCAATGTGATGGCTCTATCAGGGATTGCAGCAGTTTTTACAAATCTCATGACACAACCATTCTTTCCTGTCCACTGCATGGCTTCACGAAGAGGGTTAGTGTTGCATGGGTATGTTATCATATTTTATAGAAGCTTTGTGTGGAAAAGGTACAAATCTGTGCTTGAGTCTCTGCTGACACCAGTTTATTTTTATTTTCACAAAACCAGCCAGAGCAGCATGACCTTCGAGAAAGTTCTTCCTTCACAGCTGTTTGATTTTCTCTTCTCCCCCCCCCCCCCCCCCCCCCTGCTCCACTCCCTGCCTGGCCCTCCCTTAACTGTTCTAGGCTGACCTCTGAAGTCACTGGAATGGGCACACTCTAATTTCTACCCATCTCCCAGTGCACCACATGACCTTTGTGTCATGTCATGTGTGAATGCCATTACACCTAGAATATTTATTTCTCTGTATTTGATATTTAAGTGCTTTATGATTTTTTTGTATTTACTGTGAACCTGGTATCTGTACTGTTTTTGGGATGCGTCACACCTCGGTCCCTGATGTTTCTGTTTCTAAACGGTTGCCTTACTTTTTTGACACTCTAGTACCTTTCATCCACTTCCTTTTACCTCATGATTTAATATTTTTTTTTCTGGCTTTGCAGGCACCCAAAAGTAAATACAAAGTAAACCTAAAAAACAGTAAGCGATTTAACCAAAGCTTTTCCCTTGTGCACCAAGCATTCTATTCAATATATTACCACTATATAATTACATATTTAATCCATGTTCAAACTGCAATATAAACGTCAAAGCCTAACTAAAGAAAAAAAGGAAATAGGCAGATATGTTTTTCCTCTTTCACACTGATTAAATTAGTACATTACTGTGTGCCTGGCGGCATTTGCCTGACATCTTGTGTTACACTATTATCTGCATGACATACTGCTGCATTTCCAATTCATTTCAAAATCAAACAGGTGGAAAGGACGACTGAAGGGTGAAAGGGACATAAGAATAGTCTTATGTGAGTTGTCACACTGACTCCAATTTAAAATGACCTCATGGGCACAGGAAAATAAACTTTAATGCACAAACATCCATCGTTCAGAGTTCCCTACGAGAACTGCTGAAAATGTTGGGTGAATAAATGAAAATAGGCGAAAAGACCTACGGTGAAGAGTAAAATTCCAGTGTATGCCACAAATAAACCCTGCCTTATTCAGATGTTATTTAGGCTTCCATCTCAAAACAACTGTTTCAGGATCATGGGCTAGTCAACAAGCAAACATTCCTGGTTTGCATGTATAAAACAGTGGAAACATATGTCCGTTAAATATATACCAACGATAAACCAGTTGTATGGTTTTCCAGCTTTATGTCAGTCAATCAAGTTAAATTAAATCAATTAAGGCATCAAATACAGTATCTCCTTGTTTACGACCCGCTGCCTATCAGTTTAAGCTGTTGTTTTTTTTAACTAACACATGCACACACCCAACCTCTGTCCTTTTCAAACTCAAGCTGAATGTATTTCAGAATTTCTTTTAACTGTTATCACTGACATGTTGAAACAACTTTAAGGGTGTCTTTTTAAATCAGGCACATAGATACAGAATGAGTCTTTCTGTGATGTAAGATATTCACCAACCTTTCTGCATGTTCTGAAAAAATATGAACTTAGGCATCTGCAGTTCTCATTTACAAATGCCGGCTAGAAGTCATCAACAATTATATTTACCACTGTAAGTCAAACTGGACATTTGCAAACTACAGTATATGACGTTAATCTGGTGACGTCTCATGAATGACAGGTAGCTTCTATTTATAATCCATATATAATCTTATTTCATAACATAATTACACATTTTACTCCCAAAGCCTGGATATGCTGTGCTCTGATGATAACTATAGAAATGATTATGGGAGAATATTGCATCACTGCAGTTTAGACTCAGGTACTTTTGAAAGTTAATAAGACGTCGGTTTAGAGTCAGTAATGTATTGATTTTGAAACCAAGCTGCTTTACATTTAATGGATTTACAATTTGTTTCCCATTTACATTTGTTATGTAAATCTCTTAACGCATCCAAATGCATTTCAGATGGAGGAATAGCAGTCAGAGAGCAAACTGTTTTTCTTTTCATGTTTTATTTCAAAACTTCCCACCATCTACAGAACCTGACAATGAAATTTGTTTAATATTTTCTAGAAAGTGCACATCATTGATTTTATCCGCGGGTACGAGGTGCCTGCTGGTTATGCCTAGCCATGATGGGCTTCAAATTGTGACCTATTTGCGAACTTCTGAGTTGCCTTTTTGATTACCACACATTTCATAATCATGGCATCATTCATGTGCTTTTTATTCCACAGTTCTGTGTAGGTCAAAGTGTTGCTTTTGTCGTTTTACCAATGCATTAACCCTTTTTGGTTTGTGTGCTAGCAGCTAAAAAAAGGCTACAACACTATTTGATGCTGTATGAGGAAATGTGTTTGATCATGTTTGAGTTTGATCATTTGTTTCTTGAAGGTCCATATTGTATTTGTTAATTAAGAAATGTTTTGTAAAAAGAAGAGAATAAAGTTTGTGTTTTTCTTCCCCGGACTTGTATTTGTCATCTTTTACCTTTTTTACTCCATTGAATTCTACTCCATAATTTGACGTTACATTTATTTAGCTTAACAGACTTTCAACAAGCGTATTTAAATGGTACAACCCTAAACTTTGCAAGTATTACACACATTAGCACATTCATTTAATCAAATATGCTGATCAAATTAAGGACATTAAAGAAGAGACATTGGGATATTTGGGAGTTGTGTGTGTGTGTGTGTGTGTGTGTGTGAGAGTGTGTATGTGTTAGAATGTATTGGGCAAGTTGCATCCTCTAACAACCCTTATCTCACCAAAGTCTTCACCAAAAATGTAATGATTTACGCTAAAGGGACATGGATTGTGGTGTGAGTCCCCACAATGGAACTGAGAAAAACATTTTATTTTGACGACAAACACAAAAGGTGGAATACCATGGCAGTTAAAACAGGGAATCCAATAGCATTACTGGTCAAACACAGCTTAGCTTGACATTTAATCAGCCAATTAAGGATATAAACTGCCTGGTAAAAAATACAATGTGGGCTTTGGAATTAAAAGTACTCACAGAGGATGCTTTTTGGAATTGCAACTGGAAAAGACTCTGCCCTTTAAAGACATGAACGGTTTAAAATCCTCAGAGAAAAATGTGTTGTGCTTATACTTTGCTGTGTAGTTTGATCATACAGGATGACGTCAATGGAAAGGAAATTTTTCTCAAATATTTCAAACATTTCAATGAGGATGACCTTTTGAAGATTTCTGATTCCTGAAACAAACCAATCTCTGGTGCACGTACGCCTAGAACAGATTTTTCAATGAGGATGACCTCTTGAAAAATGTGTTAATTGGACCTCTTTCAGAGATCTAGCCCAAGACTGAAAGAAGTATATAAACGTAGTTGTATTTGAATATGCCTGCAGAGGGGTTGTTTTAATAATCTATACATTACATAGTGTTAAAAGAGTGTTTATGTTATATAAAAAATAAAATAGCCATGAAGAGTAAAAAAAGTAAAAATACTTAACGACAACAATGCTACAGCCGGTATGTTCTCCTGTTAGTCACGGTATTTTACATATGTAGGAGCTTCGCGCTGTTAGGGGGTACTTGGCTGAGACTCATTTCTCTCACGGTACATCACTGAAAAAAGATGGAGAACCACTGGACTATAGGACTGTGAGAAGCATGAATTTAGTCTAAATGTTCTTATTCTTCGGTCTGGCTATCTCCCTCGAAGCCACACTTGCTACTAGAGCTTGGTTGTTTTTTTCCCCTTATTAAATCCCACCATGGACCCCAGTGAGTGCATCTCGAACATTTGGTGCAAATTATTGCAAGAAAACCTTGCATGAAGCCAGTTAGTTCTTTCTTCAGCACAACCTAATGACCATGAAAGTGGACGAAATAGCTACAGTAAATCCCTAAAATGCAAGTTGCAGACGAGCATTAGGTCAATTAAGAAGGTTACTTACATTTGGCTTAATTTCCCTTGGTATTCTCTGATTTACACGTGCAATCAGAGGCAGACTTTTCCCACTGTGCCAAATGTTCACCGGCAACAAAAGTTACTTAAAACTGATGGAAAATGTTGTCTTGTTTTCATATTCTCACAAGACATTTCACTATATAATTGTCTGACTTTTACCTGTTTTGTCATGCTCTTTCTATGCAGCAACTTGGCCATCTTCTTTTCATTTCAGAATGTGAGAAACTTCAATGGTTAGGAATATTGAGGGAGTGGACACAATAACAGGAAGATCTTGCAACATAATGCAACCAATTCCAGCAAAATGTCTAAATTTCTAAACTTGTGTTGTAATGTTTAAACTTCTTCATGGATTTTTTTTTAGAAGGTTAGTGCCTGCTGTTAATCAGACGTCGGTGTGTTGTGGTTTGACATTCAGCTGGATTGTGTGAACAAGAGAGCCTGCCACCGGGGACACTTTCGTCCACAAGGATGTTGCAAATCAACATTGTCGCTCCACAGGGGCAACAAGAGGTCACCTTGTGTGCAGCTCGACCATCAGTCCTCACTCAATCTTTAATGGCTGTTAAATATGCCCGGTTTCAAGCGACTGTTCATCTTGCTCTCAAAGTCCCTCATTGCATCTAGTAACATTTTCAGCAATTCTAATGAGAGATAATCCCCGTGTGATTCTATTGACAACCTTGCCAGGAAGTTCCAAATTAGAAGCTCATTGGGATTTTGAAAGATTCAATAGCTTCACATAAATGCAAGCAACCATTTTTTTCTTGACGAGAAATAAAAAAAGGTGAGTTGAGATAAATCTATGAAATAATAATACAGAAATCTCTATATGGTGTTCCACAATAACACTTACATGTCAGTGATGTGGACGGGTTAATGAACATTACATCACAATTGTTAGTGACTAGGCCAATCGATAAAATTGAAAGAAATGTTATTTAAAAGGTTTTTGTAGAACATTTAGAGCATTACACAGCGGTAAAAAGACCAACACATGATCGATAATTTCCTCTTGACATCCGACACCGACACCAGGGCTAGTGTTCATTGTGTGATACTCCGATACGAAAATGAGAAGAGAAATGATTTCATGCGATTAGAGGGTAATCCAAGTGTGTAAAACTGGTATTGGAAAAGTTTATGGAACCCTGTTGCTTGGGAATATAAATAATTGGGTCCCAGAAACTAATCACAGAGAATTAACTGAGACGTGAACGTGTTCTAATTAACAGCTCATGTGACAAAACATGCTTTTTGTCTGTTGGGTTCCCTCCATCGGGTTCTTCATGTTGGGTAAAGCAGCCCCTCCGGTTGAGATTTTGCAGCTTAGTGAAATCAGATGCTCTAGTTTGGAATGAAAGCGATCATTCTCATGACTGTCTGCCGCATATTGATTAAGCCAAAGCCATTTAGTCACTGCTGACAGACTACAGATGAAAACTCGAAACCTCTGTCTCCTCAAAAAGCAGAACATAACCCGTGTCAGCATTTCTTACTAAGCTTTAATGGATCCATTGTTAAAACTGGGCTGTCCTTTCAGCATCCTGCTTATGGCCTGACATGCATTTTTATGTGTACATACATCCCTATTCAGAGACCCTTGTCATTCTCCCTGACGAGACAGACAGGCGATATGCAGCCGCTGATTTGCACATCTCTTGCCACTTTTATCTTCCTTGTCTCTGTTACACAAAAGATATTTTGACAACGTTATTACAGTGCAAAGACATTTACAGTTATACGACTGCCTCTGGAGCATTTTGAGGTAATCACCATCCACCGCCTTCCATTGACATTTGAGAGGCTCTTTAAAACCATTTCTTAGACAGATTGAAAGCAATATCTTTCCACCTATCTTTGCTCGAAAGCCTTTCCCTGGTAAGGCTTGTGACTGCATGAGTACTGGAGGGTGTCAATACAGCGGCAAGTCAGAAATTAAGCAAGATCATTTTGGTTATTGTCAGAAAAATTACATTCTCAACATCATCCTCAAACTGACTCAGCAGTTTTAATTGGCTTTTGCCAATTAAGTGCCTTAACTTAAAGAACCTTAACTTTTTAACAAATCTGATGCCTCCTTTCAGGCTGTGTGGGGGTCACACAGAGTGACCAGGTGACCACTTCTCTTCTCAAGTCCCTTCTTACCCAGTTGCATATCTTAAGGGCAGGGCAGATCAGAGACCACTGTGTTCTTTTTGTAGCCTTCCCCAGATCGGCGCCTTGCTGCAATCCCGTTTCTGAGCTCTGCAGGCTGCACCTTTAAGCTCATGGTTTGGTAAGTGCAGGAACGGGCCGTGTCAGCTGTGGGTCCTTAAAGCTGTGTGCCTTTCCAAATCACCTCCAGTCAGATTAATTTACCACGGCCGGAGTCCGACACAGAAAGTGTCAGTGTCCTAATACCTACGACGAAGTGAAAGTTAAAACGACTTCCAAAATCCTCTTTTCGTTTGATCGTCATTGGGTGTTGACTGCAAATTGGCAAAAGAGAGTATTAATGGAAGTAATTTAGCATAAAGCTGCAACACAATTAAATTAAATTAAAAAGCGAAAGGGTGTGAATACTTTCCAAAGGCAGTGTATGAAAAGTATGGAATGGTAATCACACATGTTCAGCATAATTACACACCAAGAATAACACCATTAAATCAAGTCCCCCTGCCTGTGGATGCTAATAGCTGCTAATGCCCTAGCTGCTCCCTTGGACACTTGCCAGTCACTAAACGTAATTGTGATGAATTGCTCCAACCCAAATGTCCTCTCATCAGTATCTTAAACCCAATTGGGGAGAGATGAATGTACTTTGTCCGAGTAGATCCAAAGTGAAAAACACGGATGAGCCAGTAGGTGACATGGGGGTGGAATTACCGTAGGCAGCGGCCCCGGATCATTTGTCTCCTCCAAATCATTTGGAGATTAATTAAGGGATAGGTGAACGGGGAGGTGACGGGGAAAGAGCCCCCTGGAGACAAATGTTCAACCACTCTATGCTCGCTAAAACACACACACACACACTAAATCACACCTCAGATGTACAGACAGATGAAGAATAAAACCGTTTTCATTCAAACATAAGATGAAACTAAAACCCTGACACAGGGGGAGATTCTTCTGTGGCTTCATCAATCAAATTAAATTGATGTGTTGGTAGACGCGGCGTCGTTGTTCATCCTAAACGACAGCCGCATTTGTGCCTCACGCAACCCTGGACTCTCCCTGACTGGTGTCTTGAGTTGATGGAGGAAGGTTAGCACAGGGACTGACATGGAAACCCTGCTGCATCTCTCTGCCAGGGGATGCGTGGTATTTGTGATGCTTTCGTAACAGCTGCGCTCCAAATTCCTGACCTTGGCTTTCTCTTATCAGACTGCCACAGTCTTCACATTTTGACTCAGATGTTACCGTGTGTGTGTGTGTGTGTGTGTGTGTGCATGCTTCTGTGCGCGTGTGTGTGTGTTCTAGCACAATGAAACCACCAGCGATCCCTTCTGAGACCCTTCATCTGATTGGACAAAGGATGACATTTGCCTGTGAATTGTCTGCGCCAGAATTGTCAAGCTCAGCAGATATATTTTAAGATAAAATCCCTCCTCCAGCTGTTTGTTTTGTCTGTGAGCCAGAATTTTTTTTTCTGGAAACTTAAACGCTTGGTTTGCCTGCTCTAATTTAGCCTGTATATGTCTGATGGTATCTTCTTTTGCTGCAATATTATCAAAGGACAGATTGGGGAAGGATTTCATTTTGTGTGCAGCGAAAGAAGGCGAATGTGCAAAGTGACGTATCAGATGGCCCATGTGAACTGCTCTTCCTGCCAGGAACTGCCCCTTTTCACAGGTTCAAGACAATAAATCAGGAAGCTGTTAATTCCTGAACCCAACTACACCATGTTTATTTATCCCGGATGAATATGTGGGTAATAAGTAAAAGTTGAGGCACGGTGTGCGGTGACCTCTGAATTAGGACGTTCAAAAGCTGGTGGCACAAACTGTGGTTCTTTGAGGTTCTATTGACATCATGCATTGACTGGTTTGAAGGGTGGACAAATAGAAAGGCCACAATATTTTCTAAAATGGGTGATACTGCATTGCTTCTTCCAATTGAAAATCACCACTCGAGGGTATTTCATCCTGCTTTTGCATTTAACGGCATCCTAGAGGGCAGTTTATCATATTTCCTAATTGTAATGCCATCCTCGAGTGCAGTTCATCACGTTGTTGCTGAAGGAAGGGCTACCTGAAGGCTACAGTTTATCATGTTTTCAACGTTTAATTGCACCTACAGGGCACACATCACAGGAAGGCCTATCTAGGCCTAAGTTTTCACCATTTAACGGCAGCTCGAATGACACCTGAAACATTTGGACCAGCTGACCTACATTTGAATCCCATTGGGGAGAGCAAATGGAGCGGTCAGTTAAACAGACTATTCTAAGCCTATATTTGCACATTGACATTTGTGTGTTCTTCTCAAGGTTATCTGAAAAATAGACATATAACAATTTAGTGCAGGTTATAGAAATCACAGAAGCCACTGTACATTTCATGAGCCGTTTAGCTATGGTTTGCTCCCAAAAGATAATTAAAAACAATTTCAAACAAGTTCCTGGTTGAATTCTTTTTGACTCTCACTAATGACGTGAATTAAAAAAAAAAGGCAAAATGCTTTGTAGGCATGTGATGTCATGTGGAGATCAATGCAACCTACATTATGATGCAGAGGGTCCTATTTGACAGTCCTCCCGCACATGCTGTATAATAATGTTGCATAACAATCTCTTTAATTAAACACTTTTAATGGCTTTGCTGGGGAGAATGTTCACTTTGCTGGATGGCACAGAAATGGTTGGTGCTTGACTCAGTCCCAGAAGCAGCATTATGTAAAAAAAAGAAAAATGTATAGCCTACTTTGCGTGCAGCTTCAGTTGGGGAATAAGCGTCACAAGTTTCAATAGGGCAATTAGTACCAGAACGCAGACCACCATGCTGACGCCTTGATCCACTCCTGTGAAATAATCCCCTAACGTCCCATCGGTTCTATTCGGCCTTTGGGTTGATTCCTAAAATCAAAACATCCCAGGTTAATATGATATGGGCAAGGTTTTGAATTTAGGAGGGTAGATAAGTGATTAAAAAATATTTTGTTCACTCTTTAGTTATGACTTCATTGCCGCATTTTATACTGCGGGATGATTTTTAATAATTCATTGGAAACTAAGAAAGACGCAGAACAGGCCAAAAAAAGAGTTCAGTACTATTTTGCTGTTATAACATGTTTAGCCTGTTATATGATGCATTGCTGTAAAAAAGGGGGCCATTGCAGATGAAGTTTACAAGATCAAAATCATATACCTCTCATATACCTCGTCACGTTTACTGTGTTCCTCCTCCACACCAAACCCAAACGACTTTACTGTGTTTCAACACAAGCAGTTAATTAATGCCACTTTTTTGTAGTCAGAGCAAGAAGTTGTTTGGCTCTCCTGCTGTTACTTCCACACTATTAGCATTTATTTATGTCCGCAAGAGAATACCCGCGAATGTATGTTTCAGCACCGTTGGCAAAAAAAACGGCGACTAAATCTCGGAAATGTTCCCTGGATGATAACTCACCATTTAAGAGTTAATTTAATGTGTCGTAATTTTTTTTTTTTAATGGTTATCAAGTTGCATGGGTCATATAATGACATGTTTTTATTCAGGTCCCACTCGGTGTTCCCATTTATCTTGGTTGATTGTAGGTGATGGGAGGGGGAGGGGGGGTGGTGCGGGGGGGGGGGGGGGGGGGTATGGAGAGGGGGAGGGAGGGTGCAGGGGGGGGGGGGGGGGGGGGGGGGGGGGGCTGTCACGGGCGCAGGCAGGGCGGCCGCTCGGAGCACAGAAGCTCGGCTCAGAGTCCGACAGGCGGAGGAGCGGAAGGACGAGGAGAGCTGCGGGCGGAACAGCAGTCAGTCTCCTCAGCATCAACAAGTGAGACGCCGTTCATGTGTTTATCACACGGAGACTTAACAACTTCTCTGCCGCTCTTCAGTCTTTCTTCCCTCGCGCCAATGTGGAAGCGTTGCAGGCGCACGCGACTTGTATTGCTTTTAAGAACTGTTGGTGAAATCCTGTTCTTCGGGGAGGTTCATCTCTCGTTCTGCCGCGATACAGCTGTGATGTGAGAAAACTTACTGCGGCTTTATCGACGATAAATCCATCTTGGTACTACGGACTGGATTAAAAAGTATATTTAGATACAACTCTTTGCCGGTAAGTAGTGAAATACTTGCTAATTGAGTCTTTTGGTTACGTGTATTTATTGTCGATTTTTTTTGACCAAATGTGATATTACAAAACTGCGTGAGATGCTTACTCGGCATCACTTGCCCCATTCAAATCTTTGCCGAGGCGATTATTTCCTCTACATAGGCTACTTGTTATTGTAATTAAGCGTGAACAAACGTCTCCTCTCCTTAAGTGTAAGTGAACCTAGAATTCAGTGACTACACTGAAAGTATGTATTTCCTTAAAAAAATCAAGAAAACATGTAAATATCAATATGTAAAGATCTTACAAATATATTGTATGAATAATCTAGATTGCTTAGTGTGTTTCTAGTTGTGGAGAAATACGCCATATCTACCCAGATGTACCTTTTCTCCAATGCAATGAGACTATGTGGAACTTGGCTTGTGGTCCTCGACGTGTAGAAAAGAAAAAAATCCCTTTTGACATACTGAGCAGCAGTTTCTATTTCCAGAAAAGCATGACCCAGACAGTTTGGGGATAATCTTCAGTAACAGTCCCCTTAAGATATTACGAAAATGCGCTCAAATCTGAACCTGAATCTATAGCCCAAAGGCTCCCGTTACTACTTAATGATGTCATGACGTCACCACAGGGCGTTTCAGCTGCCCTTGTCTGTAGATGTCCACATCTTGTCCACACCTCCTACTGAGCTTAGGCTGATTGGGAGCTTATTTAAGACTCTTGAGCGTGTGTGTGTCCCTAAAGAGGCCCTTGCCAAAGACAAACGAAAAAAGAAAGTAATGCCAACGTTGAGAAGAAGTCACCGGCTCTGTGGGGCGGATGACCTCGAACACAGCGAGGGGTTTATGGTGCGATTGGTTTAGCCCACGAGAGGGAAGTGATGATTCCTTCTCCTGCGGGACAGATGGAGTCCTTTGAGAGCCCACAGATACTGTGGTCATGCGCCTGGGAAACAGACATGAAGGAGCTGTGCAAACAAGATGTACTTCATTAGGAGTCAATGGGAGATCAGCTGTTTCATTGTTTTCTTTTGTTTTTCTTCTTTGTTTAGCTTTATGATAATTCAATTAATATTGGCATACAGTTTAGCTTAGTGCTCTAGCTTTAGAGTATCACTTCATGTAATGTTTTATACTAGACAGCGCTGACCTCAAATTGATATGTCCTAATTGGACAATTAAATGCTGGCTATGAGCGTTGAGTGTGCCTCGTGCTTGATTGATAGATTTGCGGCAGTGAAATAATCACATTATACAGTTTGTGAATATTGTGGGAATAGCATTTACTCAGCTCTTTTTGGGAAGACAAAGGCATTTGTCTGCTTCCTTAGAAAATGACTGATCTCAGCAGGAGTCATAGTCTGAATGATTCGTCATGTACTCTGACAACTGGTTGTTGCCATTTTCTACTGCAATAAAGAATTCGATTTTTTTCTGCGCAGGAATAACCTTACCCTTTGTTTTCTTACAGCCGTCGCTCTGAACACTGAGGCACCACCATAAACCTGAGGCCGCAGTTCTATGCAGAAATATGCTCAACGAGGGGCTCGATATTTAGATGAGGTACTCCAAAACAAATTTTAAAAGATTATAGAAACTTTATTGAATCTGTTTTGAAGAAGTATATCATATCAGGCCCGTACGTTGGCGTGAATAAACAAATCACTTTGGC
This sequence comes from Apeltes quadracus, assembly GCA_021346845.1. Lineage (NCBI taxonomy): Eukaryota > Metazoa > Chordata > Actinopteri > Perciformes > Gasterosteidae > Apeltes > Apeltes quadracus. The sequence goes on along the minus strand of CM037932.1, from coordinate 4,906,755 downwards.
CATTTTGAAAGGAAATGAGGCTGCAATCATCTTTTCAATGCCGCAAAACAGGTGGAACTATGATTGCGTTTGCCTGACGGGAGCAGTGGGAGGTCGCTGCTGAATATGCAGGACATAGTGATGACTGATATGCCCTGGAAATTACCCATCTTTGATGGCTTTGGCCTCTTATGGGGCTTGCTCTTGGGAGTGTTCATTGCAGGTGCACCAGTCATGGCTTGTCCAACAAGGTGTCACTGTATAGAGAAGAGTGGCATGACTGTGGTCCAGTGTATGTCTCGCAACTTGGACAGCATCCCGCCAGATCTTCCAAGAGATACCGTCGTCCTACTTTTGGCATCCAACCACATCACCCACATACCCAACTACGCCTTCAAAGAACTGCACTACCTTCAGGAGCTGGACCTGTCTAATAATGACATAGAAACTGTGGACCTTGGAGCTTTTCAAGGCGTTTCTGACAGCCTCCTCGTCTTAGATCTGTCAAACAATCACATCCAAAGTGTTCCGAAAGAGGCATTTGCGCGCCTGCGGGCGAAAATCAGCCTCTCGAGCAACCCGTGGCACTGCGAGTGCACCCTGCAGGAGGTCCTGAGGGAACTGCGGCTGGACCCCGAGACTGTGAATGAGGTGATCTGCCACACGGCGGTGCAGGAGGAGTACGCAGGCAAGCCGGTTATCCAGGTGTTGGACTCAGGAATCAACTTCTGCAACTTCCACCACAAGACCACGGACGTAGCCATGTTCGTCACCATGTTCGGGTGGTTCACCATGGTGATCGCGTATGTCATCTACTACGTGAGACACAACCAGGAGGACGCCAGGAGGCACCTGGAGTACCTCAAGTCACTGCCGAGCAGCTCACAGATAAGCAAGGACTTTGACACCATCAGTACTGTTCTCTAGTGGGGCCTGCCTGTAAATATATGGGTAAACGAGTGGTTAACGCCAGTGTACAAGCACATTATTCTGAGGTCTTTAAGAGACTGAAAATGTCTTTTGGGTTTTCCGGGCCCCATTAATAAGTATATGTATTTTTTTATAATTTAAAAAATATTAGTTTTTTTGAAATACAAGTTAATCAGACACAGCGATAGCACAACTTAAACAAAATACTTACATTTACATGATAGATCTAGACAGGAGAGATAGATGTTCACACGCTGGTGCGATCCACACTGTGAGTTTGAGTAGAACAACCTTTTCCCTCAGTTACTTTGTATCAATTGATTTATGTTTTTCCAGTGACGGTAAAAAGGGCCTTTTTTCTGAGACTTTGGCAAACTTATGAAATAGGGCAAGGTGTTAACATTCAGTATGCCTGAGACAATTGTAACAGCCCTGTTTCCGGTTAACCTTATACAGGAAAAGACTGATCCGGGAAATTTTGCATTGTGTCCTGTTCAAGACACAAATCTATTCAAACTGGGAAAAGTCGCCATAATTTAGCAGTTCTGATGAAGTTACAGGCCTCAGCATTACCAGCAAATATTCCTGAATTGAATGCTTCACGTGAAATGTCTTTCAGGGTGATAGACTGGTTATTGGTACAAAGGTGCACAAGACGAAAGTAAAACTATTTGTTTTTCACAGTTGTTGAGTTGTGTTTTGGTGTCCACTACCTCCTGAGAAAAGTAAGCCTTTAAATGCATCCATGAAAATCAACCTAGTTTGCATTGTACAGTAGGTATAGCAACACTACACAATAATCACATTCATATGGGACTGAACATCAAGAGTTGATTGGTTGAGTAAACTAAGGTCATGACGGCGGGTTTGAAACAGAGAGTAATGGAACCCAACACAAGCCCTACGTGTCCCGTTCATGCTCGCCGACACGTAGCTTGAAGAAGCGTACTTTGAGCCAAATATGTGGTCACTAAATGAAGATGAATAAGGATGTGATAGGGCTCAGTGAAATATAACTCTCGCCATAACCCATTTTACATATAGCCTCTTGGTTCAATATTTAAGCCCCGTATGATACATACCTAAGTTTCTAAGAAACCTGTCCATCTATATACATATGATGAACATATACCATGTATGTATCTTTTTATCTTTCTTTCATGAACCATAGTTCATTTCTTTGTCTGTTATTTGGAAACAGTAGTAATCTGAATTAGTTGGAAAGCCTCTTCCCATTATACCCAAAACAAACCCCTCATAGTTCCAAAGTCCAGAGGCTTCGAAAATGCATACACCGTTCACCGGAACCGAAGCACAAAGCTAATTATCATGTCAGACCTTACCACTTTTGTATCTTATATGTTTTATTAGCTACAGGAGTCAGTTAGAACACAGGTAAAAAATCACAAAGAATGTTTTTTAATGCAGCTTTATACTGGTATACCTTTAAAAGCAATCTTGGGGGTCCACAATGGTTGTGTGTGAATGTATGTATGTTTGATGTTCAGAATTGCATAGTACCACATGATTTCCCCCCCAAAAAAACCATCAAGAAGGAGGGCCAGAAGTCAAAGACAGAAAAGTCTGTGTTCTATGATTCACAAACTCTGGCAGCTGTCCTCGTGTGGCCATTCCCACTCATCTCGTAGTCCAACCGGCTTCAAACAAACAATTATTTGCTTTTAGTGTTGCGTCTTGTATTTGCATTAAGTAAAGTCGTACTTTTGTACTTCTGTAGGTCTATTTGTTACAGTGTCAAGCTGTCTGTGCAGATATTAACTGTATTATGTCAAGGACTTTCCATGCTTGATGTTTCTTCTCCATCTGTAGACGAATTAGGCCATGATGTGTATTTCTGTGACGGAAAAGGAGGGGCTACAAAGATTTTGTTTGTGATACTCATGTGAATTTTCTGTTTGTTTTTACGTGTTTGTTTTATTTTACGTATGTAAATGAACAACTTACCAGCATTTGAAAATAAAAAAAATATTTTATTAAGACAAAATTTCACTTTTCTCCTCACATTTTCTAAAGAAAGCCATCTTTCATCAACAAAAATAGTAAACTAGTGGAAAAATCTGAACGACTAAAGATCAGACTTCTCAGTAATTTAATTTGCAACAAACACTTTATCTGCAGAAGTAAAGCAGCAAATCTATTCTATCAATCTATCATCTATTAGTTTCAGCTATATGTTATTTCCGGTTGATGCAAGAGGTTAATGACAATAAATATTCCTATCGAGAAAAATTGTTTTAATACTGTTAGTAATAAATGTATTGCTTTTAAAATGTTTTATTATTTGCATCTCCATTCATCCATTTATATAGGCTCACTTCTAGACTATGACAAATGACAAATACCTCAATATGTCTCAGGTATTTCAAGTTACATTCCACCTCAAAATTATGTGTTGTGGTGATTCATCAGCAGCCATTGATTTTGGCTCACTTTTTATACCACAACAAACCTGGCAAGAGAGGGCCGCCCACTAAAACTCACGGAGCAGGCAAGGGGGGCCTTTATCAGAGAGGCCACAAAGAGACCAAAGACAACGTTGAAGAAGCTGCAAAGCTCCACAGCGGAGATAGGAGTTTCTGCCCATAGGACCACTTTACACCGTACACTACAGTGTACTAGAGAAAAAGAGTAAGACAGAAAGAGAGTGGCCAGAGAAAAGCAATTTCTTAAGGGTAAATATGACCATATAAATAATGTAATAATAATATAATGCAAAACCCACACCGTGCCTGTGGCCGATACTTACTCCTCACAGGACGCCGATTGGTTTGGACACTGCTGAGACCAGACTCAATGCATTACTTGAAGTCTGATAAGATGTATATTCGAATGATTCTGGGATTCTCACTTGATTGTTATTCAAGCTGAAGGTAAACCGGTGGTCCCCAAACTTTTTCTTGTGAGGGCCGCATAACCTCTGTCCTCCCCTGTCGGGGGCCGGCCGACCGGGGGGGTGTCCATATCATCGCATGCATACGCGCGCGTGTGTCCAAATGATCGCACATAAAGTCCGCGGAAGTTTGCTGGCGGGCCGCATTCGGTACTCGTCCGCGGCCCGCACGAAGTGTGCCAGAGGGGGGCGCATGCGTCCCGCGGGCCGTAGTTTGGGGACCCCTGCTATAAACCATAAGTGGTATTACATCTCCTTGTTTCAAACGTGAGACCACTCAATGAGTTTTTTCCCTGCATGGACTCAAATTTTGGGAGGGCTCGTGTAAGTTTTATAGAACACTTGAAGATTCACATTGTGTTGTACAGCAGTGTCATTATGCTAACAAATGCCCCATGGAAAGGAAATCTCTCTATGTGTGTGTTCTTCGAGGCACTTTGTGATGTCGCAGTGAAATTTAGGCACAGCTATTAAAAGAACACCCCTTAATACGACTCGGATCACTTCATTCGTAGCAAAGACACATTCAAAAGGTTTAAGTAGTTAACATCACCATCTGGACACAAATGTATCTTATTTTAAGTCAGGATTTAACTGTAGAAAACATTTATTTGTGTGTTTGCGTATATGAAGGCAACTCATATACATATATATATATAACTCAACAATATATGTCTTTGTTTTTACTTTAATCTTGTGAATTTATAACTGGATTGCTTTTCTCACCTTTAAGATATGCATGCATATTTGAGTTTGAAACATCAAGACTTCTTTGGCCACTGTATGGATCAAAATATATAATATAAACTGGTTTGCAACTTTTTTGTCTTGGCCTTAAATGATGAAGCATTTTATGACAGTTTGACTCATCCTTATTCACTGCCATCTCTAACCACCCCTGCGGTTCATTAACCTAAAATTATTCCAAGTTTCTCATATTTTGACAGTTTTGTTCCATATGGAGAATAAATGTAACCGGTCACTGGTCACAGTTTTAATTCCTCATATGCTGAATATGTCTCGCTGTATCAAAGTGTCCTACATGACAAAATCTCTCTGGATTCATGGGTATTGATGGGTGCTGAATCATTTCAGAAATACACTTGGACAGCTGGCCAATTGAAGTATTTATTCATTGAAGCTTCAAAAACTAAGGGAATTCACAGCTCAGCTTGCTGCACGTATTTCTATAGTTGCATTGATTCGTTTCAGTCTAAGATTGGCTGCAGGATCTCATTTCTTACAATTATAATGACTACCTGGGCCCAAATTGCTGGGTCCTCTGAAAGAGGAGGAGGAGACACAAGGACCAGCACTGAGCAGGCCAGACTCCCAGACCGTATGTGAGAGGTTATCTGGGGAGACTCTGGACTCTGGTAACGCTCTGTTTCCACAAGCAACCGTAAAATACACTTAATGATAACACTCGTGCAACTATGCTAAGAGACAAGTACAGGTTAGTTATTAAGTAAAAGGATGGTTTCCTGCTTCAATTACGTCTTTTGATGCCACACCTACTTCTTCAACAGGCCATTTGTACACAGCCCCAGACAGGGGGGGGGGGGGGCATCATTGTTTTTCAATAATCTCATTTAGATGACAAAGCACTTTGCTTTCCCACTGGATCACGAGCCGTTCATCATTTCTCCATCTTTGAAAACTGCGGTCATCAACTCAAGCCCAAAGGGGGTGGGACGAGAACATGTGTAATTCACCCCTTCTCATAGACTGCTACTTTGGGTCCAGGTCCAGCTAATCTCCACTTTGTAGCCAGTTCGCTGACTTGATTACACAAGTCGACGTGATATTTCCATTTGTCTTAAATATTGACTTCTGAGAAGTGTCTCCTGTTACGTGAAGGGAATTGATTTTATAGTTAGAGAAGTGTGATTTCTTTCAGCAAGACCTGCAATCAATCACAGGAAGAAAGAAACAAATGCACTTTAACAGAAAGTATTTACTTGTGCAGGCTCCAAACCCCTGGTTCCAGGTAGTCACATTATTGCTGTAGAAATTAACAGCAGGCAATTAAGTGCCTGTAAACGTTATCCATACCATACATGACTATCTCTTGGAGGGCATCAAATAGTGCAAAGTCTGACACTGACAAGCAGCACTGCGAAGTAAATCAGATTTTCACTGTAGACAATAAATGAGGTGACCTGCTTCGGAGCAATGTTCAGTCAATAGATTTTCTAAATGGGGACATTCAGAGAAGCGGAGGCTCCCTGGCCAGCAGACGTGTTGTGAGATCAAAGTACAAAGCGGAGTGACTTCATCAATCACAGCACCACAGACATGCCCCTTTCTCCTATAACGTTTTATTGGAGGATTAACAAATGTATTACTTGTTTAGTAGGTATGATGCTGCTATGATTTTACTGCAGCAAAGTCTTAAAAGTAGTTGGACTAAAATCCAGTAGCCTTTCGATAGATTTCATGCTCTCCAGGTGTTACCGAAACACTGAAAACAGTAATTTGCGTTGCAATAGACTATTGTGACTGAATATAAATAAGTTGAATGGCTATTGCTGGACTCTCACATTTTCCAAATGGATGTAAAAAAAGACAGTTTGACAGACAAGACTGAGGCTGACAGATGAGATTGCACCTTAACCACATTCAGGGTGGCTCAAGGCGCACTCGTATTATTCTTGGGATGACATTGCACCATCTCAGCCATGACACAAGAATGTATCTTTTTCCTCAATTACGTATTTATGTTTGGCCCAAGGTAATTTGTCGTTAGTGTCGCCTTGGGGGGGGTTGTATGTCTAAGACATTCGTCCTCACCTCAAGGACTTGGTGTATTCATTTTAGGACTAAGGCCTTCATTGTTGAAGAACACATTTACTGAAGCAATGACAGGGTATTGCAATTCACCAAAGGGTGCACAGGGGGTTTGAAGTGGGCTGCATCTGGCCGGTACCTGAATTGAGTTTGAGACCCCTGTTGTAGACTAATACTTCATGTGCAATCCAAGGCACGCCAATGTCTCTCCAAAAGGATACAATCACTGTGACATATTTTTGCTATAGAATCAACAACAATTAGAAGAAATCAATGACTATTCGGCTGCACTTCTCAATGTCAGTGTCCTTTGGCAAGGCACTCTGGGGTCAAAAGTCAACTTTTGAGGGTCAAATGGATCAGCTGCTCTCTTAGTCCATTCTGTAAAGTATATGTATTTAACTCTTTCCGAAGGGACAATTGATTGGAGCTCTTGCTTCAATGCTCTTTGTGTCACGGTTTGGGTTCATGTCTCGTCTTTTTTTGTAGTTTCATGCCTCTTGTGTCGCTAGGTTAGATTCACTTGCTGCCTTGTCCTGTCAATTATTTTGTCATTAGGCCAACATCTTACGCTAATGTGACTTTGTATGGTCACATTAACAACATTAACAAGTCTGAATCACAAGATGAGATTAACTCTTAGTCAACAGTGTCAATGAATCTTCATATTCGGTACAGCAAGAGTGAAATGCTGAGGCAAAAGTTTGTCTTCATTCCTGACAATGATGCTGATGGGGTTTGCCTTACCAGAAGGCAGCTGTTAATATGGCTGACACACCGCCTGCTAATGGCATGCATTGGGAATATGGTGGACTCAAAGTGTAGTTTTCTCAATGCCAGATCACTGCATGCTGCTCCAGCTCTGGCAGAGATGCTTCTCTTTTGGATGTTAATTTGCTTTTTTGTTAGATTAGAATAGAGGTCGATAGATTGTACTTCATTCATTAAATAATGCATATACCTTCTTAAGAACAAGCATGCATTTGCAATTCATAAGCATTTTATGATTTATTGACAAATGCCCACATTGCTCAGGTCCACGGATATCTATTTAGTCCTCCCTGATGATGCTCTGGTTGTCTGCAATGACTGCCAACTTCCGAGAGCCATTCAGCTTGTGCAACAGAGGATTTGGATATCCGTATCAACTATGGGGAATTTTTGAAGCTTTTCCACACATTTACAGCGTGAATAACACCACCAACACGTCCAATAATAAGGGTTTTAGTACAAAGGCTCCCAATGAATGAGTCTGCATCTATGTGACTTTCTCAAAGTTTCTCAGTCTTCCTGAGACCCGAGTTTACGTGTCGGACTTTGAACTCAACTACAGATTAAATCTAAGACGTGTCGTAACCGTGACGTCAGTCTTTGGTTTGTAAAGTACCTCTTTGAAGTCTTGGTTTTGACCGTTGCCGTCGTGGTTATTGGCCGTTGCCATAAAGTGTTTTTGAAACCAGGAGAGAGACTACAGGGTGAAGCTAAGCAACAGAATTGTTACAATTAATTCCAACTACTGAAAACACTCTGCCCGGGGGTCCAGCTTGGCTCGCCGGATGAAGTGCTAGAATTATAGAAAGAGATTAATTGCATTTCTATAAAGGTTGCTGTTTAAGCACATACTTGGACTCTCCGTGATCGGCGTCACTCCAGACACTCTCCAGCCCAACTCTATTAATCACTCAGAAAGCATGTAGGCTCCAAACCCTGTTATTTTGGTTGCTGAGCAGGGGGTCCGTATTAGAAGCGCTGTAATTGGACTAGTGGACAGCGGCCCTGACAGCGCAGGAATAAACCAGATCAATTTACGTCCTATTGTGCACTTCCTCCTCTTCTCCCCTAATCCCCAAATCGAGTTAATGCAGCTTGTGAAATGTGTTTGCATTTATCTCTGCTGCCATAAAGAAATCTGTGTATATGTATACTTACTTACTGTATACTTATGTACACAAACAACCAATAGGCATTTTGATCAGCTTGATCAGCTTTGGGGATGGATTTCATTCCTCACGCTTAGTTAAATTTGCGCGGATTTTCAAATTCATTTTTGGTGACTGCGGTGTAAGTATTCGCTAATGTACAAAGGGAGGACGCGCATTTGCAGTGAGGTTTCAGCACAATTCTCAAAGCTCAGGAAGGAAGGGATATCTATTCATTTTGTGCAATGCTGTTAAATTCTACTCATCTGATAAATGCAGTACTTCAATCCAAAATGCATAAGCTGTCAGTACTCAATATGCTGTTCAACACGCATCGTCGCGTGCTTCAATGATGGGGTACTGCTTGAACAGAGTCCTGATGGAATGTCCTGTAGTCTCTGCAGGACAGAGAGTAGCCCAATGAATGGCCGATTTTTTATCTTTCAATAATATCTTCTAAAATCCATACTGATGTTACCATTATTAGTGGAAAGTCCTGCACCTGTCTCTCTAGACAAAGGCTCGTTCACCGCGTGACATTTTCCATGATTTTAGCACATTTCCTGTCTTAAACCCTCACGTCAGTTTGTTGCCTGGGGTCTCTCTGTGGTATTTTCAAATAGAGCTCAGCTGCAAAGTCGTGCATTAACTCCAATTAACCAGCTGCCGACCTCAACTGGCACCTATTAGCAGAAAGATTGGTCACAAGTATGTTAAGAAATGTACTTACATTTCTTACTACATTTGTTTTTACTTAAATCAGTTCATAAGCACTACAACTAACACTTATGCAATGTTAAGAGGATAATGTATTTCATCCTGCTTCTGTCTTTTCATCTGTTAAGCTTCAAGTCATTAATGGATGAGCTAGCAAAGGTTTTGATATCGTTGTAAAAGGAAGAGGGTTATATATGAATTTTCCCATTGAAATATACCATACCAAACATGCGAGAGGCATGTGCTCTAAGTTATGAGTGAGTCACTGTCAAACATGAGCAAACGGAGACAGACAGCTGCCAGAAATGTAAACACATATCTTGTTGGAAGGTATCGGTTGAAAAATAGAAACCACAGGAGATACGTTTTACAAAGTAATGTCACGGCCTTTTTTCAAAATGGGGGTCACTATTTTAACCGTAGGCCAACCAGAGCAGCACTCCGCTTGTTAGAAGCAATCATGACTTGTTAAGCGAGGGTTCACCTAAATCCAGGAGCCTATGCATTTTCTTAATGTGGGCAGGAACCCGGTTAATGCCTTGTAGTCATCAGAGATCAAGTGTCACTCATCCCGCATGCCCCGCTGATGATTTGTGTGCATTACATAGCTTTACGCTTTGAGCTTATGCAGAGGCTTCAATATGTGAACTATCAGGTGACAAATGAAAGAAAAAGGAACTGAATGAAAGAGTCTGGAAACCTAATAAATATAAAATGTACACAGCCTGAAGAATTTTTAATGAATGCGAATCACATGCTGTGGTCACTGTCACAAAGTATCCCATTGAATACGCATGGAAGATGTTGCCGCTTTCTGCAGACATCAAACCACTGAATGAGGAAACGTCTTTAGAAAAGTATGATTATGGAGAGTTAAGAATTAAGGTGTTTTTCCTCAAGCCGTATCTATGTTGACAATGACAGTAAGACAAAGCAAAAAAACGTCATGAGAAAAGAAATGTGTAAACTCGAAGGATTTAGGATGGACATTCAGCTCGAGTGCACTAAACACTACAAGAAAAACAAGAAAAAGACCCACCACTCTCTTATGCACTCCATTCGACTGTTTTTCAGCTATTTCTCAAAAGAAAAAGGCCTTCTTTTGGAAGACCGTTTGCTGCAAAGCTTGGTGCATTGCTTCCATGGCACTTTGCTTCTATGTCTGCAGAATACAGTGGGGACACATTTTGTGATTGCAACATTATGTGAAAAGAGAGGTAGAAAAAAAAAGTTAAATATTTATTAAATTCCACTTGAGGCTTCATTCACTACTACCAACACAACTGACCGCTCAAGTACAGTCTTAGGGCAGACACTGAGGTCCAGCGTCAGTTTTTATCACAATGTTCCATCAGAAATGTTCACAGATAAGCGAATATCAGTGTTTCAACTGGTAAAGCACTGCGTTACCCCCATCTAGAGCTAGAAATAAGCTGATGCAAGTGTTGTTTTTTGGAGAATGAGCTCCATTGCCGAGGCATGAGAAGATACTAGGAGTTAGACTCTTTTGTCTTTATGGCTCTCAAAATACACATGCTTAGAAATATAACTAGAAACACAAACAAGAGAGAAGAACATAAACATCTCCCATTGATGTAAAAAGATTGATCATGAAAGAGTATATTAGTACGCATCGTGCTTTTCATGTGTTCATTTATTAATGTAAAGCACCTTGTCATTTAGTTGTTTTTTTTTTGGAAAATGATGAAGTAAATACCGAGTCTGAAAGTCAGCAGCCCGAGGGGGCGGAGTCTGTGGGCAGCACGTGACGCGCAGTGTGACGCGGAGCCGTCGGGATGGCGGCGGAGCAGGCGTCTCTTGTTCGTGAACAAGTTTTAAATGAACGTTGGATGAAACATGGCCCGGTGATGGATGCGAAGTAACTCCGAAGTGCAACTTTTCCCGTTGTTGTTTATTTTATTTCTCAACCCCCCCCTCCCGCCGCCGCAGTCACCATGCGCCTGTTGCTCGGTCTCCTCTGCGCGCTGCTTTCATGCGGGAACGCGAACGCGACCGGACGCGCTCCGCATGCCAACGACGGCTACTTTTCAAACCGGGATCACATGAGACAAGAGCCTCTTCAGCACCGAGCGCCGGACGCCTCGTCAGGTTTGTGTGGCCTACAGTGTCTTTAACGGCGACGTTAGTCAGACTACTCTCAGTGACAGTTAGAGGCCTAAACGTGTGCTTGATATCTTTGATAAAATATGCAAATAAATCCCAATCTAGATGGAGAATCCTTTATTTCACTCCATCCATATTACAGGTTTTAACTTGCATATTAAACACTGCCATCTGTTTGAGGGTCTACTGATCAGTTTGTGAGTAATGTGATGATGATCATGAGGACGGTTTCTCCCATCGGTCGCCTTCTCTGCATCATCACCACTCAAACAGCAGCCCATCAGTTCCTATGAGCATTATGCATCACTGTAATCATGTAATTCAGCTGTTTAAACTAATTATGCATCGTTTTGCCAGTTCAAGTGCACTGCCCTTCATGTTTGTGTCACATGGTTACAAATATAAACGCTGAATGTAAAGTGCGCCTCCCTGCATCACTCTCTCATACACACACACACACACACACACAGGCAGAGAGGAGCTGGAAGAGGGATTTGAGATCCCTTTCATCAACTGATTCATGACTAATTCATGCCGCTGTGGGAGGACATTACCATCCGTCATCACATGATCCTCGGGTCCGCTTTGATGGCCGAAAACACTTGGAAATGGCCGAAAACACTTTGAAATGCACCCAAGCGTGCTGTTGTCACTTGCACCCCCTCCCCCCTCCCTTGCAGACACGTGTTGTGTCCTACCAAGCCTTCTCCTCTTCAAGTAGCTCTGGAGGAGGGCTGCCAACTCCCAACTTCTAATTTAAACAGTAAGAGAACATGTAGGTGTACAAACATACACAAACAACTCTCCTCATGTCATCCATTGTGAAAATCATTGTTGTCCCTTCACGATCGGCAAAGCGTCAGATTAAAAGCTCTAATCATTCTCCCCAGGGGAGGGTTGTAGTTATGTGACAACATTACTCGCGGTAGTTCGGATTTCGAGCGCCCCCCATCCCCCCCTTTCAATTTGTGTCAGTTCAGTTGGACATTGCTGACTCGTGCTTTGGGGAGATTTGGCCCAAATGAAAAAGGGTGCGCTTGTGTTTTCCTCCATCGGGGGAATGTATGGCCTAATTCCAACACATGCACACCAACAAGCATGTATGTCGGGAGGGTTGGGTGGGGGGGGGGGCAGAGGAGATAAGTCCCCGTTGGACCATCTGTTTACACCGCCTGGGGGTCTGACAGTCAACATGTTTGCGCCTTTTACTTGATACGTCAGCAGAATTAGTTTTCTTCTATAACTAGAATGAGAGTCCCATTTTTGCCACGTTCACCATTTAGTTTTCCTCCGTGTAAATGTCTTCCTTTCAATATGAATGAAAATGTCTTAAATTTCCCCTAAATGGACACGTTGCTCGATAATAAGAATATTCACGCAATATCACACACACCACGTGGGATCTTTCTTGTCATCTGCCACAGCGGGCTCAGACGGCCTATTTTTCAATCCACTTGTAAAACCTCTTTGCGCCGGGGTTCAATGCGCCAAATGGGTAGATTATAGTAATCTGGCACGAAACACCTCCACTTCGGATCCAGTGAGTCCCTCCTGTCATGTTGGACCACTACCGCAAAGCACACATATAGCGGCTGCTCCCTCCCCCAAAACAAGCATCCTCTTGTCCATCTGCACGAGTGGATGTATCCCAGTGGGTGGACACTGACACTGCCAAATGTAGGGTTTTACTCTGAGGAGGAAAATACGGGCACTCATGTATGGAAGACCACTCTGTGAGGGGGAAAAAGGTGAAACTCTAAATTTATATAAATATATGTATATATATTCTCTAAAAAATAATGAGCGTTGCAAAAATAGGTTAATTACATTAAGGAACGCCTGTCTCTCATTATTAAAAGTGTTATTTGTGAGCTGCTGTCGTCATTTTATGTTATGTTATTATTTAGACATTCTGTCAGAATTTCAGACAGGCTATTTTTAGATAAGGTACTATGACGGTATTATGACGCACAGTCGTTACTTTGAGCTACTAAGTAATTATTGTGGGATGCTCTGTCATATTTTGAGCTGCTGCGCCCTTATTTTGAGACGGTACGTGATTATGTGTAATAGCTCATTATTTTGAGATGTATGTCATCATTTTGAGCTACCAAGTCAAATATAAAAAAGGTCCTCATTCTTTAGATGCTTGGTCATTATTTTTCCCACTCAATACTATAAGATTTTTATTAGAACAACCCATATGGTTTATTATTTCATCTTAGGCGCTGAATTGGGCTTCAATACACTACACACAACAAAGTCCTTCTCTAACACTTTATGCCAGAAATGGTTTATTCAACCCAAAACATGATCTTCTTTATCCAAATAGATTTTTGCTGAAACTGTGGGAAATGTCTGGCTGAATGTATCCCAGCTCCTCGCATGCGCATTAGCTCCTGGTGTTTGTCTGCTACTTATAAAAGGGAAACGTTGCAGGCAATGATGTGCGGCGATCTGCTTATGTAATAAGGACATCTCTATGGCCTACTTATATGAAATAACTAAGATGCTGTGAAGGGTTGATGATGAGCTCCCAAAACTCTACAGCTCTTCAGCGCACTGAAATAAAATCGCAAAGTGATGCTATTTGCTGTAAAACTAAAAGTTGTGTTAAAATCGAGAGGTTGTTCTTTAAGGACTGGAAATCTGTGGCAAAGAAGTTAACGTAAACAAATTCCCTTTGTGAACTGTGTTGCTCTTCATGCTATGTCTCCTGCTCTGAGTTAACGTTATGGTTTTGTGTTGGTTTTTATAGGCACGGAGTGTGAAAACAGCCTTGCACACACTGTTCACTTGGGATATTTTGTTTCCATGTTTCCATGTTTCCATGACCACCATTTATTCAATTCGGCAACTGATGCGTTACCGAGCCTTCATGGTTATGCAACGCAACACTATTGGTCTCAGAAACAAAGTCTTTTTTTTTTCTTGTGCACTCAGTGTTTGAGTGTGAAAGTGGCTGATTGGGTTTGTGGACGCGCTGACACATAAATGTGATCATCTACCTATAAATCTGTAGCGATCACTGTATTGAATGTAGGCATTGTTGTTACCATTTGCAACGCTTTGCTCGCTAATTGGCCCATTTGACCATTTCTCACCTCTGTAAAATCTCCTGGGATTAATTGATTGATGTCTCCGGGTATTCTGCAAATTACTTTTCCTACTGTGCTGTCAATATAGTGCCTTGTAGGTTCATTGGAACCACAGGAAACTCCAATCTGTTAAAGCATACAGTTGTACTGCATGAAAGGGCTTGACAAAATAACAGGAACACCTAACAATTACTGTTCGTGCCGTCCACACTGCATGCAAGAGTTCCTCACAAGGGGAGTTTACTTCTCAAAGCAGGACTATTGCCATCTGGAATCCGTCTTTGTTTTTAACCCCATATTTATTTTTGCCCCAGATTCTGCTTTTGATCTAAAGGTCCAGGTCAACAACGTGATGAGTCGTCAGTACCTGAGCCAGGCGCTGGTGGAGGTCTACGTCAACTACACCAGGACCAACGCGGCTCTCACTGGGGAGGACGGCGATATCTTGCTCCATGTACCTTACCAAACTGGGATGCCCATCACACTTGTGGCGAGCAAGGACGGCTATATTTGCACACTGCTGCCATGTAAAACCAACAGAATGCCAAGTAAGACATTTAAGGTGTGGTTGTGCTGAAATGGGAAAATGGTTTGGCTGAATCACCGGGAATAATTAGTGTCATGTGGTGTAATTTTCTGTTAATATCTGACAATTCCAGAAATGCCAGCAGGCATGTTTTGACCGTTTTTTTGTATTTGTTAAACGAGCTGCACTGAAGGATGGAATGCAAGTTTTTGTTTTTTTAAATGAGGATACTTGAAACAGTGTCATGCAAAAATACAAGTAATTTTTTGACGTATTTAGTGCAGGGTCATGTTATTTTTCACCTCTCTGCATTTGTCACCCAATCAGCTGCCAATCAGCCCCTTGCTTTCTGTTTCTCTGCCATCTTCAGTGGGGAGCAAGTGTTCATTCAACACGTTATGTTCTGTCTATGATCAGTATATCCAGATTTGATGGGAAAACATTTTAAAACCTAAGAAGTGCCCTTAAAACCACTGAAGCCTCACTCTCCAACAGGCTGTGGTTCCAAAAAAACCAAGTACCATGGCGCAAAGAATAATACAAACGGAAGCACGTGGCGCATTTACACAACATTGTCATTCTGCTCCGTCATCGTAGTTTCCTACTTCTATGAAGCCATAACACAGCCTGACCCTCACTAATCCTCATTGGTTACCCCGCTATTCTTACCCTAACCCCAACCGGTTTAAAACCAGTCTACATTAACGTCTGTTTGAGAGAGAAAAAATGTTTGTACGATAGCTGGCTACATCCTTTGCAAAGACACACAGTCACACACTCTGCATCCACTACATCTTTGAAATATAGCTTTGAATTACTCACTCATTTATTAGCAGTAATTACCCAGCTAATGGAGGTGCTTGTGTACTTTAGTGTGGACATACATACATCCTACTGTCACTGCTGTAAAAATTAACTTGGTATTAAAATGAACATGGCTTCAGTTTACAGAGTAATTGATGTGCTCGGTAATGACAAAGACGTTCGAAAACAACGTTTTACGCTTACATAAAACGCAATTCTGATAAGAAGTCAAGAGATGATTCGGTTGTTTGTGGTCGCAGCAGCTCAGCAAAGCCTTTGTCAGAAACGGAAAATCATCCATTTTTTGCGTCTTTGCAAAGGTTAATGCACAATGTCCCACTGCCATCTAGTGGGAAACCCTCACTTTTTTAAAGGAAGAACTATTTGCTAATGTTGCATATTTTATCATTGCTGTAGTATTTTCCTCCGTCACCATGTCACTGCTTGGGCTGAATCAGGGAAACATCTGGCTCTTCAATGATTCAGTCCTGATCACTGGAAAAACATCTGGTAGTGTATATATTCTTAAATTCACTCTTTTAAAAAATTGTATTCTGATTTATTTCTTGCTTATGTGTGTTTCTTTGATTGTCTGTACACCAATTGGCTTAATTAACAAATTACAGCTCCCCCAAAAAAGCATCACCTAAGTGATTGTTATAGACATTGTTATTCATAATCTTTACATTTTTAATTTGCAGATGCTACATTACTGCCTATTGTCCAGTTTCCCAAGAGCCTGCTGAATCTTACTGACAGCGGTAATGCTACTTCTGTCAAAGCCTACCTGACCCTCCCCAAGCTGCCGTCAGAGGAGGACAGCTTCCGTCACGCATTGGGTATCACCAGAAGTAAATCAGGTAAGCAATATATTACTTTGTCATAAAACTGTAGACGATATGCGAATTATAATGCCGGGAAACAATTGTGATTATTGCGATTAATCAAGTGATTTCTTTGTGAATATGCATATAAAAGTAGTGTACATTTTTCAGTACATTTAGGGACCAGGGAGGGGTGGAGGTTTATCTGTGAGTCAATACTGATCAACGTTGCCAATCAACGAATGACCCTTGGTGTGTCTGTATCTGCATTCACAGCCAGTTTCAAAATAATAGGGAATCAAAAAATGATTGGCCTATCAATCAATTAATTAATTAATGTGTCAACATGCAGGTGTGCGCAGCATTACCAAATAATATACTCATAGGAAATCAAAACAAAAAAAGCCTTTGCATTGTGAGGCAAATTGAAATTGTAACAATTTTACAAGGGAACTATTCATTTAAAAAAAAAAAATCATAAATATTTCATTTCAATTTCATTGGTCTGGTCAGCGCATTCTCTTCAGCTTTGCCTCCTCTGTTTCTCAAGGATACGTCAGTTTGGAGTTGAGGCCGGTTGCGGCAGTCAGTGTGCAGCTTTTCTCTGGAGCCTCGGAGCTTCATGTGAGCGGAGCGATACAGATCAGCCTCAGCATCCCAGACAGCTGTGGACTTCAGACTTCCAATGTTGTTCCAGCGTGGTTCCTCAACCGAACCACTGGTGAGTCGGATTTTAGAAGCGTTGGGAAAGTGAGGATGACTTTTTGGTCTCTACACGGAAATGTAGTTTAAAGCTACAGTTGTCATATTTGCTCAAACTGTCAACAATGCCCTAACTGTAGTACACGAGGCAGATCATCATTGATTTCAACTGCATTCGTTGACTGCATCAGAGCCAAGGAGCCTCTGAAGTATCACTGTTTGTGACGTTCTTAAATCCTGCAATGATCAAATATGATCGAGATTGTGCTTTGCAGATAAAATGTTGCATCCTATTTAGCTGTAAAATGAAAGACTGTGAACTATATCATGTCTGAATATATCGTATTTTCCGGACTATAAGTCGCAGTTTTTTTCATAGTTTGGCCGGGGGTGCGACGTATACTCTGGAGCGACTTATGTGTGAAATTATTTACACATAATATCATTTCACGTGTTATTTTCACACTAAACCGCAAGAGGGCGCTCTAGGCCTGTGTTGATAATTTCAAAATTGGCGGTAACTTATGAAAACAACTGGGAAGGGCTTAACAAGAATGGCACCGAAAAGAAATTCATATTCTGCAGATTTCAAGCTGCACGTAGTAAAATATGCAGCCGGAAATGGTAATCGAGCAGCAGAAAGAAAGTTTGGAGTTAACGAGAAACTTGTAAGGGACTGGCGAAAATCGGAGGTTACTCTTACCGAAATGAAGAAAACAAAAAAAGCCAATCGCGGGCTAAAAGCCAGGTGGCCACAGCTAGAGGAACGAGTTCACACATGGGTGCTTGAACAACGTGCTGCCGGGAGAGGCTGGTCAACAGTGCAGTTGCGTCTCCGCGCCCAGGTATTTGCCAAGGAGATGAATATAAATTACTTTTTAGGAGGACCTTCTTGGTGTTATCGCTTCATGCAAAGCGATCGCCTCTCTATCAGAGCAAGGACAACGATGTCCCAAAAACTGCCAGTAGACTTCCAAGTCTAAGTCGACAGTTTCCGTGTGTTCATTGAGAAGCATGTAAGTGAGCACAACGTGACACCGGATCAAATTATTAACATGGACGAGGTGCCCCTCACGTTTGACATTCCCATCGGCTGAAGTGTTGCAGAGAAAGGGCAAAAGAGTGTGAATATAGTAACAACTGGTCATGAGAAATCGCACTTCACAGTGGTGCTGGCATGTTGTGGAGATGGATCAAAATTGCCACCAATGGTCATTTTCAAACGAAAAACCATGCCAAAAGTCCAATCCCCCTCAGTTGCAGTCGCCGTAAAATGAGAAAGGGTGGATGAATGAAAAAATGGTGAACTTATGGCTTACAAAGTGCTACACTAAGCGTCCGGATGGCTTCTTCAGACACCCAAAGCTCTGCTTGTGATGGATAGCATGCAATACCATGCCTGCCATCATCCCTGGAGGCTTAACCAAAATACTCCAGCCACTTGATATCTCCGTGAATAGGAGTGTTAATGCAGTCTTGCGTAACCTGTGGGAGCAGTGGATGACGGACGGGGAGCACAGCTTCACGGCAACCGGGATAATGCGCCGTGCAACTTTCCTGGAAGTCATTGGATGGATCGACAAAGCATGGGCTTCAGTGGCAACCGAAACCATTCTGTCCGGATTCAGAAAGGCTGAAATAATTGGAACTGCAACTGACGATGAGTCGGACATAAGCGACGTAGAAGAGGAAGCGCCGCAGCTTCTACCTCTGGAGTTAGCAGAGTTGTTTAAAAGTGACACGGAGGATGAAGATTTCATTGGATTTAGTGAAATAGAGTGACACGGTTGGTTTGGTAGACTTGTTAGCATGTTATTTATGCTATAGTTCTCTGAATAACTGTTAAACTAATATGTTATGTTAATATACCAGGCGCGTTCTCAGTTCGTTGTTTACGTGTCATGTAACGTTAGCATACCGTACAATTATTCAGCCTGTTGTTGCCTTTTATTTTTATTTTAAATTGCCTTTCGAATGACATGTCTGTTTTTGGTGTTGGATTTCATCAAATAAATTTCCCTCCAAAATGCGACGTATACTCCAGTGCGACTTATATATGTATTTTTCTTCTTTGTTATGCATTTTATGGCTGGTGCGACTTGTACTCCGGAGCGACTTATAGTCTGGAAAATACGGTACTATAAATGAAGAGATGTCTTGCAAAGTCCCAGCCCTAAGTGAAGGATACCATTTGTTAATGCGTATGTATAGTGTTACAAATCTGCAAGGCATGAGCAAAAAAGAACTGTTCCCACTTATTGGTAGGAACTTTAATAATGATTTAGTTCAGTTAATATTAATAAATTCAGTATATTTAATAAAAACTGTAGCTATAAGTTCATCGGTTTCTGTAAATATAGAGAATACAGATTTGGCTTTGCTTTTTTTTTTTTTTTTATAAAAAGTCGGCCTTTTTAGTCAGTGTCAATCTGGGACCATAAATGTCAAAAGATTCAAACATTAATAAATATTGACAATACCGTTTCTTTGAATTTCCTTCCTCTTTGAAATGGAATGAGCACTATTTAAGGTCTTAAAATAGTGTGGTAGTTGTGGGAAAATCCAAGACATGTTGTCTGAACAGTGCAGTTTGTGTTCTATTTGTTTTTCATAGGTGGATGGATGAAAAAGGGTCTGGGGAAGGTGGTGTCAGTTAAAGGAAGACTAACGTGGACATTCACAGCACCTCATCTTGGTTACTGGATAGCGGCGCCCTTGTCATCCACCAGAGGCGAGTTCTCAGTGTGATACTACCAACCCGGTGGTATTCCACTAATACGTTGAAATATTGGGGTAACAAATAAAATGTGTCCGACAGGAATGAAGAAATGACAAGCATTGATTTTGGGATGGTGCTGGATGTAGATTTTGGCACAGTGGTGTGGTGGTCAACACTGTCGCCTCACAAGAAGATCCTGGGTTTGACTCTGCCCACTTGCTTTCTGTGTGGAGTCTGCATGTTCTCCCCGTGTCTGTGTGTTTTCTCTACTGAGCAAACTATATGAGTATGACATTTTATTCTGAAATTCTTCTGAAAAATAAATTGACTAGAACTAGCCTGAGCCAGTGGGGAAATGCTAAATATACAGTTTATTGAATGGTCTGCAATTGTTGTACAAATGCAACTTTTTTTTCACCTATGTATGTGTTTTAGGTTTTTTTGGAATGGCCGTCCCCATTGACTTCATCTCACACCATTCATCTCTCCTGATGCTTGTCCTTGGAGGAATGCTTGTTATTGCCACCTGTCTCCTCGTCGGGTTGTCGTTTTATCGCAGGTAACAGAAGCTTTCGTCTGATGCGTCCATGCAGTACAAGTTGTGGTAACGTTACTTAGCATTTTAGTGAGTATTGCTTTAAAAGAACTTTGATATTAGTAAAATCCATTTTTTCCCAAGTTGAATCCCTAATGAGGTCTGTATTTGTACTGTGTAGTGTGTCCCAATTGCACGGCACTGATTGCGACATATATTTCTGTCTACAGACCTTCGGCCAGTGGAACTAAAACAAAAAATCGACGAGTGATGAGAAAAGACCAAACCACCCTAACAGTGGATGTTGGAGTCCATGAAGTATCTTCAGCGGAGTCCTCTTTTCTACAGGGTGGACTGAACAATCCATTTGCTGAAAGGAGGGATAATCGGGAGTACCCCAATGTAATCGCCAACCCCAATGCTGCGGCCATTAGGGTGGAACGTAACGAACTGCAAAATAAAACTGACCTGATCGAACTAAAGTGTTCTCACGAGACCACGGATCACATCCGAGATCCGGCCCCTCTGACGGAGAACTTGTTTTTCTATAACCAGCCTGTCGCCATCTTTCCCGCTCCGGCATTCTTCCACTTGGAGGAGCAGCCCCAGGGGCGCAAGTCAGCCACTCTTCCCTGTGCGGGGTCCGCCACTGAGCCGCACAGTCAAGAGTGCGTCATGCAGACTCCACCCGAAGGACCCCCAGCGACCCAGAACCAGGCCGCGGAAAATGAGGACCAGCTCGGGGTTCTGGAGAGCTCTCAGTCTGAAAGTCTGGCCTGCGCATCCAGAGGGCACTTTGGCCTGACGGAGTCGGCATCCGTCCCGGGCACGTTGAATAAAATCCGGGGTGGCGGCAGACACTCTGTACATGCCTTTGCAGAACTTTCTAAAAGCCCCTCGACTCAGCCTCCCCGAGCCTGGTTTGTGTCACTGGAGGGCAAACCCGCAGCTGAGATCCGGTACGCGGTGTCAGAGCAGCAGAGGCGGCGAAGGCCAGTCGAGAGCCGGGAGACCAGCTTAGACTCTGGCGTTGATATGAGCGAACTGAACCAGGCGCCTGGACGGCGCTCCGTGACACTGGAGCGCAATGCCACTTTTGTCAAAAGCAGTAAACATGCAGCTCCACAGTAAAACCAACCTACAAGCATCTGAGTTTGTGTAAACTGCATAGATTCTATCTGTGACACAATACCAACCTCTTTTTATTGTTTTGTGTTCTACATCAATGTTGTGGGGTGTGAGATGTGGGTTTCTGTTTGTGTTTTTTTATATTCTTTTGACTTATATTAAAGATGGTGTGACCAGATGAGACCATATAAGGCAGACAATATGAACTGGGAAAGCACATGAAGAATGAAGATAAACTACCGTGGCCGAAGGGAGAGCCAGTTTGAACCCATTTTCAGGGCAAGACAGAATGCTACGTGAGGGAGAACTGGTTTGAACTGTCTTTCAAGGACAAGAGAGGTTATAAAAAAGACCAGAGTCAGACAGCAGACAGACTCTGACAGCTTGTGAAGCGTGTTTCAGGTCTCCAGGTATACCTGCGGAGGGTTGCTCATGTATTCTTTATCTCTTCTAAATAAAATGTTAACTTTTTTAACTTTAATTGAGTGCCGTATCGGATTCTTCTCATTAACCAACTCGGGGGGATAGGAAATCCCGACAGGGGCCAATCCAAGTTGTGGGTATGGGACATTCATACCACCGGATTGGCGACGGTTGGCAAAGCAACCGCAGAGTCCAAAGCAGAGCACGTGAATTAAGCAGTTTTCTTCTAGCAGCCTCTAATGCCTCAAACTGATAGTTTGAACGAGTAATAAAAAGGCGTTTGGTAACATGTCAGATATCATTTTATACCGTTAAGTTGCATAGTTGCCATATCTAAAACCTCCAAAAGAAGGCCACACGATGGAGATTAATGAGGTCAAAGATCTTCATAATGACCCCTGTGGAATTTTAACCCGCCTTCCGGATGAATAGACAATCTAAAGTCCAACTGGACATGACTGAATGCTTGTTGTTTTAACTGTCACCTGATTTGTATGTACATGTTCTCATGTTAATTTTTTAATTGAAGTGAATACTTAATATTTTAATGATAATCTTCCGCTTTTAGTGCTTATTTTATTTCTCACCGTTTCCAGTTAAAATCATTCAGCAGTGTCATATACAACAAATAACATGACCTGTCACCTCATAAAGTAAGCAAAGCTTAGTCACAGGACGTTCAAGGACACTAGACTTTGTTTCCAAACGCACTGAAGTTGGTGATGGGCCTGTCGTTTAAGATGGCTTTAGCTTCACACATTACTGTTTGAAGTCCATCATTATCCAGTCTCTGCTGTTGAAGCACTGAACTCAGAATCCTTCTCACCATGCAGATAACACGCTCCCAGACTCCACCATAAAGGAACCAGGCAACGGATACCTTAAGATTATCCAACTTGAGAAGTAGGCCATTAGCCGACCAGTGGCATTCGGTGAACCCTCAACATTGATAACATTAACCATGGTTTCCTTCCTGACCTCAATGTCATCTGGTGAAGTTTCTACCATGCTTCCTGACCAGTCCTCTTCTGGTTCAGCCAAGAACTTTGGACCCTTAATCCACCTGTGGTCGTGAAGGAAATCTCCAACTCTCATTCCTCTGGATGCAACATGAGCAGGATTTTCCTTAGAGCGCACATGCCGCTATTGTGCAGTTCCAGTGGCTCCTTTGATAGTCGAGATCCTGTTGACAACCGCTGGGGGGACCTCAACTTCCAAGCTGCTGCGATTTCCTTGCAGAGGGCCATTAATAACCCATCCTAGTGCTGTCCTTATAGTATACGGGCCTTCCCCATGGCTATTTACGACCTCCCAAGGTTCCAACATCTTGGGAGCGTTGCTTCCAATCAACAAATCCACATTAGCCTTTATGCTGGGAATTTTTACCTTTGCAAGGTAGGACCACCTTTCCAAATCCTCTTCCGTCACAATAGTGTCTTTTGAGTACTCAATTGAGTACTTCAGGAAGTTTATGTAAAAGGTTAGTCTCCAAACCAGCTATTTCCAAGCCAGAGAGTGAATATGCTGGGACGTCCCTTTCCTGTCCCATAGTTTGTAGGAGAAAATTGGTACGCCTACCAGCAAGATTTAGCCTTTGCATAAGATTTTCTGAACAAAAGGTGGCTGTACTGCCGGGATCTAAAAATGCGTAGGTGTTTATGATACGGTCTCCCTTGATGGATTTAATTTGGACTGGGAGGATGGAAAGAAGACAGCGATCGTCTCCAGCCCCTGTATGACCACAAGTTTTACGGGATGCTGTGATATTACATACAGGATCCTTGGAATGCTTTGTGTTACTTTTGTCAATATGAAGCACACTGCGGTGGGCTTGGCTACAAACTCTGCAGGTCAAACGCTTGTCACAGTCTTGACTCCTGTGCCCAGCATATAGACAGCCGAAGCAAAGCTCCTTTTCCATTAGAAAGCTTATTTTGTCTCCATGTTTCTTCCTTTCAAACTGGTGACATCCTTCCAATAGGTGACTTCCGTAACAAAACACACAAGTTGACTTCACTACAGAGCCATGCGCCAGTGAATCTACCTTTATGCTTCTGGAGTTTTCAACGGATTGAACTGGTGCAATGGTGGTAGCGAAGCTGTTGTTTCCTCTTACTAACTGTAAGAGGAAACAACATTCATTCATTCATTATTCAGTCATCTGAATTCATTCGGTTGCTAGCCTTAGGAGTAGATGGTCCAGAAGGTGCATCCCGAATGTCATGACCAAATAGAGGGTCAGATAGTATTTGTACATGTTTTTCAATAAACGCAACCAGATCCTTGAAAACAGCTCTATGTTCAGTTGCTTCCAGTATGTCATGTGCAACCGTCCTCCACCGCTCTCTCAGCTTAAATGGCAGCTTAGCCATGACAGCTCTCATGGTACTTGGAATGTCCAATTCCCTCATGTAATGCAGCTTCTCCATAACATTACAACAACCACACAGAAAAAGAGAGTAAGCTTGTAATTCATTTACATCCTCTGCCATTATTGGAGTCCAAGCAAAAACCTTTTCAATGTATGCAGTGGCGATCTTGTAATCATTGCCAAAGTGTTCTTGAAGCAGCCGTTTTGCTTCAGCAAAGCCATACTCAGGAGCCATATGCTGGCAGCTCCGAAAAAGTTCCCTTGGCTGCCCTCTTGTGAACTGTTCAAGATAAGACAAGCAGTAACCTCTGCTGACGTTCTACTCCATTCCTTGCTCAAATGCTCGTTTAAAGGAAATGTATTGAAGCGGATCCCCATCAAATATTGGAATATCCCGTGCCGGCAATAACATTAAACGTTGCTGATGTACAAGAGCTGCTGTTATTTCATTCTGCCTTGCCATTATGGCACAGATGTTTCCAAATTGGCTTTCATCCTCTGACCGAGAGACTAACCGTGCGGGTTCCAAAGGCTGTGAAGATCCATCCATCCATCCGAATTGACTGACTAGCCTCCTGTGATAGCATAGCAATTTGTGCAATTTGTGGAATATACGTATATATTTATATATACACATATATATATATATATATATATATATACATGTATGTATATATATATATGTATATATATATAAACCGGCTCCTACGCCGTAGGGTTGACGCAGAAGCATACCGAGGCCTTATGGTCGCGCATAAAGTCCGCGGGCCGCACGAACTGCGCCAGCGGGCTGTGATTGGAAATCAAAATTGCACATAATTCGGGATGTCCCAGGTAATACGGGACGGTTGGCAACCCTACTCCAACCACAACCATGGGATTTTATTTGTATTGTAATGTTGAAAAACAAAAGCAGAAGTAGCAGGTAAACCTACTGTTGAAATGTTGGTTGCACTTACTGTACTTATATAATATTCAATTAGTATTGAATATTGAAAAGAGCAGAACATTTTAACTTCCTGTTAATTCAAAGTGTTGTTTGCACCTTATTCAAATAAAATGTGAATGCATTTGCCATTCATTGTTTTACTTATTTATATTCATAATTAATTGAAATAGGAAACTAGGAAACTTCATCTGCACTGTCCGGTATTCCAGGTATTTATTTCAGTCACACTGGTTGAATTTTGGGCTAAAAAGTTACTGAATCGATTTCAAGTCACTGAATCATTTTGGATTGTTCTAAATGAACCAATATCGTCCTTGAACCGTATCGACAACCATGAATCGTTAAGAATTACACCCCTAATAATTAGTATTATAATGTATCGATTTCTAGTCTTTTCTTCATGTAAATTATTGTGCAAGCTGTTGGTTTTACAGTCATATAGTCAAATGTCATTGTACCAAATGGAATCTCCTCCCTCAGTGGTTGATGTGACGATGACTTTATAATCATTTTCCTGCAAACTCCTTTGTATCAACAACTTTTTATTAAACTATAGTTTGTCTTACGTCCCTTCAATTGGTTCTCCGGAATGTCTATTCACAGTACGTGTCATTTTAACACTTTACACCATTTGGAGAAATATTAGCATTATGTCTGATGTCAAGCTTAATTTTTCGAGACATTTGTGGGATAATTGTTGAGTTGGCTGGTTTCCTGGTAAAATAAATTAAGACCTTTTTTTGCTTGTAAACGGAGAATCCTCGAAGACCACCAATGTTGGTCACGGAGTCCCACAAGGTTCTGTGCTTGGACCCATCTTATTTACCCTTTATATGCTTCCTTTGGGCGACGTTATCAGAAAACACCGCATCAACTTCCATTGTTACGCAGACGATACTCAATTGTATCTGTCGATCAAGCCAGAGGAGACCGAACAGCTCGTTAGACTTCAAGAATGTCTTGGAGACATCAAAACTTGGATGACCTGCAACTTCCTGATGCTAAACTCAGAAAAAACAGAAGTTATCTTGATAGGCCCAGAGCGCCTTCGAAGTCAGCTGTCACGTGATACAGTTTCTATGGATGGAATTTCTCTGGTATCCAGCAGCACCGTCAAGAATCTTGGAGTTCTCTTCGACCAGGATATGTCCTTCAACTCTCACATAAAGAATACTTCAAGGACCGCCTTTTTTCATCTACGTAATATATCGAAAATCAGGAATTTCCTGTCTCAAGGTGATGCAGAAAAATTAGTTCATGCATTTGTTTCCTCCAGACTGGACTACTGTAATTCTTTGTTTGCAGGGTGTTCTTGTAAATCTCTTAAGCCTCTTCAGTTGATTCAGAATGCTGCAGCACGTGTATTAACAAGAACTAATAAAAGAGACCATATCACGCCTGTATTGTCTGCTTTGCACTGGCTCCCTGTTAAATCAAGAATAGAATTTAAGGTTCTTCTCCTCACCTACAAGGCGCTTGCTGGTGAGGCACCTTCTTATCTTAAAGAGCTTGTAACACCGTACTGCCCTGCAAGGCAGCTGCGTTCTATAGATGCTGGGTTACTTGTTGTTCCTAGAGTTATTAAAAGTAGGATGGGAGGCAGAGCCTTCAGTTATCAAGCTCCTCTTTTGTGGAACCAGCTTCCACTTTCAGTCCGGGGGGCAGATTCAGTCAGCTCCTTTAAGATAAAGCTTAAAACTTTCCTCTTTGATACCGCTTATATTTAGGGCTGG
Source organism: Apeltes quadracus (assembly GCA_021346845.1). Lineage (NCBI taxonomy): Eukaryota > Metazoa > Chordata > Actinopteri > Perciformes > Gasterosteidae > Apeltes > Apeltes quadracus. The sequence continues at coordinate 4,879,573 of CM037932.1, read as the reverse complement.
CTTAGGTTTGCCTGGACCAGCTCTTAGTTACGCTGCTATAGGCTTAAACTGCCGGGGGACTTTTTAGGACACACCGAACTCCTCTCTCTCTCTCTCTCTCTCTCCCCTTTTACTAAAATCCACGTTGCATTAATGCACATGACTAATTCAGCTCCTTCCCGGGAGTTCTTTGTGCTTTCTCGCCGAGCAGGTCTCTGCAGATCGTAGTCCGGTCAGGACCCTGGTCCTGACTCTGGCCGTGGCCCTGCTGGCCTGCTGCTGCTATCATCATCATCGTCATCATCATCATCATCATCATAATTTTAAATATGATTCATATCACTATTACCCTTTCCTAAAATCTTTGCTTTCCCTCCCCACAGTCTTCTGTGGATGGTGGTTCGATCTGACGGTGGTGGCCCCTGCAGTGGTCCTGTCATACATCTGACCGGCTACTTGGAATTCTTTGATTAATTTCTGTTATAGAAATTGAATGTATTCTACATCTGTATGAGTCATTCTGTACACATGACATCCATTGCAGTCTGTCCATCCCGGGAGAGGGATCCCTCCTCTGACGTTCTCCCTAAGGTTTCTTCCCTTTTTTCCCTGGAAGGGTTTTTTTTCATTTTTTGGGGAGTTTTTCCTGTGCCGATGTGAGGGTCTTGGGACGGAGGATGTTGCATGTGTACAGACTGTAAAGCCCTCCGAGGCAAATTTGTAATTTGCGATTTTGGGCTATACAAAATAAAATGAATTGAATTGAATTGAAAGGGACACCTGGTCAAGACAGTCAGAAACAGTTACAATAGGACAGATAAAGACAAGTTAAAATAAACTAAAAGTTTAGGACCAAGTGACCTAACCCGGTTAATTTAAATAAACAGACATTTTTGGGAACCTGCCTCTATTTCCGTCATTTCAATTTGAGATTAACTGAAATTATGTACAGGTCAGATCATTGGACTGATACATTGCTGACAACCTTCAAAATTCATTCTGTGAAAAACACTGACTTTAATATGTGTACTTATAAAAGTTATGTAAGGCAATGATGGAAGCTTGATATAAATATTTGTATTGATGTAAAGTGCTACCCCAAAAATAAAAGCCACCAGTAGAATTTGAAAGATGCCGTACATTATTAACCACTTACAATCACAACTTGCTTTGGGCAGATTCCTTTTACACAGTTTCAACTTGTATTTGTGAAGTTATTAACAGAAACCTAAAGTACTCCATAAAAGGCTGCGTGGTAGAAAGTGCCCTCACTTGTGGCTGAACGTTAAACATTGTGTTAGTCTGTCGCGTTATAAACAGCCTGGTGAATAAAATCAGTGTCTTCATACAATGCCGGACTCTTAAAATCGCATTTGATACGAGTCAAATATTTGACTAAATAAGGCCTTATTCAGGCCCAGGAAGGCATAAGCCTTTACATTAGAGAAAATATATTTTCTCCAACAGCGAGCTACATGCTAATAAGTGGGGTAGTTTTTGTTGAGTGAAAGCTCTAGAAACGTTGGATATTTTTAGCTCATTTAATAAGATCACTTTACGCCAAATTAAAACGTACAATTACAACAATGTTAACAACTTGATGGAAATTGTATTACAGAGCCCCCAGCTGGAAACCATAAAGGAGCAAGACTTGACACACTGTCAAATTATTCGTTTAAAGCCAGTGTGTTGCTGGAGTAAAATATAAAACCAAAATAAAACCACTGGAGATTAAGACAATATCATCTGGCCGAATAGTACTTCAGAAGAACCGTAGATTTAAATGAGTCAACATTTTAAAAGTTAAGACAAATGACTTTAAAAAACATTTGCGATGGAAACTGTTCAAGAAATATATTAATTCTGAGTACTGTATTTTGACATGTCCCTTCATTTGTGACACTAATCTTATTCTATAGAATTACTAGCTTTAATTAAGTTAAATATCCGATTACATTTTATAGTGCACCGTAGGTATTGAAGCATTTCTTCAATGGGTCAACATTTTAAATGATTAAATTCAAAATAAAAACAAGATTTTCATAAATCAACCCCTGACGATGCATAAAGACTTTAAAAATAAAATAAAAAATTGGAAAAAGGTGCAATTTTTCCCAAAGCAAGCAAATCCCCTGAAAATGACCAAACGTCATTGCACCCACTCAAAAGTTTATGCCTGAAAAATGTAGATCTATCTACACGTGTCCGACATGAAAATAAGGCCATCTCATAAAACCTGATTGGTGTGAAGCTAAACAACTAAGAAAAAGGTAAACCTTACAACGACGGGAACATGAACACTCAAATGTTAGAAGGCAATCTGCATTGCCTTCTGGGCCGGAGTGGAGGAGGGTTTGGGATGCTGGTGGTGTTCTCCACCCCGCTGGACGAAGCCTCGTCTTCATCTCCCGCCGAGGAGACGCTGCTGGTGGAAACCAATTCCACCGATTGCCTCTTATTCAGCCAGTAGAAGGCCACCATGAAGAACACGGCAGCAGAGCTAATGACAACACTGGTGGCAACAAAGACGTAGAAGTACTGACCCGTGCGGTCAATCAGGACTCCTACAACAACAACAACAACCTCATTAGATCCATGTCAGTTTTGTCGTTTCAACATTACTTTGTAGGTCTTGTGTAAAACCTGCTATGGGGAAATTATGTCTGCTCTATCTCCACCTCTCCCTCAGCGTACGTTACCTGCCAGTGGAGGTCCGAGGAGCAGCGGGACGCTATGCATCAGGTTGAACAGGCCCAGTGCTGCGGTGAAGCGGCTCTTCTCTACCAAGTCCATGAGGATGGTGAATATCAGGGAGCCCACTGCACTCAAGGAGACACCTTGGACAGTCGCGTAGGCAAACAGGATGGGGAGGCCGGGCCCCAGACAGCAGATGCAGTTGCCGAGCCCATTGAGCAGCAGTGCGCAGGAGAAGACATAAATGTGTCGCCCTTTAAACCAGGCTTTGTTGAAGAGGACACCGAACAGTGGCCGTGTGCAAAGGTTCACCGCGCCCAGGCAGATGAGCACATTTGTAGATTGGCTCCGCTCGATGCCTTGGAATGTGGCGTACGGGACCAGGTAGATAATGGACACCCCGAAGCCGACAATCATCCAGGTTACGCCGCAGACAAACACGCGGTAACGAGAGTTCTGGAGAAACTGATCGAAGGCCATACATTTACTCACAGCAGCCGGCAAAGAGCGCAACCTCGCCCATCTCTCCATCTTGGAGCCCTCTTCCCTGGCCTGAGGCGTAGCTTTTACCAAAGGCATGGCATGGCCCACGGGGAGCCGCATCACTGCACCACACACGCAACAGTTCAGCAGTACGGCGCCCAGGATGAGGATGCTTCCTCTCCAGCCAAACTCTGTGTTGAGGTAGTTAGCTAGAGGGGGCATAAAGAACATTCCCAACGCCATGCCCATGGAGGACAAGGCGTTGGCCAAGGCACGTAGGCGCACAAAGTAGTGACCAATGATGCTCACAGACGGCTGGTAGCTGAGGCAAAGACCGAATCCTGTGATTGTGAAAGGAGACAGAGTGGTTTGATTAAGGTTACAGATATTAATACATGGATGAATAAAACATTTTACGCGATACTTCGAAGAATTACTTGAATTGCAAAATATTGAGTTCGTCATTGTACTCCTTTCTTCTCCGCACCCAAAGTCAGTAATAATCTTTACCACATACACTTTTGATGCTTAAATTGTATTAGTTTTGTCACGCTGCATTGATTGAATGAACAACCCTAACATCAAGAGGCCTACAGCCAACCATTTATCAAAGTTTTGGTATACAGGGTACCTGGTGGTGAACCAGCACGGATAATAAATCAATGTTTGCTGACCTGTAACCCCGGCGGTTAAGTAGAGCCACCCGATTGACTGGGTCTGCGAACTGGCAGCCAATCCCACTGCACTCAGGAGACCACCAGAGATCACTGTCGCCCGGCTACCAAATTTCCCCTCCAGCCCGCTACAAATGGGACCTGTGGATCAAACGCAACGCCCTTAGTTTTAATGAGAAGGAACAAGAAAAATAGCTCAAAACGTAGGCAGTCGTCTTGATAGAGTGGCACATGACTTTGTGTTCAGATGTACTACAGTTGAACAACTCAATTATGAACAGTTGGGTTATTTGAGCACACAATCATTTCACATTATCCTGCACCATTTAAAGTGAAATAAAATGTTACATCAGGCCTGACAGCGTCAAATACATAATGATGGGATGCTGTGTATTAAAGGACAATGTAGGCAAATCAATTATTAACTCGAAGGAACTAGTCATTTATTTTAGGGCCGTCAAAAATAGTGCACCAACTGTGCTAATTAGACGTTTGTCGTTAATTACGTCAATTTTTTTAACGCATTTCACGCATGCGCAGTGTGACAAATTATTCCTGTCAGGAATGTGTCCAAAATGCGGTTGGATCGTATCGCCCTCTCCCCCTTCCGCCTGCTGCGCTGTGGACGTGTGTGCGTGCGTGCGCGTGCGTGTGCGAGACGAGAGCGTAAATCCCAGGGGGGGTCAGGACCCACCATCTAAGGGTTGCCCCCCCCCCAAGAAATATATTTTAAACAATTGTGTGTATTGTAAATAACAATGATGTATACTTAGAATATCTGTAAGAAGTAAAATACAAACCCCCAAAAATGCTTTTTAAGTTTAGAAACATTGAGTCCCCCCCTCCCTTGGTTTTGTCCGCTGCCTGTTGCACGTTAGGATCTAGCGCTATGCGATCAGTGTTGCCAAGTCCGCTTATTATAAGCGTCTTTGGGCTTGTTTTTCTGTAAAGTTGCTTACAAATATTGATAGTCGCGGTTTTTTGGGGCTAGTTTCTAAAGTGTAGTTGCTAATTTGGGCTTGTTCCCAGCTCCATAGTAAGCGGTTATTTAAAAAAAGTTTGTCTTGCCTGTTCCCTTTGCCCGTACACACAGGAGACAGCAGAGTTTTTTCCCCACACACATCCTGTTTCTAATTGGCTCTGACTCAGGCAACGAGTACTAGCCAATGCGAGGCAGAGCAGGGCAATCTTTTTTTCTGTTTAGGGAAACATCAGAGTCGCTGTCACTGACATTTTAATGAAAATACGCGAGAGTAGTTGTGACTGATGGTGAGTGACTGGACTGTAGGGGATCTTTCTTCTGGAGGAGCAAATGCCCGGGACAAAGTGGGCGAAATATGGCAAGAAGTATAAAAAAAAAAAAAGACTTGGAAAAAGAAAAATCGTGGTGTTATAATAATAAAAGAATTTATTAATTCAGGATGATTTTTTTTTCTTTGCAAATGTCAGTTATCATAAGTTTACTGTGTGTATATATAATGTACTTGGTACATTTAGTTTTCTAATATTAAATAATTTATAAGGTGGTTATACTAACTTGTGATCATTGTCCTGAAGCTCAGGGGGGAGAAAAATAGATGAACTACAGTGTGTACAGTTTTGCAAAACTGCACACAGTTTACCATTTGTCCACATTGATGTAAATTGACAAACTGCCCAAAGTTTAAAATTCGTCCCCACGGATTGTAAAATCGTGGGCAGTTTATTTTTCCCTTCCCGGAATCTAGGGGTCCTCTAGGGGGATTAATCCACTGAAAACTCAGATTAAAAATTTTAATCATTTGACAGACCAAATTTATTTACAACAATCCATCAAAAATGCAGAATTAAAATGAGTATGAACGATTTAAATATTTCAGAGGAAAGAATATTCACTATATATTAAAACCACCACAATAGACAACACAAGTGTTATTTACCACATACTGTTAACTATTTACTGACAAAGTTGAACTCTGATTAAATGCCAAGATCGGTTTGCTGGCTTTCGACTGGTCCACTGACGTCGCACAGTAGTGCTGCGCTTCAATGCAGACGGACTTAAAAGACTACCGGCACAAAGAATATGCCATATAAAACTGAAGATCTGATTGTCATCGTCTTCAACCAATCAACAATATTGTCCCCATACACTTGGTTTGTCAACATACACAAGATAGGAAACCCCTTATTATATTAACTTAGTAACAAAAGTTAAACGAGTTGAACTCGTAAAAAAGGTGTCCAATTGCCATTTCAACTCATAAAAATTACTACCGCTTAGAGTTTGCGAAAACGCTAAACTGTAGTCAACTAAAGTCCCTATATGACAAGGGAGATATTTGTCATGCAATAACCTTTAAAGAAACACTGGCATAGAAAGATAGTTTAAAGTCTGCACAGATTCTCTCAGGCTTCACATTTTCCCCAAAACAGCACTGGGTCGGAACTAGAGTTCCTCCAAAGTTAGCAACCACAGCTCACGAAAGTGTCCCACATTGAATAATGCTGTCTATCAAAGACTTGTCAATGTGTAACAAACTACTGTTTGTTTACCCAATTTACCCAAGCGCAGAAGAGACTTCTCTCCTTACCTGCCGCGTGCCGCATTGACCTCATGATGGCCGGAACCCAGGAGACCTCGCTGTTTGACGCATTAAACTCATTCTGCAGGTCGGTGTAGAAGATTCCCATGCAGGCTGGTAACGCCATGGTCAGAGCCTTGATTAAGAGGGTGGCGGGCAGCACCATCCATGCCCAACCACGATCCAGATCTTTGACCCCGTCAGCCGCAGAGACTTCCTGTTCACCTTGCTGGGACATGTCCTGGGATTCAGTGTCGTTGGCTTCGCTGACGTTTTCCGTGGCATTGTCCGGGTGGAGGTCCCCAAAGACCTCCGTGTGGACGCAGCAGTTGCTCGTCCGGCCAATTTCATTAACTGGAGTCATTTTTTGCCGTGCAGTTCAGGAGAAGCTCATGGGTCTGGTCTGCACGGTCTCTCTCAACCGCTTCTGACTGCAGCCTTCAAGGATACAGGATACAGCAGTTGTTCAGCGTTAGCAGTCGTTAGTGTCGCAAATCAGCGTGCCGTCTCACTGCCCACTGTGTCTCTCACTCACCTAATCAACTTATTCACTGCACCTGTTAGTCACACCCATCTCGTTAGATCAATCACTCTCACCTGTCCATCCTACTACACCCATTCCCTTCTGTATTTAAGCTTTACACAGCCTCTCTGTTGAAATGGGTGGGGGAAAAGTGGTGTAATATTGGCCATCAAACTCGAGAGTACATTAACAAACCGTATTATAAATAACTGCTAATATATACTAATGGATTGAAAGACAATGGGAGTGGTCACTTGGCCCTAGTATTATTCATGAACAGAATTCAAAAAGTAATTCATGACAAACTGTCAGTCTACACCGCTGAAATTAATAATTTTGGGACTGCAGTGGGTGAAAGAGGTCTGGCCTGAGAGAGTGGTCATCTGCTCAGACTCTGCTGCAGTATTAAACAGCAATAAATTAAAACAATCAGCGCAAGAGGATTAAGTGCTGGAAATACTGAATGTTGACTCCAAAGACTGGGTGTTAGTGTTCACATGTGTTGGGTTCCTGCGCACGTATGTGTAGAGGGAAATGAGAGAGCAGACAGGATTGCAAAGAAAGCGCTTAAGATCACTGAGGAAATACTGAATATTGCTTTTGGTAAAAGGGAAACAAAAGCTGTCCTAAGAGAGGCAGTGGGACAACAACGGCAAAGGAAGTGGGACAGCAACGGCAAAGGAAGGCATATCATAAACATGAACAACATTCATGAAAATCTATGAATGTAAAGTCATAGAAAGTTTCGAGAGAGGTCATTATATCACGGCACAGAGGACTAAACTCAACTCAAAAATAGGATCACATAAGTGCAATATTTGCAACGAGACTGAAGACGTGGAATATGGTACCAAAAAGTGCCAAAAATGGAGTGTGGAGGGGTTTAAAGTCTGCAAGCAAGAATAGCGGGATAGAAGGTTAATCGTTTGTCAGTGTACTATTTAACCCTGTAACACCCCTTGTTGTAAAATTAGAACGTTACCTTTAGTCATCCTTAAAAACACTTATTTTTTATCTTATTTTTTTTCACCACATTTACATGGTCATTGGTTCCTATTCAGTCTCACAATGCTATTGGATCATACATTTGTTTATAAGTCCTGCCTTATGGCCATGAATTCTGTTTTGTTACGATTGTTGAATTAAAACGTGAAACAGGAAATGTAACTTCCTGATTTGCATCAAGAAGTGAAGGATGAAGGATTTGCACTTTATTCAAATAAAATAAGAATGCATTTGCCATTCATTGTTGTTTACTTGTTTATTTATATTCATAATTAATTGATTAATTGAAACAGGAATCTAGGAAACTTCATCTGCACTGTCCAGTATCCAGGTATTTATTTCAGTCACACTGGTTGAATTTTGGGCTAAAAAGTTTCTGAATCGATTTCAAGTCACTGAATCATTTCGGATTGTTCTAAATGAACCAATATCGTCCTTGAATCGTATCGACAACCACGAATCGTTAAAACGAATCGTTACACCCATAATAATTAGTATTATAATGTATCCATTTCTAGTCTTTTCTTCATGTAAATTATTGTGCAAGCTGTTGGTTTTACAGTCATATAGTCAAATGTCATTGTACCAAATGGAATCTCCTCCATCAGTGGTTGATGTGACCATGACTTTATAATCATTTTCCTGCAAACTCCTTTGTATCAATTAATACTTTTTATTAAACTATAGTTTGTCTTACGTCCCTTCAATGGATTCTCCGAAATGTCTATTCACAATAGAGTACGTGTCATTTTAACACTTCACACCATTTGGAGAAATATTAGCATTATGTCTGATGTCAAGCTTAATTTTTCGAGACATTTGTGGGATAATTGTTGAGTTGGCTGGTTTCCTGGTAAAATAAATTAACACCTTTTTTTAAGGGACACCTGGTCAAGACAGTCAGAAACAGTTACATAGGACAGATAAAGACAAGTTAAAATAAACTAAAAGTTTAGGACCAAGTGACCTAACCCGGTTAATTTAAATAAACAGACATTTTTGGGAACCTGCCTCTATTTCCGTCATTTCAATTTGAGATTAACTGAAATTATGTACAGGTCAGATCATTGGACTGATACATTGCTGACAACCTTCAAAATTAATTCTGTGAAAAACACTGACTTTAATATGTGTACTTATAAAAGTTACGTAAGGCAATGATGGAAACTTGATATAAATATTTGTATTGATGTAAAGTGCTACCCCAAAAATAAAAGCCACCAGTAGAATTTGAAAGATGCCGTACATTATTAACTTACAATCAGAACTTGCTTTGGGCAGATTCCTTTTACACAGTTTCAACTTGTATTTGTGAAGTTATCAACAGAAACCTAAAGTACTCCATAAAAGGCTGCGTGGTAGAAAGTGCCCTCACTTGTGGCTGAACGTTAAACATTGTGTTAGTCTGTCGCGTTATAAACAGCCTGGTGAATAAAATCAGTGTCTTCATACAATGCCGGACTCTTAAAATCGCATTTGATACGAGTCAAATATTTGACTAAATAAGGCCTAAGTCAGGCCTAGGAAGGCATAAGCTTTTACATTAGTCTAAAAATATATTTTCTCTAATAGTGAGCTACATGCTAATAAGTGGGGTGGTTTTTGTTGAGTGAAAGCTCTAGAAACGTTGGATATTTTTAGCTCATTTAATAAGATCACTTCACGCCAAATTAAAACGTACAATGACAACAATGTTAACAACTTGATGGAAATTGTATTAAAGTTTTTACCGACTGCTTACACACGTTTTCAAAACTAAGTCGCCTTTTTTCAAAACTACACACAATTCTCAAAACTGCACACATAAAATGCGAAATGCCTCACATCTCCTTCTAAAATGCAACACTGCATTCAAAATGCCATAAACACATGTCAGAATGAAGCATTTAGATCAAATGGCAAACACTTCTTTTATAATAATATGTTTTTGGATATACCATGTAAACACTGCTGTTCTAAATCTAAAGCTCTTTGGTCTTTCATAGGCTGATATCTACATTTCAATACAATGTTCTACAGTGAAAGTGATGTGCTGAGAGGAGGAACAAGTACATCGGAACATTGTATTGAAATGTAGATATCAGCCTATGAAAGACCAAAGAGCTTTAGATTTAGAACAGCAGTGTTTACATGGTATATCCAAAAACGTATTATTATGAAAGAAGTGTTTGCCATTTGATGCAAATGCTTCATTCTGACATGTGTTTTGAATACAGTGTTGCATTTTAGAAGGAGATGTGAGGCATTTCGCATTGTGTGTGTGCAGTTTTGAGAATTGTGTGTAGAGTTTTGAAAAAAGGAGATTTCGTTTTAAAAACGTGTGTAAGCAGTAGGTAAAAACTGTAATTGTGGCACTTTTAGTCTTCCAAATGTCTTTAGTTTGCGGCAGAAGATGTTAAGGCTCTCTGATGTCATCAGAGAGCTCGTTCCACCATTGAGGAGCAAGGACAGCAAAGAGTTGTGATCTTGTCGAGTGTTTTGCTCTCATTGAGGGAGGAACAAGCAGTTTGGCAGATGCAGAGCAGAGTGTGCAGGTTGGGATGTAGGGTTTGACCACGTCCTGGATGTAGATTGGACCCCATCTATTAACAGCACAACAATGTTTTGAATTGTATGCGGGCTGCCACTGAAGAGAGCAGAGGAGTGGAGTAGTGTGGGAGAATTTATACATATAAAAATGCAACCATTCATACAATTTATCACAATATTACATAATATTGGATCCAGAGGTCAAATATTGCTGACAAATATTGTCACCAAGTTTTAAAATGTAATGTTGTGATCATTGCTGCTTTCATGTTGAAGTTTGTGTCACTGTCTCTGAATGACCTTTGGAGGGCAACAATAAATCGTTTTCTATGTAAACACTTGATACTATTACAGTTTTTCTCGATTGTTTACACACATTTTCTTAAAGCATGCCTCATACTCTCAGAACTCTACACACATTTTCTAAAAACACACACACAATGGGCAAAACCCCTCAATACTCCTGCAAAATGAAACTTTACATTCAAAAAATGTTATTTCTTCTCAAAATGTTCTATTGTTTTCCAAATGACACACACAGACCATTATATGAGTAGACATTTTTAAGAACATCTCCGGTTACGTATGTAACCATAGTTCCTTGAGGGGAACGAGACGCTGCGTGAAACGCTGTGGGAACGCCCTGCGTGACCGCGTCATGAAGCACGTGTGAAATCAGTCCAACGGCGAGACGCCACGTCATAGGCGGGTGACGTCGAGACCAGGAAGTATAAAGTGCACCCAAAGCACCGGCTCCTTCATCTCTGAAAGGCCGAATCAAGTGCCACGGGCATGCCGGGAGTATGGCATAAACACGCAGCGTCTCATTCCCCTCAGTGAACTAAGGTTACATACGTAACCGGAGACGTTCCCTATCAGGGAACTTTGAGCTGCGTGAAACGCTGTGGGAACGCCAATACCCACTTCGCCATATGAGCCAGTGTTCGCCGTGTAAAATCAAAAGCGCACATTTTGATGAAAGCACCTACGCTCCTGGCGTGGGGTTAAGGTTAAGGCGATAAACCTCACGAACGTGTGCGGAGAGGGCCAGCCTGCCGCGATATCAACGTTGTGCAGCGCTACAAGAGGGATATAAAGCCGCCATACCTCTATTATGGTAGGCACGGACAGCCAGGGCTGCCCGGCCGACTGAAGCCAGTGAGATGGTCTCAACCACCCACTTGCTTATCCTCAGTTTAGACACAGGACGCCGATGTTGGGTGGTCCGAAGTACAAGAACAGCTGTTCGGAACGTCTACACAGGACAGTTCTGTGGATCTTGTCGAGTGTTTTGCTCTCATTGAGGGAGGAACAAGCAGTTCGGCAGATGCAGAGCAGAGTGTGCAGGTTGGGATGTGGGGTTTGACCATGTCCTTGATGTAGATTGGACCCCATCCATTAACAGCACAAATTCTCAAAAATGAAAAACCATTCGATTAGAAATAAGACTGCAGACAGTTCCAAAAAAATGTACCTCCTTTTTTTTTTTTTTTGCTCTATGGGACGAGAGTTGGACTTTGTCTCACTCATGGAGAGCTGTGGCCAAAAGTATAATGCTACATTCACAACAAACTCTCTGGAAACCATTTGTGTTCAATTTGCATGAATCACATTGTTAGCGCTTCACTCAACAGATATAGGGCGTGGCTTATCACCCTGAGAACAGTTAATCTTTATGCCATCTTTTTTTCTTTGCATGAACTAAGTTCAGAACAAAATGCTTCAACAAAATAACATAGATACCTCGTTGGAAAGGTAACTTTGAATTACCAAAAAGCAAAATAGTCAATGCAAATAAAACACACAAATTAAAAGAAATAATTTTCCAAAAAAATCATTCCAACAATACTTCACAAATCCACCTACTTCAATAAAGTTTTTTTTCTCCAGTATTGTTTAGCATATATAGTCTGATGCCAATGGTGTAATATGTCATGCATTCATTTTGTGGCCTGACGTCACTGGTGCCCAGATCTTCTACATAAGGAATCCACATACTCTACATACAGAATGTGAGACAACTATTTATTAATTTACCTTCGAATTCTGAATGAATATGATTATGCAGTTCAGCCAGCATTCACACTAATTGTATCACAAAAGTAACTTAAACAATATATCAGGAGCTGCACTGTTAGAGAACATTAGCTTAATATTGTATTAGAAAGATTATTAAGTTAATTTAAGTTAAGTTAAAGTTAATTGACCAAAACCAGATAATTATTGTGGCATAAGCAAAGTGTAATGTCACCATTTAAAATAGTTGGACAGTATGATAGTGTATCTCATGGAGGAGTTAAAGTTCGAGAAGATTCAAATCTCCTATGAAACCAAACTTTTTCTTGATCAAATTGTTTGTTACGCATCATCGAGGAACAGAACAGATGGCTAAATTCTGCCCGTCACAATCATGGGTCTATAGTACAAAAATTTTTCACAATATATCTACATAGGATCAGTTTTAGCAGTAAATAACATGGATCATGAGCAATAACAATCATATTATGTTGAATAAAGATTTGTGGAGCCTGCAGTGGCTAAAATCATTTATTACTATAATGTGCAGGCAGGTTATTCATGTTGGACTTGAATTACAAATTTTTCAGAAGATCGATTCCTTAAATACAATGTTTTTTGCCTTAAACAAAAAAAAAGATGCACAAATAGCTCCAACTGCTGCAACAATTAGGAGAGCAAACGTGGTTGAAAGTCCGATCTCAGCATCATTGATGGAGAGGTTCATACCCAGGAAATTCACATAGTTGTTAGGGGAAACAGGCGCACTCGTTGCTGTAGAAAAGACACGGTTTAATGTGTATAAATATTGTAAAAATATATCTAAAATATATCTAAAATATATATATAATATCTAAAAAGTGTTTGTTTTTCACATGTTAAATGTGGGAACAGAAAATCTGATATCCACCAAAAGTAAATGTCTACTAAAAGTTGGGAAAATAAGATTAATTGAACTATTTCGTCTCCAAAAAAAAAATACGCTGAAAACCAGTCTGATGATTCCAGCAAATAACACTTTTCTATCAATCTTATCTATTTTTGTCAACAAGCTTAAAAATGTTTGGTCGAATCGATGCATTAATTTACCTTCAGGCACTGTGCTGGAACACTCATGGGGTCCCAAGGCGGGGTCTGGGAATCCGTTGCAGTTGATGATGGTGGAGTAGAGGCTCACAGAAGCCTTGGCCACACGAGGCAAGTTAAGGTCTGAGTGATTGACATAGAACAGGCCAAATCTTTCTGAAAAGCCTGTAGCCCACTCTAGGTTGTCCATCAGGGACCAAGCTGTGTAACCCCGTATATCGACGTTATCGAGTAGATAAGCTAGGAGGAGAACATTTACAAATTTAGGAAGGCAGATACACTAAGAATGCTTTGATTAATTACACTTAAATCATTTCCCAGATACTGTGCATAAGATATTGTCCATTCTTTCTTTAAAGATATAAAATTGGAATGTGGCTGGATACCTTTTAGCATCTGGTTGATGTACGTTTCATAGTAGTAGCTCCTATGAATATCGTTTAGGTCGATCGGTCCTCGCTCTGATATGCCGTTTTCTGTGACGATAATGGGTGGATTTCCATACTCCTCCTTAATAAAGTTCAATATCCTTCGAAATCCAAACGGTGAAACCTTCAGCCAAGATGAGCCCGAATCTAGCCAGGTACGATCAGCAATTGTTCCTGCACCTCTAAGAATATGAAACAAGTAAAAGGTTTTTATTCCATAAAAATAACATTTGTGTGTGACTTGCTTCTCCCACTTGGTTCCTGTTGTGTTTTTACTCACTTACCTATCGGCATCATAGTGCTGAAGGTTTCTATAGTTCACAGGGAACGCCAGAACAGTAGTGTAATGGTTGAACCCAAAATAATCATAGGTGCCCTTAATCCTCTTTATCTCCTCAGGAGTGAACTCAGGCAGCCTGTAGAGATTGAAATAAACTAAATGAATGTACCTAATGGATTTAAAACCTCTTACCATGAATAATCTTTCTTCAATATTGTTTTTTGTAATACCGAGATTTTAGCAGACCAGCAGCTAGGCTTCGCTCTCGAATGATTGTCTTCATCATGTTGCTGTAGTCTCCGTTAAATACGGGATGGGCAAACCAGCCAATGTAGAACTGCGCAAGGAGACACACAACAGACGGGTAGGACCATGCAAAGAACTATCAGCAAACAGTACCAACAAGAGTAAATATTTCCCTGCTTATTCGTTGAAGTACCTGCACCACACGTCTTGCGGCGTCAATGTCCTCTTGCTTATAGGGATTTCTGGGCTCTGACCAGTCAGAGTTGATGGTGATGGAGATAATTCCCTTCTGTTTGGCTCGGTACTTCTCATTGTAGAGATGCCAGGCCTCAGCGTGTGCTTTGAGGAGCGTGTGACCCACAATGTAGGGCAGAGTGCCTGGTCGAAAACTTATTCCTGGACACATAGGCAGGGATTAACAGACCCATTTTTTGTTTCTTTAGGTATACTCTCCATGGCCATTTAGTACATTTTCACATTCCTTATTTTACACCATTTAAGTGGAAAACGTATATTGATATGAGGTGAATAGCAAGTAAAAGCATACCTGGTGCAGCTGCCCCGTAGCCATGGCCCACATTGGCTATATTGTATGGCTCGTTTATGGTGATCCAAAATTTGACTTTGGGGCCAAGACGGCTAAAGATAAGGTCAGCATAATCTCTGAATTTAACAATTATAGTCTCATTTTCCCATCCCCCAATGTCTTGCAAAGCTTGTGGAAGGTCCCAGTGGTAGAGAGTAACCTGACAAGAAAAGAAAAGCAATAAAAAAAAAAATCAACCATCTTTTTATTCCAATTGTATAAGAGCCCAAATGTACACATACATGTGGTTGGATGTTTGCAGCAAGCAGCGCATCTACCAGTCTGTGGTAGTAGTTTAGTCCAGCTTCATTGATGTGCTTTGTGGTGCCATCAGGAAGCACTCTTGGCCAGGATATGGAGAACCGATAATGGGTCACACGAAGTTGCTTCAATATAGCAATATCCTCTTCTACCTTATTGTAACTGTTGCAGGCTATGTCGCCATTGTCATCATTGAACACTCGGAGAGGAGTGTGAGCAAACCTGTCCCAGATGCTGAGACCTTTTCCATCCGCTCTCCATCCTCCTTCAATCTTGAGATAATAGTTGCCGAAAACAAATTTAATTAGGACAGAGTAGTGTAAGTGTAATCAAGCATTAATGAAGGGGATTTGTAACAAATATACCTGATATGATGCCGTAGCAGTACTCCAAATGAAATTCTGTTGGAAATGTCCATAAATTGGCTTTTCATCATCTGGCGTAGGGAAACCATTGTCCTTTATAACTTGGAAGTAGAAAAGTGCTGAGTACTTTGGTGTCCGTGGGCGGTTTGGGTTAGTGAAGTCCACATGGTGCAGCCCAAATCCAACGTTGTATCCATTAAGCCACTCAAAAGAATCCATGAGTGATGTTGCTATGTACCCTTTGATCTTCACACCGTCAAGGTCATGTGCTGTTAAATAAAACATATACACAAAAATAATTGATTAATACTACAAACAGTCATGATAATCTATCTTCACTAATGTGTTTATATCATTTTACCTTTCAGAGCTTCGTCAATATAGGTTTTGAAGTAAAATACTCTTGCAGAGTCATCCCAAGTTGTTTTTGATTCTGTAGCTACTCCATTTTCAGTAATGTAAATCTCTGGATCCCCATACTCCTCTTTGATCCAGTTGAGGAGTCTTCTCAAGCCCCATGCTACAGCTCTCTGATTACTGATGGCTGTAGTTGGTGAATTAGTTTCATCTGCTTCTGACAAGTCCCGGTCATAGTCATAGGATTGAGGGCTAAGTCGAGCAGTGACATGTCGTACTATCTTTGTAGTGTAATGATTTACACAGAACATATCAGCAGTTCCCTTGATGGAGGTCTTTTCTTCGTCAGAGAATAAAGGTAGTCTTGTGTCTGAAAGGCCTTGGAGTTCACTTTTGTTTCCAACTTGCCACTTCATTGCATCTGGATAGTCGCCAGTCTTGAAAATTGGGTGTGCAAACCAACCAAGTTGAAACTGCAAAGCACGGTCAGCGGCCTCCACCTCCCGGCGAACATTAACATCTATAGGCTCAATCCAATCAGCATTGAGGGCTATGGAGACTAGACCACTCTGCAATTTGCGATACTTATCGTTATATGTGTGGTAAACTTTGGCGTGTGCCTTTATAAGGTTGTGTGCAACTATGTATGGTGCAATTCCTGGATTCTTAACATTTGGCGGGATCTGTCCCAGTCCATATCCCGACCACGCAATTGTGTGAGGCTGGTTGAAGGTCATCCAAAATTTTACTCTGTCTCCAAACGTGGCAAAGCAGAAGTCACTAAAGTCATTAAAAATGTTAATCATCTCTACATCTTCCCAGCTACCAAGGACTTGCAAAGCTTGAGGAAGATCCCAGTGATAGAGAGTCACCATGGGAGTGATGTTATAGGCCAAGAGGCCATCAATCAATCTGTTGTAGTAGTCAACACCGTTCTGGTTCAGGGAGGTAAGCCGGCCGTCAGGAAAGATTCTGGACCAGGACAAAGAAAATTTGTATGACTTCACCCTTAGAGCTCGCAGCATGTATAAGTCTTCTTCGAGTCTGTTGTAGCTGTCACAAGCTACATCTCCATTGGCATTTGCAGGAATACTGCCTGGTTTTTGGGTGAATGTATCCCAGACGCTCGGCCCCTTCCCATCAGCATTCCAGCCACCTTCAATTTGGTAAGCCGAAGATGATACTCCCCAAATAAAGCCTTGAGAGAATGTGCCGTAGTGGTACACTTTTCTCCGAAATTCCGATTGGTTTGAAAATTCCTCCCAGATAACCTTGGATTTAGAGGGAACCTCAGAGGGTGATAAAGATTTTGGACTGCGGTTGAGTTGCCTCTCTGATCCTTTAAAAGCATGCCCTTTATGTGTACCAAATCCGTTTTGCTTGACAACTTGAGAGTAGAAATATGCAGATTGCTTTGGGGTTCTTGGTGTGTCTGCATCTTCAAAGTTGACCTGGTGAAGACCAAATCTTTGGCTGTAACCCTGCGGTCCCTCAAATCCATCCATGAGTGACTGCACTGTGAAACGCTGAACATCCACTCCATCTATCAATATTGCTAAAAAAATAGACAAACAACAACACATTAAAGCTGACAATTTTTTGAATGCCTTGTACAAGGTTTTCTATCAGAGAAATTCCTGACTGACCTTTCAGGGCTTCATTGATGTAGCTCTTCATGTACTCTATTCTATCAGTGTCATTGAGAGTGTCCCCAATGTGCTCAGTAGGCATGCCGTTGCCAGTTATGTGAATTGGCAATTTGGAAACATTTAAGTATTCTGTTGAAATGTAGTTAAGGAGCCTTCTGAGACCCCACGGTGTAGAATAGATCCAGTCAGAAGCTGTAGAGGACCATGACGGATCCACATGGGAATGGAAGTTCCCAACCCCTGAAGGACCAGCAGTGCAGCCACCAACACTGTTGTTGACCAACCGGGCGGTATAGTGGTTTAATCCCAAGAAGTCTGCTGTTCCATGTATCCTCTGGCTCTCCTCAGCAGTGAAAACTGGAAGTCTTGCAGGTTCAGAGAGAGAACACTCATTTCTTTTCTGTTCAATCTGAATCTTGAGTGTTGAAGGATAATCTCCATTTACAAATATAGGATGTGCAAACCAGCCCAGCATGAACTGCAAGTATCGATCTGCAGCCACTATGTCTTCAGCTTTAGAGGGGTCTATGGGTTCAGCCCAGTCAGAGTTCAATGCAATGCCCACTTTCCCTCCTTGCGCCTCCCTGTACTTGTCATTGTAGATATGCCAGGCCTCAGCATGAGACTTAATCATATTATGCGTGGCCTGCAAGGGAAAAATAAATTAGGTAAATGTATAAGAATAAATGACAGACAGTGAATATTGGAATATTTCCATCATTGTATGACAATTTATCAGACCTGATAGGAGGCAACCACATAATCCTTGACTCCAGGGGGATGCTCACCAGTGCCATAGCCAGCATGGCTTACCACCCAGGGGCTACTGAATGTGTTCCAGGTCTTGACCCTGTCTCCAAACCTTGAGAAACAAAATTCTGCGTAGTCTTTAAAGGCTTCAACAATGGAAGTGTTGGTCCATCCACCATAGTCCTGCAGTGTCTGGGGCAGATCCCAGTGGTAGAGAGTGACAACAGGTTGAATGTCAGACTCAATAAGAGCGTTGATCAGCTTGTCATAGTAAAAAGGCCCTTTCTCTGATTGGCTACCCCGGTGGCCTGAGGGGAAAATACGTGCCCAGGAGATGGAAAACTGGTAGGTGTTGACATGGAGACCTCGCAGGAGGTAGACGTCATATTCCACTTTGTTGTAACTGTCACAAGCTAGATCAGCTGTCTGATTTGCATTGGCTAGGCCGTCACGACCAAAACGGTCCCAAATGGTCTCTCCTTTCCCTCCTTCTGACCAGCCTCCCTCAACCTTGAAGGACTCACTGGAGGTAGCCCATTGGAAGCCTGAGGGGAATGATTCATTGAGGAAAAGGTCTCGCTCTGTTGGGCTCTGAGCCCGAAACTTTTGCCACACACTCTGATAACTGTTTGTAGATGTTTTCATTCTTTTGTAGTTTGAAATACCAAGACTGTTGGAAAAATAAGAACATAAAGAGTGTAAAAAAATAAGAAACAAGCTTTATCAGTACATATGAAAATGTATATTTCACCAGGAACAAGTTACCTGGTTGGAATGTCCTCCACGTCCAGCTTACCGAACAAATCCATCATGTTACATCCCATAATATTCAGGTTATTTTCATTCATCAAGGCTGTGATAAATGCAAGACAAAGTGACAAACAGTTATGTGATCGACATTATTAAATTACTGCAGCTAAATAGCTCAACACAAAGTTAAGCCAAATCATTGGACAAAGTATTTATTCTACCTGAAGATAACTGTAGTGACTCTAACTTTTTATCAGGGTTTTTTCTTGAAAGGGTCATGCGTTTCTGCACCAAGTATAAATTTTCTTTATCTGTTTTTCTTTAAACAGTCTTCATCCAACCATCCATGACCGCAATTTATGCATTGACTTATAAACAGTGTTACACCATGCATGTGATTGTCTCTTGTAAAACTTTACTGCCGGTACCAAGAAGAACTTAGACTCAACACTAACATTCAATAACACTTTTACAGTTATTATTAAGGTTTATGATTATTGTAATTTGCAAGGCTAGGCTTTATTTTTTTCATCTGTAAAAATGTTTAAACTTTATGCACCATTAAATTTACTACAGCTATAACATTTTTTGAATGCTTTCCACACAAAGTAATTAAACACATGACAAAAAAAAGTTTTATGTGACCAACTTTAACTTTGGACAATATTATATACCTAACTTAATATAGTTCTGTCACAAAGATATTTACCTTGTAAGAAAGTGCCAAGGAGCTGGTATTGACTCTCAGGACAGTTGTGAACAGTCACCTCGAATATCAGGATGGGCAGGTCCACATTCAACATCTACAACATATCAGTTATGTGGCTGTAGTGGGATAGAACATTTAAAATGCAAATTGAAAGGACATTTACATTTTTTTTCTTACCTGTAAGCCGCTAAGCTCCTTTGCAAAGTTGGATGTGGAGGTACAGTTGTACTCAATGTGCACTGACAAGAAATCAGTCTGTTCAAAAATTGGAGACACAGTACTGCATGTTATATCCCACCAAGTGTTTTTTAAATATTCACTGCCACGCTGCCTATGTAGATGTACCATTAAATGAAGACACAAGACGGCCATTTGTAAAAATAAGTGCTCACCAAAAGTTTTTTCTGATATCAGCTTGAATGGCATCTGTGATGTTTTCCATTTAGGTTTCAGAATGTTTCACAGCACTGAATCTTCCCTTTTTTAAAGTTTTTAATGATCTTTTACTCATTGCTGATGCTGGAGATCCAGCCATTTACATGTACCTTTTTCTCTGCTGCTTTTGACACTGTGGACCCTGACATTTTAATCTCCCAACTTGAGCACTCAGCTGGCATCCGAAGAAGTAATGCCCTACGTTTTAAGTCATACCTGACCGATAGATCATACTCTGTCAAAACGGGAAACTGCTCCTATCAACCGGCTCCCCTGACCTGCGGTCTATCGCAGGGGCCCACTTCTGTTCACACTGTACATGCTGCCACTTGAATCTTTTTTTTTCAGAAACATAACATTTCTTATCACCTTTGTTGTCATCTACTCTACCTACTTTACAACCTATTTTTAATTTCCCTGACCTATCACCATTCATTTTATCATGTCCCTTTTGCTTTGCGAATAGACTTTGATGGATTGATAATGTTTGTCAGAGTGCATGGGCAACAAGTTGCTGATCAAGTATCTCGAGCACTAATTGTTAGTGAAGATTGAGCTAGATAGACAAAGCATGACAGGGAAGATAAGAAAGCTCTTGTAGTCTGTCCCCTGCATACCCACAACCACTAATATACTAGTTTTTATATTTTCGGTTCGGAGGGAGGTTTGTGACAAAGTGTTACTTTGAAATAAATTGCAAATCTAAAATAATATTAAGGTGAACACACATAACCAGTTCTTTTTTATATTGATTTGCTATTCTCAAATGTTTATCTGCAGCCTAATAGAAGTAACACCCTAGGTTGGTTATTTAGAGGCAGAGGAACAGAAGATTTATCTTACTGGAGTTGAACCTTTGATCTGGGGAAGAATTGCAGCATCGCTAGCTCTCAGTCCGATTGACAGACGTCTCTCTGGGAAAATGGACACATAAAGATTGAGATTATCAATGAGTTGGTAAAGTAATTATGCTTAAGTGTTTTCTCAAAAAAGACACTTGACACTTCTTGATTGCATTAACTTTGAAAAAATTAGGCATGAGCATTTCTTATTTTTCTCAAAACCAATACCTTCAAAAAGGAGCTAAACAAACACATGTTTCATCCTCTCCTCCTTCTGTATTACCTTTGTCAGGAAACTGTTGGTGATAGATCTGGTAAATGTTCTTGTTGAGCTGGAGGATATTTTGCAGGGGACCCGGAGCAGCCGCGGGCTGCCCGTCATGCCAAACACCGTCTAAGTCACTCAATGTCACCCATGCGTCCGCCAGTGCTCCAAACTCTTTAAAGGAAAACTCTGCATACCACTGAAACATCTCTACTAGCTCCTGGCTCTCCCAGCCTCCATACTTTGATCTCAGAGTCTCTGGCACTGTGGATCCATGAAGTACGACCAGAGGCTGAAGACCCACCTCCCGCAGCTGCCTGAGAAGGGTCTGGAAGCAGGTGACCACTGCCTGCTGCGGTTGGCTTGGCAGGCCTGTAGGTAGTAGTTGAGCCCATGACAGCGGCACTTTAAAGTGGGTCACCCCTCTGTTCTTCAGGTTCTCAAAGATCTGTTTAGAATCCGCAGGTATGGGATGACTACAGTCGAACGCTTCCGTCACTGTATTGCCGGAACTTCTCACTAGCTGTTTTTCCAGAGGGCCAGCAATAAGCATAATGTCTTCTTTTCCTGTCACCTCACTGGTCCGGCAACCATACAGGCAAAAAACAAAGACAAATGCAATCACCAATAGGTGCTTCATTCTGACTTGAAAGGATGGACTGTTATCCACTGACTGCCAAATGCTTTACAGCAGTTCTGTTTTATTCTGATTGCATCTGTTACATAATTACCCACTTGATGGACACTAACACTAAGTGGTGCAAATTATGACATTTTATGGCATCTGATATAGTCAAGAAGACTTTGGACTCATACAAGTCAAGAAGGAGGAGGCGAGCGGCCCTCGGGCCAACGCTCACTGGGACCGACTACGTAGCTCTGGTCTGGCAGCCTTGGACTCCTCCTCGAAGGAAGCCAGCGGCCCTCAGGCCCACGCTCGCTGGGACTAGTCAGAAGAGTGACTGGCCTAGCTTGGCCTGTTTGATGGCTAAAAGGGGGGAAGCTAGCCCAGCGGGAGACAAATGTGCCCGCACCGTGGTCGAGTCTCAGATCAGACCCTAGATCTGGCAGCCCTGGACTCCTCGGAGGAGGAGGCGAGCGGCCCTCGGGCCCTCTCTTGTCCTTGAAAGCCAGTTCAAACCAGTTCTCCCTTACGTAGCATTCGGTCTTGTCTGCCTTATATGGTCTCATCCGGTCACACCATCGTCCAGAAGTCAAAAGAATATAAAAAACACACAAGAGATAAGCATGTGGCTGGTATCAAAGTATCCATTGTAAACATTACGTGATAGACTCCATGCAATTGTCATATAATAATAAGAAATGTGATTATCAAATACAGTACACGCGCCTTT
The DNA here is from genome assembly GCA_021346845.1 of Apeltes quadracus. NCBI lineage: Eukaryota > Metazoa > Chordata > Actinopteri > Perciformes > Gasterosteidae > Apeltes > Apeltes quadracus. The sequence goes on along the minus strand of CM037932.1, from coordinate 4,856,742 downwards.
TCATCTGCTGTTAGTGTCCAGGGACAGGGAGGACTCAAACGCACACTTTCAAAACAAAAATACTTTATTTCATGGTAGAATTCCCAAATGCGGAATACGGTTTCAATACACTGGGGAGGTGATTAGACACAGCAGGGAACAATCCAGGACATGGCAGACAATCAGAGACACAGGGGAAAACACACAAGGACAGGAAGTGAAGGTAACCCAGGGACATAAGCTGCTTGAAACTACAAAATAAAACAGGAACTGAACCCACACAGTTACAGTTTGAGTCTTGCACGAAGTCAAACCCTTTTGGAAATTCTGAAAGGGGAACAATAAAATTCTGAGCACTGAGTTATCTCTCAATTTGGATGTAATTCTGCAATATGACATTGATTACATGGGAATGTGCATTTTAACCATACGGATTCAAGCTCAGGAAGAACGGGAAACAAAGTGCCATTTCATCAAATAATCCGATTCTCTTCTTACTATAGATAAGAGCCATTAGAAGTAAAATTGAAGTGCTACAATTTGTTAGTGTTTTTAGTCAAGATAGTCTGAAGAAGTGTGTATTTAATTTGCGGCAGAAGATGTTAAGGCTCTCTGATGTCATCAGAGAGCTCGTTCCACCATTGAGGAGCAAGGACAGCAAAGAGTTGTGATCTTGTCGAGTGTTTTGCTCTCATTGAGGGAGGAACAAGCAGTTTGGCAGATGCAGAGCAGAGTGTGCAGGTTGGGATGTAGGGTTTGACCACGTCCTGGATGTAGATTGGACCCCATCCATTAACAGCACAACAATGTTTTGAATTGGATGCGGGCTGCCACTGAAGAGAGCAGAGGAGTGGAGAAGTGTGGGAGAATTTATACATATAAAAATGCAACCATTCATATAATTTATCATAATATTACATAATATTGGATCCAGAGGTCAAATATTGCTCACCAAGTTTTTAAATGTAATGTTGTGATCATTGCTGCTTTTGTGTTGAAGTTTGTGTCACTGTCACTGAATGACCTCTGGAGGGCGACAATAAATCATTTTCTATGTAAACACTTGATACTATTACAGTTTTTCTCGATTGTTTACACACATTTTCTTAAAGCATGCCTCATACTCTCAGAACTCTACACACATTTTCTAAAAACACACACACAATGGACAAAACCCCTTAATACTCCAAAATGAAACTTTACATTAAAAACAATGTTATTTCTTGTCTTTTAAGAACCAGTTAAACACTGATGTGCTCAATGTAAAACACTATGATGAATAGAAAACACTTCTGCATTCATCATAATGACCTAAACCTTTTGTTTGTTCAGTGTTACACTTACTACAGACAGTACATACTGTACATACGTGTATTGTAAAATATTTTAGAATATTGTTTTTATACTCACAACTCACAAATACACGGTGACAAATATATTTTATTTTCTCAACAAAAACAATGTACACAGTGTTTGTACATCCCAACCAACACAAATTTGCACATAAAGTGGTCTACATACAAAACAACAGAAGAGTTTACTGTATTTAGTTACAGTAAAGTAAGCATCAGCTGCTGCATCTCCACATGCGCGTCTTCCACAGCTGGAGAATGGCTGTGTGCGTTTGTGGACTCGGTCACACACTTTCCATCTCCTATCTCTGATTTCTAATTGTAATACTGTGTGACAGGTGTTTGCCCATCTGACGAGTCAGTGTGCATAGGAGGGGAATTGACTTTAGAATTTTGAATGACAGTGTGTTCCTTGTGAAAACCAGATTTTCCTTCATGAAAATTGTGCCAAATGCAGAGAATTGTGTGTAGTGTTTTGTAAAAAGTGTGTTTTAGAACGAGAATTTTAGTGTAAAACAGGAATTGTGCTTGTAGTTTAGCAGAATTGGTTCAGGGGGTTGGTGCGCGAGTTACATGTTGCGGTAATTGTGTGTCAAGTACCAGAATTTGTGTTTAAACAATCGAGAAAAACTGTAATATATCATCCTCAATCGTAAACTGCTTTCATGCAAGTGCTCCAAGTACCTCTTGAGTGCAACACATCGGTGGTTCTTAAAGAGGAGAAGTTTTCTATTGTTTACTTAAACTTTTCCCAGGTTATATCATCCAGGGTTTTGAGCCATCAGCTCTTGTGGCCGTACCCTGGGCTTTTGGGTCGCACTGTGCCACCCCTAACTTCTGGTTTGGGAACGATCACAACCAGACGTAAACAGTCAGACATGCCGCTGCATCTTACTTCCACTCAATAACATGATCCACATAAACAATTCCTCCCTCGCTAGAAGCTTGTAGGGTAAATATATGCATCTTCTCTACACTCCTGCTATGATGCCTACCTCTGGTCTCCAGGGCGACCCGTCTTCTCAACAGGATGTACGCATTAGGGCATGGTGGGTGTCTGTTCTGCTTGCTCTCCACTGCTAGCGCGTTAACAGCTCGGATCAACAAGGGGTCTGTCTGATATCTGAAGCCCCAGAGGATTGGGGATGAGTCAGACTGGAGGAAAGTCTAGTTCAAGTTGAAGTTTTTTAGTTTGAGTTGAATAAAAGTGAAGCCTGCTGATCTATGGCGTATATACACTTGTGAAAAATACTGTAAAGCTTAAGTATAAACAATTGAGTCTCTGTATTAAATAAATTGTGCAGGAAATTAAACATGACAGGCTGCATGCACAGAATCGGCTTCAACTTGATGAATCCAATCATTGTAAGAGCATCAGTAGCAGCATTACATAACATTTTACATGCACAGCAAAACTGGTGTGAAGTGTAAATTCAACTTGCAAAAAAACTGTATTTTATTTTAAATCTCATGCTCCACATACTTAGTAGGGTATTTTTTGTCATACAAGCCAGGGATTGTATCGTAAAGAGATATTCAGGACCAGGTTTCTATGCTGATGCAACAATTTGAACACTTTTGAAATGTATAGTCATATGTAACAAATAGAAGGGTTGAATACAGACAATCACCTTAATGTCGTTATTAATGACATTTTTTACAAGAGCGAAATCAAACTCATCAAGCTGTGTGCGTGCGTATGGACTCAGAAGTATGTATGCTGGAAACCTTAGCTGAGGCTCTTAGCAAAAGACATTGTCTAAATCAATAAAAGCGAGCTGCTGAGCAGCAACCTGAAAGTTATCAGCAGTTTGCGTTCCATTACTAATACTACAAAAAGCTGTTAGTCGCTCGGCCACAGCATTTATAATTTCAATTATGACTTTGCAAGGACATCCTTCTATCCTCCCCCTAAATTTAAATCATTTTCATTACAATATCATCTCACATCACAGGGGAAGGGACCCCTCAAGACACTTGTTCGTCATCTGTGTTCATGACGACCTCATGCTGCACAAACGAACAAACATTAGCGGTATTCTACACATCTGCTGCCTCCCCGCATGTAGCATTAGCACAACGATGAGACTTGATGTTCTTTTGCGGTTTTAATCAACTGCTTGCTGGGGGGGAAATCTCCCCGATGAGTCATGGAGGCAGAGTGATGGTGATTGCAAACTGCTGCATGCCATCTTTGCTCCCTAGTAGTCCCTGATGGAAGTGCTTCCAGTCGGGTTTTTCAAAGCAAAAAAAAGTTACAACATTGTTATTGCAATACATTCTGGCTAAGCAACATGTTCTTAAATTTAAAAACAATAAACTCTTAAATTGCACTTTACAAAAGAGAGAGCTGTTTTTAAAACAAGGAGGAAATGTTTTCCACCCTTGCTCTCTTTCCAGGACACAGGCGGAAATCTTCCGTGTTGAAATGCTAGACCAGGAAAACATTATTGTTAAAGAATCGTGTGGGATGGGACGGCGAATTGGAGCCTACCAAAATGGAAGGGCGCTGTATTCATTCCAGTAATAGCAATGTGATACTTTAAGAATGTTTTCAGCTGAGCCAAGGCTGCTGGAGCCAGCACAGCAGATTTTGAGGGTGCACCAGGTGTCAATCTTTTCTAGTACATTTTCAAAGTAAAATACAGTGATCCAAAATAATCAGTAACTTCAGTAATGTCTACAGTTCTGTGAATACAAAACATAAAGCCTTTCCAATACGCGCAATTCACTATTTTGTACCACGGTGTCACTGTGAGTATGGATCCAATCTCTGCATTGCATTGGAAAATGTAAGTTGTGAGAAAGACTTAAAACATCTGTTAATAATAACAACTATAAATGGCTGTTGGGTGTTGTTTGTGTCTGTCTCCCGTGGCAACCTTAGATGTCTAAATCCAGGTTGGTGAACATGTTGCTGTGTGTTACATTTATGAGTCTAATTAGTGAAGCACATGGTCTCTCCCTCTGGCTCACACTGACACTCACATGAACACACTACCTTATAGGAAAATGATTTACATGCATTACCTAATATTTTATTTCCCAGATTGTGGAAGTGAAAACGCGTATTATCATCTCATCAACTCCTCCTTTTTAGCTCTATTTCTGGTCTCCACTACCTTGTGACGTAAATAACTGGATGTCTGTAGCTATTAAATGCTCCATAATGTTCACCAGCTAGACGCAATCTGGCCTTACTGCTGTTTTGGGGGTTTACCAGAATGATTTCTTCTGGAAAAAGCTGCCTTTTGAGGGGACTAAAAAAAGTTTGTGAAAGTGCAGAAACAAATCATAGATACAGCTAAAGAAGACACAGTACAATCATTTTAAAATGCAACTACATCTGCCACCCACCCATTCTGAAAATCAGAATGTTAAAAAGTATGGCCTTCAACAGCACACAAATCAGGCCCAATGTCAAACTAATAAAGACAATGTTTTAGTTTTGTTTAGCAAGGAAATAAAACACACATCGGCGGAGCGCTGGTATTAAAGCGGTAAGTGCTCGTTTTAAAGCCAGTTAGAGACCCCTGCTGAGTTAGGAGTAAGAACTCCTGAGGGAATCCTGCCAAGCCTGTTTGAAATCCTGATGTTTTTATTGAGATTATTGTCACAAATATTGCCTGTGACACAATCAATTTCCCCGTTTTGTGCTCTGTGGTGCCATATCAGCTAAATGTAGCGTTCTTCCTCTTCATAAAGCAGGGATGGAAACTGGAGCAGGAAATTGGAAAGAGGGGTCCTGTTGTGTTGTGGAGACGGCTGTGCCCACTGCTGTTTCCTCTGAGCGTGCCAGTCTCGTACGCTCACCAGACGCACATGTGCCCTGACGAATAATCCTCACAGTCCTTGAGGGGAAAGTTCTACCAATAGAATGTGGCTGTTTCAATGATAGATCCATTTCTATTGCTAGGACACTGACATGGGGGGTAATATGCTATTTGGCTTCATCGGCCCACCTTGGCTCATTCCTCGTGCAGCCCGGTTGGCGGTGGCACTTCAAAGGACATGTGGCGGGATGGCGCGCAACAGCTGGCGTACAGCTCGGCGTGTGTCTGCGGCTTACCGGCTGCTCACCAACGTTTACTGACTGCCAAAGCCAGTTTAGAGTCCCTGCAGATTATAACACCTCATTTTCAGAGGTGAAAAGAGAAATAGGACAAACCATAGTCTGATTTATTACTACGGTCTTCTTTTCCTGTATGCACAGAATGACAGAAAAAATGTGAGAACAGACCAGACTAGACGCTAACAAGCAACACATTCTCACTCAACACTTGGTAAGTGGCCCTAAGCTTTAAATAATGGCGCTCTACATACCCCTCTGGTGGCAGTTTTGTAATAGTGTGTTTGTGGTCTGTAGGATTTGATTTGGTGCCAAATGAGTTTCTTTAGTGGGGATTAATAAAGCTTTTTAATGCTATCAGATCTAATCAAGATCAGCATGTCAGCTATATGTATATAGTCTTTTCCAAATAAATGTATTTAAGGGGAGTTAGTTTTATGCAACCAAACCACAATTTTGGGTTTAGGAAATGGCTTGTTTGAAGTGAATTTGACTCATACTATAGTCATGTGACTCGCTATCTCCACTATTACTTCAGTTGCGCACAAGAAGCAGAACATTGGCTTCCCGGCTAAAAGTTCACCTACTCAAGGACTAACTCGCACTTTCCAATACATCACATGATGCTAGTGGGTTTACAACATGAGTTGGTGCTTATCAGCCGAGAGGCATTGAGCAACCACGGGGAACAGGACAAACATTTTTCTTTTTTTTTTATATAAATTTTTCTTTAATGTGTTTTTCTCCTCATTACTGAGATACCGTATTTGGTTTGAAATAGCACATGCTAATTCTTAAAACATAGGACAAACTTCACTGTGAAAGAATGTGACATTTATACGCGTATGACTGTACAGTTCTGACCAGATCATTGCAAAGTCATCGTGTGCATTCGCTGACAGAATAGCTTTGGACAACCTCCTCTGTCAGGTCAGATTGTATGGAATCCCTAATTAGGTCTGGTGGTGTGGTGTGCCACTGGTCTGCCGTAAACAATTAGCACCATCCCCATCGTGACAGGATGAAGTCTGCCATACCTGTGCTGGGCTCATTCACTCTGCTGGGAAGAAGGAACCTGCGTTAAGGATAATCGGCTAGAGAGCGATTTAATGAGTTCAGTAGACCACCGCGTTGAAGTGGGCGGTATAAGGAGGAATCCAGTCATACTTTCTACACCCCATCGGGACTTCTCTCTGGTTCTTCTGCAGCGGTCACATGCCCTCTCTTATTCCTTCCTTTACTCATTCACTAAAAATAGAAGAGAAACATTTCACTGTTCTTTTACTATAGGACTGCCAGTTGAATCCCAATGAGTCGCTTTGTGACTGATATGCAATTCACAGTCTCCACTCCTGCACCTGAGTGAGTCGAGTGGGGTTAAACTGATTTAATGCTAGATTTAAACACGATACACGGCCAGGCTATTTCCCTGGAATGTACCCACAGTGGTGCGTAGCGTGGGACACTGGTCGCTGTGTCAAAGAGATGTGCCTGAATCACTTGAAAGAACTTTGCTCATCATTCAACATGACAATTTACCAAAGACATTCCCAGAAACACAAGCTGTGTTTTATAATTAGTTCTCAGACCGCTGGCACAAAACGGCAAAGTCCTGCCCCTTCTGGATGAAGGTGGAATTTAAGCCTCTAATTACACATTTGTCCAGAAGATAATTTTGCATTAAACAAAAGTTGTTTGCTTAAAACCATTGAAATCTACGACTAGTGGTTTTGTACCAGGATGTACCCACACCAACAACAATAAGATGTAACATTTTTGAGTAGAATATAGCAAACCATTAAGCCATTGGCATTGACCATGTTGGTGTCAGCGTGGAGCATTGGCCAAGACAAGAAGCAGTTCAACGAGTGGTTTCACACTAAAAGTAAACGCTAGTACGTTAATTGTGACTCTTTAGTGGCAAAAGTACAGCCTCACAGTGCTGCCACAAAGCTGTGGATACAGAGTCGTCTTCTGACGGTGGCCTACTGGAAATATCTTGATGGGTACGGCGAGCAGCAGGAATGACAGTGAATCAGCCCCTGAGCTGTGGTAACGATGGCACAGAACTAACTAGATCAGCAGCAAACAGATTGCTTAGAGGGAACTTCCTGTTGTAGCATGGGGTTTAACCCCGCTGTCAATACCAATTCTCCTCTAAATTGCTAGTCTCTATTTGATAGCACAGTCAAAATGTTTCAAGGCGTTCTAGATTAACAGTGCTATTAGGGAACAAAAGGAATACATTAGTTTAAATGTTCCTGGTAACATGGGGATTAGGAGTGAGGATCACACTGAGGACTGGAGTGCTTGGTAAAATGATCTGCAGGTGTCCTTCTGTATACTGAGATGAGCACAAGGGTCTCTAAAGAAACAGTTTCATGAGCACATATGATTACATTTGAGAATATTTCCCACGTGCATTGTACTCAACACCTTTCAATAAACATTAAATTCATAGACTATTTATACTATCTCTGAGCCAATCAGGCACTGATTTACAGCAACTGGGTGCAGGTAAAGGTTTTAAAAGTCGTACCGTTCCTGTTTGTACTCATCTGAATAGATGTGACACACAATGCTTCGAGGTGTGTATAGGGCAGTAATAAGAATAAAAATGTAGTTTTTTGAACGCAGCACACCATTTGATAAACAAGAGCTAACTTAGAAAGCATAGTAAATGATGAAAAATGACGACTATATTTGAAGATCAATGTTTTCCTGTTTTTAAAACCACTCATAAGATTAGATAAGGCTCTTTAGCGGTAACCACCCATTCTGCCCAGTGACGCCAATACAGACGTGACTTTCAACTTGCATTCTCTCTATTGGCAATCAGGCAGACAATGAAAAAAAACTATTGTAAACATGTGTTTGTGTTCAAAATATCTAGAGTTGAATCTTCATCAAAAGGATTCATTTAGTAAATGATGGTCCCATTTAGAGGAAATGGGCTTATCGGCTACATGACAAGCGGGATGCAGCAGAAAGTCCAGAAGTTAAACACATTGAGCATTGCAGTCAAAAATGATTGGGTACAAATATTCACTAACATCTAAGTGCCCCACAAGCCAGCAACATAATTGACTTTTCTTTATCCAGTGGTTTCAAGAGCACGGTTATGAAAGAGGTGATAATCCACTGTTACTGTAGTGCTGCTCATAACTGGCGTTCCAGTTGCACTGAGGTGAAAGTGCACCGAAGCTCCTTCTCCACCTTGCTCTCCTTCCTCAAGAAGAAATAGATTTTGCGCAGTTACGTATTGATGGATTAGAATTGCATGTTTATCCCACTGACGCAGGATTGATTCCATTGGAGGTGTCCCCTTCAGACATTGTGTGAGCAGTCGGGGACATACCCGTATCGCTCGTTTCAGATCCTGCGTAGGTTTTCAGAATCTGCTATGACAAAACAAAGGATTCCTTTGACTCTAGAAACAAGTTATCCACTGAAATAACACATTTTTATCTTCTGTTGAGCTCTGAAACGGTTTTGCTGTGAGTTCAGAAAGGATTATTTTGCTACATGGACGTACTGTGAATACAGCATCTGTGTGGCTGGTGGAGAAGGATGAAAGTAACGGTCCAGTGAGTGATGTATCATTATCACAGGGTGGAGGGAAAGCATTAGTGGAAAAGGGATAGGCTATGACTTGGGAGAGTAAGATGGACTAGTTTGTAAACCTTGCATAAATGACAAAAGACTAATCTGATTTAATTTGGCTGAAATGAATTTAGTAAATCTTGGTCCCAAATACATGAAAATACAGGAAATGGCATGTCCAAAGAAACATAATAAGAAGCGGAAGAAAGAACCAAGTGTCTGTGTTCCTTCCAATACAGTATCCAACTTCACTGGAAGAAAAAAAGGAAACAGAGAACAACATAGTCAACGAATAAAAAAGCAAAGAGAGGGCTGGTCCGTGTTTGGAGACCATCTGAACTGAAGCCACAGCGCCCGGCTTGGCTTAACAAGATTGGCTGCTGTGTTGTGGCTTGGATACCGTTGATCCCTTTTATCCACTTACTGCACCTTAAACTGTGGAGGAAGGATACATAGGCGAGCTCTTGCCAACTTCCCTTTTTACACCTGCAGCATAAAACAGCCTTGATGCCCTTCGGAACCACCCGTGTGACCTTACAGGGTTCCGCAAGACGCTGCTCTTATTCTGTTTTAATCCCGCGTTGTGTTAATATTTTACTTCGCAATTTTGAAATGCAGGCGGCAAAGAAATCCTGAGTGTATAGAATTAATATCTCATAGATTATGTGTTGAGGTCCTTTTTACATAAATTCCTTCATATTACTACACAAATATTCTGTATGATTTATTGGCATTAACTTAATAAATTATTCAAAAGTTAATTTAATTGTAAGATCAGTAATATTGTAGTTTTATTTACCTTAAAATTGGCCATTTGTATATCTTCATAGGGAGGGAGTGAGCCTTTTTTAAGTAACTCAAACAAAGTGGTGAGCCAAGAGGAATTCCTCCGTGCAATGTAGACCCTTTGCACTGCAGGCCTGTTTCCCATTTCCCCACTGGTAAGTGACCTACAGAAATACCCATCTATCTATTCATGCAGATCTTGCATGTTGTTGCCAATATCTCAAGTTACAAATTGTGCTTTTCAGCATCTTGGATAAAAAAAGAGAAATTACTGGCGTCTGAAGTTAAGTAGACTGGACCAATTGGCCAAATCAATGAGCTGAGCCTTCGCGACATAAAGGACTAAAACCATGTGCCTTAATTGAGTTAGCTGGATTCACCAACACACACCCTTTTTTCCTTCTTCTGTGGGTGGCTAAAATCTTGAAATTAAATAAGATAATGGAAAAGAGAAACATTATTAGATTACTCCAAAAGAGTTACACGAGACACCGTTCCTTGCAGAGCAGTTTATCACAGTGCTAGCAACATTCCCAGTTTATCGCTCAACATTTGCACCCACTCACTTCCACTTTGAATTGCATTAACCTGCAGCGGCGTGCGAATGTGCCAACGTTAGCTTATCTAAAAGATAGCCCCGTGCTCTCTGGAGAATGCTCAGCTATCGGGGTTTTGGAAGAATTGATCTTCCTGTCATAACCTGCAGGAAATCCATCCAGTGCTGTCAACGCAGTGTAAGAAATAAAGTGTGTATTTCTTGTAGATCTTCGATGACTTGGGAGCTCAGATAGAAATACCATTTGAGTTTGGAAGAAAATCAGCTAGATTTAATGAAGCAGGTGTTTTAAAAAGCCTGTGTTGGCAATTTTGAAGGGTTGTTTTGGTGTACAAGCTGCTTCTGTTGGTGGAGTGGAATTAGTTGTGGCTTATGATATTGGTGTAATGACGACAAAATGCTGATGATCCTTGCTGACAAAGCCATTGACTTTAAATGTAATATTGAAAAATTTGATTCTGCTCCATTTGCCACCGGTTCAAGATCAATATCTGTGTGGATTACAGTTAGTAGTCTATGTTTCTATGAGTAGGGTCATACTCCTGGAAGGGTTCAGGATTCCTTGTGTAACTTCACAGGTAGGCCGAAGCAGAAACACTGACTCAAAATCGTAAATCGTAAAAAATCGTAAAAAGGCCATAAATCCACATATGATCATTGTCATCACTCCCTCATAAAACCAGTGTTAAGACGCTTTGCTGTGACTCATTTACAATGGCATCCAGTAAAAGGCCCATTCAGTAAGGAGGGCTCTGTCTGGGTCTTCTGCCGTTTGTCATGAATTCAAATAATGTTGCCGTATTCTGATGTGCATTCCAGCTGTTTTTTGCAAAACCCTCACGGACCTCTTTGTGTTCCTTCTGAAGTGAAGCGTAATTTCTCTGAAACAGAAGCAATCTTTTTACATTTACCACAAATGCCATAGGAGCTTTCAGTATCTTCTTGGGAAGTAAATATATTTAAAACTGACAGTATTAAGAAGTTTCATGCTTACATTTTTTTTCCTCCTCCTTTAAGTCTATTTGAACTTGTAGTTATATAACATTGTCCCACATTATCAAGTGTGTGTTTTCTTTAGAAACTTAATATGGAAAACTCTTTTAATGATACCATAAAATGCATGACTTTCTTGTTGTGATAATTCACATTGAGTAACACATTCGTAAAGGAAAGCCAATAGCTGTGCATACATGGTGAGGCATTAACCCATCCCGAGCTATTTTCAGAGCCATTCTTCTCTCACTATAAAACATAAAGCCACAAGTGTTGAGCTGACTGAAGCCAATTTGGAGCCAATCCGTCCTCCCACTGAGTTTCTCGCAATTTGCTGAGACATCGAACTCATAAATTGTTGAATCGGAAGACCAATTAAAATTAAAATCACTTTGCCGAATTAAAACAAAATGTCAAATTATACAGCTTAGCTGCAGGGTCTCTAGCGACGGCGTTCAGGTTTGTCATTGTATTTAAGTTTCTCTTTTGTCTCCGATTCCACAGAGCTGAACCTTCCAATAAAAGACTTAATTTTTCTCAAGCCCAGGAAGGTGCGAGGTGTGAGTGTCAACACAGGTGTCAAAGGTCTCTCTTGCCATATTTTGTTGTCATTCAAATTCCCTTGGCTAATTTTTCTCTCGCTACTTTTCACTGTCACATGTCGCCATTTTGACACTTTATGACATTGATAGGTATTTGTGTTACCCTGCCTAGGGGTAATTCTATTACTTAATAATAATTCTATTATTATGGAGGATAGGTTAATTGGTGATTCTAAAAATGGCCTGCAGACAGGTGTATGGGTGAGTGAGTGGTTGTTGGTCTCTGTGTACTGCAGGTGAGTGGCGAGCAGTGTCCCTCATCCCTCAGTCTCATCTCTTTTGTGATGTTTGCTTGGATTGAGAGTTCATTCAAACAATAACAATTGCTACCTTGGGGGAGGTCATGGTTGTGTCAAACGCTCAAGCATCTTCCCATCACAAGCAACACTTCAACGGGTATTTTTCTTGACCGTGAAACTTGCACTGCCCTTTTTGTGGTACTGTGGTGCACAGCGCAGAGCTGGTTAGTGGAAGTTTCGTTCAAATGAGGCCACATAAACAGGGAATTGATCGTATTTTGATGGGAGTGGATAGACACTCAGAAGGGTATATGTGTCTAGTGGAAAGTCGCACAAAAATGTATCAGGGATTTTTTTTCTATCCACTAGTCTGAAAGAAGACAGTGTACACCTATTTACTTTTTGAATATCCAATCATTGATTTCTTGTCTCCTAAACTAATGTGTGTTAGTATTGTTTTTCATGTACTGCAATAAAAGATTCGCATCAAGAATTCAGTTCTACAGTAACATTTTTTAAATCCTTTTCTTAAACACTTTAGCTGTAGCACTACATTTATGTAGTGTGTTGCTATAGTAACGGTTGAAAAGAAACCTAATAAAATCTTCTGTAGTTGTCCCGAGTAGTGACGGCGTATCATATTGCATTGCACGGCATCTTTGGGAGCCGTATCTGCCTCCATTACAGCAGATAAACCCTGGAAGCATCCTATTTCACAATGCCACGGACGGGTTTCACAGAACACTTATTACGTTGTCAGTGGCGTGCTTTAAGAGGCGAGAACGGGGGCCGGGTTGACTTGTCCCGTCGATGTGCAAATCAGCTTGCCTCACTTGCTGCCGCGGACAGGCCCGTCTGAGTGGATACTTATTATGCTGTCAGTGTTTTCTTTTAGAGAGCGGCTCAACTGGGTTGAGTTGTTGGGCCAGTGTTTACTTCATCTGTGGTAGCATCAGGTGACCTTTAAAGCCTGGCGTTGATGTAGGCCACTTTTTGTGAGGTATTACATGGACCACTGTGAGCTCATGTCAGTACCACATAACTGCAATTCATCCTCTTTCTCTTAATCTGAGGATAATAGTCTCCATCTTTTCTCCCTGTTGTCTTTAAGTCCTTTACCGGCGAGATGGCGGATCAAGTTCTGCTTTGATCTGGAAAAAAAGAGGCATCTGGTCTCGTGTTCAGTCATTAGAATTTCCAGAAAGTGTGTAGATGATACACTGCTTCAAACGGACAAAGAGAAGAAATTCACTACTCGGTTTCCTATTTCATCCCCCCTAATTAAAACTTCCCTCAGGTCATTGTGGGGGTTATTTCACTGATCAACGGTCATTTTTGAGTTGCAAGGCAATACCTCTCAGTGATATCTACGTTGCTTGTTTAAGCTGCAAAATATGTGCTGGCCATGCACAGGATGCATTGTATAAATTTGATTAAATCAGTGAAAATCCTTTTCTCCAAAAATACATGGTTTTAAAGGTCGACATGATGGAGAATGCAAATAATGGTATAAAAACTTTTTTATTCAAGATCATTCGATTTAATGATAATGTATTAAATCATCACGTCTGGTTTTGACAGAGGGTGTACAGATCTGTACTGGTGACACATACTGTACAGGCAATATGTCTGATATCTGACCTTCAACATAAAAACAAATATAGTGCAATGTGTGTTTACTTCCACCAGCATCACATAGTGAGCTCCAGCTGGCTATTGTGCAATGTGACTGGGAAGACTTGCCCACACCCAAGACCTGCTCCAGTTTGGTTATCTTCTAAGTCTCATCTTTGTGTGATTCACAGTGGGCTGGAAAACCTGACACAAATAAGTTCCTTTACAGAGGAAGTGTGGTAGCCGAAGCAAAGATAATGGTAAACAAAAGTGTAACCAAATAGTTTTTTATGAGAAGCTGCTGGTGATGAATCTTGTATTTCCGTGTGTGAGAAATTTCTCCTCTATCTTAACTGGATCAGGTTTTAGAGAAGAGCTTTTCTACAGGAAGCGTTGTTACCTGAAACAATAGTCACGTTTAACCCTCAAACATGTTAAGTCTCACTCGTCTTAACTGTAAAAGGTTAGTCCGTGTCTCCCCACCTAAGTATTAAACTAACTGCTGAATGCGACAAGTTGACACATGCATGTTCTCAGTCATTGTTAGACAGGCTGCCTGTAGATCACCAAGGGAAAAAGAAGGTGAGGCCCACACAGGTTATACACAAGGAGGAAAATTACATTATTTATTCACAAGGAGTGCATTGAGCTTGGCAAATTTGTGATGAAAACGCTTTATGAGGTTGGTTAGTTCAGTATAGCTTGTCTCAATGCTTGCATAATTAAGGAAATATGAATTTATCAGATTTATCTAACCTATTTATCCAATTCTATATGTAATCTATACATTACACTAAGGGCTCTGAAACCTTATTCTCCGCACTAGAGCGTGCTTCTGTCATTTTTTCTGTAAATGCGGCTTCTCCGGGCTGTGGAGGTGCGCGTGAGCTCGATAGGGGGGGGGGGGGGGGGCGTCTCTGTAGCCCAGGACCCAGCTCTTTAAGCGCGTAGCTGCTGTGAGTGATGACCTATTACGTTTGTATTGGTTTAACATATTAACAGGCTTTAGACATATTTTATTTGTTATTTATACTAGTAGCCTTCTGTGGTGATTTTTTACGTCCTAGATTTTTCCGATGCCCCCCCAGGCATTTGGTGCCCTACGCGCAGTGCGTGATGTGCGTGTGCGAAGCGCCGGCACTGGTGAGACCTAAAGTGTAATAGGGGGAAACCAAAGGGCGTCTGGAATAACTCAATAAGCGGTATCTGTTAAAGACTTCATAAATGCCTTGGATTGTTATTGGAGGAAATTGTAACAGTATGATGAAAAAATAATTAACTTGTGTGATGAAATACTGACAAGTACCATAGTAAAAAAAAAAAGAAACTTTATGCTGAAGAGGGAGACAGTGGTGATGCACCTGTGTGGCCCATTGTCTGCCACAAGAACAATGAAAAGTTCATTCACGTCATAGTTTCCACCCACGGCTGTCGGTCATCCTGTCCCGCTGACCCCGCCCCTTACGGAAACACGGGAGGCTGTGCGACACGTGACTCATCCAGTAAGGCGGAGCTGCTGACCGAATGAGTGTTACAGTACCGACGGGTCCTAAAACCCTGCACCGTGGATGCTCCTGGAGACCGGCCATTTGCCCTCAATTCAGGTAAGGTTTCCCTATGTCTGTTTGTCGACTTTTGTTTTTATAACGGAAGACAGTTGTCTCTGTGGCTTGAACGTTTAGAGGAAAGAGTGTTTTTACGCCGCAGGATAACGTTAGTGGCTCCCTGCGCTTTCCCCCCCCTCGGAGTCCTGCTGGGCTGCTGTTATTCTGCTACACTTGACTTGTTTTTCTAATGTTTGTAGCGTATCTTCTAGTGACCGGAGGGAAATTGTTGCGCAACAGAACCGAAGTGCATTTAAAAAACTGTCGACTAGTCGTGTTGTGCAACTTTGTTACTCCGCCACTTTAGATTCAATAACGTAAGTGGAAGTTCTTGCCGTGAAGCCCGCGACATTGTTTCAAACTCAAGCTGTCATTTCGAAAAATGTACTTTTATGCATAATGGACGACTAAAACCTAACGTATTATCGAACACGTATGTCTTTATACAAGTTGTGCTGCAGGGCAGAGCCCCCCCGGTTGTACGTGCCTTCCCCCCGGTGAGAGCTTCGTGTTAACAGATGTAGTGGAGAATTTGGTCACCGGGTAATTATCGCGTGTTCATCAGTAGGTAACCGACGTCACGCGCCAACATGACACGCTCTGGTGCGGTCCAGCGTACCGGTAGTTGTGTCCTCTTGTTGTAGATAGCTCCGGTCAACACTGACCTCTGCACACAGTTCTATAAATACCACAGGCTGCGGGCTCCTTTCGCGCGCGGGTGCGTGCGTGCGTGTGCGCGATTTTGTGCCGAGGTTAAGGTGGCCGCTTTGGGCGTAAACTTGTGTCTTCGTGAAGTGTAAACACAAGAGAGCAGCAGCACGAAGGAGCTGGAGTTGGTGTCTGATGTGTGTGTGGTTTTTTTTCATGTTTATTATCCTTACAGATTTTCTATCCATCCTATATAAAGCCTTACAGTTGTTTAAGACACACTTTCAGATTTTGATCAATTAATTTACTTGACTTAATTTTATGAATGAAAGCTAAAAAGTGATTTGACTCCAGTCTGTCCATCATGAAAACAAAGAATCATTTAAACTTACCAAATATGGATAAGTTCAGTAAGTGTTTAAAACACAGTGTCAGTAACCTTTGTTCCGCTGTAATAGATTTGACAAGTCTAAGTAAAGAATATGTTGTGATGGATGGATTTTTTTTCTTCTTTTTTCACTAATGTAATACATGTTTTACAAATCTGAAACAAGTTTTATCAGTTACTGGAGTGTATACTTGTTCAGACAGCCCACAGGGGACAGGTGTAACCCTGATCTATGGTTACCTGGACAAAGAAGAGGTAATGGATTTGAAATATTTTACTCTAAAATATATGTATGTGTACATTCAAATGTTAATAAATCTATCAGGCTTCTTTTTAGTCGTCTCACCCATTCGTAACAATAAACTTAAAAAAATACAAGATAATCTTTTATTTGATATTATTACTCTTAACTTTCACCATAACATCCAAATCGGAAGCTAACTTCGGCTCGCTGTGACTCCTTTCAGCCGTCAGTAGTGGAAACTATTCCCTTAGCGTCACAAGCTCTGGAGGACTGCTGCTGGTACGCTCGTGAACTCCGGGTCACTGCAGCCTCCTGAAACACATTTGGCGCAGCGTGCTCCTCCTCAAGGACGACTCTGCCCAGAGCCCAGTCCCATGCGGCACAAAAAACAGGATCCTCTTTGTCCAAAGTTGTGTCTGTTATTGCTTTTTCGTGCCATCTGGGCATTTCTTTGCACAAGTGCAAGTCAATAAGGTGTTCAAGACATTTCCAAACTGCTGATGATAGACCACGTTGGTTAGGGATTGAGAGTGGCTGTAGAGTACAAATGTGTTCTGGCAAACAAGTGTTATACTTAAGGTACTACCACTCGTGTCTCCATGGCATTGCAAAATAAAAAGTCTCATTCTAAGTAATAAGGGGTTAATGTGTTATACAATTACATTCTACAGTGATGTGCAGTTTAAGATTTTGATGTGACTTAAATGATGGTCTTTGATATTATCTTTACTTACCTTTAATCCGATACTTAATTAGTGTCAATTAAAGTTCTCCTACACAAAGAGTAAGTGTTCACAGGTCTGTGAGGTTTGTGATGTTCATTTCTATGTCAATAAAGACCTACCTGCATTGTGGTCTTTATGAGCTGTTGATAGTGAAACGATAAACACTTTTCTTTTAACTGATTACTCTTGGTGTGTTTGTTGCATATTTCTGCAACATTGAGTCTTTTTGGATTGTTTGAAATAGACAGTAAACACCAGGCATTTCAATTTCCAATTTTAAGCAGTTGGGCAAAATGTAACTCACTCGTACTGCACACACAATTTATATGTGCTAAAATGATGCTGTTAAACAACAAAATGGATTTGGGGATGAAAGGCACGGAGCGATGTTTAATCACTATTAATGCTTTTCTGTGAGTGTGTGCCTTCTAAGAAACCCTCTTTGTGAATGAAACACCTGCAGTAAATTGAAGTCACCGCTTCACATTTGCAGTTATCGCATGTGTGAACATTTGTGGAACTAATTATATATTGCTGGATTTTCTGCACAAACAAAATAATGTAGTCAATGGATGACTGCAGTGCTGAGTTCCTAGGTAGAATAGATACTCTAAATTTAAATAAAAGGTCAACTTCTGTCAAGGGAAGTTAGCTAGTATAGAAAACCCTCATCCTTCACTGCTTCACAGCAGAAATAAATTAAATATATTTGATGTTATTTATAACTTGGGGGGGGGGGCGACATAGACTCTGCGAGTCTTTGACACTGGCGTTAGCCAGAATGTGTCCATGGTGACTACTAAGATTGAATAACACCACATAGGAGGCACGTCCAACCATGGTTAATGTTTCGGCCTAAACATCTCCACCATGCAGATGACCAAATTCTATTGCAATTAGTGGCACTTGAAACGCCTCTGTCAAGAGCACAGTGCAGACATTACACAATGCAAACAGACAGGGAATGTGTTTGAAACAAAGGTCCCACCCAGATGCCCTTTGTTTACGTTGCCGCGCCAACCGTGCACACTTGTGCTTTTAAGTGCACCTCAGTCTTTCTGTCGAACCCCCTCTGGCTAACAAGCCGTCCCTGTCTGCGCGGCGCTCATTCGGCTATACAATCTGCTTAATTTCTGATGGGCCAACTTTCACACCCGGTTCGTACCAACATTTTGGAGCCCTTAATTCGGACGTCAGGACCCAGGCCTAGCTTTGCAACTTCCTCCCACTGCTCAGGTCCCACCGGGGAAGCTTATGGACGTTTTGTGGAGATTGTCACGTTAATAGATACTGATGCCACCGTTGTTCTCAGGTGCACTGCCTGGTAGCGTGATTCCTTTAGCCCGACTGCCATTCAGTAAATTATTACGTCCATGCGTCGTTTTAAATGTCACTAATACAACTCGAGGGAAATCCGTTGTTTCACCACAGTCTGTTTTTTTCCCCCTGTCTTTCATCTAAACCAACCATTTCCAGTTTTAGGTTTATTGTCTTCATTTTTCGGAGTAAACAGAAAGCACCAAGGTTAGCGGAATCGATCATTACACAGCTACTTCATCTTTTCTCATTAGGCTTATTGTTGCGCAACTCAATAAAAGAAAGGAAGTTGGATATCGGCCAGAGAGACAGTAAAATGAGACAAGTGGAAGACTCAAAGCAGTAAAAGGGACAGAGCGTTTAATGGATAACTGTACAGAAGCTCTCAGGCTCAACTGATGTGATTTGAGGCTTGATAAATCCTTGTGGTTACCCATTGAGTTAATGGATGCAGAACATTCTCCCAGATTGAGTCCCCTATACCCTTTTGTGCCATACAGCTCCAATAATAAGCCCGTTTTAGCCCCTTTGTGCTCTGCGGGGACTTTGTCCAGACTTTGAACCCATCCTAGCTCAGTTAGCTAGTGTTGGAAGGGTTGGCAGTTGGGAAAGGCATCCTTGTTTGTGGACATGTTGTGGATGTCATGCTAATGGTTACTAATTGAGTCTATTAATGGCATTGTCATGTTGGAAACAAGCTTTGTGACAGGATCCTGCTCAGGCGCGCTGAACCAGCAGGACTGTGCAAACTGTCCCACCATCCTCCCTCCCAATCAGGAGCCTCAAATGAACCGCTGTCGTGTTGTATTTATGATAGCAGATATAAAATAGAGCGCAGGTGGACAGTTTCTTTTTGTCTTCATACTTGCAAATGTTTTGCTTTTTAGCCGAATTTGCTGTTTTGAAATCTAAAAAGCTCATCCACGTGAATCGTTTTTATCCGAATAATTTTGACTTGGGAGGAAATGGGGGGGTGGTCAAGTGGCCGGCCTGTGTTTCTGAGATTGCAGTGACACTTCTCTACAACTTTTTTTTTGTCATAAGCGGCTAATCTAGTGACTTTTCCTGGTGCAGTTCCAGCTTCAGTCAGAGCAGAGAGGACGTCTCCGTGTCCAGACTGAAAATGAATTGCGCCTTAGAGAGAGAGCTCCTATGCTCCATGATTTGCAAGAAAGCCATTTAAGTTGCACAGTGTCCTTTGGGGCAGTTTACAGTATATTGGGAGCAGTGCATTTTCTATATGTATACATTTATTATTATTCAGTTATTTATGTTTGTGCATACATTGGATCAGTTTCACAGAAAGTAACATTACTAAATAAACATAAAAAATCCGGATTCACTTTCAGTGTTTCCCATAAAAATATTTTTATAATTGTACTTCTGGCTAGTCATTTAGGTATTTCTCTCACATAAATATTGCCGGCAGAAGTCGACAACCTTTTTGCCAATCCATCAGGTGCAAGGACTTCAATGAGCTCGCTTTGATTTTTAATGGCTTTTATGGCCTTTTGTTTGCCATACCTGTCTGTCCACAACACTGCAAAGCCCTAAAAGCAAACGTTGCCTCCGAATCACAGTTCGATTGTCAAAGAACTTTGAGCAGTTTAGTGTGAAGCCATACACTTGGTTTGGGTTAAGAGTCTGAAAGCAGCTTCACAGTGTGGCGTTTCATGTGGAAAAAACATAGGAAACTATAACCCTTACTACCGCAGAATTTTATATTACTGAAGGTTGACAGGGATAATTAGCAACGGACATGCTGAGAGAATGTTAGATACGCTAGCAATAAGGAAAGGGAAGTCAAGTGGGCTTTTGCCATTTAGGGTACTTGGCAAGCTGCACGGAAAGATGCTACTTCCTGCTTTTTATTAGACTCGGAATAGTTGGCCTTTTGTTGCCAGGGTAACAATGCATGGGTGTTTGGTTTTCCATGAACAACAGACGTGTGTGCGTGTGTGAGCGAGAGAGTATTACCACTGTATCCCTGTCATTACCGCCGGGAAGCTGACAGTGTGTCGACGACAAAAGGGCTGACTTGTCTCAAACGCCATGGCATGTAAAGATGTTGTCACACACACATTGTCTGTTCGCTGTGCTGTAAATTCAAGATTCAACAGCTTCCATTTCTATAACCTCATGCAGGGCTGATCCATCTGCTTCGTTGTGACGTGCCATTACGTTTTATGCAAACAATTTAAAACCCAACATGCCTCTCCAGGTTTGACAGGAATTCTCTCTCTCTCAGCATTTTCCCCAAACCTAAAACATTAAATATACATATAGAGTTTCAGCTCTTTCTGTTTGAGACAGTCCAAATATGTGAAGCTTACTTAACTCCACGTTGTCTTTTGTTTCTTTTCTGTACCCTCATGCTCGATGAAGACACAATCTCTTCCAATAGAAGCTGCCCGATATTATTGATGTGAGGAGTAAAATTTCCCGGCCTAGTTTGCCTCACTAATTTCCACGGATGATGCACAAGAAATGTCAGAAATGTAGATGACGAGGTTAATGTTGCGTGACAATCGCAGTTCAACTCTTAGTTTCAGAAGGAACGTTAACAGCGGCCTCCTGCGTCAAAGTCCTCTGGTTGAGACCTCATTCTCCCGAGTGCTGTGCTGCACCATCTACCTTTCAACATCGGCCCCTCAATTCATCTCTGCATTGCTCATCTTCCCACGTCCACGGTTTACTATAGCCACACTTGACCTGTGACCTCTGATTTTTAGGAAGCAGGGGCGAGGATCCCCGTTCAGCTGATTGATGTGGTGTCCTGGAGCGATTTACTTGCAAACCTGAACAAGCAACGTTACTGCTTTACATGCCTACAGGTGTCACTTTGTCTCCTCCGACAAGTGCTCACTCGCTCTCCTTGGCCTTTGAGCTCTGCTCCTCCAAAGGGCAAATCACAAAATATTCTGACCTGTCATCAGTAAGCTGCAATGATTTAAAAAATAAAAGTATGTTTTGTCAGTTTTTGCCGCCAACAAAGAATCGCGGAACATGTCAATCAATTGCATACTGCCGACGGTGCTAATCTCACTCGCCGGCTGAATTATTCATAGTCAATTAGGGCTGAGAGGCTGAAGCTGTCTTCTCGGCTCAAGTGCATTTTCAATGATTCATTTCACGAGCTGCGCACGGGGTCTCTTAATTGTTGTTTACTGCTCGCTGCCCGACCACATGTTATTTTTATGCCGTCGTGATTACTCCCGGCAGCGCTCGGAGTGCTTGGGAAATGAAGTCCACTAAGGAGGCCAGAGAGCTGTTCTCCTGTGATGAGTCGTGGAACTTTTGCAGCGCGAGAACAAGAACTGTCAGCCCGAGACCTGCGACAGGGCGCCTCCACACCGCTCTCAAAGTGTGTGTGTATATATATATATATATATATATATATATATATATATATAGTACACACTGTATGTGTCGTTGACAACATGCGCCAAGTTAAGCACTCCTGACACGATAAAAGATATAAGTTTCTAGGTTGACAACAACCATCTGAACATTCAGGCTCCCTCGTGGGCCGTAGATATGAACTGCAGATGTGAACGTTGAATAAACGACTGCAGAAAATCACGGCACATTTATTTGGCGACCCCTATAAAGTCTTGTGCGACCCATCCTCCAGGTCCACGGCCCAGAGGATTTTGGAAAGGAAATGGAATGGAGACCCTTCAATGAAATCACTGCTGGGTCTTAAGGACTGTTTTTCTCCTGCGACGGTTACCGATGAGTGAAATAAGAACTTGTCGACTTCTGGCAGCAACGTGGTTTCCATGAGAGTTTATTGGGCCGAGCAACGTTTGCACCGTCTTTCCACTGGACTCATTTGTTTGACGGTAATTCAGTTCAACAGCTTTGAAGTTACGGGTACTTTGTGTGTGTGTGTGTGTGTGTGTGTTTTTGAGCATACACACTTCATCTTGGACACTGTGGTGTTTGTAGTGATCGATTGCAGCTCTGATCAGCTCTTTTGGAAGTGAGCGTTAGCTTGTGCCCTTTAGCGTTGGGGAACCAGAGGCTTCCCTGTGTGTGGGTCTCTGTATTTGCATGCTCCTTAAAGCTTTGATTGCACAACAGACACACATACAGACCAGACAATATAAAACGTTTTCTTCCTCTTTTGCTTCCTTTATGACTCTTGACATGATTCAAGGTCCTCGTGTTAGCATCTGATTTACAGGTAGGAGCCTTTTATGAAGACACTGACTTCTGTCTGTGGGTGTGAAGATAGTCATGTTACATTGTATTAATCGTGTTTATAGCCATGTCACAATGGGAAGGTTTCTCAACAAAAACACTGTATGTTTGAATCACTTTTATTCTGTTGAGACACTTTCCAAAGCTTTGCCTGGGTGGGTGTGGTGACAGCTCGGCTAGTGAAATTAAATCTAATTAGATCTAAACACGCTATTATTTTAGTAACTCCAGATGGTCCAAATGAAACCATATTTATTTGATACAAAAATCTCAAACCAAGAGCTGTTTTACATCACTGCTTATTTACTGTTCTCCACAAAAACCTCAACGATTACCATGAGTTAGTATTTGTTGGACTTGTTTTTCTTGTTTTTTAAACAATTAACAACAACTTTTTTTTTTATCTCAGAGGAGTTGTATTGAGTTTTGGCTCAATAACCCCAGAGAGGAATAAAAGGTTGAAGGAACACGTGTCTCGATTGGTTTAGCTTCTCTCTTTTTTCTATTAAAACCCTTTCCTTTATTTCCTTCCCCCTCTCAGAGCCGGAGTGGAAGGAACCCGGCCACGGCCCTCCGCTGAGGCCTCCACCTGTGGCTCAGGTGGGATGAGGTGTTAAGAAACAGCTGCTCTCTGTCCCTCCTCGGCCCCCGGAACGGAAAACGCATGTCGGTGAGCGCTGCGTCCACGGAGGTGCACTGACGCCGCCCACCTCTCCCTGCCCGGTCAGGTCCTCCTGGCAACGGCCACGCGACGATGAGCTCTCATAGCCGCTCAGGTAGGAAGTGAAAATAAATCGTTGGCAAAGGATTGTACAAGAAGAGCTCTTTTGTTTTTCTCGGCACGTGTGGTGGCGTTCAAACAAAAGCCCTGCTGCTAAAACTAATTCAAATTTTTATATTGACGTAGTAAGTTTATACTTTTTCCTGTGGCGTGTCCATAGTGTTTTCAGTGGAGTTCAGCGCTTCTGCATCATTTATCGCCTTTTGGTTCTTTTCCTAAATGGCTCATCCTCTTTCTCAACTGCAGACCAAAGTGGACAAAGGGCTAATTGTGCGTCCTCCCTTTACCCATCATGCTTTGGCCGTTGAGGTCGTATTCAACTTAATGATGTCGCAGCCATTGAGGGATTGTGTGGCTCATCCTCTGTGGCTCCATGTGGGCTGTTGGCATCGTCTCCTTTTCTCTCAAAGAGCGAGTGGAGACATGTTGTTGTCCCAGCCAAAGCGAGTTGCGTCAGAATGGTGGTTTCAGGCCATCCAGATAGATGTGAACTCTGGCAGAGGGCAAAGATATGTGGGATACTTTTTTTTCTTAAATAGATTGTGTTATGTAAGAGGAACCTTTCGTTATTTTCCTCCTACGTAGATCTTTTCCACGCTCTGTCAATTCTCTGTCCTCACAAGTTTCTTTCGTGTGTAGGATTTGAATTTGAATTCAGCTGTGATCAGTTTTAAAAAGTAAGGTTTCATTTTTCTTATTTCATCGGCTGACGTGCTTTTGCGTTGAGCAATTAAAAAAATTATCTGGACTATTTTAGTAAGAAAGAGAATCTTTTTTTAATGCATTCACATTGTGTCAATTAATGGACGATTCCCTGTGAAGCCAACATTTATAATATACAACCCTATAAATAGTCCAGGTGAAGTTCTGTTGAAATCCTGCACTGAGCCAAAACATTCCAACTGCCAGACTTTTCCCCACCCAGAGGAGCTCCTGACGTTAAGAAAGGAGCTTTCACTCCTCAGTTTCACCTCCTGCAGCATTTTCCTCCTGTCGCCCTCCTGTCTGTGTGCACTGCTGCTGAGCCCCTTTCCATGTATGACAGATCATCGTTTCCCATTCTGAAAACGGACCATTTCAGAGCACTGAAGGCCCCTTTTGTCCGACTTAAACTTGGGTGGCGAATAAGGCTGGCATGTTGACGTGCTACTTGGCATTTTGAAGCTAGTTTTTACGGCCTTGGAGCCAGAGCTAGAACCAACATACACACGCACATACACACCAACTCAAACACAAACACGCACACACAAACTCATTTATCCCGAGGAGGTGCGGGCCCCCGCCCCGCCCTAATCGGTGGCAGGGTCCCGGCTGAGGGGGATCTTGTGTCAGCGCACAGACACAGACACAGGCCGGGCCCCGGCTGCTGCCCCCTGTGAGGCCGGTAGCGATCACAAGGCTCGTGCTTGGTTCAGCAGCGTTTGGGATTGTTGCGTTCCCACTTTTTATTTCACGTTTAGACGAGCGTCTTTGGGTGGAAATCTGCACGCACACGGTCACGCAAAAGTGTGAGAAAATTTGATATAGTACGCATGCCAGGTGGTACTTGAAAGACCCCGACCTCTTCATCCGGTTTTATTTGCGCAATGAAGCTTGTACGGAACCTGCCATTTCTTTTTTGGTTTAATTTTTTTCTGCAGAGAAGGACCAAGAATCCATACGTTTTTTTTTTTTACTTTTGCTGCCATGCACACAGCAATGTTGAGGCATGGGATGGGGGCCGCTACGAAGAGTTGATTTTTTTAAATAAAAATATAAAGAGTTATAAAGAGTTAATAAAGAGTTTAAGAGTCTTAGTCACATTGCTGAGCTTCGAAGATGGTTGTGAATCATTCATGGTCATTTTTGGGGGGAGTAAAAGTATGGCCGTGTGTAGACTTTTCTATCCCAGAGATTCTTAAGTAGTGGAGAAAACAGGTCTGACACAATGGTGCCTTACAAAAGATGATAGGGTGTTAACAGCTAATGCTAGATCAGACGCCCCCTTTCCTCCATCGTGATTGAAGGAGGGCTCGAAGAGCGCAGGAGTCTATATCTTTTTTTACTTAAAATGTTGTTTCACAGCTGTCACATTTCTCTTTTTTTAATTTTTATTTTGCCGCCATGTCTTGCTCCAACGTCTACCTATTGGGTGCTTTGAAGATCTGAAGAAGATCCCCGGTGACCCTTTTCCCCGTCTTGGATCACCCTCTTCTCTCTGTCCCCCGGTTTTAATCAGTGATTGTAATTAGGCCTCACAGAGGGAGCTATCAAAAGCCTGCAGTGGTGGATTAGAGGACAGTGGGCCTGCTACTGGAAAGTGAAGCGTAATCTTCAAAAAGGGAGCTTAACCTCTTCTGGTCCACGCCGACGATTCCCCCGTTGACAGAGGCCATCGTCACAGGGAAGGGGGTGTTAATTGATATGTTTTAGTCGGAATGTGAAGAAAGTAGCTTTCAAGGCGACTGGAGTCCACCGAAGCAGGAGGATAAGTTAAGTAGGGCTTATGCAGGAGAAGTTCTTCAGAAGTTTCTTCTAGGGTGAGCGATGCCGCTCGCAGCTACTGCTGTCTAGTGATTGTCCAAAAGAGCCGACGGGGACACAATAGCGCTCCCCTCCTATCTGTGTTTGATGCATTTGAGTGCTGCAGAACTGTTATTGTGCACATTTATCCTTGGCTCTGCAAAATTCTTTCTTTTATTTTTTGCTCCTCCATGGAAAGACGGATGGGACCGAGAGTTGAACCAGACTAAACAGAGGGCCTTTTTAAGAGAACAATGGAAGCTGCTGTGGAGAAATAAGATTACTGCCTCATTATTGTCTTTCTCGCTACAGTTTTTCCAGAATATTCCATTCAAGTAATTTCATTGCCAGATGAAACAAGTGTGCAATTTAGCCGTTGGAAGAATTTATTAAGCGTTCAAAGCTTCGCTTGAAATTAAATTACGGTTTGTGCTCAGACTGCTGTTCTTTCAAATAAAGAAAGGTTCCTTTTTAGTTGTTTCACTGTTGACTAGTCAATGATTTCATGGCTGATTTGGTAGCTAAATTAGGCAACTGTCATGGAATTCTGTCACCTTTTGTGCAAAGTCGCTCTGGCTGGCTTTTAGCAGACAGGTCAGCAAAGTAGGAGTAAGACAACTTGGCGGATCTTAACAGCAAAAGCAAATTGAGGCCCTGAGACATAAAGTACACGCACGCCGCAGTGTTTTTTGTTTTAGCTGACAGCACACACAAGCACACAGCACTCAGCTGTCCACTCTGGAACGAATGAAGAGATTTAGAAGACCTTGACGGTTAACCCAGAATCTTCTGCTTAGAATTCAAGAGGGGGATGCACAAGGTCACGTTCCCTCTGTCCCTGTCTGCCTCCTCTGGAAGGAGTGAATGCCAACGTGTCTCGTCCGGCTGGGAGGTGCAGCCCGCTCGCATGGGTTCATCGGGCGACAGCCATTGAAAAAGGGAAGCGAGGTCAGGTGGGTCTCCGAGGATGTAATCCTCCTGCTCCTCTGAACAAAACTAAATCAGAAGTTCCCAGCAGTTACACAATCCCGGTTAGGAAGGGCTGAGTGCACCCGGGGTCTCCCGGAGCGGAATGAACTTTTCTAAGGACTAATCCGGGGATAAGCCCTGAAAACAGAGGCCTACAAACTGACTGCTGAAAATACACGAAATATGAAAAATGTGTATTGGCATCTGTACAACGATGCTGACATAACTCTTCGGCTCTTGCCTTTCAGGCAAGTTTAAAATGTCAGCTTTAATAATCTCAACCTTTCTCATGGGGATCATTTCTAATTTTATGTCATCTATTTGTGGCGTGTACTGTATATGATAACATTAGAGTCCTTTTTAAACGTCACCACCTTATCTTGAATATCACTATTCACACTCCAGCCCACAACAGTAACTCCTCTTATGAAGCGCTTTGGTGTGTTATGGTAATTAAGGATTAAAAATTCCCTCGTCACTCATGGTGATTAATGGGGGCTCAGCGGTCAGACATGCTGCTCAGCCAGCAACAGCTGGCGAGGCCCAGTAGGACCCAGAATCCTTTTTTTTTTTTTTTTTTTATAATGCCATACTTTTGATAATGGTTTAAATCAAATTAATATCGGCGCACAGGGAAAAAATGCATCATCCCTTTTTAAACTATAATTTACTATCTGATCCGTATCCAAACTCTGCTGTTCTATGCAGGTCACTGGACGTTAAATGAAATTGACTGACATGCCAGCTCTTAACTGAAAGCAGAAGGAAACGTAGCGCTGCTGCTTAGAAGTCTGCACTGCACTGAAGGCCTCCTGTGGATCCGCGGATGAGCATCCTCGTTATTAAAAAAAGCATCCACACAAGGAAATGGGTCTTGGATGTAATTGGCTGTCATAAACTTCTCTTTTTTCATCATCATGATGAGCAGCATCGTAAATCCCGTGCATTCTACTCTATTGCACCCATTATGAACATGTGACATCATATATTAATACTATATTTCTTCTGAAAAAATACTTCTACTAAATCTACTTCTTCATTTAATGCAGTATTTCAGTTGTAATGAAAAGAATAGTTTAGAGGACTTGATTGCCACAAGGATAAAAACATTACTAGGCCCAAAAGCACACGGTGCTAATGATGAATAAATGATTCAACCCAGACTGAAAGGTATTTCCCTCGTTTTAGTTGACACATGCGTTTTTGAGGACATTTTGTGGTTATTTCTTACAGTAACGGTAAATAACCACAGTACTGCTATTGCACTTTATATTGACACCCTGGATCGACATCATTTAAGTGGAGCGGCTGTTTATTTGTCTGCTTCGTAGTGTGTCTGCGAAGTGGTTGTGGTTTGTACGTGCTGAGTGTTTTTTTTATACAGCTGGCTAACAAATATGCTGATTTGGATCCCGCTGGTCAGCCCATGACATCCAGTCAATGCAGCTTAAATCTTCCCCCAAGGGGCAGTTGAATAGTCCCCTGTCTCTTGTTGGGGTGTGAAAGACGGTATCGTACGGGCATCAGTGCTCCGGCTCATCGGCTTTCCTCCCACGTCTTCAGCCGTGGTGCTCCGTCTCTCTTTGTGCCTTTCCTTGCTGTTGTCCATTCTGAACCTTCGACAGTTCTTATCTTGCCTCTCTGTCCCTCCCTCTGAAAAACCAGGTGACCTTTTGAGTCAACCTCAAATTCTTTAAGCTCAAAGTGACACCCGTTTCCTAGAGTTTTTACTGACATCGGTGTGGCCATCTGCAGCTTTGAGTGACCATCTTCCAGTCGGAGAGTCGGACCTTCTGTCGTCCTGTGTTGGTCAGACAGAAGCCGGCGTTTGTCTGAGGGGCCGAGCGGGCCTCGATGGTTCTAGAAAAAACAACATGCCATTGATGACCTACAGTTTAATGAGCCCACAAAGCCAGTGATCTGTTAGCACTTTTTATAATCATGAATAAGCGACAGGCTAAGGCTGTTCATAAACTAGCTGATTATCGGCAGCCGCTGATGAACAGCCGGTGGATAGTGAGCCGTGCTTCTCTTCTGTCCCCATCGCTAAACCCGTTGCATCGATACATGCGGTTTTAATCGACAGTCTCGCCGGCTTCAGATTACAAACTCACTGGAATATGTAATAAACCTGCCGTGAATGTACATGGCACATGATCCCGCGGTACGGCCATGCACCACCGTGCCCTGCAGTCTGCCCACAGAATCCACCCAGAAACCCCGGCAGTGGAAATCCACCAGAGGATTACCGAGTTCAGCGGCGCTCGTCATCAGTCAAGCAGCGCCGACCCGAGGTTTGTCGTCCTCCCACATTTGTAATTTACCAAGCTTCCCCCCACATCCCGCCCGCCATTAACACAACATAGCGAGCTCATTACTTCAGCTTTCAGGAGCTGCGGCCTATTCGATGAAATGGGAAAGCGAGGGCGCGCCGTAGATAAATGACCCTGCTGGAGACACGCTAGTTGAATGAAACAAATCGCTCGCCATGACCGTCGTTGGCTCCTCGCTGAAGTTGGTTTGCACCTTCGTAGTGGACGGTCTGTAAGAAAGTAAAGTAGAGTTCCCTCGCCTCCCTCCTCACGCGGCGGGTATCTGCCGTCTGAAACCATCTCCCCTTTGTCGCCCTAACTCTGGTTTTGCCTTTGTGGCCACGTCTGCCAAGCTCACTGTCACTTGCACACGATTGCACCGGGGAGCTGATACCCTAATGAGCATCCGTGCGATGTCGGGCCACAAGGCAAGTGTTTCACTCGCATGGAAAGTCCAACGGGAGATGCTGACACAACACGATGCACACGCAAACGCCGCTCCGTCCGTGGGAATCTTCACTTGGCCCGAGGACGCTCTTTCATGGAGAGGTTTGGGGGGGGAGGTTTGGGGGGGCAGTTGTGTAGTTTGGAGCAAGCACGCTCTTCTGAAGGCAACACTGTCTTATACTGAGGTCGTCTAATCACGTGGAGAAGGTGGCCTCGAGTTTCTCACATTTCAAGTGCAAGATCACTTGTTTCAGCTTTAGTCGGTAACTGTCTCGTGAACGCCACAAAACACACAGACCTGTGAATCTAAGTTACCAAATGATGTAGTAGTAGTAGTGACAAAAAATGTCTTTCCCCAATTTCCTTTGGTTTCATTTTTGGTCTTTCTCAATTTCAACTTGATTGTAGTTGAGGTTTTGAGCTTTTAGCTGGTGAAATGAAAGGTATATTCGACCCCTTTTTAGCAAACATATTGCAAAATATCGTTTTTTTCTTTTTCTTCTGATCAATCAATCAATCAATTGACTGAACATCAAATCTCCAGTAGCCATTTGTAGCAACCAGACCGAGTAAGTAGTTTCTACATTTTCCCATTTGGAATTGTAACTGCACTATTGCTTTACGTTTCTGATGAGAAACAAACTGCTTCCACAGAAGCGAGCACTGATAAATGCATCTGTATGGAGGCTAATGCAGCGTGCGCTAAGGGCTTTTAGTGACTGGACACAGAGGACGAAAAGATAGTTGCGCTTTTTTGATCTATTTATAGACACTATTAATAGTGTCCCTGAGTGTTTTCCTCTCTCACAAGTGTATTCACACATTCATTTAGAGAACAGAGGACAGATTGTTGCAAGCACGGATCTAATGGGGCCCCCTTCCCTCTTTTGTCTACACCAGACACACAGCAGCCTCATGCCAAAACACAAACAAATCACATCAGAGGGCGAACTCTGTGGAGAGAGCGCTCAAGATGATGGTCCTCTAGGTTTTTAATTGCTTTAGTCGTGCTATAAAGTGGATTGTCACGCTTCAAGTAATTTCATGCCTGAAAAGAAAAACACCGGCCCTCCAGGACTGTTTTCGCCCGCTGCATAGCAACAAGATACCAGGATATCATTTATGACTGATTATATTGGACTTTTCTTTCTTCTTTTTTAAACCTGTACTATTGCGTTAAGCTCCCCGTGGGCCATGACTTTCATCACAGTCTGGCCCAGTGATGTCATGAGCTGGGTTTTACGTCCACAGAGGATCAAGGCAGCCGGTTACATGACCCAATGAAGCAAAGACACTGTAACAAGATGACGGTGGTCCAAGACTGGCTGGGGGACGTAATCACCAAGACCTCAGAGCCGCATGTAAGGGCACTCAATGTCAATCAACACTGATGCGCAGGGTTGTTGATTTTTATGATGGTGGACTTTAAATGTGTGGAATTTTACCTTCATCAACTAAGAGCGCCAAATCACTATTTTGTCATTTGTCAAGTGTGCACATATGAGTGATTTAATCATCAGAACTATTTTAGTCATCAGAACTAGAGAGAACTATTTTCAAATGACTAAAAAAATCATTTGAATAGTCAAATATTGGATGGAAATCTTTGTCCATGTTCCTCTGAGGATTAAAACAAAAGTTGACATTGCAGTTAGTCAGAGGGAAAGTAAAGCACACACACACACACACACACACACACACACACACACACACGATGAACATGATGAACCTTTAACTCCTCGATGCTATGCAGAGCAAATTCTCTCTGTATTCTGCCTGGAGAAAGAGACCAGCCTCCATCCTCCACTGGCGAAAGGTCAGCCTGGACAGAACCCCCCTACCCCCCCGTGCCCTCCCCCCGCATTATTGAAGGCCCTTTTGTCAACACAACTACAATAAAGCGAGCAATTCTCAGCTCTGCTATTCTGCATGAAAACAGGCGCTGACTTTTTTAATTGTAATTAGAGGACAATAATCGATGTAAGGACTGGGCCAATCATTGAGTGCGAAGGACTGCGTGTGCGCGTCAGCGGATGTAGTCCTTATGTCGTTGTCCGAGCACAGTCACGAGCCCCTTTATTTTCACTTCTTCCTTTCATGTGAACAGTGAAGCTGCCACGACTGACACTTTGTGAAACGGCGCTTTCTAAAATCCAGCAGTCAAAGGCAGTAATTGTATCATATTTAGTCGTACTGTTAATACATCAGTTAGTGGGCGAGTGTTCCAGAGGGGTCCACTCTACCTCTATTCAATGCTTCATTAGCATGACTCACATCCTGACATTTCATTGCCTGTGTGTCATCTCAGCCACTTAAAAAGCTTGCAGAGGCTTTCAGATGACTGTCTGCGCCAATTTGTTCCCCAGGCCAGTGTGTGAAAACTTTAAGAAACACTCGACACGACCAATTAGATTGCTCCTCTTGTTGTTTTTTTTAATCCTGCCAAGTGGTCTGTATTGGTAAAAATGCTAGTGATAGTAGTTGGAAAGATCAGACGTGATGTAATTGGGTAGACTATTTGTGCCGCCCCAAAAAGGATCACAGGAAGTGCACGCAACAGGGAGGGGTCGGTGCACGTCAGCCAGCTGCCATCGGGGGGTGACGTCTTTAAGCCGATTGGACGACACTGTCAACTGGCTGCTAACGTTTGGCGAGAAACTTTCACAGGAATTTAAAAAGGTTAATTTATTGGAGAATGAATTATGACCGGTTTAACTTCCCGGTTTAACGCTAGCCCTAAGCAGCTTATGAATATATTATTAAAACCATTTATTCTTTTTACTCTTCATTTCGATTGCACGTTTTCTGCAAATAATCACTATACATAACAAAGATAACATTTAGAGGGTTTAAGATGTATGAGTTACTGACCATGCTTTCAAACACACACCACAGCCCACCCCACAATAAAAATCTGGCGTTAAGACCCCGACAGCTCATGTTTTGCGGGGGACGATACATTCTCCCCTTACCACAGGCAGTCTGATCTTACACACCCCCCCCCCTGCCCCCCTCCCATCCACATTTGCCTCAGTCAAACGATTTATGTCTAATTACCGGTTCTAAGATCTGCACTTCCTCTGACAGGCTACATACTAGAAACCAAATCTTATAATTAACCCATCCTCTCACTGGACGTAATGGCAGTGCTCTGCCTTGTCAGAGGCCCATGTTGACAGTTCTGTCATTTCGGCCCAGCCCTCCCCACCACTGCCTCTCCAAATATCCCAGCGGTTTGGGGAAAGATGAGCCGGCTAATGGACTGCTTACTAGTGAGGAGGAGTGAAGAGGTTGACCTTCAGTGGTTTCTGGTTAAGTTGTCTGAACAGAGAATGCGGGATGAAGTATGAAGAGAATGTCCCTTCATATACAATCGAGCGCTGAACCACGAAACATTTCAGTCTGTTTTATGGAGGCAAATAATTCAACATGTTGTTGTATAAATGCCACAACGGATGTATATAAATCTTCAAATATATAACAATTAGCAAACTGTTGCCGTGGGTATATTAAGGCCAAAACAAGCCGCACAGACAGCATTGCTATTTTTCTGCTTGTCGGTATTAAACACATGTTACCTTTCCATTTTTGTCGGCTCTTAACAGTTTGTGATTCAGTCTGTTAGATGTTAACATTATTTTATGAGGTGATTTCTGGAGTTCTAAACGCCACATTGTGCGAAATTTGGCTCTCCCTGGAATCGCAGCCACCGCTGACTGATTCTGGGAGTTTTAGGAGTGGATTAGTGTTGCTGAAGGAGCTTGTTGACATCAGATGGCACGGGAACTATGAATCCACACACAGCGCTCAAGGAAGGAGCTCAAGCAAACTTGCAGCGGGCACGCAGAGAGGCTGAAATACAAATAAACTAAGCCCAAAGCAAGTATCCCCACAGTTGGCATGTTCCCATAGACATTTGGCATTTGGAGAGGATGAATACAAGAACATTCTGCTTATCAGGAAAAAAAAAACCTGCAGTCATTGGTGATGGTCAAAACTATTCGACATTCTGAATCGATTGGTTTTGAGTTAAGACGTTTTATTGGGTCACAGATT
Organism: Apeltes quadracus; assembly: GCA_021346845.1. NCBI lineage: Eukaryota > Metazoa > Chordata > Actinopteri > Perciformes > Gasterosteidae > Apeltes > Apeltes quadracus. The sequence continues at coordinate 4,822,750 of CM037932.1, read as the reverse complement.
CCAAATCTTTGAACCAGTTGTGGTCAGTGTGATGCTGCATGATTAAGGGAAAAATGTACAAAACGTCATTTGTGTTTACAGGAGTGTACTTACCAGGGTGAGTGTCCTGTTGTAGCCTTGTGCAAGCTGGACACTAGGTAAAAAACCCTGCAGTGTAAATTTAATAATAATAATTACAAAGATACCACAATCGCATCAGATTGTTCGGTAAACCCACCGTAAACTCTCACTAAAACCTGAGTGAGTCAGTTTTATTACAGATAATCCCCGTGGTCTGGTTTATGTGACGTGCTGGTAAAGGCATAACACACACACACACACACAGGCAGCCACCGAACTGATTGCCTTTCAGCTTTCAGTTTCAGCAGATGGTTGCTGCGTATAATGTGACTGAAAGAGTTTTATCTCATTGATGCAGAGCCCACTGAACGCTGCCAGTAGACCCGTTATCAGCTAACTGTACGGCCCCGTGTCTACTGGATCACATATGTGAGTCACTGCTGCCAGTGAGAGGGGTTCAAGGGTCAGAAGGCAAAGCCCAGTATTTACAGGTGCATCTACGCTCCGGCCGCCCCGCGTGGTCATAAGCGCCGTACAATTACACGTAAAGTATGAGATTGTGGTTACAAACCCGGACGGACCGCGGTTGAACAGTTGTTCTTGTCCAACCATAAGATCTGCTCCTCCAGTCCAGGGCGAACGTGTCAACGCACGTAAGCCCATCCAATAGGCCCTCGCCATCGGTATGTGCCTGGGTAAACGACTTGTGGTGCGAGAGCTCTGCAGGTAGTAGACTCTGTGTTAGCGATAGTAAAGGAGGGGAGCCGGCGTAGAGCCGCTACTCCTTGATGGCCGCTGTACATTTCCAACCGGTTGGCTCCGGGGTACACCCTGATCGTCTGGCCCAGTAACGCCTTGTTGTGCCCCAAGGAGGAGCTGGAAAACGTCACTGGGGAGAGGTATGTCCACAACGCTTTGCTAAGCCTTTACTTAGAGTTTCATTTATCTTATTTTAAAAACGACAAGTCAGTTACTGCTGTGAGGAGCTAACCGTGCACCTGGAATCTCCTGGTTCTTTGATATTTAGAGAGAAACACGCACCAGGGAGTTCGATAGAGACACGACTTCCTGTTGGTTGTCTTAATTTAACTTGTGTTGTGATGTGTTGGTTGAGCTGTCGCCAAAGATCTCTGATTTTTAAGCACCTTGGCGTACATATCTCAAGCACTTTAATCCTCTCTGCTCCTCTGATGTGGCAACTTGACTGCCAACGCGCGTGCACGGACACACACACACACACACACACACACACACATACGCACGCTAAATCCCAGCAGAGCCAAAAAACTTGAACTGAAGTTACTGCGCTCATCCTTGCTTGCTCTTTAAACAAGCAAGGACCCGCCCTCCCAGCACCCGAGTCCAGGAGCTCTGCCAAAAGCAGCCTGACGTTAAACATTCACAGCAGCGGGGAAGAGAAAGCAAACTCTGGGAAGGTACAGGATTGACGTCAGAGAGAGCCACATGTAAGACATTCCTTCCTAATTAGGGGGGGAATGTGCTGGCTGGTTGTATGAAAAGGGCTCTGGTCCTTATTCATCTTTTAAACGACGTGTGTTTGATTTATAGACGGGGCTACCTTTCAGTGTATATTCTCTGTGTTCTTCCACTTTATTTCACACCCTCCTTATCTTTTATTTTTCACCTTTTTCCCCCCAGTTGCAGTTTCAATTTCCTCCTCCTCCTCCTCCTCCTTTCACCCTACTTATTTCTCCTCATTCTCTGCTTCCACCCCAACTAAAAGTCACCTTTGTGGTTGATCCTTTAAAACTGACACCTGTGCTCCGTTCGGATGCATTTGTTTTGTGTGTTCAGTACGGCTGATCATTGTGTCAGTTGTATCAGTGTCTGGATCATTCCCGGTGACCAGCTGCTGTGCTTTTATTCCCCCTTCTTGGAATGTACGACCGTACTGTTCATGGATGTGTTTTCACAAGGCTTTAAAAATAGACTAAGGTAGTACACTATACTGCTGATTGATGATGGTTATGGTTTTGTCCACACAAAAGTAAAACTCTTGAAATGAAATCGCCTCCTTCTCCCTCACTGAAAAATCTAGAAGCTACAGAAATATAAATATTGTTAGTTTTATTGGTTGGTTGGTAAACGTTCATTAATTATACGTCTATGGGCTGTACATCTAGTTTGAAGTCTTCTTAAACACAGCATGATCTTCAATTCGGAACTTAAGTTCCATCTAGAGTCAGATAGACCATGAGGCTTCAGGGCGTGGCGAAGACGTTTGGATCGACAGGTTGTTGCTATGGCGTTCCTCTGTTTAGAAGTAGCCTGTGCTTTCATTTTAGAACTTTAACCCTTAGTTTTCAGTTGATGAAGGTCCACCTTCATATTGTAGTCCCAACAAAGCGATTGTTTGAACTTCCCATGTAACGTCCATCGGCGAGCATATCGAAACATTCCCATGTCAGCAGTTGGATATGAAAATAATAACAAAATAATTCTTCAGTGTCAAACCAGTCTGCCCATGTATCATTCTGCACGGTGAACCTTAAACATCACACGGAAGAAATTACATTTTGAGTGGAAGTGTACTTTAAGCTACAGACGCGTAGAGATTTGTATGCTTAGATAATAATGTCTCTTTGTACCTTATTTTTGATATTCATGTGGTAATCGGGTATTATATTTTAGAATGCAGATTGTTATTTTGATAAAAATACAACCTCTTATAGTAGAAACAAAGTGAGTGGTAATGTGGTTATGACTATCTTAACCATTGTCTTCAATTCAATTCTAAAAGTTTGAAACTTCGCTCAACCGAGCCTTGAAAGTGACAGCTGCAACCAAAAATTGGAACCTGGTGTCTCAATTTTTTATGGTCCTCATTTTAGTGGAAGATGGTGAGCTGTGCGGGTTTTTCACTCTCACACACACACACACACACTGGGAGTATTTGTGCTGAAAATGGAGACAGGAGGGAACCTAGGGATTTGTGCGGGCTCCCATATCAACTGGAGGAATGCCTTTGAAGCCTTTGCTTCCTCCCTCTGGATGCATTTTATTAGTGGGGGACAGCCACTGGTCGGACACATGCTGGCTGATGGGAAGAGAGATGTTGGAAACAAAACAAAGTTGCCAGACAAGGAGATGAAGGCCATCAGCTGGTGAACTACGAGGCTTTGCGCTCTGCTTCGGGGCCAAATTAAAATCCCATATGTTCATCAAACCAGTACCCCAGAGGCATCTGTAGGCCTACCCATAACTAGATTTTGTGGTACAGAGCTGAAATACTGTGCATTACCTTTTGTAGGAATGGCTACGAACAGTGTATGAGAAGAGCCTGGAAATAGTATCTTTGCAGCTTTCAACAACGTGATGGAACTAAAGTAATGCTTCTGGGGTAATGCTCTATTTCACCGCCTGTTCACCCACACACGTGCACTGCTCACAGAGACACACGCTAATCACAGGCCTAGCTGTGATCCTCGTCGCAGGTGGCTGAAACACACACTTAAGAGGATTCAGCATGACTGCACTCGTTGGGATATCACACCCATATTTCAGGTAAACCCCAAAATGTGTAATTAACTCCGGCGGTTTACTTCCCCGGTGAAGGAAGCGCTTTGTCGCGTGGGGCTTCACAGAGCTCCACTCGTCACCCTCTGCAAACCCTGAATGTTAACTGGGGCCGCTATCGACTCAAATGCTTCCGTTGGTACGCTTATAGCCAACTTGTTGTAAGTTGTTGATATTTCAGCGGACAGCCCTGACGCCAGAGGCACGCGTTCTGGGTAAAAACACAGATACTCTGCAGATGTGCTCTGATCCCAAAAATGTAGCTTCCTTTTTAGCGTTGAGCACGCAGGCGGACAATGTACTACGCCTGAGTGCCGTTAATGCAGTGTAAATCGGCGCGAGTATGTTGTACAATATTTGCCACCTGTTGCGCAACCAGTACGTGGAAGCTCCCATGTGACGTCCACATATGTAGTTCTCTGAATTCAGTGACCCCTCCACTCATGTCTCCCACACACACACACGGCAACAGTCTTTGGTATCACAGTGATCTCCTGTCTCCCTGCGGACTGAGCTCTCTCTCTGAAACGTTACTTTTGGGTGAAGCCCAGTGGTCGATGGATTAAAGGACTAAATGGATAAAATCTACACATCGAACTTGATAAATGTAACATTTGTATGTGTATCAGCCAAATGTTCTGGGTGGTTTATTTTTCTCATTGGCTTTCTTCTATTACTAGTACTGTGAGCACATTAGTTGGATATCATGAATTATGATTCATCCCGAAATTGAACAGTACTCGTTTCCACTCCCAAGGATACTGCATCTATGATGCTGCTGATGTGAGTATAAATGGACCCACACTAAATGCATGCATGATGATAAACTAGATACAAAACATGTGAACCACAAACACCATTTGTCTTTGTCCTCTTCATACCTACTGAGTCATACAAGCACATGTACATGAGCACACACACACACGTGCGTACACACATTGGTCCGGCTGTAAAAACAGTCAGAGGCTGTGGTTTGTCTTGTAGGTTGAAAATGCCCAGAGGAAGTGCTGAGTCGTTGGTAAACATGGCCGCATTACCAACAAGTGGTTTTCAGCAGGGCGGGAGGAGAATTTGGACGTGGGTTTAATCCTGCACACAGACTCAGACCCATTTGAATCCTAATTAAACTTTACATTCTTTTTTTTCAATGAATTATTTATCATTATCATTTTAAGTCAGTTTCAAGGATTATTGTTTTTTAAAAGAAATATAGGAAAACATTTTAATCTCAAACATCACTACTTGTTTTCAAAACCCAGCTTTGCAAAGGCTATCTATAAATCATTTTAAATAAGTAATATAAATGAAATACTGTGCAGGTAAAGTGATGAGTAAAGTGATTTTCTAACTTGTTTTATTTCTGAGGATTTAAAGGTGTGCTATGCAACCGGGGTTGATTTTCCAGCAAGGCTCCCCCCAGAGGCCGAAAATAAAAGTGCACTGTCGTAAAGACGCTCAGCTGTTCTCCGTCAAGCGGAGGTGAAAGTAAGCCGGTACTGTCCGGTACGGCGTACCGGTAAGATATTCGGACCCGGTTTGCCGTACCGGAAAGAAAACTATACGGTCTCTGAAGAAGATTGCACTTTCAGCAAGACAACACAACTGCTAACGTTGCGCAAGTGAACTCAGAGAGGAGGTTCGGCGCGGGTGAATGCAGAGTGTACGCAGAGGTTAGCGACCGCTACCAACCATTCCAATATTACTTACAATCGCATCAGCAGAAACGCGAGGTCCGCTCAGCCTTCCTTCTCTTTGGGCTCTCGCCATTCGGAAAAGGCTTCCCCGATGTTCACCCGTGAACGACCCCTCTCTTTGTCCACAGCCCTTTTCCTCTTTCTTGCCTGCTCCGACATGGGCTTTCGCTGTTTTGTCGCTGGTTCCGCCATGATAACTGCACAAATATTGCCACTGCGCTACGAGCCCAAGAGTGTATAGCTGAAGCCCGCAGCCTCCCCTCTCATGCTGTAAAGCAGGACTCTGTGGGGGCGACCCGACGCTCCTGCAATTGCATGTGCGGTATTTCCCCTACAGACCCCCAGGGCGGCCGAGAAAACCTTTGTTCGACCTGAAATGACTCATTTAATCATCCAAAACGGTATGGAAGCTATTAATTAACTGAAAAATGTTGCATAGTGTGCCTTTAAATGTTTACCTATGTGTACTACGGTTGTGTACTATATGTTGTTTTTAATAATTAGAAAAAGAAAAAAGAAAAGTTCCTTAAAAATCTCTCCCAAAAGACACAGTCAATATACTCAGCCAACCTTCTACAGGCTTTCGGTGTCGGAATTTGGCAGCTCGTAGCTGCTCCTGACAAGACAGGGGGACATGTTTTACATATTCTACTCCTCCACTCGAGTCAAGTGCTAGTCACTTAATGTCGAGCTCAGAGTTGATGTGATACTTTTTTAAATGTTCCTTATAAACAAGTTGACAAAGAGTGTCCAATTTTCAATCATGAGCTAGCGAGCTTGCATATTAACTCACTTTCCTTTTTTTTTTTACTTGTTAATTAGCTCTGGATCCCATGGTGGACCCCTCATCCTGGACCCACACCCCCCTCATATGTTGGCTCTGTGGCCGGTTGTCTCGCGGTGTAGAGTGACGGTGGCAGGTTGGCGCAGCTGGCACGCTCTCACACCACACTGGCTCCCAGTTTGCTCGTAGCAGAAGGGCAATTTTGGTGCAGCCTCGGCAGACAGGATGGCATAGTTGGCAAAGCGGAGGGTGGCGGAGCACTGAGGCTGATACCGAAGGCTCAGAATACACCAGACTGCAGTCGCAGTGGACTGGACAGGTGGACGAGGCTGGCAAAGCCTCCTCGGGGACTGGAAGTCAGACGGCGCTGAAGGTGGAAGGAAAAAAGGAGACTAGCCACTTCGCCAGTCTCCAGGAGCAGGAGGAAACTTGTGTTTACGTTCACCACCACCATGCTCACAAATGCGTTCTAATGACCGCGTGACTCTTTTGTGTCTTTTGTGCGTGTGTGTCCACTGAAGCAATCACTCCCGCTTCCTGCCGACCTCCGAGCCAACTTGTCGCCTTGCCAGGATTCGGTAACTTGGCGCTCCGTCACTTCCTTTTCCATGTGGCGACCGCGTATGTCCGCCCGCACAGAAGTCTGTCGTCACATCTGGACCTTCCTAAAAAGAACGGGGTATCACAAAAGAACAATAATCACATCCCCACCTGTGCTCGGAGGCATGCGTGCACTTCAGCTCGGCGTATACATATTTTTACTCCCCATATGTTTGGATATTCCTACATGTCACTGGGGAGATGGAGTATGCTTAACCGTAGCCGAGGGGCTTGCGTACACGGGTCTCTCAGGTCCTCACAGATGATCCATCAGTGTCCGCATCACTTTGAGTAGCGGAGTCCAGCTCGGTGCTGTGCTACACACTCCTCCGACCTGCAGGACATCTATTATATAATAACATACTGCTGCATGCATTATGCATAGCAAATGTGTTCTAAATAGTGTAGAAAATCCTGTATAACCACAGCAAAGCTCCAGTTATGGTTTGATTTCCTGCCATAAGTGCCTATTATTTCCTGCTTCTTTCCACGCGCCATTCTGGAACGGTACGAGCAGAGCCAAAGGTCCCATCACAGGACCAGGAGTCTCATCCCTCTTTTTGTGTTGCCACTGTAATACACAGACAGGGATACCTTAGTAACGACTGGGTGATTAGGCCGGATTTTGATCCGGACTAATCCCCAACACCCATCTCGCAAAATATTATTTGAAGAGAAGGGACGGTCAATTTTTATTAAGTGATCAGATTGAGCTACTGTCAGAATGTTTTTAAAAATAATACACTTTAGATAAATGTATTATTTATTAAACTTATAAAATAGCTTGAATATTGTAATGTGGAAGAAGTACCCTTTTTACTTTCACACAGGGACTTCCTCAGAGTTCTTATTCTAGTTAATGCACAGCTCCAAACCCAAAAGATATTTAAAAAAACGTCCATCCTAAAAAAAATCCAATGAGCAAAAACACAAACCGTTAACTGAAGATCATCATCACAACACTGAAAAAACGACAAGACTTCCTCTCTCTCTCTCTGTCTCTCCGCATATTTGTTTGCGCCTGTTGCCATGGAGACTTTCCCTCATGGCTGCGTTTTGAGGCAGAGAGCTGTTGACCTCTCTTCCTCCCGGGGCGTCAGGAGTCATAGTCCGCTCAGTCATTGACGGACGATCTTCTGAACCCGCCTGGTTTCCCGTACACAGAGATAAAAATACACCTTCATCACACACACACACACATACACACCTGTACACCTCTACTACAGTATTTCTCTCATGCTTTGTGTGTTATTTATCGCCCCTGAATGGCCATCACTAAGCGCAACTGAGGGAAGATGCAAAACTCATTTTCACTTTCAACTTATCTTGGCCCGTCTCTCGCCTATCGAGCTCTGGTGTCGTCTTTCTGCCATCTGCCGCCCTTAAGACACACATGCATGGTGAGCCTTTATGTAATACTCCTCACAAATCTTTTCCCCTAGAGATTTTTCCTCGGTCAGGTCTCCCCTCAGCCTCCATCAACATGGACGTGTTTCACAACTTACCACCTGCTTTTCAATAATAGTAGATACAAAGAGAAAGCAGACTTTGGCCACAACGTGAAATTCCAGAATGTGCGTTTTTTGTGTAATATATGAATATTTCATTTAGCCCTCTGTCATGTATTAATCATGGAGCCAGTCTGCTTGGGCTGAAAATAGCGCCTAGCAACCCAGAAAAACAAAATTCCCAGTGTTGCGGGTATGTCATGGGCTGCTGCTCGATCATGTGTGACCCAGCACATGGGGTCCACTCTCACATTTTCCCCTCTGCCACACTAACCCCATACGCCCCCCGAGTCCCGGCTGCACTCCGTTGGTTCGGGGACAACGGCGATGGAAGTTTTCACCCTCTTTTTATTTTAAGGTGTTCGTCTGTCTTCCTCATCTTGCTCACACGGGAACCTCCTGTGACCATAAACGACCGCCTGCGTGATATTTGCTGTGTTACGTTTCAGGATAAAGTGACGCGGGCCAAAGCAGTTACATCATTTTCCTTTCCGAGCCGCGTGCAGGTGGGAGTGGAAATATGAGTTTGTGTGACATTGAGTGGGGAATTGTAAACATTTTTTATAGGATTTAATTTCATTGCCAAATGTATGACGACAAAAACATTAGACATCTGTCATTTTGTATTCAGTCCGAATGAGAGAAGTTGGAATAATGGAATATTAACAATGCTATCCCATACAGCCATTCATGGAAGGGTTTCAGTTTACAGCACATCCTCTCAGATTAACACTTTGAACACAGACAGGGCAGAGACTCAAAGGCCGTTAACTAATTCTTCCCCAGTGTGTATGTGCTACAAAGGAAAAACCAACCATTTTTCGTAGCCACAGTGCAGGTTAACTTGAGTAGAATAGAATCATATCAGAATAAGAGAATTGCAAATAGGGAGTGAGTAGTTGCAATTAATCGGAAAATCTATTTATACCCTTGAGGCCTAACAATGAACTCCAATGAAAGTGGAGTTTAACAAAGCTGCTCAGACTGACGCCGAGATCAAAAACAGGAATTGCGTTTGCATATTGATGAGGAGGCGGGTCCATGCCGTCGTTCTGAAAAAGAAGAACCTGCCACTTTTTGATCTTGGCGCTACTGGCTGATCATGTGATTCACCTGTTGAAGAAGAGTCTGAAGGGGAGGAAGTTAACACATTGTAGACACATCAGGAACTACAGGTTTATTCTGCTCATTAACTATATGCAGCTAGATTAAATATGATGCGTGTGGTGGAAATTTAAATGAGCATATCTACATTTTTGATAACTCGTCAAATTCCTCCTCCTAAATTTCAAAAAGAAAAACTCCCAACACTAGCCGTCTGATGTGAAAGCGAACATCCTGAGATTAAGTCATCTTATTATTTCTGTTCAAAATCCAATTGTGTAGGAGGTGGGGATGGACGAGGAGAGATCAGTCTCATTTATACATGAGAGCCACGCATCTGCAACAAAGACCAGCTGTTTTCATTTTTAAGTCAATATGAGTGATTTTATAGTTGAAGCCAGATCAACATTGTTGTTACATCATTATAAAGATAGAAAAAAAAACAGCGGAAGTCTGTCTATTCTATTAAAAATGAATCACTTTGGAACTCGGTGCAATATGAGATGAAAGTACCCAGTGTGGCCTTCCATCTGAAATGACTCAAAAGGTCCTCCAATTTTTTAAACCATTATGCAAATACTCTCACACGTAATCCAACAAGGATGGTTGGGATTGTATCTTATCCAATTGACTAGACGTAACTGATTATTTTATGATGTTATGTTTTATGGAGCAACGGGCTTGTCCACATCCCCGCCCGGTCGTCTTTACTTCCCTTTGCTGAGAGCCCTGGACAGATGCTGATGGCTTGACCCCATACAGCTGCCGGTTGTCTGTTGCCGTGGCGAGCACCACATCTAAGCCCTCCTCTCCCTGCTCCCTGACAGGCGGCTCGACCAGCAACGAGCGGCCCTTGGAACTTCTCAAACCAGCTGCACTCAACCATTTCGGTAGGAAGCGTGTGTGTGTGTGTGTGTGTGTGTGTGGCTCAGTGTGGGTTCCTCATGTAGAGAAAGCAAAAAGAAGGCTTGTCTCTTGGAAGCACACATTGCATGTTTCTGTCTTGTGTTTGTACCAGAACCCACTTGAGCTGAGTGACTGATGCCCTGATGTCGTTGGGTTCTGTGTTCTGAGCACCACATGTGATTACAAAACGTCAGCGCTCAGCGGGGGATTTGACGACATGGCGGTCGCCTGAAGAACACACTCCGTCAGTGTCTGTTCCCGAGAGAAACCGATCATTTATTTCCCGCATGTCATCTTTTCCACCGGGCAGACGCGGCACATTGTTTTTGGGTTCATGGCGATTATTCAGCGGCCGGGTCCTTTTTTTAGAACGCGTGCGTGTGTGAGAAAGTGCGCGTGAAAACAAGACATTTTGTTGGAACTTCGCGCTCCTGTTGACAGGAACGCGGCGTGATCGCGCCGCTTCAGCGTGTCACCAACCCACAAGCGGTATGTCTGTCCCATGTGGCGGCACGGAAACGCCGATGCAGCAGTGATGTCACTGATACGGTTGGCGAGTCCCGGCGAGCTTAGCCCGGTAATGTCATGTTTTGTAGCTTATAGAACTGGCACACAAATGCAATAATATAACACACATGACACATACAAAGAGATGCAGTTGGTTTAAAGGCCTTGAAATTATGTGACCTCAAAAGGGGATTTGTTTAAATCAAAATGGAGTCTTTGTATCTTTTTGCAAATGTACGAAAGGGCAAAATTATTTAATTAGATTACCACATTTTGTAGAAAATGTGTATATAAATGTGTATATACAACAAACTTTGATAAATAGTACTTTCATTAGTACTTAGCATTGTGCCAGCATAATGTACGTACACTCAAAACACATACCCGATTTAGACCTGTGTTACTAGCTGGCTAGACACGTGGTTAAACATCTCATTTAACTATAATCCCAATTTCATTGTATGGTCAATCAAAGAAGTGATGTCATTTTGGACAGACATGGAAGTCAAATTTTGTATCCTCTTGTTGCATGACTTGATCGGTGCCTTAGTTTGGAAATGAGCTGCCCGCTTGAACGCTTTTTCCACGATGTAAAGCATAAGCACGTAGTTTAGTGAGTCAAGTGTAACGTCGATGACACATGGTCAATGTAGGGGTGCAACGATTCAGCTGTTACATCGATGTATCGATTTTTATTCCTCCGATCCAACTACATCGATCTGTGCTCGGCGAGTTTGGCCTTATGGACGACATATATCGATCAAACATCGATTTAAAATGTAATAAATCGATTGTATCGATACTATTAAATAACCCATCGGATTTAAGCACGTCAGACCTTTTTCTTAGCACTTTTAATGATAAAGGCTGTCACGGACTGAGCCGTGACGTGCTCATGCAGTATGCAGGTCCCGCCGTCCCGAGCCCCGATTCAACTTCCGAGTTTCACGGCAAAGCCGATGGGATGTTCCAAAAGGGTTAAAATAGAGGGGTTTTGTCAAATAAATTGTATTAAATATTCAAATAAAATGTGAATGCATTTGCCATTCATTGTTGTTTACTTGTTTATTTATATTCATAATTGATACCTGATTCCATTACAAGAAACAACAGGAATCTAGGAAATTTATTTCAGTCACACTGGTTGAATTTTTGGCTAAAAAGTTACTGAATCGATTTCAAATCATTGAATCGTATCGGATCGTATCGTTCTAAATGAACCAATATCGTCCTTGAATCGTATCGACAACCACGAATCGTGATCGAATCGTTGTTAAAAACGAATCGTTGTTAAAAACGAATCGTTACACCCCTAGGTCAGTGTGTATGTCCACAGTTAAATCCTCAGGCCGAACTGCTGAATCAAATTAGGCTTTAAAACAAATGTCTGAGTTTGGCACAACCTTAATAATAACGAAACGCTTAAATGCCTGCCAAAAAAGGACAACAGCGTTTTCTTGGAATAAGAACAGTACAATGCTCTATTAACACGTTGATGGGATGTATTAGAATGAATTAACTTGGTGCCAAGAGCACCACTAACACATCCTGGGTGTCTGTGTGTGTGTGTATGTTGGTGTTTGTCCTATGCTGTGAAATCCATTTCAACACAGAACCTAGTGACACCGCAACAGCAGCACTCACTGTCACCTCACAGGAACTTGTGTTGATCGATTGGAGGCACCTCATAACCACAGCAAGTCTAAGTCAAAACACCCATTTGGAAGTTTTGTAAAACCTCACCCCTGAAACGTGCCCTCCACTCCCGCCCCGTGCACAGACTCGCGCAAGAACAGTTTTCTCAAAGCATTCAAGGTAACAGAAAATCAGTATTCACTAGTCTGACTGTGCGTGTATTTTTTAGAATTTCTTGTTACAGATAAGTTTGTAATCAAAAGTAAGAAGCAGCTTCTCAATCAGAGTGGAGGAAATGATGATGATGATGGAGACGGCTTTGCGTGCATGTTAATCAGGATGAGTGAATAGCGCACAGGAGGAGGTACTGTAAGAGGAACAGAAGGCTGCACCTTTCAGAGTCCCTTTTACGTCAACGTGGGTTTGGGCATCTGTTTGTTTCTGGCAAAGGCACATGTGACACTCGGGAGTGGGAGATTTTTGAATTGATTTTTTAACGATTTTTTTTTACTCATGTGCATGCGCTGTCCGTCAAACCCGGGCAAAAAAAAGCCTAAACTGGGCTCTTTTTCTTCCCAAAACCAAAACAGCTTTCTCCCACTCTGCACAAATTAGCAGCAGCCCACGCTCCACTCACACATAACTGTCAGAGCACAGACACTGCAGGGAGTGAGGGGGAGGGAGGGGAAGGTGAAAGAAGTGATGAGGAGGAAGAAGAGGGGGGGCAAATTGGGAGAAGAGGATGAGAAAATGGAGGAGAGCAGAAGTGACAGATAATGTGGATCAGAAGAGGTTGTGCAGCTCACAGAAGGGCTTTGTTACGGCTCCTTTCATTGGGGAGACAAGGGGGCAATCATCAAGAAACATGACAGTTGTCTTTTTTTGTATTCTCTTTTCCTTCTTTAACATGGCCTTGATGCTTTGCGCACATGTCCACTCTCCATCTGCACAGCTCTGATATTGTGGCTTAGCAAAACGCGAGGCGGCGAGCAACTGGAGTAAGAAGGACAAAGAGCTGCTCGCACAGGAAGTGGACCTGTGGGCCGCCCTTCTGTTTTATGAGTGAACAGCAGAGCTTTATGCAATGAATGGCTGAGGGTGGTGGTGGGAGTGTGTGTGTGTGTGTGTGTGTGTGTGTGTGTGTGTGTGTGTGTGTGTGTAGAGACATGGGAGCAGCAGAGCCTGGATGAGTAGAAGTGGAGAGATGAGGGAAGGCACATTATGCAAATACCAGCAGACTCATTACCATTTCAAAACTCTGGGAAAGGAAGTCGCCCAAAGTGGAGGGAAACATATTTTGATACGACGACAAATTCATTCTCGCTCCCCGCCTCTCCATTCCTCTAACTCGCCTTCTCTCTTGCTCTTAACTCCAGTCTCATCTCTCGTTTCTCAGCATGTGATTTTCTATTTCTGGCCTGGCTCCGTCTCTCGAGACCCCGGGCCGTATTGCTGGGCCCGCTGGAGGGAAGCGAGGCGCTGGAGAACCAGGACCACTGTCAGACACCGGGGATTTTCTGAAGGGGCTCCGGCGCTCGGAAACAACACACACTTACCCATTTTTTCCACTTGGGCTACCAAAATGACTGCGACGGAAACTGTATTTGAGTTATCTTTTTTACTTTGTAAGCCACAAAGGAAGCCCCTTATGTCCGGGCGTATTTAAATCGTAACCAGAAGATACACCTGTGATGACTCTCGGATTTATTTCACTTCTGTTTCTCCTTTGCTTCCGAATACTGTCGAAAAATGGTCTGAACATGCAAAGAGAAGCGAGTAGAAAGCATTTAAAGGGAACATGGTTGATAATGACAGGCCTGAGATAGAGGCCTGTAGGTCAGCACGACCGCGCCGAGACACTTGTCCTCCCCCTAGACCCCCGCGGCCTCTGTCCCTGCTCAGTGGAACATGGGGATTCACATGCCTCTGTGTTTGTGTGTGTCACCGAAGGCTTGACCTTAATCCTGACGCTGTTAATCTGTGAGCAAGATGTAGAACCTGTGATCTGCTTCTTTTCGTTCTATACCCATTTCAACTCTTTTGGTTTTGCTGCTGCTCTAAATGTCATGGGGGAAGATATACACCCCCCCCCCCCGGAAAAAAAGTATGCAGGTTCAAATATTCAACCATTTGTTTCATTCAAATATACCAATGTCATACAAAAACACTGAAGCTTGACGAATGAATAATTATGTAGTAATCCCTCATTCCAACATGGATCAAAAGGAGCATTAATAACGATGATGGGATCAGCTAATTATTTTCCATTCTGCCGGTTGGGGTCTTCAATCACTCCCTTTGTGGACCCTACACCCCGAACACACAGCCCAATCGATCTGTACCTGCTCCACTTGCCACCTCACCTAAGGGAAGACAATCTGTTTTGTACACACATGCTAACCAGGGAGCCCACACGACCCCAAGGCCCTGGTGCCAGTTCCCCAGATGGGACCCCAAACTCCCCCCCCCCCCTACGACACACACACACACACACACACTGTCCCGGGCCTGGCATGGATGCCCCTTCCCGGTGCCAGTTTGGTGTAGGCAGGAGTCGCAGGCAGCTGCTTCTTTTCACTAACAACCGCGTCAAGTCTTTGCCCGAGGGATGTTTCCAAATGGTCTCCTTGAACTTCTGATGAACTGAAATATAATAAGCTCAACTGTACCTCTTCTTACCCTTTTTTTGCCCTCTTATTTTCACTCAGCTGTTTCAGAACTATTTTCCTCCGTTTTTCTGAATAAAACTGGGAATCCCCCCACGTACAGAGCACTCGCATTGCGTTTTTAAAACGGCGTAATGCTGGAAACCTTAAGCTGAGGTGAGATCAGGTTGGGCATCTAATTATATCTACAGACGTAGCCTGAGGTTGTGGCCTTTACATAGACCCAGTTAAAGAAAGCACGCAAACACACACACACACACACACACACACACTCTTCAAATTTGTGTCTAAGAAAGTATGGCGGAGCGCTTGGAGCCAGACTTGTTTTTGTCTTCCAGCAGAACAGGCAATGCCTTAACCTACTTTGTCTGCATCAGTGCCATTATCCTGACAGCTATAGCAGGTTGGACTGAGGGGCGGGGGGGGGTGTTAAAGAGCGAGTTTGTGTTCATGTGGATGTTGTAGAGGGAAGAAATGTTGCCACGTTGCCGTGTCATACATTTTGCATACGATCTGGGGTCTTTTGCTGTGTTGACTGGCTGGCTCGTCTTTCCGAGACCCTGATGTCTGGAGAGTGAGCTCGTGTTTGAATGAGTCGGTTGAAAGGGATTGTCATCTTGTTTTTCACCAACTGTACAGATGGAGAGACGTAAGGATGGAGACACGATGTACAAACAATGTTGTCATTAGTCAGAATTTGTCCCTTGCTTATCCACCCATGTCAGAAACTGTAAAGCAACACCCAGCACACTAGAGATGATTAAATCTAATAGCAAAAAGTCCCAGTATGGAATATGCAGCATCGGCCAAATTTGTTCTCAGGCAAATTTCAGGGGCTCGGAGCTTGTTAACATACTTACGCCTTCGGCTGCTCACTACATCAAAACCCTCCAGGTCTCAGATCCCTCAAAGGTCACCACCGTCTGACTGGGCGGAATAGCAATTACCCGCGGCCCATTTGCAGAGGTTGAAACGGAAACGCTCTGCACTGACAAACTTCTCCTCGGTGAGTGAATCAACTGTTTGTAACAGAAGCGTCTGAAATGTCCAAACACCCACGTTGATTTCAGACGGCAGGATGGCTTATGAAGTGCTACAAATGAAACCAGTTGCTGCGAGCCAGCGGGCGTGTCCCTCTAAAGCTCGGCCACTGTTGTACGATGACTACGTTTCCGGTTTATGTGCAGATGGGATTGATGGATCTTACCTTCATGACTTGACTGCGGCCGCACTTTGCCCTTGCGCTTGTTAATGCGGAGGACTGTTTTGTAAAGGCTTTTAAAAGCCTGAGGACCAAATGAATCCAAAGGATTATCTATTATGGATGACCACTCCAGAGTCCAGACCTTTTCACGTTTGCGCTCGCAAGATGTGTTCCGCTAGCTTCTGGCCAACAACACCGCCATGACCAGAGGTTGGCCCTTCCCTTTCCGGGAAGGGGAGTTCAGCAGCCTAATGGCTACAACGTGGCCTTCAGCGATGCACTGCATTTTACCACAAACTCATTTAAGAGAAATAGACCCATGGTTTTGTCATCTAAGTGGATGAACTTCAAAGAGGACTTTGAGAGGAGACTTGAGCTTTAACTGCAATTAGTTAAGAAATAGAATGGTCTCCTCTTTGGTCCATAATCGATGGCTTGTTTATTCCGTTCATTGTCTTATCCCTGAACCTCCATCTGCAACTGCCTTACCACCTACATGATATAACATGAACTGGTTCTAGTGCAAAGGGGCATTCCTGTGACCCATGTGATTTAAAGTGCATGAAAGCTGACATCTCTCATAAGTTCAGCTCAGCCCAGCCGACAGCTAATGGCACCGCGTCTGCTGCCGACTGGGCGCAGACTGAGAAAGCATTACCACTGAGACGGAAGGAGAGGGCGTAAAATATGAATGAACGGAGCTCCCCGCTGCAGCCCCCCTCTCCTTTCGCTACCTTGTCTGGGTGTTTTAGCAGCTGTTGGGGTACCGTGATGTTTTGAGGGCTTCCTCAGAGCAGCACAGAGCTTATTCTCGCTTTGGGTATTATTGTTGCACTTTTCATCTCAACTTGATTGGCAGTGTGAGTTAAACTTATGGGAAGTCTGTTTGTGTAGCTGTGTGCACATGTACGTTTTGGTATTTTTCAGCCTATCATCAAATGAAGTGTTTATTTATAGCTGCATAAGCTCGCTCCTTCTTTCATGCCGATACATATAAGCGGAATGAGGACAGATGAGGTTTCCAAACCTTTAATTTGTTTCTTCTGGTCCGAATCAGAGGATGAGTTGGTAAGCTTGTCGCGTCTTCCCCTTGGTTTGTTTCCTTGGAACACACACACACAAGAATTTGAGTGAACAAAATGCATCACCAAAAGCCAACTGTACCCTTTGCTGATTGGTTAAATGTGCATTAGATGGGAGGGAGAAAGTCAACCAAAAGAGAAGGCCCTGAAGAAGGTCTCATTCGCAGAGAAACAAAATTAAGGCAACATACTTTGTTCCAAGCGCTTCTATGATTGTAACATTGCTACGTATCTGGAAATGATCATATCGGACAACCCTACTTGCAGACAGAAAGTCTCCAGCCTAGTGCAATGCCTTTTGACTCCAAATGTTGTTACCTATTCTTCTGCCTTTAAAGAAGTTCATGTTTTGTCCGTCCATCTCATAAGTGATAGATTTGTTACCTGCCCCCATCGCTGGACGCACAGGAAGCTCCACTTGTGCCTTTTCAAATATTTTTTCCCTACCTCCAGTCCGTTGCCATGCGTTGGCTCACTAAGAGACATGGCAGACTCTGCGAGGGAGAGGGTGCAACATTTCGGCAAACAAAACTGTAATAGTTCCTTTACACTTCAGCTGTGTTTTATAGAAGTACTGTCTTTAGAAATTCACTCCTAAATCTGTTTTTATTGGACAAAGAATAGGGATCGGAAGAAGATTGTTTTTAATATGGATTTCAGATTTAGTGTCTGTATTTTGATAATCCCAGAGATGCTAATGAGTGAGCACGAGGCACAGAGAGCTAGAGATGTAAGGGGGAGGGGGGGAGGGGGGGGGGTGTGGCAGAGAGAGTGTGTATTATAAATAACCTAAATCAATAATAAACGACACAGTATCTCACATATTTGGAGTCTTGGGTTCTCAAGGGAGGAGGATGAAAAAAGCCCTGCCCCTGCCCCCATCGCTGTGGGGAGGAGGGGGGAGGCGAGGACACAACACTAGGAGTTTCTATTTTCCCTCTCTGTGCTCAGTGTGCGCGTGCACATGTGTGTACATTACGAGGCGGACGCTGTCCATTACTTATTCATCAGGCCCGTCTGCCTGGCTGCCACACTGTGTATTTCAGCATGCCTGGCAATCATTATGCCACATGCATTATTTAACGCGCACGCCCCGACTCCGGTGCAGATAGCTACGCCATCTATTTATCACGGACTTGCCCGCTTATTGTCTGGTTCTCTCGCCGGCTGTGGCAAATCACTGCACCTTCGGCGCCGACGTCCACGGCCTCATCTGCATGTGTCACGGTGCGCACGCTTTCATTCACACTGTTTTCATATACCGCGCACTCACGTCCTGCTCCTTATGGCCCTGACACGCTCCCAGTTACGGCCAGCGTTGTTTGTCCAATGTTGTTGGACATTGTTTTCAGCATTCTTTCTGTTTTGGTTGGAGACTTGCGTGCCATCCGAGTTGTTTGCTTGTTATTTCTAAATAAACAGTTTCAAACGCTGCCCGCGTTTTTTGTCCCCCGTCCACAGAGCGATTTTTCTTTACTAATTACTAAGTACTCATTTACTAATGCAAACTTTCAATCAGGGACTCTCCTCGATCTAAAAATGAACTTGTGTGAGTGTGCGTGTGTGGTTTGGGTGTTGTTATCAGTGTCATCGCTCCATAAAGCTGAAGTAAGGCGTTTGACGTCAGCGCCGCACGACGAACTGATAGCGGTCGGCGTTATCTCGGCTAACAGAGTTCACATCGGGGATTGTAGCTTGTTCGGGTTGTATTTGAACAAAAGCTGATTCTCTCGGTAGCTGCCGACTGGGTTTTTTCTCTGTTCAATTCACAACAGGTATCCTCACCATCAGGTCACCATCAGGTCGTTTTAGGCATTCCGTCCGTCAAGCACAACCTGTTTTTTAACACACCTCGAACTGCGAACACACTTTCACAAAGCATCCAAGCAAAACACCGTTGACGTACGGCGGACAGAGGGAGACTAAAATGCCCAACATGCCTGAGACTGCCCTCTGATGTCACTGGGAGAGGGAGGGAGGGAGGGAGGGAGAGTCTGAGAGAGAGAGTGGGAGGGGACCAGTGGAGAGGGAGAGAGTGGCAGCCGGAGGGCAGAGCGAAGAACATCAGTGAGAGCAAACGCAGAGAGGCGATAGAGTAGGAGACGGAGGGTGTGAAAAAGACGGGCAAGGGAGAGAGATACAGGTCCGTCCTCGCTACCAAAACATTCCAGGTTGGTCTGCCGCCTTCTCGCTGCTCAGAGGACGGTCCAGCTACACTCCGGCTACAAACACACACTTCTCTCCCTCTCTCTCTCTCTCTCTCTCTCTCTCTCCAAATACTGCACGCAACACACACACACACACACGCCCGTGCAAACCCACAACAACCGGACAGCACGGCACAACTGATGGGTAAGAGAGCTCCTCTTGGTTGGCATGGCTCACTGTTTGTTTCTCCTTTAGTTAAATCGGGTTTGTTATTCCCTGTTATTTGTTTTGCTGGTGTGTAAAATACTTTATTTGACCCTCGTGAGTGCGCAAGTCAAACATTTACAGTTGTTCTGCATTACGTGTGGTTGGTGTGTGTGCCTGGGCGTGCATGTGTTTGTATAAACTCAATTAGCCCGTGTTGCTGCGTGTGTGTGTGTGTGTGTGTGTTTGTGTGTGCACGCTCACTCGAGGAGGAGAGCGTATGCCTGTGCGTTGGTCCGCTGCGTGGGCGTGCAGCCTTGAGTAGTGGCAGTGTTTATTGAATGGTAGTGATGTATGGAGAATCCTGCTTAGCACCACTCAGCCGCAGCCTTTAAGTGAATGGAGCAGATGGCGCTGGCTGGGTCTGTTCCTCCCCACAGCCCATTGTGCACACGCACATGCGCGTGTTTTCCTGTCTGTGCGCGTACACAGGAATATGCATGAAAGTTTGTGTGTCTGGGGTGGAATTCAGTTCTGCAGAACGTTGTAAATGTAACCGTTGCTCAGCTGTAAAGTGAATCCAAAACAGTTCATCAAAAACGGATTATATTTCATCACTTGTTTATTCCCTTTTCTCGTATTATTTGAGAGTCTTGCTTGCGGTTTTGTTCAGCGCCTCGGGGACACGCCGCGACATGGACCGACATGAGCACACACCCGTCCCGGCCTCGGCGCTGACGCCACCGAGCTGTGCGTGCCGACCATGCGTCGAATCGGTGGCCCGGCGCTTCGCCCGTTTGTTCTGCTTCTGTTACCTTGTATTTCTTTTTAATCACACGCGCCGTCGTCGTCACTGTGGAGTTTTGCATGAGCGCGTGCACGCGGCTGATCATGAACTTGACTTTTTTTGTCTTAGTGCATTGATGGCCGGTGGGGTGAGGAGCTCCCTTGGGAATCCTGCTCTATAAATAGCTGCCTCTGTGTGATCTATGAGCCTCCTGATTGTGGAGGGAGGGAAAGGATCAGAGATGGACGTGCACAGATGATTAGTTTAGATTAGTTTAGACAGAGTTTCAGGCTGACATTTCGGGCCTTTTTTTTCCTTTTTTGGGGGGTGCTAGTTCAGCCGGATTTCACATCAGCGCGCTTGTGGCGGGGGAAACCTCTCAGCTCCGTGGGATCTCACAAAGTAAACACAATTTCCCGTCTGGAAATCAACAGAGCTCATCTCGCTTCCGCCCGCCGTCTGTAATGGTCCCTCTCTGCTTCTAAGGCCCATTCACTGCTTCCCGCTTCCAACACATTCAGGGCCTAATGCAATGTCCTATGTACCAGTATACTAATACTATGCTATAGTATACTATGACACAAACGTGTTCTCCCCGTTTGCTCACATCTTGGTCTTAGTTTCCATGCGACGACGATGCAAGAAAGAGAAGAATCCGCACAGGTTTTATTCATTTCCCCGTCGCTCGTGATGTCACCCGGAGCCTGCAGTGTGGAAAGCTCGCACAACCGGGCCGAGCCGCCCCCCCTCTCCCCCCTCTTCTCCCGTTGGCCTCGGCACCATTACCTCATGCCACAACCGCAGAGTGCCATCCGTGTAAGCCGGGCTAATTACTTCACAGGTGCCCGCGTCCCGCCGCCCGCTGTCGTAAACCTCGAGAGCGGCCGGGGCCAAACGCCGGCTCCGAAGGGGCCCCGGCCGCTCTCGAGGTTTACGACATTAAAAGAGTTGCACACGCCTTTGAGCCAATGGTTTCCCCAGCACCACCCTCCGCCCCCATAACATGCAACAGGAACTGTAGGCGACGGCGTAAGAGCGTTCAGCTAAAAATATAATAAAACCTGTGTTTTAGATTGCAGTGTCGACACATGAATAAACACAGGTTATCAAAAGTATGAGCTTTGTGTGTGTCGGCGAAGTGACTCCCCCCCATCCGCACCCCTCTGGGCCCTTCAGCCCTCCATCACCGGTGTCTCTACGTCACCATCGGTGCTCATTTCCGGTAAGAGGTGCTCGCATCCAGGTGGGTGTCGTGGTGCAGCTTAGGTTCCTCATTCAAATCAGTTAGCACACTACGGGTTGCCTTTTGCTCAGAGCGACTCACGTCACAGACGGGGCCCCGTTTTTCCTCACGGCCCTTCTGACGTCGAGGATAACTTCTGCCATCCGTTTTTCCCAGAGAACGGCTTGGATGCCGTTGTTGCGTGAGAAGGCGCGGAGGCCGAACATGTGCGTTTCTTTTCTTTTTAATTATTTTGTCAGGGGTGAGTGGGAGGCCGTTTGTTTGTGAAAACAAACACCCTTTGTGAAGGCCTTTGTCATGCCCACCGAGCGAGGCGCCTGACGGGGCCGACAGCGATTGTGCGAGTCAAAGTCCAGGGGCCACGGATCCGTCAATCCAACGACATTCCCGTACTTCCATACCCCCCCCCCCTCCCCTCCACGGGTGGAAGGCTGCAGTAGAAGGGGGCGCTAGGGTGGCCCCCCTGGCCCCCCTGAATGGGCCCAAATAATGCGGAGTGGCAGCCGGCTGGAAGAGCATTGACCCAACACAAGGTTTTGTTTGTTTGGCCTGGACGTTTCACTGCTTATCAAATGTATGACAGGCTTGTGTGTGTACATGTATGCTTTGACGAAGAATGGGAGAGAAGGTGGGCCGGGCGGTCACCATTGTCCTGGCCGTGGTTTGTTTGGACAACACGGATGATCGGCGCCGACTTTTCGGTGCGACAAACGGCGGCGTCTTCTAATGAGAGAGTCTGTATTGCAGAAGGCTCATTTTAACACACTCATGGTCACATGACATCCTCATTAGCACACACTTATACGAAATGTTTGTTTTCTTTTTCAAAATGTTGATAGAGGAGCCAATTCTTATTGATATCATGAATATTTTATGGTCAGAATATCACAACACATAAACTGGATTCCTCTGGACTCTTTTAAATCAAACCCGCAATCTCTCATCTTTTTATAATCCAGACAAAAAGTAGTTCCTTCTAAACTCCTGCTTTCGAACAAGTCCTCAAGTATGGCGACACAATCTCACACACACACACACACACACACACACGCACGTAGCACCAGCTTGTCTGGCCTGGGCCACACCCTTCCCTCTCTCCCATGCTGTCCCGTTGGACGGTGTTAAATTTCCTCCCGCACGCAAAACCTGCCTGGTACCAACGATGTAATTGGCCATCTCAGCAAGTAACTGCCACTCCATCGCCACCTCATTGGTCACTGGGGATGCCAGGATGTTGTTGATGGGACCGATACGCTCTGTTTTTTTGGGAGGGCGTGGGTGGGGGGGGGTTATTGATGGCTGGCTGAGGGTTCTCCATACGGAGCAGAAATAGACCCACAGAACGATACAAAGGAGGCTTTGCAAGCATGAATTCAGGATTAATTATGTTCCCCTGTGCTTTTGAAGATTTATTTTTTTATCATAAAATATAAGAACTGAATATAAGAGTTGGTTTAGCCTACTTTAGTTGGTGTATCTTTTTGAGGCCGACACACATAAGACCTCGTGCTGAATGCCAGTTTTCAAC
The DNA here is from genome assembly GCA_021346845.1 of Apeltes quadracus. Classification (NCBI taxonomy): domain Eukaryota; kingdom Metazoa; phylum Chordata; class Actinopteri; order Perciformes; family Gasterosteidae; genus Apeltes; species Apeltes quadracus. The sequence goes on along the minus strand of CM037932.1, from coordinate 4,799,553 downwards.
TCATGGGACGCAAGCTTAATTATTAAGATTAAGCTTGCCCAGTTACATGTAATATTAAAGAAATAATATGTGTTTGCGTGTAAGCTGCTATGTTGTTGTCTGGAGAAATAATCAGATTGCGCTAATACTATCTAATATTTGAGTTTTTGCATGTCACGCGGGGATTCTGCTTTTCCCACGCTCGCTGTTGTTTCCAAAGCCCCCTCCCTACTTCACAGATTATTCCAATAATGCACAGATTGAACGTAACACAGAGGCTTTATTTGTGTGCTTTCTGCACCGGGCAAGTATTGTGCAGGATGGCTCTGAGAGACATTTAAACTTCTTCAAATGACATTTCTAGGTCTCAAACCTGTGACCTTTTTTTTCTGATTGTGCGGCGTCTCCACTGATAGTGACAAATACGTGTGTGTATTTTTGGGCCGCAGCGTTGTCCGTATGCTCTCAGATGTGACGGCTCTTGGGATCTGTCTTCTTCAGCCTAACACATACAAAACTTTTCTCTCTCTGTAAGATATGCACTGAACACCGTCAGCAGTGCACTTACAGTAAGCAAAACGTAGCAACATCGCACACACACACACACACACACACACAGAGACAAACACAAACAAATACACACGGTAAGTCTCCATGCGTGTCAGCAAATCCCTGCGGCAAAACTGGTGTTGCTGGGGGATTGTTTTTGCTCTCTGCTGCCATGTTTCATCATTCCACTCTGTCATCTGTGCACAGGGAGAGTGCGCGCAGGCCGTCTGCCAGGAGGATGTTTTTATGGGTGTGCAGGGAGTTTTGGACGGAGGCTTCCTTTACACGGCCACCACAGCTCCCAGTGTCACCGCGGTTTGAATCCCCGGCGCAGTTTGTTGGCTTTTCCCTCTAAAGCTCTTACCCAATGTCTACAACTCAACTTAAGTCCCCCGTTTGGCGACAACCAAAATGAAGCGTAACTCCCGAGTGCAACTGTCAAGGCAGCGGTGCCCAGATGATGTAACAAGCGTTCATGAGTCTCGCTCGGATCAGAGAGGACACGGTGATTTGGCCCCCGAAAACATTTTGTACCATGAACCAAAAAAAACAGTTTTTGCTTCTCAAAATCTGCACGCAGGTGCCGCCATGTTCCTCCTCTCATCCATATTCTCCCCTCCTCCCATCAGTGGACGTGGGCTCGGCAGCGCTGCCCATGCAGGTGCCCCCCACCACCACAGCCATCCTTCCAATTCCAATGGACCTGCGCGTAGTGGACCACCACCACCACCACCACCACCCCCATCACCAGCAGCCCGCCTTCAGCATGGGTCCCCAACCCCACCCTACGCCCCCTGTCTCCACGGCATGCCCCATGCCCTCCGATCCAGGCCGCGCGCCGGTGATTAGTAAGTGGCCCGTTACCCCCGGTGCTTTAACGTTTTATCTTGTCTATTTAACATGTGGTTAAGTAGCTCTGAACGCAATACAAGAACCGAGCCGAGGCTCTGACCTGTCGGTCTCGTCCCACAGATCAGCCGGAGCTGCAGCAGGAGCTGGTGACGCTCAAACACAAGCAGCAACTCCAGCGGCAGCTCCTGATCGCCGAGTTCCAGAGGCAGCACGAGCAGCTGTCGCGACAGCATGAGGTCCAGCTGCAGGAGCATGTCAAGGTGAGTGGACGAGGAGGCTGCCGCTCCTTGGACACAAGCTACTCAGCAGAAATGCACCTCGTGAAGGACAGAAGGGGGCGTGTGCCTGTTCCAGTGTAACCTGATCAGTGTCACTAACTTGTTCCCCACGGGAACCTTGACCCCGACAAACCTTGTAGTGTGTGTGAATTTGAGATGCGATAAAGTTTTGATAAAGCATTGGCCAATGAGCACGATCAACAGGGTACAAAAGCAACGGGTTGGTATTCTTCCGGTTAGGATCTGGTGTTTCAGATCATTAATTCTTCAGCCCAAAAAAGCATGTCTTCTCATTTTTGCTCATTCAGTACAGTGTCCTTCACCCACCGTTCTCTGTCTCCTTCTACTTTTTCTTCCTTCTTTAGTCTTGTGTCTCTCTCCACCAGCACCAACAGGATTTACTGGCACTCAAGCACCAACAGGAGCTGTTGGAGCACAAGAGGAAGATGGAGCAGCAGCGTCTCGAGCAGGAGATGGAAAAGCAGCAGCGAGAACACAAACTCCTACAGCTGAAAAACAAGGAGCGGGGACAGGAGAGTAAGTAGCAACTACAATGCCGGAGGCCTCCGTTTCGCGAGGTCATCTGGACGTTGTTCAGTGACGTGATGAGAACGAGTAGCGACCTGAAGGAGATCCGTTGTGGGTGGTGGTGGATCGGCATCTGTGGGGTTCTATAGTGTCAACAAGAAGCTTTTAATAAGCTGTCCTGTTGGACCGTGTATTCCCTTTCCATCTCGTTAATGTCATATTACCAGAGCAGGTGTCAGAGAGACTAAGTTATAGCACCGGTCCTTGTTTTCCCGCGCGTCAGAAACAGCCTAACGTCGCACATTAACCACAGGAGATTTTCAGAATAAGAGGGACAAGACAAGGTGAGAGGCCTTTTTTTGTGTTATTTTCAATCGTGTGGTTTGAGGAGCCGTGAGGTTAAACCCGCTGTACACTGATGTCATCCATTCATTTTTCTTTCCAAAGAAGGATTTGGTCAACTTATCCTCAATATCCGTGATGACAATGGGCCTGCTGAGATCTTGGACAGATAGACAAAGACAGAAACATGCACTTTCAGACGATCAGACCGGTTGTCAACAAGCCAGCTGCCGGATTATCAAAAGCACTTTATTCAGCCATTAAATCATATGCGTGCCAGTAATGTTGGTAATAATCCCTCATTGCATAGTACAATTGTGTATGTGCAGTCATTATAAATAGATGGAGGTCAGAGATGGATTAGGGGGGAGCCGAAAATAGTGCATGATATTATAGGATTGGCAGAGAGGGGAACGGTTCATTGAACCGTTCTACTTTTGTTTTCCTAAATATTTCCACTACGCTGGGCGTTTCAATAAAATCTATCTGATCAGGACTGCTTGATTTAGAATTCTTGTCAAAATTCCTAGATCCAGCAATTAACTTTGCGCTTGAAAACTGTTGCGAGCACCAATGGCCCAACCAAAGCCCTTCTTTGTGGTTCATCAGTAGCATTTGAGAGTGCTGGTGGTACCTTTGCTGTCAGGAGGGATGTTGGTCCTGCTGCAAAGTTCTGGCATTAATCCTCAAATGAGCTCTGTCAAGCTCTGTTTGTCTGTTCTTTGATGGCTTTTCCTGTCATTTGTTTCAGCTGCATATTTATGCTGCTTTACACTTGCCGTACTACATATGTTACTCTGTGTTCATCGACTTAAGGCAGGACTTGAAAGGTTCTATGCGGTAAAGGTGCTTTCTAAATGGGAAATGGCTCTAATGAGGAGAAAATGACTCTTAATCCAATGCTTGTAGTTAAAAAGTTCCATTTGGGACAACACATGTGGGGCAACAGAGTTTCACCTCGTCAATTTGTGTAGTGAAGACTGTGTGTATTTATTATGATCACTGTAAAAACCGTAAGGTTTTTTGGTTTATAGACAGGCTACGATGTGGCGTTATTACAAACATTTCAGCACAAATCCATTCCAGTATTCAAAATGACAGACGCACGTGTTGAAGCGTGATTTTGTGTCAGCGAAGTCCATTTCCCCGATCATTTGCTGCCGGGCAATTGCCTCCAGTTTGACATCTATGGAAAGGGCATCGGGTTCGTAAACAGAGGAAGCTTTGTTAAGTACTGCAATAAATCGCATAGAAGGCAGTCTCGTAAAAGCCAATTTCCTTCAGTGGCAAAGCGGACATATTGGGATGTCAGCACTTCCAGCTGCACCGTGATTTAGTGAGCCCATATTAGCTGTTGTCACATTCACATACTGTATTTACCGCCTTCTCTCTCTCCCTGTCTCTCTCTCTCTCGCTCCACACATCACCGGTTATGACTCCCACTGTCTCAGAAATACACACCTTTACCGGCTTCCTTGTATTCTCAAAACACCTAATTCTCCCTGCCTGCGCCTTTATTGCTCTCATCACTTCTTTCCTCGATTTTTCTTGGCTCTCTCCCTCGCTCACTCATGCACCTCTGCCTCCCAGGACAATTTGTTTGCAGCTGTGAAACGAGGGTGGTAATTGAAGAGAGGCCGGGAGCAGAAGGAAACCTGCATGAGGTTCACAGAGCACTACTGTCGCCTCTGTGGACTTCCAGTGAAACCCTCACGCAAGACCCTGCGAGCACTTGCGCGCGGTTACGAACCCATTATGCACGGATGGACGGTGTTGTCATCCTCCTGTTAGTGTCGCGGACAGGACAGGAGGCGCAGTGCGGGTGGTGGTGCATGGAAAAGGAAGAGCTCATTCCTTTTTCGGGGGTTTCTGGGTTTCACACGCCCCTCTTTCGCCTCTTTCCGCCTCCGCCAGGTGCCGTCGCCAGTACAGAGGTCAAGATGCGCCTTCAGGAGTTCGTCCTGAACAAGAAGAAGGCCCTGGCTCAGCGAAGCCTCAACCACCGGCTGCCCAGCGACCCGCGCTTTTGGTATGGGTGAGTGTCACGGCCCGCCGCTACAGGTGCACTCACAGCTCGGGATGGGGTCGGATGGAGAATTTACTTACTGCTCGTAAAAACATTTGGTATTTTATGTGAGAAATAGAAGCTCCAACTCATTATGTCATTGGTTGCATCTTTTCCATGGCGACCATTGTTGTGACATTTAAAACCAAGTCAAGAGCGTGGCTTCATAAAGTTCTCTTGTATCTTTATTCTACGTTTACTAAAAAAGCTTTTAAAGCGAACAATCCTGTTTGTTTTTCTCTTTCATAATAACCTTTTTAAGATCTTCAAATGCTGCTTTTTGTTTATTCATCCACACAGATGAAAAAGTGTGACTATATGTAATATACCAACTACTTTTCTTACCTCAGCAAATGAAAAATTGCTACTTGGAAATATCAAAAATAAAAGCCACAGTGACGACGTGACTGAAGGCCCCCCGTCATCGATCTGCATGTGTATGAAGATGTCAGCATCATCATTAGCGTCTCTTAAAGTCTTCGCCATGTTGTTGGAATCGCTGAAGGAACCCTACTTTTATGTTTGTAGTTGGTGATTGACAGATTTCTCTATTTGAGGTGTGTGTGTGTGTGTGTGTGTGTGTGTTTGAAGGGGGCGGAGAAGACAATGGCACCTCTCATGCGCTTCAAATATTTGGAGATGGTTTGAGCAGGCAAACATTTCTGCCGAGACGCCGGATGAAATTGATTTGCCTTCCCTGTCATCAGCATTTCTCCTACTTCTCTACTCCTTTTATCCTCCGTTCTTCCCGATTTTAGCCTCATCTCTTTTTCTATACCCCCCCCCCCCCCATCCCCTCCCCCTCTTAAGAAGGAAAATGGGCCATGGCCTGTGCTGTCTTATGGTGAAAGACAAGAAGAGAATGCTTTCAGGTTAAACTCTTGGCGCCGTCTCTCTACTCGTTGTCTCTTTCTGGTGTATTTAATCAATTTTTTTTTCTTTTTTTCTTTGTAGAAAAACCCAGCACAGCTCTTTGGACCAGAGTTCTCCTCCCCAAACAGCATTGTCAGCATACACCCACCCGATGCTGGGCACATACGACTCAAAAGACGACTTTCCGCTCCGCAAAACAGGTACAGAGTGGTGCCATGGGTTTGCTGACCTCCGTATTCCTCCAGCTCTCATGTCTTGAAGGGAGCCCTAATCTCCCTTTTCCTTTTGCATTTGAAATTGAGTTTCAAAGTCAAGCACATGAACCAGGAGTCAGCCATTGGAGGATTAAAAGGAGCCCCTAAAATAGTCTCCAGAAGTCATTTAATTCAACCATTCTTATGTAAATGAGGGCAGGTGGGTTGAGAGAACTCTAAATGGAAATATTAGTGATTAATATGTACCTGCCGGCAGCAGCCTCTTAGCTTAGCATAGAGACTGGAAGCAGGAAAAAACATCTAGCACCTCTAAAGCTCACCGAGCATCAAACCTGTAGTGTACTAACGACAATCAGACAGTTAAAGACCCATCTTTAGAAAGCATGTGTCTTACAATGTGCACATATGCAAGGGTTTGTGTCTGGAAGTGACTTCTATTCAGCCTGGTGCGTCATCACCAGATCCACAAGATCTGCGCCCCCAACCCCCTAAAAAAAAGTGATTCTGAAAAGCCTGCAGGCTAATCTCCTGTTTTAGATATTAGCTAACTCATTCATGGATACTCCTCCACAGACGTCATAGATTCTGCCGTTAAACAAAGCGGCTCTTCACCCCTCTGAGAGCTGTCATGAGAAGCGCTTAAAAACCAGCAAGTCCTGCCTTTTGGATGCGTCCGAGCGTTAGTTCTCCCTCTGTCCAAGTCGAGCCCGGCCAAGCTGTGATTGTTCATTTAGCGTCTGCAGCTGCCTTGGCAGTATCGCTGCCTGCTCTCACAGCTGGAAGCTGAGCTCCGTGTACTCTGCCCACCTGCTGCGAGCTGGATGCGGGGACGATTTGTCCTGGCACAGAACCTCAAGACAGTCAAGTTTCAACTTTCCAGGACAGTCACATGAAATTGCTGGGAAACATTCCCACTTTAGTGACACAAACCCAATACTGTGTACGTATCAAGAAACCTTTACGGAGAGGGTTTGAAGGCATTGTTCTTTGTTATGGGAGAAATCAGAGAGGGAAACACTGACATGTGCTGTGGCAGGGTAGTCCTCAGCTGTTGGGAAACTGTTGTGTCAACAGTGAGCCGGCACACTGCAGATCAGATAATCAGATAAGACGGTGTTCGGTAAGGAAGTGAGCGACAGCGCCCGTGCGCCGCTCCGACGACCGGCTCCGTCAAACATGACGTTTGCGCTTGTGCCGATGACCCGTTTTCTCAAACCTAGGCGTGTAAATTCTAAAAGTACTTCAGGGAGGCGGGGCCAGGCACACAGTTCCAACAGGGGTTCATTGTCCAAGTCTGAGAAGCTCTGTGATAATGGAGAACACAGAGGGCCACTTTGACCGCTGTGGCAGGAAGTCTGCAAAGGCCTTCACGACAGACACAGACTTGTCCAGCTGACCCCCCTCTGTCCCTCTTTCACACACTGTCCCTCACTCGCACACACACACACGGACATATTCCCATAGCACACTGTTCACAGATGCAGATCGCGTTTACATATGAACTAACTTCCTCGTTGTTCTCCTCCGACCGCCAATCCTGGCTTCTACTTTAATCCCAGTTTATTGTAGGACTTGATGGAATTTGGAAAATCTAAATTGCCTCCACATGGCTCTCAACACATCGACAGCTGAGCCGGAGGCTTCCAGCTAACAGTGCTAAAGGTGCCAACCCCGCTAACAATGGCATCTTTTATGTTTAGGTTGCAAATGCCTTATATTCATACATCTAATCTCACCCCCTTGGCTTTCAACGTATATACATTATATTGACACTTCGATGAGACAACCAAAGAGTTACACTAGGTTGTAACTTGGAAAATAATATATATATATATATATATATATATATATATATATATATATATATATATATATATATATATATATATAAGTATAGAATATTTGAAGATACATTTATTTAGTATATTATTGAGATTAATGTTTGTATATCTCTTTGACTCAAATTATTGATCAAACAGATCTGGCTGTCTGTTTCACGCATCGGCCCTTAGAGCTATAAATATAATGCATCATCAGTGCACATTTCTGGGAAGCTCCACTGATGAGTTTCAGCAAACTTCTCCATTGATTTCTATGTCTCCCTTCCTTGAAGAAGAGCAGCACGGCTTCCCCCAGCATGACGCGCGGGATTCCCGTCTGTCAAAACAAATGAGCAACTGATCAATACGTTTTGTATCAGGGAACCAGTTTCCTCCTGCAGCCCTCATCCATTGAAACAATGATAATGCATGATATGTCATCAGATGGATCGATGGATGAAGTGTGAGGGGACATCAGAAAGAGCAGCGATGTGTAAAAGGAGTCACTTGTAAGGCGAAGCATGTTATTGGATATGGGAGTCTAGTGTGTTATTACTCATTCTCGCCTCAAAAGCCAATTTCCCCCCCCCCAAAAGCCAATTTCCCCCCCCCCATTAGTGTGTAAAAGTCATTTTATATTGTACTGTAACATTGCCAGGACGGTGGGTTGCTGCAGCCCAGGTAATTTGCTACCTTGGCAGCATCAAGTGTCCCCACAGATGAAGGCACACTGTTGCCGAGGGGCTTTTACATTACATTTAATCTAGCTGGCACTTTTATCCGAAGCGACTTACAATAAGTGCATGGACAAGAATCAAGAAAGTAGACAAAGTACAAACTGCTATAACCAAGTGCGGTCCTGAGTGCCAATAAGGTGCTACTTAGTCCGGGTGAAGTGGGCAGCGGTGTGTAACAACAAGCGGGTGGGCAGAGCAGAGTGAGCGGGCATTGACGTGAGGTTTGACCATCTACTGGATGTAGACTTCCACTGTTTTGCGGCATGAGTAAATTCAGGATAAAGACCAGTTGAGCTCCTGTATTCTGGATGAGCTGCAGAGGTTGAATTATGCAAAGTTACAATACTCAGAATGCGGCAGAATGGCTGAATAACTTCAAAGATGCTGTAGCTCAGCAGCACGTAACGGTTGCTTCCGGTGTGCATGTGTGCGCAGGAAAGAAATCCTCCGGAGAGGGGCCCAACAACGAAGGAGAGAGGGAGCCGCACCAGGGGAAAGACATAGGTGGAGGGAGGGAGGAGGAGAAAGAGAGAGGAGGGGATGTACGGAAGGAAGAGAGTGCTACAGTAAACGGCCAGAGTCAGCAGTAAAAACCAGTCTGGGCCCTCTGCAGCGAGTGTGTTCGCGCGTGTGCAGACGGGTGTGCTTTTGCCCAGTCGGCATTAACACCCTTCAAAGTCACTGCGTCCTGAGGTGAACACCCCATGGCGACCGGTGCCCAGCAAACACACACCCCTACTTCTCTTTCTCCTTCAGCGTCCTCGTCACCTCCCTCTGACCTTCCATTCATCCGTCTCTCTCTCTCCTCCCTCGCAGCGCTCCTCCGATTAGCCGTCCATTTCTTAATGACTCAGGATGCTTTTTTTTTTGAGGCGCGCGCGAGTTCCCCTTAAAATTGAAAGTGCAGTTGAAAAAGTGCTCAGACATTATGAATTGGTCATGTCATCCTCACCAACCATGAGGTATATTGAGTGCTAGTACCTCTTTGGAGTGCATTAAAACTGCGTAGATCCATCTTACCTCATCGGAGGCTACAGGAAGCAAGAGTTTATAGTGACCCTTAATACATCTAATGGCAATAAACCGCAACACTAGACTAAGACAGATCGTTTGCTTCCACTCAGCTGTACCAAAAAGTCCCAACTCCCTCCCTGAGGGTAATGAATTTAGCGTCATCTGTTTGATACGAACTTCCAGAACAAACAGCAGGTCAGCCGTCGGTCAACCCGCCCAGCTTTGACTAATTGATCGGAAGGAAGCCAGTGGAGTAGGGAATAAAGCCGCCTGTGTCTGGTGCAGCCTGGCAGAGACAGACCAGGGCGAGATTCAGGTACGAGCTCATCAGCCCGGCTGCGTGTCCCTGAACAAGCGACACGCCACAGGGAATCTTCCTCATTTTCACTTTTACACAACAAATTTGGGGTGCGACTCCTAGACTGGTTGACCCAGTGCTTAGCTCCATCCTCTTAGTTGTCTGCCACATAGTTGGTAAATGGGATAAATAACGCTCATTTTGTTATAATAGACAAAAAAGTGTCATTAAATGAAAAAAAAAGCTCCTCAATTACGTTTGGGTTTCGTCTTCATACAGACTATAAATAAATAAATCCTGCGTCATGTCCCGACAGCCTCAGAGCCCAACCTGAAGCTTCGCTCCCGGCTAAAGCAGAAGGTGACGGAGCGCCGCAGCAGCCCTCTTCTGCGGAGGAAAGACGGCCCCGTCACCACGGCCAAGAAGCGTTCCCTCGACATGGCTGGTGAGCACTCTGGTTACTGGACTTTCCTCCGCCCCTTCCTAATGAAGATTCGGACTTCGACGGTACTTTGATAGAAAACTGAATAAGAGATTCAAATATTGCCGTTCTTGTCTTTACTTGGAACTTCAATGGCTGAATTTGGCCTGGCAACATGTTTTTTATGAATTGTGATGAATAGTTAAGTCGCTATCATCGCTTATTTGAAATTACTTCGGATGTAAATGAAAAAGGCAAAAAAAGAAAATCCATAATTTATGAAATGAACACACCCAAGAAGGTCTATTGCACGACAGACTATGTGGACTTCAAGCTCAGCATTTCAGGAAAATGGAGTGTGTGCTTTGTGTGTTACAGAGTCCGCATGCAACAGCGCCCCGGGCTCAGGTCCCAGCTCCCCCAACAACAGCTCCAGTAACATCCCCTGTGAGAACGGGGTAAATATCTCCTGCAGCCCAGGAGAGGTAACCGCCATCGCTGACATTGCTGCACATCCACCTGTGTGTGTTTGCGTCTTCTGCCGTTTGTGTGCGCACGGGTGCAGAAAAACAAATGGAGAGTGTATGTGTTGGTACATGACATGGTGTCTACTTTGTGACTGTGCTCTGTGATCATTTACTGCAATGTTCTGCGTTGGTGTGTGTGTGTGTGTGTGTTCAGGCCTCCCTGCTTCAGAGGTTGGCTGCAAGGGAGGGTTCAGTCAGCCAGCTGTCTCTCTACACCTCCCCTTCTCTGCCCAACATCACCCTGGGACTGCCAGCCACAGGGCAGGCCAGCGCTGTGAGTACAGTCGAAGCTCACTATTATGAATCTTTAATGCCGCATCACTCACGACACCAAAGAATATTTCGATTGCAAAACCGCTTTTCAATTATTCTCTTGGCATGACGGTGCCTTACATGTGCGCCGCTCTTTCACCATCTCGCTCCCGCTCTGTCTCGTTTAACCCTGCTTTGTCTCTGTCCATCTGCCTCTCTTTGTGTCCCTGCTTGTGTCTCTCTCTCTCTCTCTCTCTCTCTCTCTCTCTCTCTGTAGGTGGGGTCAGTACACCAAGATGGCGAGAGTCGTCTGGCGCTGCCCGCGCTACAGCAGGGGATTCCTCTGACCCGTCCGTTCCTGCCCACGGCCCACCTGCCTTCCTACTTGGCGTCCTCAGCTCTGGACAGGGAGGGGGGCGGAGGGGGTGTGGCTGGTCACAACCCCCTTCTCCAACACATGGTGCTGATGGAGCAGAGCCACAATTCAATGGGTCAGCATTCACTCCATATTTGTTGTACATTGGTAAAAATGAATCTTATACATTTACCTCTTTGGCTCACTGTTGAATATGACTGAACAACTTTAAAAAGGATTGAAGTGAATTAGTACTTACTAGTACTTTGATTGGTGAAACAGTTTGATGTAAAGTTGGGGGTCAAATTTCGGACCTCAATGTGACCACACAATAGATATGTTTGGGCGTACTTTAAAAGTTCTAATTTTTATTTTAAAAATTATAACAATTTTGCACAAAGGTCCAGCTGGGTAAAATGATGAAATGACAGAGGTGGGTGTTAACCTCAATTAAATAAAAAACCTGAACCTAAATTGCCTGGCAAGTTGGATATTCTAGTTATTGTCAAACCTGTAGCTTGTTAAGAACCCCAACGACATTATGACCATTATGTTTTGACCTCAGTTGGTCTGGCCGGCCTCCCGCTGCCGTCCCCCTCCGTCTCCAAACTTGCCCGTGGCCACCGCCCCCTTGGCAGAACCCAGTCGGCCCCACTCCCCCAGCAGCAATGTGGACAGGCCCAGGCCCTGCAGCAGCTGGTGGTCCAGCAGCAACACCAGCAGTTCCTGGAAAAACACAAACAACAGTTCCAACAACAGCAGCACATCATCAACAAGGTAGCTCAGTGTGTGTGTGTGTGTGTGTGTGTGTGTGTGTGTGCGTGTGTGTGGGGGGGGGGTGCTTAAGCGTGCCACTCGTGTGTGTCAAAAATGGTATCTGAGGCAACATTTAAACAGCTGCGGTGAAGCAACCAGCTATTTATATGGGTCTGTCTGTTTAACTTTGTGTGTGTGTATGTGTGTGTGCGTGTGCGTGTGTGGGGACGAGTGGGGGGGGAGTTTCTGTCCAATGACACAACTTTGATTTGTTTAATGTGTGTGAATCCTGTCTCTGCTTCAAGAGCACATTTGAATCAGCTGGCAATCAGCAATTCTTCTAGCAAGTCTTTCTTGTTGGTGTTCATGTGTCCCTTCTTCTCCCTGTCACCCTGGCAACTGTGCTCGAGAGGAAGCCGCCTCCATATATGGTCACCCAGGAAGTGTGGCTCAGTGCATCATTTTCTTTGTGTGTGTGTGTGTGTGTGTGTGTGTGTGTGTGTGTGTGCGCGCAGACGAGGTGATTCTAAATCACTATACAGTCTTCGTAGAGGGGGAGATGGTTCTTTGTGTGTTTTTGTGAGTGCAGATATTCCCGTAGGATTTAGTCCCATTATCTTTTCTCATTGGGGCTGTTGGTGACTCCTTTGCGATCAAAACGCCAGCTTGTTGTGACTGCAACTAATTAAGTCCAGCTTATGTGTAAAAGCAGGTGATTGTCTTAATGCTCCAGGAGTGAGCACCTAATGAGTTTGCTATTAAGAAAAGGAAAGAGATTCCAAAACATGTCTCACTTGGAATGGACCATACACTGTAAATCATTGCTGATATTAAACATCATAAAAGGGTAATAACAATTTTGGACCTGTTTCTGGCCCCGTGCTTTCAATTTGTCGTGCATATGTCAGACAGGATTCCTTTCCTGAGTGTACCAAATCACAGGCCACTCACTTATTTAAAAATGTGTTTATGCACAGCATGGCTCTACAGTAACTAGTGTAATACAGTACATTTAAGTCGATCCATATTTCATGTCATCATTTTTGGTTTGGTATTACACGCAAAAAGCATGTTTTCTTTTTAAATGCATAGTTTCAATTTATAATTCAATTTTAATTTATAATATTGCACTCACAAAGCCATTTTAGTTGTATACCCAGTAGTCCCATTTGTACCAAACGCAATCCTCTCATGGCTAGGCGTTGATTATCTTTCGTCTCTGAGCTGCCTCTCAAACAAAATGCACAATGGAAAACGTATTTATTCTCCTAATAATACACGCGCGGTTTAACGTGAGGAGGTGCCGTACAGCAGCATGTCACTGCGCCATGTTAAATTTCACGGATCCCCATTGGACACCCACCACTTTGTAAAACATGGATCCACCCTTCCTTAACTGCCGGAGATTTTGGCAGACAAGAGAGGAATGAAAGAATCTGCTGCTTCCCCTTAATTACCTGAGACGGCTGTGAGACTCGCTACCATGATACTGCTGTGTATAGTGTGTGAGGAAGGCAACCAGTGGGAAGTGTCCGCGTGCACGATAATATCTCTGTGTCCGTGCCGTCCAACACATTCAAGAGCGAGAGAGTGTGAGAGAGACAGAGAGACAGAGAGACAGAGCAAGAGAGAGAGACAGAGAGAGACCTGAATGGGTGTTTTGAGTTTGTTTGGAGAAGGGGGACTGGGATGAGGCAGGAGCCGGCTCTCTGACGTCAATGGACTGTTCCCTGGGCAATATGCCAGCCTAAGTGTGTTTGTCTCTATGTCTCTCACTGTGTGTGTGTGTGTGTGTGTGTGTGTGTGGGATGGGGGGGTCTTTCACGCAGTGGTCCACTCTCCAATCATGACCTGCACACCAAGGTTGAGGTCTTTTGACGACACGGACAGGGGACAGCTGCCACAGCAGGCCCAATTCTTCCTAGTTCTCCGCTGTATGTTGTGCAAAAATCTCTCTCTGTCTTCAACTACTGTCTCGATCTCTCCGGTCTTACTGACTGAAGCGCGCTGCGGTTTCGTGTCAGGGCTCAACGCACATATTTTATTGCATGGATCTCAACCACAATAATCTCGTAGATAAAGCGTTCACTTTAACAGCCCTTCTTTCGTCCCCTCTTTTCTCCGCTTGCTGAAGTTATTTTGGTCCTGACTTCTTCTAAAATGTGTAAACAAGAATTTAATGTAAGATTAATCCCAAACAACATTCAGCAAAACCATCAGGATTTAAAATAATCCTCGTCGAACAATCACAATCTTATTCCCAATTTTCACATAGATGAAACATTTTAGCGCGTGTTTTGACGATAATGTTAAAGTTCAATCAATATAGAGATGCTTGTTTACCAAATTAGGTAAATTAAATAAATGTACAAACCAGGGCCTACGTCAGGGCTTATAAGTAGAAAAGAGGGGGAGACCGTTTCAGCTGCTTTGTGTTCCTTCGTAAGAAGTTCTATTGTTTGCTAGTTAGCGAGTTAAAAGGTAAGTTTGTTAGCAATTGAATGAAGCAATATTGGCAAATAGTAGAACAAAAAAAAGTTTTAGCTCCATCACAGTTTCTTACCTGAACGGGTATCTTGAGAGAATGGTAAAACTCAACCGGGTTCGAGTGTCTCTTAGACCTCCACCCCTTCAATTCCCCTCTTTTCGTCTCCTAGATCATGTCCAAGCCCGGTGATCAGGTGTCGGCCGCGAGCTCCAGCGCCTCGGGGCCGGCCAGGCAGCACCAGAGTCACCCTGAGGAGACGGAGGAGGAACTCAGGGAGCACCAGGGGCTCTCTCTTTCATCCTTGTCGGCCTCCTCTTCTGCGTCGGCGCAGGATGCGGGGCCCTCTGCGAGGGCTGGTCATCAAGCAGGAGCCCCCGGACCCCCAGGAGCAGCAGCAGGAGGAGAGGGAGAAGAGGGAGAGACTGGTTGAGCAGGACTTCCTGTTCCGACAGGTAAGGGAAGAGGAGGCATGTGGGAGTGGGAGGAGAAGACAATGCTAAGTGGGAACAGCAGGACGAGGAAAAGCAATAAAAATAACAGGAGGAGGAGAGACTGCGAGTGAATGATGGACAGTGTTGAACTAGAGTCAGTTGAAATGAAGACTACACAAATTGAATCTTCTTTTCAGACTTTCCTGAGTCAAAATAGAAAGAAGGAAGATGAAACTGATTTGAATTTTGGCATCAAATCCCTCCCCGGTAACGTCATCTCGTCATGTGTACGTATTACCATTAATAATGACTCTTCTTTTGTTGGCACAATGTTAGCTTTTTTTTCTTCCACGGAAAACAAATGATCAACAGTAACAGATGCAGCTAGTGACAAACTAAAACATTTCCATTCTGCCCACCTGATTGTTCCCTTAATGTTCTAGATACATAGATAGTTATAGTAGAACTCAGTACCACACAGTAGTAGAGTAGTGTGTTTTTATTTTCATGAATGGCTTAGGGCTGTTGAACCTCCTCCACACTTTTTCCCGAGCAGTTTCACATGGACAAGCTTTCAAAACATAATGTTCTGCACAAAGAAATCCTTCCTCTATATTTTATTTCTCTTGCACAGACTTAATTTGCAGGTCTCTGCATTGCAAACACGCACACATACACGTTCGCAGCCATTCCCAGTCGGGACAATGTGTCCTCATCTGTCCAGCCGATCCCTGCTGTCCAAATTCAATCAGGCACTGCCATCACGGTCGCCATGGCGCTGGATGTAAGCAGACACAGTTGTTCAACGGGATTGCTCGCAGAGACTCTTTTGGAGTGAAAACGATCAGACCTGTCACCCAAGTTTCGGAGTTCCTAAATTAGACACTTTTCAGATGAAATAACCTTATAAGACATAAGCATAAACCCCCATTTTGCTGTGCAGTTGCAGCGCTAGGTTGTTTCTTTTTCAGCTGAATGCTCACATAAATGATTCGGTATGGTAATGTGGGATTCTTAGTTGTGTGGCTGTCATGCGCTGCACTGCACAGACAGAAAACCCCCCACATGTCTCTGTGTAACACATGCTCAACTCTATGCCCGCGGCATACAGCAGCTTGGCATTTGCAAGGATCTAGTGCCACCCTCTGGAAGGGGGGAGACATTGCGGCCTATCAGTCACACAGCACATGTCCCTCTGTGTTTGTGTGCGTGTGTGTAAGCAGCAAGCTCTGCTATTAGAGCAGCAGCGGATCCACCAGCTGAGGAACTACCAAGCCTCCATGGAAGCAGCCGGGTTGTCGGTGAGCTTCGCCGCACACCGTCCCCTCTCCAGAGCCCAGTCGTCCCCAGCCTCCGCCTCCTTCCCCATGGTGGTTCAGGAGCCGCCCGCCAAGCCCCGATTCACAACAGGTGCGCGCAAAAATAATAATGATGTGGCTCTAACGCCTAACACGCAGCATCCAGCATGTACTCTGCTTTTTTACTGGTGTGTGTGTATGTTGCTCTTGGAGGTCCATTGTAAAGAAGCGCGGGCAAACAACAATCATAAACACACTGTAATCCTGCTGATTGCAGGTTGGAGGCAAACCGCAACACAGCGGCTGTTTATATGCTAGGCTGTTGCTAGGTATTGTGAGCCCTGTGACGCCCTACGCCACAACAGGTGTAATTTACTCTATAGAGTCATCTTATCTCTCTGGACCCTCTCAGCGTGACTGTTGTTGTTGTTGATGGTGAAGCAGGTGCAACATATAATCACATCATGAGACTTTAACCATGCGATTACAGGAATCCTGTCGCCACAACTGTTGCTGCCCTCGTTGTCGAAGCTATACAAATGAGTATACGGTGTGTGTATTGTTCCAGGCCTGGTGTATGACTCTTTGATGCAGAAGCACCAGTGTATGTGCGGCAACACCACCAGCCACCCAGAGCACGCTGGACGAATCCAGAGTATCTGGTCCCGCCTACAAGAAACTGGCCTCAGGTCGCACTGCGAGGTAAGGCCAGTTACGCTTCACCTCAATAGATTTTAAAGGGAAGGGTCTCCATCTTCTCCATACGAGACGTCTGATCAGTGTTGAGATGCGGTGGTATATAGATCAAATTGCAATAAAACCAATAAACAATATAATTGAATGGTCCTGTCCTGAAGCTACAGTGAGACAAGAATTACCAATAAAAGTCCTTATTTGAGCTTAGCACCTACAGTTAGCATCGTGGTTTTTGTGCCATTGCCAATTCGTAAACATTTTATTGATAAGAAAAGCTTTGTTAATCCCCAGAGGGGAAACATGTTTGCTGCCAAAAACTATTTCTTAAGATCTAAAAAGCATAATTAAAAATGTTCTTTAGAAATTGTAATAGCTGCTGGGATAAAGGACGCCGATGAGGCCTCCTGAACCGCTCACCGAACCAGCTTCTGAGTCCATCAAAAACAAGATGATTGATGGCCTTCAAAATAAGCAATGCTTCTCTTTTCGATAATGTCTGGGGTACGGTCACTGAGCCAGTCTTTCTTTCCCTGCTATTGATCCTGTTTTTGTCATCCGTGGTTAATGCAGCATAGAAGAGGCCTCCTTCAGGCCTCACAATAAGACATTTGATTTATTTCCTCTCAGTGTAAACCTGTTACACGTACAGTACAGGTTGCTTCAATGACCAAAAGGGGGCAGTGCTTAGCTATTTTCTATTGACACCTGGCTTTACCGATGAAAAGATATTTGGCTTATATTGCATTTAAATGAACCACTTTCACCTCCTAAACTTTAGTTACTGTACAAACACAGACACCATGTGCCTCAATATTCGCTGTACCTCTTTATGAGGGCGGGACTTGTCCCCCAATCGTCTTTGATTACTAGAACAGTTTGGATTGTGAGCCCGTATTTCTAACCGAATCCGTAACTTTCTCTGTCTTTGCCTCACCTCTTCACATGGCCGTCTCCTCCTCTTTCCTTCTTTGTGACCAGTGTATCCGTGGGAGGAAGGCCTCGCTGGAGGAGCTACAGACGGTCCACTCTGAAGCCCACGTCCTGCTTTACGGAACCAACCCGCTGCGGCAGAAACTGGACTGTAAGACATGCACATACAAGCACACAAGATGCATTTACACACTCGGTCTAAACATGAACCCATCTGGCAGCAACTGTATAGATTTCAAGGCGAACTGACTGCCAGACATGCTGCTGTCTTAACTAGCCTGCTGAAAACTGACATAAATGAACGGTGCGATACACAGTACAGTGTTTCACGTTATTTCACAAAAAGGCTACATGCACAATGAGCCACTGCAAAAATCAATCTGCATGCATACATGCAACACAAAGTATCGGGGTGTCCTTTTGAGCAGACTAAAGCTCAGAATAAGTCCCCCCCTTGAATGCCATGAATCTGCAGCGTCTGTGGAAGGAATCTGCTTTAATGCTTAAACAAAAGGTCCGATCTCATAAAGTCCTGGAGGTGTTACGATAAGGTGAGGAACTGCTGAAGCTTGTTAACTGGAAGTCGCACAGGCTGCTTTGTCACTTACGTCTGGCCTTTCTGGCTCAAAGTGCAGGTGTAGCCGAGGCATTCTCATTTTGTGTGGGTGTGTGTGTATGTGTGCACGCCCCCAAAAGTTAAGGGGCAAACCCCAGTGGTCATCTTAGCTTTCATTCCAGTGGAGACATAAATTCCCCTTATTATTACTGCTTACACAGGAGAATTCCCAGATCATCCTGTGGAAGGGTTCAGCACACACACAAAAATGGAAATGGAGAAGAAGGAAAGGGAAATGCAAACTCTTTTAAAACCATTCCGAGACATTAGATAAAATATCTGGTTTGGGTTTGTATCTTGTTGTCAGATACTGTTGAATGATTCGGGCAGCAAGGTAAGACCTGGACCAGCAAGTTTTCTGACAAAGTGAAAAGTTCTCTTACTCTATTTCCATTTTCTAAGACAACACAGAACACTTTCTTGCCTAAAATCTTGATTCAGTGAGCGGGTTTAATTATCAGGGCAACGAGATACTCTTCCCCTTCACCTCGCCCAATCAAAGCATGCCCTTGTATACTCTACCTTTCAGATTAGGTCAAAGGGCCAAATGCACAGTTTCTCAGGGTCATGCACCCGGTCTGTGCCTGTGAGTCCAGACAGTTACCTCTTCACCTCCTTTCTCTATTTCCACGTTACGGGCTCTGATTGCACATTTGTGTGTGTCTGCCTCAGGTTCAGTGAGTCCCATGTTTGTGAGGTTACCGTGCGGAGGCATAGGGGTAAGTCACCTATTTATTTTTCTTTCTTCAAATATGCAGTCGGTAATGAAGTTTCAGTAATTTTTTGTGCTTGCTATAACTTAAATTTCAAGCGTTGGTCACGCTTATTCAGTGGAAAATTGGTGTAATGGACCGTTAGGTGCTTTTACAACACCGTGCTAATCTAATCAATATCCCAAGCTGCACGGAAATAAACAAGCATAGTTTCAGCATCATCAACCCGCAGTATAATAGCTGGGTTCCCCTTCGCCCACTCGCTCTCTCTGCCCCCTGCCTAAATAATGGTCCCATTTGTTCTTGTTCCACCGAACACACACACACACACACACACACGCACACAAAAGGCCCTCAAGGACCAGAGGCAACAAAAGCTGTTGCTTGCCTTTCTGCAGTGTTAATAATTGTAACCAGATGTTTTCAGCATACAAGCTCTGTGTGTGCGTGTGTGCGTGCTCTTGTTTGTGTGTGTAGCAGTGTGTTTAGGGATGTTTTGTGCTAAGGCAATGATGTAGATGGCTTCTCCGAGCTGGAAGTGCTGTCTTTTGAAATGGATACGCTGGAGCAGTCTCGCGTGCACCTGTAGGTGTGTGTGTGTGTGTGTGTGTGTGTGTGTGTGTGTGTGCATGCACGTGTGTATGCACGTGTGTCGCTGTTGACTCCGGGACAAAGGTTGAGGATTTCAAAAGGCTAATCAACCTACAGCAACATATTCCTTTTACATAACAATTATGCATCCCCATATCTTGCATGTTACCCCCCCCCCTCTTTCATTCCCTCCCTTGGGGGTTACTGCTGCAGTGGTGGGAACAAGAAGAGCCCGAGCTCCGCTCTGCTCTTTATAATGGCAAATGGGGCTAAATTGTTGTCTTCCTGTCATGCACACACATAGAAGTCCCACACACGCACACACACATTTACAGAGGAAGGGGGTTGAAATTAGGCTGTCAGCCTGTGGGGAACCATCATTCAGTCATACCAGCACGCTCCCGCTTTTTTCTGCCTCCTACACACACACACACACACAAACACACATACACACACACACACACACACACCTTCCCTCTCCTTTTTCCCTGTCAAATCGCGCTTCCCCACTTCTGTCTTGAGGCGAAAAGCTAACATCAACATGGCAAACAATAAACCGCCCAGTCTGCACATGCTGCTTCAGAGCAGCATCTGTTCATTAACCCGACGTATGCGCTTCGCTTTCCCATCCACTCACTCCTCTTAGACGCCGTCTTGTTCGCAACGCGGTGTCTTCCTCTCTTTCTCTTTCCGTTCACGTTCTGCTGCCTCGCTCCTCATTCCCCCCTCACTCCCTCCATCTAAGTATCAGTCCTGCACTGGCCATCCAGTCGCTTAACACTGACCAAAAGGCCGTCGGCACAGAGCGAGTCCCTCACAGCGGCCGACTGGCGGGTCAACGGTTTTTTTCCCAGCGCTCTGGCACCGGCCGCTCCGCACATGTGTGTCCAGTTCAAACACATCGACACGCAAACCTTCTTGTTCTTCTTTTCATCTGCCAGCTTCTCCTCTCTGTGTTTATCACGTGCTCCATCTGCCCGCAGTATCTGCCATGCCTGATGGAGGGTGTGTATATTATCCTGTGCGCCGCCCCGCTTGCAATCAATCACATAGACTATTGAGGTCCGCTGAGCTTGTGTGCGTGAGCGCGAGCGTGGATGTACTGTTGTGATTGGGGCTGAGCAGGCTTAATCTGGCGTGACCACTGACTGGTGTCTGAACTTACTCCACAAACACACAAATACTCATAAAATGTGAAAAATAAATGAGTAACTCTCGGCTTTCCCTCATTTCCACGTTATGCTGTTTTAGATATTTAATCCAAGACTCCATATCTGACGTACTAAACACATTTAATTGACATTTACCAGTATATTTGTCAACTTTTGGCAATTTCTTTTGTTCAAAGCTGGTCATGACTTGATACTAAATTACAATGAATGTTGTGATGATGTTTTGCTTTTATGTACTGATGAACACAGAGCTTGCTATAATAATGTGTATGATTAAGTTTCTAAATACGTCTTACTGCCTCAGAGACTTTCTTGCTTCTGGTCCATGTCCGTGAGAACGTCCCAGCTCTCCCTAAATTGCCACTTTCAAAAATTAACTTTGATGTGAAATGACATAGCTAAATGAATTCAAATGTCCTCTCGATGTAACAATGGCTGTCACGCTGAACTGCTGCGAAGCACAACATCAGATGCCCCTCAATCGATGAAAAACAGCATGAGAGTTTTTGCCTTTTTAAATGACACGTGCCTCCATGTGTGCGTCCGTGTTTGCAGGTGGACAACGACACCATTTGGAACGAGGTCCATTCATCCAGTGCGGCTCGTCTGGCCGTCGGCTCGGTGGTGGAGCTGGTGTTCAAAGTAGCATCGGGGGAGCTGAAGGTCAGTTCGGATACTTTGCTGAGCCAAATCAGCAGCAAAGACGTTGCTGTTTGCGGGCCTTTAATCGCAGGGACTAAAGGCGTTTGATAATAGCAACGCAAACAATGAGATGGAGCAAACTCCAAACACGTGACTAGCACCGGGTGGGGCTGGATTGGAGTCGATAATGGATCACACAAAACCTGTACTACTCGCTCACACCTCAAGAAAGGAGAAAGCTCATGCCAGAACCCTCCACCTCGAAGTCTCGTTAGCACCTCCCAGACAGACATCCCCACCCCCGTCACGCTTTGCCCACCAGCCAGCCTTCCTGTGTCTGTGGCGATGTCTGCTCACCGTTTGAACCCAGCAGGGAGGCCCGGCTCACGGGCACTGCAAACGCCAGCAGTGCCCAATAACAGCCCTGTTTTATGGGCATTACCCCACAGCCACCTGCAGAGCAGCTGACGCACTTAGCGTTAGCCTAGCACCGGCATGCCACAGACTAATGACGTTCCTGTGAGACAGTAGCGCGCCAGATTTTGGACTGTATGTGCTTTTATTCGTTTTCATTTCTCTACATATGGGCAGGATTACTACAAAGACATTTTTTGTGTAAAATGTTGAGAACTTTGTATGGTTGGGAAAATCAAAGCATAAGAGGAAAATCTAAATGGATTGCACACCTCATGCTGTGGTTTTGTTGTCTGAACCTAACCTGCTGTGAAGACAGCAGTTTATTTTAAAAAAGACACCCTTTATGTAGCAGGTGGAAAGTCTCTGCCGCTGGACGGGACCTACGAGCGGCATTGTGTGGAGAATAGCACCAAGCTTCAGTATCTGCCGGACTGGGAATGTGTTGGAATAATATAGGGTTAAAGTTCACATGTATTGACTTGCCCTCAGCCTAACCTGATCTTAACACATACATGCACATATGCACACACACACACACACACACACACAGATGGGCTTCTGAACTCCACGAAATGACACGACTCAATCCCTCCCACACACTCCCACGTGGCTGTCTCTCCATCTGTTGCTCCACCCAAATCTATTGTTATTTTTCCTCTTCATACGGACACAACTGACTGTCCCTTTGCCTCTCGCACACCCATGTACATGCTGTATTATGCAGAGTTTCCTAAAAAAGCAGCTGAGACGGTTGTCTCTGCATTAAACTCCTGGCTGGCTGCTAATCCACAGCAGCTGACTCAACATCATTAGTCGGGCTCGCCTCGCTCTACATCAGCCCGAACATCTATCTAATGTCCCCTCATAGCAGTGGCAGGCCCCAAAAACAGTTGCAGGTCCCGCAGGTCCCAGCCTTAACAGAGCTTCCCTTACTGATCCCATGTAAGCATCTGTTTTTCGGTGCGCTGTTTTAAACAAGGCACGAGAATATATATTATATATACTGTATATATATATATATATATTTTTTTAAGGGCTAGTTTGGGTTTGACCGACACACATGGTCGACGTCAGGTCATATATTTAGGTATATAGATTTTTTATTTCAGAATCTGTGATGTCATTCTAAGAGTTCTCAGCCTCTTAGACAGAAATTAAAAGTTCATAGATTGAAGGGTCAGACAACATCCACCTCCGCTGGCCATGAGTGACCTCTGTTTCCTCTGACAGAACGGTTTCGCTGTAGTTCGACCACCTGGACACCACGCTGAGGAGAGCACGCCCATGTAAGTAAATACAAACTCTGACCAGGACAAAGATCAGCTCCAGCCTGGTTCATAACACTTTAATCAACATGCTCCATTCCTTAAGCAGCTTGTCCCTCCAGACAAGTTGGCTCCATATTGTCACTTCAAAGCTTCATCAATGTGTTATTCTCAAAGTGAGATTTACTTTGATAAGACACGTCCAGTATTGTGTTGTTCAATGTTGTTTGTATATTATAATTTCTGCCCTTTTTTCACTGTTCACTTTCAGGGGCTTCTGTTACTTCAACTCGGTTGCCATAGCAGCCAAGCTGCTGCAGCAGAGACTCAATGTCAGCAAAGTCCTCATCGTGGACTGGGTGAGTTTCATGTGTAATTCAGTGGTCTGCTTGTAAATACATCTCCTTATGCAATGGAAACCTAAGTGTTACTGGGTTGAAAAAAGTAAACTCTGTGATTTCAATAATCAGCACACATTCAACACATCGAATAAGTTCAAAATTAGAACTTCATTGATAATACAGCACAATTGTTACAAATGGTATACTGTACATGTTTTACTTATGCTATCTAGGTCAGACACAGTATCTTTAATGAAGAAAAAGTATTTTATGCCAAAGTATTTTTTGTAGACGCTAGCAAGACGTGTCGAGGAGCCCTGCTCCTCAGCCCTTGCTGGTCATGGCCATTTCCAAAAGCCTTTGAAGGACCTTCTCATTTCCTCTCTGTCGGTCACAGGGAACGTTCAGTGTAAAAAACTGGCTGTCATGCCACTAAAGACATCAGCGACGTTTTTAGGACCAGCATTTTAAAGCATTCCCGGAATGTAGACGGTGAGGTCACTCGATTGATCTTGTCTTGCTCGCAAAAGTGAACCTTTTTTGAAGTTGAGGGTTATATTGAATTCTGCTGAGCATCCCTTTTCACAGCAGGCTGCGGCTGACACACCGTCTGGCAGTGTTTCAGTGTCCATGTGTTGAGAGTTGATAACCCTTTTATGCAAAAGTTAAACTTTTGTCAAAATGTTCCAATGTCCTTTTGGTGACAGCCTCTATTATGTCCCCTACTATTAATGACACATCCACCCAAACTCTCTACCACACCCCACTCTTAAGATTTTGCCCCTAACCGCTACCTTTTCTTCCCTGGGATCTTTCCAGGATGTTCACCACGGCAATGGCACCCAGCAGGCCTTCTACGCAGACCCCAACGTCCTCTACCTTTCGCTGCATCGCTACGACGATGGGAACTTCTTCCCCGGCAGCGGAGCGCCCGACGAGGTGGGAAGGAACACTCTCTGTGTCCCTCTCGACCTGCCACCCCTGTTGCACAAAGTAACACCGGGTCATGTTTATGCGTGTTGTAGGTGGGCAGTGGAGCTGGTGTAGGCTTCAACGTCAACATGGCCTTCACTGGAGGACTGGAGCCTCCCATGAGTGATGCAGAGTACCTGGCTGCTTTTAGGTAGGACACTGAATGCGACTGAGCGCCAGGTTTCGTGATGTGTCCCCCTGAAATGACTTAGAGGGAAGAATGTGCCGCTAATAGTTGGAAAAATGATCTATCGAGGCATGTTAAGTAGTTAGAAACCTCCTCTGAATGCTAGGGCTGTTTTTTATTACTTTCTTGAGCTATTTATAACCTCGCCGACACATGCAAAACATAGAAATACTCTACTACCGTGGATTCCCCACAGACCCAGACTCTTTGAAGATGAGCACTGTTTTAAACTTGTTGAAAACACATTCACACTTGCTGTTTCCACTGAACACAGATATATTACAAAAAATATGCAGCACAGGCTGAGTAATCTAGATTTGTAGTACCCAGGTAGATCCCTCTAACCCTTGATCATGCCATAATTCCCATATTGCAGCTCTAGTGTCTTTCAAAGAGGAAAACAGGTTCAAATCTGGTTACTAATGAAAATGATGGAAACGAGACCAAGTGAGAGAGAACGTATGTCGTAGGTTTGTTATCGCTTTAAGCCCTGGCACTATTAAGCAGTTTTGGACTATTCAAACGTCAAAGGACAGCAGCAAACCTTTCCCACACGGACAAAGAATCCTGGTTACAGATAGTCTTGTGTTTATACAAATAGAAGCAGAAAGCTTCAGTTAAAACGCAAAGGTGCACGGACGTGCACAACAGAGAGAAACCGTACAAATGGTCAGAAATGCAGCTTTTACATGCTTACGTGCTTACACATTTACAACCACACGCACCCACAGTCTCTCTCGGCTTTCTTTCAATCTCATTGTTTATCCGTTTGTTGTGGTCCTTTCCTTCCTCCCTATGTCTTTGGGAGGGGATGCGTGCCTCGCTGCCGGCACCGTCCCATTCCTCCGCTGGCCGGTGCCACGTTGCATTTGCTGGGGCTCAAGTCTGAGCCTCCAGAAAAACACAAAGAAAAAAGATAAGAAAATTGGCCCTAATGAAAACCAGAAGCACTCTTCCTATTTCTCTCTCTTCCTCCTCCTTTCACTCCCTCTTCTGCCATGAACTTGGAAAGACGAGAGAGGAGGAGAATTAAACTTAATTCAAAACAGCTCTCTGCAGCGCCAGATGACAGGGCTTTGAAGTGGAAGTGTGCGTGTGTGAGTTTTTTGCTCTCTCCCGCTCTCCTTTTTTCTTTTTTTTTGTATGAACGAGGAAGGAATCCTTGAAACTCTGGAGTTTAACCTTTTGTTAACGGGTGTGATGAACACTGCTCCCTCTGAAGGAGTCTATACTCCGTGTTACCTCTCCAGTAAGAACTGCTCAAACGCTAGGAAATATCTGGAAAAGGAAATTATCCATCGGCAATTTTGGAAGCTTGTTTTTGAAATTGAAAAGTTGAACTCAGGTTTCTTTTTATTTGACTGATAATATATTTGCCAAAATGGAATTTTTCTTATATTAGATGATTATATTATTAGTCTATTCTACTATATCTTAACAGGAATGAGTGAGAATGACGTTTGTGTCTTGATTGAAGAGGATTAGGATTAGGATTCTCATCCTAATTAGTCTGTCATTATAGTTGACGTAGCATTTTCTTTGCTGAGGTTTCTCAAGTGTGAGAAATAACGCTGATGATGTCAGCCTTGGGGAGATGAGAAGTGTAGGATCCACGGTTTTTTGACCACTGCGCCATCTTTCTAGTCTCACAACCGACATTCTAATAAGCTGATGCTGTCACACATGCACCATGTTGCTATATAAACTAGAGTGTGCACTAAAGGCTTACACAAGTAGCTCACATCACAGTAAGAGTGGTTTTAGTCGCCACCTCTTGACTCACGTTTTTACTGTTCAGTGGTAAACTCCCCTGCCTTAATTAACAGGGAAGCTTTTTCATTTCCGCATGCAAAGTCTCTGATTCACAGATAATTAGTGTTCCCTAAAACCACCGGTTTCCCTTATCCAGTGTGCTAATTGATTCCTGCAGTTTTTTTTATCCCTTAAATGTCTGGATTCCAGGGGGTTTTAAACTGGAAGTGATGACAATTCATAGTTTTCATTGTGACTAAACTGTCTGTTCAAGCTTGGAAGACGGAGTGTGGGGTGCTTAGTACATTTAATATGGGGCCTTTTATGGCCCAAATGACTATGGCTATGGACAAAAGCTATGTGCGCGTTAGTTAGCGTATAAGTAGGTGAAAACAAAGGTAACACCTGGAATAACATCTTAAACTGCAACAAATATCAATTTCCCTTAGCCGAATGGTTATTTCATATAATTATATATACAAGTCTGAGTCAGATATTGAATCATGTTACCATTTTTAGACACTTGCATGTGCCGTGGTGCTAATGTAAAAACTTTTGAGTTTCTATTTAGTCATAGCCTTACTCCTTCGTGTTTTCTTCGTAGACTCCTCCCCCACAAGCTAAGGCTCTGCCCACTCACTTATTGACTCAAACTTTATTTCCCTCTCCTATTCTTGATATTCGTGATCTCACATGACGTTTTCTCCTGAAATATTGCCAGATGCACGATAACACACAGTGACCCACACACTCAGGGTGTCCTTTCTTCCTGAGACTACCAGGAAGCTCTGAATACTACCTCCCGCCTCTCCCTCGGACAGCTGTGTGTACGTATGGGTGTTGTGGAGTGGCGGGGGTTGTGGTTTGTGCAGTTTAGGGTTATAATTTGGTGGCGAACGATAGCTAGAAAAAACAGTGGCCTCCGGAGTTCAGGGCACGCTGCTTCCCCACAGCCAGAAAACCATCCCCGTGTTCAGCAAAGTACAGAGGACCTACGACGGAACCCTGTGGTACTCCGTCACTCGCAGACCTCACGAAAACACTGCTTGCCCGAATATCCCAGACCGCCAGAAAATTTGTCTGCACTCAGAGTAAACCTAAGAGAACCACTTGTTTTGCCATCTGGGTAGTCTATAACTGTTTATGAACTGCGTCCTAAACCAGATTACTATGAACTGTTGTGCGATATATTCTCAAATGTCATTAACAGTGCCAACGCTAGTTCAGTGATCACTCTGTGTGGCTGATTCCTAATTAATAGTTTCCTTTACAGAAACCCAAACCAAATACAGAAAACCAAACGTAAACACTTTACCCAAGGAGGAGGCGTAACAATATGAAAATTAAGAATTTAAACTTTCCATACCGGCAGAGATGCAAATTTGCAACAGCTGCCCTCATTTTACAGTAAAAGTATCAAAAAAGATGTGTGAACCAGCAACAGGGATTTACCCTGTGCTGTCTCTCTGATCTAAATGGTCGTGCTTCTGTTTGTACTGTAAGCTGCTTTCTTGAGTTTAATTTTAATAAAGTATGTGGGAGTAATTGTGAAAAGTTCAAAAATATTTGAATTGATAAAAAAAGAAAATACTGCGAGTGCAGTACAGTCTTTAAAGCTATTAAATGAATTGTGTTTTTCAAAGTAATGTTTGCCTTACCTGACTTATAATTGAATACTTTTCCTTCAACTGAAGAAAAAAAATGAAATAGTGTAATGTGGTCTAAGATAATGTGTCTTCGAAAAACACAAACCTTTTCTAACGCGGTCGCCATACAAACCCTGACTGGATTTTCCAGCCACAAGTTGCAGTGAATCATTACATTAGCCAACTGTCGGATGTACAGTTTGTGCATGGCACATCGCCTACAAGCACGCCGCCCCCACCAGCTGTGTGTAAAAGGAGGTTGTACACAAACAGGCCTTGTTGACCACACCCATCCAGCATTAGAATCACCCTGCAAAATTAACACACACACACGCACACGCTATTATATCTATCTTTCCGTTTCCCCTTTTCACTATGTTCTAGTGTATTGCTGCCTATTGCTTCCTCCAAATTTCCAAACTTCTTTCCACTTCAAGAAGTGTAGGCTATAATTTTCTCTGCCACACACATACTGTATATACAACTCATTAGGTGGATGTTTGCTTTGAAAACCATAAAAGGGAGCAAATGCCATAAAACTTAACTGCAGTGGAGACTATCTGCTGGTTGCAGCATATAACAATCATCACAACAAGGATACTGATGGTAAAGGCATACCTCTATGTCCAAATTTTTAATAGTTCTCCTAAATACATTACATTCTATTTTCCCCTTTTATTCACCACTATGTATTTAGCTTGTCAGCAACAAGACAATTATACTTCTTTAAGCACAATTATGAATCATTCTGCAGGAAATAATGATAGTGTAAAATATATTTTATGATGAAGTACCCTCAATGCTCCACTGGTTGTTCCTCTCGAGTCTAAACAGACTAAGCAAACAGACTTTGACACAGTGAAATGTAATGGAAACACAGTATTTATATAAATTGTTTATACAAAATCATCTTTTCAAATCTTGAAAACCTGCCTCTATGGTTGTCATTTGTCTTTTGAATGGGTTGAGCAGTAGTGGCAATATAAAGTCAATGCTTTTTGGAGCAGTTCATGTTTGATTGATACCAAGTCATCCTGTCATCCAGTCAGCCCATTAAATAGATATCACTGTTGCAGCTGCAAGAATCTCCGTTGGTGAAACTCAGCATTACTTTTTGAAATTTCTGCTTCTGAAAGATGTTACTCAATGGGATAAACTGTGGCCCAATCTCAATCTCAATCTTCACACTCACTGACTGGAGGTGCGCTTCTCCAAATTCCGTGAGGTCCGGCCCACTGTCAATGTTTTTTAGGGTTCTCTGGTAGACATTTCGAGCCCATTTCGGAAACGGTCTGGATTATTCTGCATTTCTTCGGACTTCGGGAAGAGAATTTTCTAGAATTCATAGCAGGGGAACATGTAGACATAAGAAAGTGTAAACAAAGAGGAAGGTGTTGCCTGGAGTATTATTACATTTACTCAGAAACACACATACAATTAGAAGAATGGAAGAGATTATAATACACAGATTTAGCTTTGTAATCTAAGCCGTTTTGATAATAACATGTAAATAGATTACTTTAAATGACCTCTCATCTAGAGAGGAAAGAGCCAGGAAGATGATTAGATCAGGGAGTTGTCATGGTAACACAATATGTTGCAGAAAAGTGCTATACGGTATTTACATGATCTCAAGCCTCCTAACAATTTATCAAGTGATGTCAGTGAGTCCCTGAGGGTTCAGGGTCTAAGGCCTTAGGAAGGTATTTGGTCTCAACCTCACCCAGTGTGTGTTTGAGACATTAATATTGTGTACTTCAGTTTCTTTTCTTTTTTACTTACATACTGTTGCATGGGTTATGCATTCAATGTACCACGTCAAAACAGTACACCATTACACCTTTTATTTGTGTATCTCTTGTGCAGATAATTAAGTGTCAGAGTTGCCAGAAAAGCATGCGTTCTTGTACACGGCAAAGTGTAATTGGAGTTTTTTTACAAACTGCATTGGAAATACTTTTGGGACATTCGGAATCTCTTTCTGGAATACTTAATATTCCAAAATCAATCTCTTTTTTTTTCTGGCCGTCCTTTAGGAGGGCAGCCAGCAAAAAGGAAAAAAACAATTCATGCATTCACTTGTTCAGAAACGAAGTGTCCTATTTACACTAAAGCCACAATTATTGTTTTTCCTTAGGACGGTGGTTATGCCTATTGCCAACGAGTTCGCCCCAGACGTGGTTCTGGTATCCTCAGGCTTCGATGCGGTGGATGGACATGCCCCCCCCCTGGGAGGATACAAGCTGACAGCCAAATGTAAGTGCTGACCACAGTTATCTATGCTAATCTTTCTAATTCTTAAGACTTTTTATATACATAAAAATATCCTTGTCCTTCCTAGTCTCACTCAATTTAACGCTCACATGTCCTGCCTGTGCAGCGCAGCAGAGCCTACAAGCAGCAGCGCACAAACACACGCCGCTGTTTATTTTGTGCCTCCGACTTGCGCATTCATAACGAGACCTTGGCGTGCCAGCACAGACATTTTCTAAAACCATCCCGCAGATCTGAAATAAGACCAGGGGTCTTGGTTGGCTGATATGGCTGGTTATAGAGGATTGCAGGAAGAGGGGGATATCGGGAGAATTTAGGGGAAAAGAAAGTATTCCTGAATGCATATATTGAAAAACTCCTCTCATCCCGAGAGCAAAAGATCAGAGACTGACCGAGCCTAAACGCAAAGCCTCACTTATTAAAATTAAACCTGGCTCTTATTATGGCTTGTTTTTTGGCCCCTGGTAAATCCACAGAGTGCTTTCTTCCCCCCTTTCCCTTCCTGACGCAGTCACCCCCCTTTTCTCCATTTTTTTCTTTGATCAATATCCAAAAAGGAAGTGCGAGCTTGAACACACTGCTCCCCCGTCTCAATCTTTTCCTCCGTGTCCAGGCTTCGGCTACCTGACCAGGCAGCTGATGGCTCTGGCAGGCGGTCGGTTGGTGCTTGCCCTGGAGGGAGGTCACGACCTCACGGCCATATGTGATGCCTCCGAAGCCTGCGTCTCTGCTCTGCTTGGCAACGAGGTAAGAGGAGAGCCGAGATGTGGCAGGGAACATTCACCAGCAGAAACAACCTTGAGCAATGCTTGAGTACGCCTGTGGCTGGTGTTTACCAGGGGAATTATGTATACAACAACAAAATGATGACCTGGTTAGTCTTGGCTAAAATTGGCATATTATCGTAATTTTTGCAATATAGTATACAGGAGAAGTCTGTTCTGATAATGACCCTAAATAACACCAAATTAGTCTATTTTTGAGTGAACATCTGGAGCAGATGAAGAGCATCTGGTTTATTTGTGTTGTCAGTGTGAAAAGGGGATGGTGAAAAAGGGATGGTTCAGGTGTTTTGAACTGCGTCTTTTGACACAGTAATCTGTAATAATTGTATTACATATGGGGCAGCCGCAAACCAACTCTTTTATTAGGTTTCCTGTCCATTGCTACATTGCTTTGCTCCCGCCATCGTACGCTTTTCTGCTTCACCAAACTGGAGGTGTGCACACCGCATCTACCGAAGGTAGACAAGTGTCTCCAACCCACTTCAAAACAAGTTTGCAACAGTGAGACTTTGTGCCCACGGACTACGGAACTCCCAGGATGGTCAAATAAAATTCTGTCCTTGAATTAACTATTAAACAATTACTTAATCTGCCAAACAAGTGCAGCAGAATGATCAAATGGCCTTTACACACCGGATGCAGTTAATAATACTCGACACGCTCGTATGTGGAGGAACCCCTAACAAAAGTACTCTAACCATCCAGAAAGGACGCCAAAGGACGCCAAAGCAGCACACGTGCGCGCTCTCCTCTCTCTCTCTCCCCTCCCTCCACATGAGAGGGAGATGATTTCCAAGCAGAAGGTTAATAGTGGGAGTGCGTAGGTTAGGCCGAGGAACTGAACAAACATTGTTGCTCTGTGATTCATGGCGCGCAACAGGATAGCAACTCCTCACACAATCACACCCGCCAACCCTCGGAGAGGCTGGAGTGCTTTTTTGGACAAGCTGCTCAGTCCCCTTATCCCCCGCACCGCCAAATAATGTGTCAAGATATCCCGGAGCATTTATTTTTAGAGGACAACTGAATTGTCGCACTGAATGAAGATTATAGAGCTTTGGAAGAGAAGAAGGTGTAAATGTCTTCTGCACAAGGTGAAAGCACTCTGCACACTTGTCTGTGAAGTCCACTGCTGGCATGTTGCTGTTTTGCTTACAATCCACTTAATCCCTGACCAGGTCAAAAACTACACATGTGCTTGGAGGCCCTAAAGCCAGAGTAAATGGCTTTTTCATTCCCTTGATTTTGGGAACTTAAACCTTGCTTCTACTTGTGTGTTTGTTTCTATAGGTATATTTTGTGGGATCAGCTGTGCGACAGGATCTCTCACCTTGCTCATTGTGATTTGTCGGGATGTCCCCGAACAGAAACGTTCTTTGAACACTCAAACACAAAATCCTAGGTCGAGTAGTCTAGCCAAACGCGCGGAACCGGTAGCGCTAGAACAATTCTAGGAACCACTGGAGAGCTCGGCAATAACACACAAGACAGTGTAAGTGTGGGGACCTAAATAGTGAGGGACTAATGAGGGAAAGGGCTGCAGGTGAGAAGGGCACGAGGATCAGGTGAGAGATGATCTGGTGTGAATGACAGGAGAGTTTATTAAACAAGCAGGCAGGATAAAACTAACAAGGCAGGGAATTTGCGATAAGTAGATTTAATCAACAACATCTTTCAATGTTTCTCCCCAAAGAAAGACACAAAAGTATCACTTTACATTTTGTGTCGAGAAATATCTCCACAGATTTCTTTGGAATAAGTAATTCAGCATGACAAAAAATCTTAAAAGGAGGACTAATCAACTAAAGAAATTTGACCCAAATAGCAGATTACTGAACTGATGGGAAACGAGAGTGAAGTGCTGATGTTAGGATTACATTCCTAACTATATTTATTGCGGTCTATGTGATCCCACAAGATGTGCTTTTTATTCTCGGGGGCTTCAAAAAACCTTCATGTGTTGTTCTTTCAATTGAAGACAATTGATTGTGAATGACGGATTCAAACTACTGTACCTGCTAAAGCTTTCATCATTTACTCAATGGACATGGTCATATTTCTCATTCGGCACACACCGTACCTTACATGGAATTGAGTGAGACTAGTTGACTAGTTGAGTTGGACCGCATTGTGGACACCCTAATATTAATGAACTGGTGTGGAAACATGAAAAACAGTGGATGGTGCATTTCTTGGGACAATTAAAGCTTGTCGCTGGGCGTGTTGACACGGTGTCGTAAAGGTAGAGCCGCGCTAATTCAGATGTAAGCAGTCTTTGTGTTCATTGAAATGTATCCATCAGGCAAAATTCACTTCATGTCGGTCTTGAATAGGAGTCATCGATTGTATTCGAACTCGCATGATTAGCTGTGAATTTGTGTCAGCCTTGGTGGAGGTGGTATCTGTGCATTCCTGGGCGTCTTGTTCCAGCACTGCCGACAGCGAGAGCTATAAATGAGTTCTTGGAATCGTAAAGAAAAAAAGAAAAACAACTCCATTGTTGGCCCCGTTCCATGTGGATCTTGGAGTCAGAGCTAAACAAACAGAGCAATAACATAAGAACACATTAATAAAAACTCGGTCACTGTGACCAACCAGCGCACTGTTGTGTGGAACAAGAAGAACCATACCGCTGCAGATAGATTTACCGGCACTACAGCAGTGCGGAGCATGAGGAAATGTTATTAACCCTTGAACGTGTCCTCTTAAGAAGAAAGCACTGCTGCGTGCCAAAGCAGGCACACAATACTAACAGCGCTGCTGGGCAAGGTCCCACACGAGATCTAAATACTTGTGCCCACCAATGACTCCAAGTCGTAGAGTAACACTGCCATAACAGCTGGTAAGGATTCGTAAATTCAAGGACACTTGGGCAGGGCGGATGCTTTTAGCTGTCACAGAGGTTAGAACTCAGGACTTCCAGCTTGAAGGACGCTCTCGTTACTCACAGCACCGCCCTGCTGCAAAAATAATGAATTAGATCGGGGGGTTGGCTTCTTGGGTTTCAGCCTGCTGAGCGCCGGCCTCAGCAGGAGTTTGGAGGAGGTCACTGGATGGGTGCCACAGGGAGCTGAAAATGTGAAAATAGGCAGGAGGCAGGGAGCGTCAAGTGAATCCGCCCTGCGGGACACCCCTCTCACCCGGGGCCCCCTCATTGGTACACATCTGAAAATGGTTACCCTCACACCTCTTCCAGCGGGGTCAGCCTGGGCCCAGGGATCAGATAATGAAAGGGAAATGGAGTAATCATTTGAAGTAGGAAGGGATGGAGCTATTGTTATGAAGCAGCCTCACACAGAACCGTACCTATGCAGGTCTTCAAAGTCTGGAAAGGAAGGAATTCTTAAATCATAGGATTCTGGATATGCATAATTTGTCCATATTATAGGTGTGAATTTTAAAAAGAGTCAAATTGTCACTCTGGAGATTTCAGCGAACCCTAAACAGAATCAATGAAAGCTATTATGACGAAAGCATTGGAGTAGGAGTTGTGCAGTGCGCCCCACCGGCAGAAGATGACTTTGATAAGTCGACAAACGAGGCAAATTACGACGTGGTTGACTTGGAGTCGTTTCAATGACTTTAGCTGGTTGGCTTTTTGGCAGCGTGTGATGTCAGCTGTTTGAACAAAGGCAAATCGTTCAGTTGTGTGGTGCTTTGATAACCGATAGCAAAGGGGGAAAAAAGAGGCTAAAATGTCCCCGATCAGATCAAACTGGCAGGAAGCAAGTGTTTTTATCATAATCTCAGCGAAGGTCTCTGTAATGGACTCGGAATGTAGCTGGAAAACGTCACTGAAGGATTGAGCTGGAGGGGGATAAAAGGCCAGGCGTTTTTTCTACAATTTCTTTCTTTTTCTTATTTACTGACAATGGCAGGAAACAGCCTCATATGGCAAATGGAATCGGAATGAGAAACAGAAGATATGACCAGTAAATCAAATTTAAGGTCTTTGTAGCATCACCACCAGGTTGACCAACAAGTCTTCAAATCTTCCCAACAGTCGAATGAATTATAGACTTGTGTGAATGTGTCCACTGGTCGGGTTATTTCTAGAAGATGTACTTGAGTTTGTGCATGTGTGCGTGTGTGTGTGTGTGTGTGTGTGTGTGTGTTGTCTGACTGTGAATGGAGCGGATGAGTAGGCTCAGGCATGGGACCACAGCTGGATTGGCTCGTCAGCCGGGCTTTTTTTTATAGAACTTCAAAACTCCCCGAGGGTTTGTATTGTCTGGAACTGTTCAGAACCCAATATGTCACCATAGCTGTAGCATAGATACCATGAAATGTGTCTTGAAATATACTGTAAATGCCAGTAATTATCATTATTTGTTCAACTAGTGTGGACTAGGGTATTATATATATTTAGCTCCAGTACAAAAGTGTTAAACTATAACTATGAATGTTTGAGAAATCGTTGTGTCTATTATTTTGTTAATGCTTTTGTGTGGCATTATAAAGAGGGAGATTTTGGAATCCTAAAGGTCTTCCTTGTACCTACCGTCTCTGTACCTCCAGTTTTTTTTACTGCTTGCTAGTGTGAGATATATATATATATTTTTTTTTTTGGCAGGTTAATGCAAGCTTAGTCATAATGAGCATTAGGTTTCCTTTGAAAGCAGCTCAAATTAGCTGGGAAAGAGAGGGATGGAAATTGCTGAATGGACTTTACAGGCTCTTTACCCCCACCGCTGCAGTGCGTAATAGTGAAGTCTTTTTAGTTAAATAGCTCATGAATGATGCATTGGCAACTAGACCAGTCAACTCTGAACTTGGGACTAATTGATGATTGCTCGCAAACAGATGTAGGCCCGGTTCGAGGCACGGTTGTTAGCAATTATTTGATAAACAACAGGCTAATATGCTAATTGCTACCAGCTGTCAGTGAGGTTACTCGTTCTGTTTGCACTCCAGTTACAGTACGATGCTCGAGTTCACCTGTCCCCCCCCACAGGGCCTGAGCGTTCACCACCAGCACCCGGCTACGAGGCAAAGCCTACACCTATTTTCCCAAATTACCTTTTTTCACAATGCACATCCTTACCATGTTCATTTAGCATAACATAATCAACCGTTTTTTATTGACTGCCAACCTCAGCAGATGGACACAACAGTAAACAATGGGGTCCTTGTGCGCTTTCTTTTGCTGAACAAGTGGATTTCCTCTTTTCCCCGTTGTTTTAGTTATAGCCTCCCTTCTGGAATGTTTTCACCGGGTCACATTCCTCACTCTTGGCTCATGGCTTTCCATCTTGGCCTGTGCCTGGTGCATTGGGCGGCCATGTCACACAGAGAAATAGACTTCCTTAGAAATAAATCAACACGGTGGCAGCGAACCCTTTTTAAAGGGCATTACTCTCTCCGGCTCTCAAGGACTTCTGATGATGTGGAGATGCAGAGGTCCAGGCCCGGCCTCGGCCACAAACTCAAATAAACAGAAATGTCGCCATGGATGATGTGGATGTGTGCTCGTGTATAGTGCAAATGTGTGTCTGTATGTTTGCCATACCTGTCATGTGGGGGCCCCTGGAGTGTCCTGACAAGAGCCATTAAAGTTTATAAGCGTGAGGCCCAGCTGTCAATCAAGCTGACAGGCCGCCCCCCTCCAACCCGGCTCTGTAGTGAACCCAAAGAAACCCCAGAGAACCCCTGACCCTGCTCCGACAGGGAGCTGAGCGTCTCTCCACTCAGGCCCAATCTGAGTAACGTGGACAGGCTGAACCGTCCAGGTCCTCCAGAGCCGACAACTCTGAGCCTCCCAGGTGCGCTTCAGTGTAGCTCTCATAGACATGGTGTGATATGACCGTGAAGCTTCACAATCTTGAGGCAAACAGCAGATTGATCATTAATGTATCCGGAGTGTTCGCTTGCATGTGTTTCCTCGATGCATTTCTTCTAGCATCTTTTTGCTTGGCTAATCTGCATTCCCTGGCGGGTTGATGCCGCTTGCCGGAAGCATCCGCACTTTAGTCAGTCTGAACAGAGCATGACACTACACTAAGTCCCTCCAGTTACATTCAGTTAAAATGGACAGTTAAGCTTCCAGTGCTTTATAGAAAAAGGGGATCATGCCGGACAAAGCAAGGGCTTTGTCATCTAATATCAAACCGAATGCCCAAGCCAATGGAATCAGACTAATGGCTTCCGGACAGGTGTCTTTGGAGCACTATTGGTATCTGACCTTGATATATCCCACATGTTATTTATCAAGACTACCCATTGTGTGTACAAACATACACTCCCATTTTCATTAATAGAAAAATAGGGCGGGTTCTCGAGGGCTGATCATATCTGTTGCAATGAAAAAAAAAGTCTAGGTTTGAATAACTGCATAAATAAACTATTAAACTACACAGCTAAGTCCCGCCTACAAACGCAGACAAAAAACATGAAGAAAATTAGAACATCATTAGCACATAATTTACTAGTGTTAGCACTCACGGTGTATGCTATTGCTAGCTTTGGTGAATAAAAACCTACCCAGCGTGACAGCAACAGTGTATTTCTCTAATCATTACATTGTCCGCTGTCTTATTAATGTGGCGGGTCATTCTAATTCAGTGGTGTGTAGCTTTAGCTTTTGTCTTTATCGGTTCGACCTGCTTGTTGAATTGGTAGGAATTATTTACTTGGATACTCTTGTCGTGGCTGCTTACGTTTTCTTTTTTTCAATATGAATGCAAATCAATGTCATAATCGCAGTGCAAATCATGTCTATGTGCGCTTAAATTGAATATTCACGAGCAAAAGTTCTTCTCGTCCAAGCTATTTGCATGCTCGGAAACTTGCAAGGGTGTTTTTTGCTCGCAAATGTTTAACTTGTGCGCGCGTGGACCTGATTTGCGCTCTCAGATTTGGACATTGATTTGCCTTCATATTCGAATTATAATACAATTATTATTTCTATGGGAATTAGTAGCGGGGGCGGGGCTGAGAGTGTCAGCCAAAAAGCAAATAACCCAAAATAACCCAATTCAAATAGAAGTCTGTCTCTGGGCGCACGCACCTCTGTCCACTTCTCTATGCATAATGCAGCCTGTCGTGCCACTGCAGGATTAAAGTATCCCTCTCCCCAGACTGCCTCTTGATTCCGCCCGCGCCGACCCCTCCCACACACTATTTGTTTTAATTAAAAGAAAACTTCCATTCCTGGCCGAGCAAAACGTACTGGCAACAGCTTTTCCATTTTCTCTCAGGTGCTTTACCCCCAAATATTGGGCCAAACTGTTTTTTCTTCTTTTTCTTTTCCTCTATGTCTCTCAGTCCGTGTTTCTCCGTTGGTCTTTTATGGGGTTGGGTTTGTGGTTAAGCAGAAGAAGGATGCTCGTCGTATATGTCGGAATGTAGAGCTGGATGGGCCTGTTTGACGTAACGGGATGAGAAAGTGTTCGTATGTGCAATTAGCCAAAGGGGAAATTGAATCATCAGAGAATCGGCTTGGAGAGTTTCGTAGGCTTAGCTGTGTTTCCTGAGGCGTGTGAATAAGTATGCACGTATGTTTGTGTGAGCAAGCAGGTTTTCTCTGTGACCACTAGCATGTGTCCCCAAAGTGAGACACAGCACAAAGCACACATTGTAGTTTGTGTCAAAGAGTAGCAATGCTCTCGGGTGAGTGGGAGGAGGTGTGTTCATCCCAGCTCGCTCATCTTAGAGGGATCTGGAGCAGAGCTTCTGAACACCTGTCAGTCACATTCATGAAAACATACCATATTATATTGGGGGGAAAAACAACAACATTTAATGTGCTCTCTTGTGGTTTTGTTCCCATTAAGTAAGTTTTTTGCCCTGAGTCGTTAGATTAAGTGGCCGTACGTTAAGGATCCTTTTGCTGATTATGAACATGACACACGAAGGTCCAATAGGATAGAATAATGAAGTGATGATAGTTGTGACATACAAGCACCACAGAGGCAACAACCACGGGGTGCTTATTCTTTTATTCGTTTCTTTTTTTTTCAGTTGGACCCTATTCCCGAAGAGGTGCTGCAACAGATTCCAAATGCCAACGCCATCCGCTCTATGGAGAAGGTGCTTGAAATACACAGTAAGTGGATTATTTACATCTATTGACATAATCCATCAGATTTTTTAGGTGTTGTTTATCTTATTAAATGATAATTGATTTAGATTTGAGTCGAATGACTCATTTTATATTCTTAGCATTAGTAGATATTAGGTTATTTGTTAAGATTCCACTTGCAAAAGTCCCAGCGTATGATTGGAGGTTCACCCGGTCCTGGTCACTCACAGATAAATACTGGCGCTCGCTGCAGCGCTGCGCCTCCACGCTGGGCTGCTCGCTGAGCGAAGCACTGCGGCGAGACGCGGAGGAGGCCGAGACCGTCTCTGCCATGGCCTCGCTGTCCGTCGCCAACAAGCTCGTTGGAAAAAGGTAGGCAATGATTGTCCTAGTTCCCAATGACCTTCATGTATGGTTGAGGGTGTAATTGAGTCTCTCATTGACCTCCTTTCTAGCAGCTGCAGAGATTAAAGTGGATTTGATGGTTAGTGCTCTGTGGTTGTGTGCTGGTCTTAATGCTACAGTCCTAACATTAGTCTTTGTTTCTCCAGGCCTGAAGAGGAACCCATGGAGGAGGAAGCTACCATGTAAAGGAACATTGTCTTTGCTCTTTATATTTGACAGTGTCCTCAGTCAGTGTCAATAGAAATGGTACTCCCGCGTCTCCCTCCCCTCCCCCCGCCTCACACAGATGGCGCGTTATTGTGGGGGGGAGAGCGCTTGGAGGCGGTGCTTGGAAAACCGGACCACTGAAGACGAGCGATGCATTCGCTGACCGGCAGTGCACAGACTGATCAGTGTGCAGGTGTTGCATTGCCTCTTCAACACCTTGGGTGTGAGAGGAACGACTCAAACACACCACAATGACAACCTCGAGTGCCAGTGCTTTAAAAACACTACACATGATGTACTTTTCAAATGCAAATAAGAAGCGATCCGTCGCCATCTACTCTTCTTATTGTTCTGGTCTTTCTGCGCTTTATCATCACCTCCACACCTTTCATCATGAAACCGCCGGAGCTATTGTGATTGTGACTCATTGTGGAGGAATCACCCCTGCTCTTTTAACATATCCGGACGAAGAAAGTAGCGAAATTTGTTGCAGTTTTTCAGAGGTGGTTGAAGACTCCAGATGAGGTCAGCAGGTGTTTTGATTCCAAAATGACTGACAGTGAATGACTGCGTGTCCGTGCCTTTTTTTTTTTTTTTTTTTTTTACCCCTGGTGGATCTTCTGTTTTAACTCTACTGAAAGAGCTATGCCTTAAAAAACAGGTTTTGGAACGAGGCCTCTTCTCCCCGACCCCTTAAACATTTCTCTCCTGGCAACACATTCAACCTCTGCATGTTTTGGCACATAGACTGGAGTACCTTTGCATGTTAATCCTGTAATTCCCTGGACGCAGCCTGCTCTCTCTCCATGTACCCCCACCTTTCCCTCCTTTAAATAATATTATATTATCAGAAACTATAGTTCCAGTCCGCGAGTTGGTGGTGCTTCAGTTTCAAAGAAAGTTCCAGGTTTAACTGGTGTTACCGGCTTGAACCATGTATCCGATTCGGTACCCGATGCCAGAGGAAACGTCTCAGAGGACCGGCTGCACCTTAGATACATGTTGGGACGACTCCCCCCCCCCCTCCCGTGCAGGTCCTGTAATGTTCCTTTAATCCATGGCGGTTAGTGCAAATCTCACAATGAATTCCATACATTGCAAGTGATGAAGCCATAGTTAATCAGTCTAATGTCCACGGGTTCAGTGGTGCGTAGTGGTCGGTCATTGGTGTCTCCTTGGCAACTGGCCCAATCGGACTGGGATCAGCTGTTAGGTGCCATGCTCTGAAAAGTATCATCCTAGTCTGACTTCTTGCATCTTAATGAGGACTAGAGAGGAATTACTATTACCTCATATGGGCCTATAGTTGGAAGCAGCCCTCGCTTCAAAACAACTGTGTCCCAGTGGTAACAATGACAAAACCACCTGGCATATTCCAGAGGGGGGGTGCAGGGCCGCACAGGCTCCCACAGCTGGTTTAACATCTTAAGTCCCCACACATCTGCTCCCCAAATGTCAGGCATTATGATGCAGGTGTGTGTACATCTGTTCCGTTACAGTGGAGCACAAGCTGCTCTAAACATTCTCGCATAGACGCACATTTTTTTAGTACTTTATTTTTTTTATTAATCTTTTCCATTTCTCTTGACCAGTGACCAAGCCAGTGGGAAAAGCCCATAGGGAATGTCCACAAAACTTTGGAAAGCATGTGTAGCTCAGATTCCGCCCTGGATACTGAATCCTTCCGCCGTTGCATCAAATCTACAATATATATCAAGATCTACTTTTTTTCCCACCGGCCTGTAAAGAGTATTTCAATAAATGTAGAAATGGTTTCTAAAACATGGAGCATTGCCTTTCCGTACCATTAACTTAAACAGAGCTGGCTATAGGAGCAGAAGCCTGCTGACCACACAGCACACCAGCCACCAACCGAGCCATAAATACATGCTCTTTTCCTTTTTAAAGGATACATGTCCAAGCTAATGTTGGTACTGTGTAGAAGTTGTGTTTGGCCCGTTGGGCAGCTCCCTTCGCTCTACGAGCTGATCATGCTGAGTGTGTTTTGCCCAGTGAGAGGAGGCGGAGTGCTGTGGTGTTTACTGTTGTTTACTGTACATAGGACATCAATATCCGCAGTATTTCTGCCACACACGTTTGTCTATGACTACTCTGCTTTTGTTGATTCTATTCCTTTTTCTTCCTTTGTTTTATTTTGTGTCTTCTTTTATGTCCTTTTGTTCACATTCTCCTTTAATCACAGTCTTTCTGTTACAGTGTAAAGCTGACATACTTCACAACAGGTGAGGGTTCAATTCCCGATTTTAGTGGACATTACGTGACTACGTTTTCTGGTTCTGGATTTTTTGTGGGATGGTTGGGATACAAATGTTTCTACTTTGTATAATGATGGACAATTGCGTATTTACTGTCTGTTCATAGTAGATTTATATATGAAAAGAAATTATTATATTATATATGTATATATATATATCTATACATAATGAAATCCTATAGTCTTTTTGAAGTTGGTATTGAAAAATGCTACTTTTCATGGGCCCTGCAGTCAGTCTGCCCTTTTTGAGGTGGATGCTCCATTTACTGTCCTTTGCTACAGTTGGTTAGATGTTTGTAGAGTTCTACTGGTTGTCCTTTTGTCTTTGAACACTGATGACTAGTTTTGGGCTTTATCCATCCTGTTGGTACCATAACACTGTTACAGTACACTGTCTGCTCTGCCTCACATTCAGGCACATATTCCTATTGTTCCACTTTTTCTTACCTTCATATGTGTAGATATATTTTTTTGTACAAAAACACATTCTCACTACCACTTATAAAGTTTCAGTATTTTTAAGAAATGTCCGACTGAAATTGAAAGTATGCATCTATAAGTGTCCAAAGCTGATTTCTTCCCTCATTGTCAAGGTTTACAAGTTCAGCCTCGAAACCGAAAAAGAAAAATGAGATAGGTGTATTTGAATTGGAATAGGGCCATGCTATCCCCCTACGTTAAATCACCCTAATGGCCCTGACAAATGACTTAAAATGATCATCACTTATTTCCTTATCTGGACAAAAGATTTAATTGAACTCAACATTCCTTAAACTCATGTAGTTGACGTGAGTAATCTCGTTGCTTAGCTCAGTGATGCCTCTGGGTTTCACGGTGGCCTAACAAGAGATCAACGGTTCCGTCTTTTCTGTCCTCACAGAATATCATCCCTTTGCCTGTGCAAAGACCAATGTTTCTAACAATATCTCAACATTTATCATTATGATACCATAACGACAGATTGTCTATCAGTCTCAATCAGACTTGCAAATAAGTAAACTTTCTAATTAGGACAGAATGTATCTGACCTCTACTGGCAGAGGTCGCTTTGCCAAAGTACCTTTTATGTCACATCGTCCCTAAATCTAATTAACCTAAATCTTTTCAATAGCTCGGGCAGATGGCCTGAGAGGTCAAAGATTAGGCTGTTTCATTATTGTGCTATTTTGTAAATGTACAACAACAAAGGAAACGTAGATGTGAATCATTGCTTGCAGTGAATTGTTCGCCACAAAGTTGGTTCCCCACTGAGATAACTACGGTCTAGACATTTGCAGAGGGGCGTTATTGTGCATCACATTTCTATTTAGCACGGTTCTACTGTACATTGTATCAGACACCTACACAAACACCACTTTCTCTGGTATTTTTTGTTGTTTGGTTATGTGGTTTGGAATGTGAAAATGCATTTAGTCAGTCTACCCTGAATATCACCTTCACTCACACACATAGCCTGACATATAAGCACACTTCGGTCAGATGCTTTTCTGTAACCCAGTCCCAGAACATTCCCGGATCCATTGAGCAGCAGTGCCAGTTGCGGGGTTTCTTTTGCAGAATGTTTTGGTTCAGGAGCCAAAGCTAGCCCTGCCGGCCACCCGGCTTCACTGTTATTCCTAATATAATGTCCAGTAACAGAAAGCTCTTTATCTTTTTGTTTTAACCTTCATAGTTTGGTGCGTCAGTTGAATTAGGTGGCCTGGCCCGACTCCACTCCATTCCTCTTTTCTCTCTGCATGGTCTGTATGTCCGCATGCACTGCCTGTCTGCCTACGTATCTGTTTGCCTGTCTGTCTGCCCCATACCACATATCAGCACAATGGATCAAGCACTGAAGGACATTAGACACTGTATCCAAGCCGTCTTGTCTCTTTTTTCTGCTGGGGATGAATTTGGGTTATTTCCATGACTTATACTTTTAGGATATGGAACTATGAAACCTGGAAGACCTTTGTTGAATATTTTACAATAAAATAAAAAAATAAAAAATTTAAAAAGTATCTAGCACTTACACAAACAATAGATTTGATTGTATTTATGTACAACTGATTTAGGGGGACGCTTTGTAAACTGCTACAACAGAATGTTTTTTTTTTTTAAACTGGGCAAGATGTGACTTTGGTGGACTTTTGGGAAGACATCTTTGTGTTTTGTCACATCTGAACTTATCAAAGGACTCCATCCAGGTGCCTGGTCATTGTTACGGTTTTCCATTCCACTAAATAAGCCAGTTATTGCTATGACCACTGTGGTTCCAAAACAATCAGTTCTAGGTTTACATATGTATAAGATGCATATTCCTTTTTTTTTTCAATTAGTCTTTGACTAAATAGTACATTTTTCTCGGGAACCTTTGCTCTAACATGTTGTCTTTGACATGTACAGTATAAAGTATTGTTTTGGAAAAACTGCAATGTCTGTTTCTTTTATATTAACAATGTAGATTGCTGGTTTTTGATTTCAAAGAAGAATGGGTGTTCTCTGTCAGGCATGAAGGGTAGTGTCGATGAAAATCAATGCCGCTGAACTGAAGATATCAACCAAAGATATCGTCATCGTCCTCATGTTCTTCTTCGTTGTCAATACATATAATATACATTTCCTGTAATGCACATTGACTGCAGATCGATTTAGATCTAATTTAGGGGAT
Source organism: Apeltes quadracus (assembly GCA_021346845.1). NCBI lineage: Eukaryota > Metazoa > Chordata > Actinopteri > Perciformes > Gasterosteidae > Apeltes > Apeltes quadracus. The sequence goes on along the minus strand of CM037932.1, from coordinate 4,754,919 downwards.
GAAGTGGGGCAATGAAATCGAGAGAGCATCTCAAATTGCTAAGAAGTGGACAGTAGCATGGAAGTTGTTACAGTGAATGAGGGTCCCTCTCTGCCTGCCAAAGGACAAAGAGACGTTACAACCACCCCTTGATAAATCTAGTCCTTTCTATTCATTTAAAAATTAGGTTCTGTCTTCAATTTAAATGTCTGTGTACTGCGTCTAGGCTCATTTCGGATGCTTCCGGGATCCTCGGTGTCCAATCAGAGGTCTTGAATTGAAATACTGCCAGACTGCTGTTCCATCCCTTCTGCATTTACTGATAAAACATTTGACTTATTCTGCTGTGACACTAACATTACTTTGATGAGAAGTAGAACACAGATGTTCCCGACATCATCCTAATAGTTCATGAGGTTTTGGAGGAGTGATGTTAAAACCAAACCTGGTACAGTCGCCTCTCGCCTCACAGAGCTCCATCTCAAGTTGCGAAAGGCTTTAAATGACTTTGCATGCAGTTCCCCTTTAAATCCAGACGAAGGCGGCATTACAGGACCCAAGGCCCCCACAGTAGCTTTAGCTGGGATAAGCCCCCCCATTTGCAGAGGTCAAAGGTCTGAGCTGGCGTCCAAATAAACAAGAGTGAATCCCTGATGGTGGTGGAACTAACGCTAAGACAACAGTGCACAGGCAAACAAAAGCAATCCTGCCTTGCCTTCCCTCACATAAACACACATTCCACTGCTTTCCTGTCAAACTTTGAATTCAGAGAGTGACAGTGTAAATACTACCAGTGCCTTTGTACGCGGACACTCTGTAAATCACAGAGGCCTGAGACACCATGCTGTCTCGGAAGCAAACGAAGAAGGGGCGCATCTCCGCTATGGTCAAACACAGACATGCAAAAACAATATTTGCCATCATGCTGTTGCCAAAAAGGGCTGTGATGGCTCCCAGAAGTGATGGGGGGTGATGTTAAAGCTGGGAATTTGACCTCTTTATGGTCCCCGAGTGGCTTGGGGATGTGCTAACAACCACGCTTGCGACACGCAGACTGCCTGTCTCACCTTTAGCTCACCGTAGGTGACGACGCGTCCGTCATCTCCGCTATGTAGCGACACGTAACCCCTGCGACCCCTCGATCGCCGAGGTCAGGTCAGAGGAAAGGCGGAGCCCTGAACTTTCCCCCTTTCCGAATGCCAGCTTACAAGATGGCCGCTTCTCGCCCACAACAAAGGACTGAAATGGCACGAAGGATTGAGATCTGGGAACCCTCCCTATCTATTTTCCACACAGTGACGTTCTGGCGTGCGGCAGCTCTCATGCTTGCTCCTCTTCTTGCAGTGCTGACCGTTGTCAGCTAGCTCTGTCATTACCCAGCCACCCGAATGCGTAAAAAAAGACTGTCTTCCCAGCTGTGCTCATCACCGCTCTTTTTAATTGCAGGATGGACTGGCTCGAAAAGGCAATGAGGCATTGGCCAGCTGCTCAGATGACAAATAACACTAATTACAGTCATCAGTGATTAGAATAGTTTGGGATCCTCGGCCCTGGACCAGTCAAGTAAAGTCCGCAAAAAATATTGCATGAAGAAACGCCTCTGCAACTTCTTTTTAGTCTGTGTGTAGCTGAACATTTTTCAAAAAAATCTTACTATATTCCAAGGATGGCTTTGGAAACCGGGGAAATGCAAGTCTGCGGACCATTTGCTGTTCTTTCCGTTGGACGTTTCACCCGTCCAGTCGGCACCTGTGATCCACAGTGTGTTTGAAAAGCTGTGCAGACTTTCCTTGTCTTGCTACTGTAGGTGTTTAGTCTGGTGCAGAGCGCACACGGACATCAAAAGGGCCGTCGCAAACACTGAGGCCGGGGTCAGTGTCGGCCTGAGTGTGGAGAGCACAAACGCTGGGGCAAAGATCACACACGTGCCGCAGACAGTTCTTCCTAAAGATGGAGGACGCAGCAGGAAAAGGACTTTACTACCTTTGAGTTAATAGTCATGGGCAACGTGTCACATGGTGAGAAGGCCTGATCACGACTGGAGGAAAAGACATAGGAGAGACTTTCGGACTGAAATTCAGGCTAAGCTATTTCTGCCAAAGATACATTTTTTTGTGCCCATATAGTACAGCATAAGGAACACATTTAAACAGGAGATAGTAAATGGTTTTCCCTTAAATAGAAATTGACTAAAATATATTTGTTTGTATTATTCAGCAATTCATTTTTGTAATTTGTACAAAGCGGAATTTCATAGTTGGATAGTTCACTTCTTGTACGACACCAGCTTTTTCATTTTTTGTTCAACTGCCGTCATGTGTATCGATGACAGCGTCACATGGTCTTCATCAGCATTAACTCTGTCATGAAGTGGAAATTTAATACGGACCAAAAGCTGTGGAATTCTAATGGTAATAAAAGGGATCAAAGTTTTAGGGACCTGCCTTTTCTTTAACGCGTGATCCATGGTTTGGATCTGGCATTGCAAAGGCACTCCCATTTTTATGAGTAAATCGTTTAATTTTTTAGCTTGAATTACATGTAAGTGAATTAACACCTCATCTTAAGGCGAAAACTAAGGTGAGACGAAGCCACTGAGCTGGCGTGACCCACTGACCTCTGCTGACCCCGACGTCCATCACTGGTGCCGCTGACGAGCAAAGGAGGAGAGGAATGTTGGCATGTCAGCCCACAAGCCTTCTGTCTCCTCGGCAGCCTGCAGACGGATCAAGGATCACAGCTTGATGTCGGAACTGTTCTTGACTCGTGGACACAAACAGGGAAGAGACATGGACAGTGGCATGTCAAAGGAGGCCTAGATGCTGCTCCGTAGCCCCGCCTCCAATTCTTCCTAGTTGCGAGTAAAGATGACCTACCCTTCATTAAAACTGGCTGCTGTTGTTCTTCTATTCACATTCTTAATGGCAAATCCATGGTTATAGATTTCCAGAGGTTTTGCTGACACGTAACAACCAGTTGGTACCCCTCGCCTTAGTCCACAGAACGCCCTTCTAGCTATTGTTGTAAAAACACAAGACAATGATCACGTAAAAGCTGATTTATTCAGGATTGGAACAGATAACGGACCCACTGCACGATTGTCCACAGCAGTTGGTCTACACTGTCTGATGAGACCAGATGGACAAAAGATGATGCCAGAGGACAAGATGGACTGTAATACCATCAGCCAAGGGCAGAGTCTTACACATAATGAATGATGCAGTACAGACACATGCTCAGCTACAAGTTGTCTTCAGGCATAGGTCAGATAGCACTGAGTATTGACGGTTTGTCCACACACATTATTGTGAGATGCCAACAAAAGCCTTTATGGTGTGGACAGTTTGTGGTAGGAGACACCGTAACTATCATACCCCACCAATATCTCACCTAGGTCTCCATTGTTTGGGGTTTTTCACTTTGGAAAGAAAACATCCCAATAGGCTACTTTTTTCCTGTCAAATTTCAATGTCCTGGGTCTTTGAAAGAAGCCCCCGATGAGCTTTGCAATAAATATTTGTGGAGGCGAGAGGATGACATCCACAGTGGCATTCAGCCATTTAAATAAAGAACAATTCAGAAGTCAGCGCCAAAAGCTTTGGGAACGGAGGAAATTGCGAACTCTTCCTCGGATGGAGAGAAAGGTATACGGATGCAGACGTGAGCACTCGACACGGCGATCCCATTTATTGGCCCTGTGTCATCGCGTGACGTCAGGATGTTCCCTTTTCACCGCGTCACAAAGGAGTCTGTTTGAGAGCCTCAGCCTTGACCAGGGCCAAGTGATGTAAAGCCTGTCCAAGGTTACTTTGAGGCTGACAATATTATGGCCGAGAAGAGAAGGCTTGTGACTGGAAGCTGAATTGATTTAAATCCTCATCCTTTTCAGGTTATTATTGCTTCTCTTTCCACTCGATAACCGGCTGCATCTGGACCAGACAAAATGCAGGAGTGGATGTGTAGATGTGTGTGTGCCCATGAAGTCAGTGTGAGCCAGCGGGGGGAGGGGGAGGGCTTGGTCTGAGGTGTAATGATTATGCAGAGAGGGCCCTCTTGAGCTGGATCAAAGTCTTTGGGCCCTGGATTATATGATTGGAATGAAGGAAATACAGAGTGGTGCTGAAGAAAAAGGCAAGAACAACTGCTAATCTTTTTTTTTTATCCACCAGGTTTCTCCAAGAGGCTCCCGGCCCCACTACGCTTTGTCCATCAAGCAACGCCATCACAAGTAGTCTAGCCTTCAATAGGACTGCACACACCAATGCTATTTTTTACCATAATCATGGGCCGTGGTACTTTGAGTACAGCACCTGTAAAATAACATCTCTTTTTACAATCAAACACAGTGAATAAACTGTATGTAGTATATTATATGATTTAAGATTAACAATATACCAGGATCCAATTCTTTAAACGTTATGCTTGTTGGATTCATTTATTTACAACTGCCATAATAAAAGGGTCCCGTACGCCTCATATTAATATTAATATATATTAATTGGTTAAATGCCTCTCATTTGATACGTTCAACCAACAGCAGCCAATGAGAGAAAGAAGGAAAGCGACTTAAGTCTGAGTAATGCTTTGTGTATGGCAGTGGTGAGACAGCTGACCTTCAGCTTTGCCAACAAACCCACACGAACACGCACACACACAACACACACACACACACACACACACACACACACACACACACACACACACACACACACATAAATACACGCACACACAGAGGAAGTAGAGAGTGGTGTAAGGCTAAGCTTAGATTTTTATTTTATTTTTTTACTGAACCAGACGAAAACCGAATACTGTTTGAGGCACACACAGAGTAAACCTTCACTTTATTCCCTTTTTACTGCAAAGTAAAATTTTGTAGCTTTTTCCGTCTGATTTTACGGGAAACATCTGGATCTCTTGCACCGCTGGAGAAGTGGCCCTGGGTGATTCTGGGCTGCTCAGCTGTGAAGACCCTGGATAATGAGCAGGTTTCAGACGGACTCCTACGGATAAGCCGACGTGGGGAGGGAGGTCCGTCCAACAGCATCCGAGACCACCGTGCCGAAATGCGTCTCCGACACGTCAAAATGAAAGATCTTTAAAATTGTCATCCTGCAGAGAATGTGTGGAAACTTCAGCACGTGCGAATTCACCCAACTTCACCGCTGACTTGATGCAGGCAGTCCTCCTGCAGGGAGGGCCATGTCACACCTGAACCAGTGAATTAGAATTAGTCACATGGATCCCAGTGTCACAACCGTCTTTGTGTCTCATATATTTGTATTTCAATTTCAAAACCATGGGCATCCAATGAAAACAGGCCGGTTTTCCCTTTATTGTGGCTTATTTAGCCACGTGCGAATGGTAATAAAAAGCAAGGGACACATGAGTTGTTGCAGGTCGCCATCCACTGAATAAATCGCATCAGAGGATGGAAGAGTAAACAGCGTCCCTGTCTGTTAACTGTAATAAATAATGGAGCTTTGCTGCATCAGCAGTAACTCTAGATGTTCTCGCAGGTGTTTCTCCTTCAAACAGAATCAGACTTAGTGGCAAAACCACTTTCATATTTTTCCAAAGTTTTTTTTTTCCAGGACATTTCATAGCATCCTCATCGTGCTATATGAAGCATTTACCATCCATTGGTGGTTTACCGTTTCCCCACAGGGAAATGTCTCCCTGGCATTCTCTGGCCGGTTTCCACCTAAGATCGTAATATAGATTCAGTGCAGTTGAAGTGAAAGTTAGTGTTTGTTTTGCTTGCGATAAAACGATTAAACTGTTTAAGAGTGCCACTTGAAAGTCAAGATTTCAACGGTGCAAAGTTTAGCTGAAACAGCAACACAGAGCCAAACCACCATTTACACCAGCGAGCCCCACGTTAACAATGAGGTCCTTTCAGTGTTGCGATTGCATCTAACTATGTCTGGGAAACAAGATGTAAACAACTTTAATGCTTTAGGAGTGAGAGCTAGAAGTCAAAGGAATGTATTCAGTCGTCTCTTCTATTTCCTGCATGCTTTCTTTGTCAATTAGTATTATTTAAAGGCACGGTCAGTTATTGTCCTTATCTGTTGTTGTTGGGGCTCCCCGCTCGTTAAAGAGCCCAAAGGCATCGCCATTTCAAATGATTACCCGTTATGCAAGCGGACGAGCATTTTATATGGCTGAGTTTCAAACTGGCTTCAATTTCTAATGAAGCTTTATATTTTATGACTTTGTGTTTTCTTTCCATAACAAGGAGAAAAGAGAGGGGGCGATTTACCCACACGGAAGTGAAAACAAAATGTGTTGTTACGCTGCCCCTCTCCCCTTTTCAATCCAGCAACCAGAACCTGAACCAGCAAAACACATTTTTTAAATCGTTTTTTTCAACATTGTCTTGTTGGATGAAATATCTGCAGAACTGTCACTCTAATCAACCAAACTAACTGTAACAGATAAAATAATAAAACGTAAACCACATTTTGTTCAAAAATATGTGTTTTAATAAATAAGCAAAACCAAAAAATGTACATCGGACGGATTTTTGGAGACTTACTAAAGAAAGTCAGTGAAACAAATCCATGCAGCAAATGACTCGAAATTGCATTGGTCTCTTTATAGACTACATGTGTAGTTACACGGGTATGTACAATATGCAATCATCTTCGATATATATATTTATACTTTGGTTGTAAGTCTTTGAAAAACAAATATATATATATATATATATATATATATATATATATATATATATATATATAAATATATATTGATATATACATATGTACATATATGAATATATGTATGTATATATGTATATCTATATATATATATAGACATTTCCTTCTAAAAACAACTGAAAAAATGGCTGTTGTTGATAAACAGGCTGAGCTGCACCTTCGGCCTGTATTGCAGGTCTTTCCCCTTCATTCTCTGCAACAAACAGCTGCAGAGTCAGAAGCAGTGTGTTGAATCTGCATCCACACACACACACACACACACACACACACACACACCCGAGCAGACACATGCACACACACAAACACACACACACACACAGTCCCAAAGCGTTTGTAGGTCACATTACGTCTCTCTGCCATGCCTTTGAGGTTGATGGGTTCTTCATTCAATAATTCCTTTGGTTGTCATACTTTGTAGAAGTAAACAGTCTGCAATGGAGAGAAGAGATGCACATAATCAATATTTAAATGCAAACTAACTGGATGCAGAACACAAATTGATTTTGATTTTTCTTTTGTCCAGATATTCCTTTATAATTACTTTGCATTCACTGACTCACATTGCTGGGACATTAATTAATCAATAAGGAGCCACTGTGGAGTCAAACCTCATGGCGACTGAGAAGCAGGAAAATTGTGCATTTAAAATATATAAGCTGCAGTTATAAACGGAGGAAAACACGCACACGTTTTCTATGCACCAAGATAAAATCATGCATTTGCTTGGAATTAATGGAAAGCCATTTAAAAATATAAATTCCTCAAGGCTACATTGTTCAAAGTAAAATACATTTAAAAAAAAAGAATTGTATTTTCACAGGCCTTTTCACATGTTTATGAATAACATCTTCATGTGGATGTTGATATTCATCTTCTTTTTAAATTTTAATCCTGGCAACCAAATAATTTAACGTAATTTATTCCTAGAGAACAGAGTCCTTCATGGCGAGGTAGGCCCCATATTTTGAGAAAGAGGAGTTTCTGAGATTGTTACAAAGGCTTCAATGTTTCCTTTTTTTCTTTTCTATAACATCCCATCCAACTGGAGAAAAAAGCCCTTTTAATTGAATGTGCTTACACAAATCCCTGTAATGAAGCGCATTGGCCTCCCACACGGCACCGGGGTTGGTTTACAAGACAACAAAGCCCCGCTGATGGGCGCTCTGCTAACTACATGTCAGGCCCATGAGAAATAAACAAACCGCGCTCTTATATGATTCTAAGCCTGAGTGTCACCGCGTCAGCTGGTACTCTTTCACCAGGCAAACCCCCTCAGACTACATTACCAACCTGTGCTCTCATTTTGTAATAACGTTGTAAAAATTGCCAGTTCAAAGACTCGGACTCATCTCAAACTGACTTCGAATAGCGGGATATTTGGTATTTACGTCAAAATTTCACCTCCTTTACCAAATATCGGTTTTGGTTCTCTGTGATAAAGTGAAAACAAACAAAAGTTTGGTCTCACCTGCCAAAAAGTGACCAAATCCCGACTGCTCGATATAATGCACGCGGGCCTCTCGTCTTTGATTTAATTGTTGTCTTAAACTGTATTTAACTTGCATGTGCAGACGAACTGCCCATTCCTGTGGTCTGCGCACAGGAAAGCACTCTATTGTGGAAATAAATCACCCGCAGTGGCTCTACAGCTCCGTTGTGGTAAGGCCTAGAACTTGTGTATTTTTATTTTATTTTTACCTTACATCAGGAAATGCTGTTAAGAGTGCCTGAATACGCTAGAGAAATAACAAATAGCCTATCCGATTTCAAGCGGCTCTCGTAAAATAAAATAAAAAAGTAAAAATAAATAAAAAACAGTTGTTTTTGTTTTTAGTCCGTGGGGCATATTCTCGATTGTGCCCGGCACAGAGAAAAACTAATATATGTTGTTATGTCTATATAAACATACAAAATAATGTGTATATATTCTATTTTTCAATTATGAATTAGGCTACTTTTGTCCAAATCAAAATGCATTTGAATCACACACCGCGAGCTGATGCCGCGCGTCACGTGGGGCCGTTGGCCGGGATGGAGCGACGCGTGGTCCGATGGACCGGTGGTCGGCGGGCCGACCCGGCGTGGGAAAGATGCTGCGCGGCCTCGCTGAGCGGCTCGCGCCCCCGCGGACGTTTTTAGTTCACGTCTAGTGCACACGACTGTTTTGTTTATCTTTTTTTTTTTATCGAAAACTCACAGTAAAGGCTAATAACCCGTGAGTGTTGTATCAGGGTCCTATAATATATTATATCGTTATTATTATTGTCCATCTCAGTAACGACATTACGGTTCCCCTGCACACGTGCGTGTACTTCTCTTCAGTACGTGGTACCCACCGCTTTGGCATTGCATCAAAGGTCTCTGGGTGCTAGTGAGATGCTGACATCGACCACGCGCCCTCCATCCTCCACACAGAGAACGCGTAACTGAGTCTTTCGTGCGCGACGTAGCTGCAGCTGGACATCTTGTTGTCCATCTCGTCGCTCTGCAGCACCTGACACAGGAAGTCGATGTACCTGGAGGCGAGCTTCAGCGTCTGTATCTTGCTCAGTTTGTCCGAGGGCAGCGTGGGGATGATTTTGCGCAGCGACGAGAAGGCCTCGTTCAGGGACTGCGTGCGCTGCCTCTCGCGCACGTTGGCCAGGCACCGCTGGTTCTGCAGCTCCTCGTACGACTGGTTGCTGCTCGGACTCGGTTTCTTGGCCCGTTTGACCGGGCCCGGGCTGCTGCCGCTGCTGTCCCCGCTGGACTTTTTGCTCTGCCTCCTCTTGGCCGGGAAGCGTTTCTGCTGCCGGTCCAGCTCCTCCTCGCTGGTCCCCAGACTATCCACAGGGGAGCCCGGGCAACTGGAGCCCTCTTCCATTTCTTTCTTGAAGAAAGTCAGGGATAGAGCGGAAAACGCGCCGTCCACCTTTGAAGCCGTGGTTACAACAGAACAAAAAGTCAAGGTATCCGAGAAGATGAGGGGGACACTTTGTAGATGTCGCTCGCTTCGGAAGAAGCTGGATTTTCCAACCTGAAGCTGGCAGGTTTCTCCTCGCGCACACAGTAGTTGTTTTCCTTTAAATTCGTTTGGAAACGTTATCCCGGTTTCGGATGCTAAATAGTTGTGAGAGTGGAAGGGGAGGGCTTTGGAGGGCGGAGGGGGAGTCAGTGCGTCCCGGGCCGCTGTGTGTGTGTGTGTGTGTGTGTGTGTGTGTGTGTGTGCGCTGATTTAGTGCTCGTTCGGTTTTTATTTCATTCCTATTTGCGTGTACATCACAGTCTCGTTGTTAAACAAGCAGAGTTTGAAATAAATAATTACACACAGTCCTGAAAACTCTTTTCAACCTTTATTGGCATTTTTTGATTTATCTTGAATTAGTGGTGATCATCTATAATATTTGGTTTGGTCAAATTATGATGTTTTAGAAACTATACTAATATTATTTCCACCAAATATTATACGAAAACCTTGAGCTTCCCGTATGCATTTTGAGGGTCTATAAACGGAAACCTCAGCTTCAACCAGCTTTATCTGCAGGGAATTTTTTTCTTTCGTCCATAAATACTATTGTACTGTACTATATTTCTGCGCGCTCATGGGAGATTTACGCGCAACTTCGCTGGAGTTGTGGAAATCTATCTGCTTGATCCTTAATCGAATCAAATCCGCCGGCTCCCACACTTCTTATAATGTGGAAGTGAAACAGGAAAGAGTCTTAAACTAACCGAGGAGCTCTGGACGGTTCCTCCATGCGTCGGTTCCTCCATCTGTCACGTCACTTCATCCACCTTCATTATGCACAGTTTGTCCAAATCAGCTGACTGACCTCGAGACGTTTCTGGTGGTTCTGTATAGTTGTGGCTTTCTCCCAAACTTATTGTAATCTTTCAGATTCATGTTCCTTGAGTCAAATGAACTTTTCTTGAAACACTAAATAGGCAGCAGGTCGTGTTTATTCAGAGTGTGAAGCGATGTTGGGCTGTACGAAATAAAGAAATAAATGAACATAATACATTATTTCTGTTCTAATCTATTTAACCTTTTTGTGCAGTGGGCTGTTTTCCCAACATTGTTGGAGGATGTTCCTAAAAAGATTATTAAGGAAACAAAGCTTTAACTGTACATGTCAGTCAGATTTTATCGAATAATTGCCTCTTATCTCAGCAATTTAGCCAATTCACACTCTAGTGAACACTTTAGTTAAACATGAGTATCTGAAAATAATCAAACTGTGTGTATGTTCAGCGCATGGGCCCTTGTTATGTGCTCTACCCGTCTGAGGAGACCGGTTGCTGTAAATGGAGCAGAATAGTTGTGCAACATGGTTTAAGCCCACGAGAGCTGGCTTGGTACTGGGACGTATCCTGGTTTCCCCTTTCATTCTCCCCTGGCCCAAGACCCTAGTCTGCTTAGTGTTTTGGGTTCCCCCGGTAATGGTGACTGTCACTTTACCTTTACTCAGTGCCAGGGCAGTCATTTCCAACCTGCAGGCCTCAGTACAGGACCAAAGTACGGTTACACCACTGGCCTCTTCATCTTTATAGAGCAGGTAATGCTTATCACAAGAAAACATGAAAGTATTGCTGAAATAAGCGTAGCGTGTTAGATGACAAGAGCAGCATGCACATGTGAGAGGACACACATAAACGCACACCCTTTCCCTCCCTGTGCTCCCGGGGAGCCCAGGGGATGAGCTTCTGAGTGAAAGGCTAATCCTGCAGAGTGTCTGTGAGCAAAGGGTTGTGCATGTACACAACAGGAAAGAGAGCGCAGGGGGCCCTGCGTGCCCGTCTCTTAATCCACTGTATAATCATCTGGGCAATGATGAACTAGCAGGTATTCAAAGTTTCAAGCCACAAAATGATCAGGCAGTACCTGATCATGGAAAAGTACTTTTGTTGCTAGACTCTGTTAATGGTGTAGAATGAATGTGATTTTGAGATTTCCCATCAAGGTTGATCATATTTTAAAACCGTATCCAGAGGTGCTCACTGGTTGAGCAGCAGTGGTTTTCGAACAGGGGTTACCTGAGAGTCCTCAGGTAGAGGGGTCCCCACTAAAGGGGATGGGAGGTAGCTTATGTTTCCCATTTATATAAATATAGAAGTGAGCCTTATGAGTCATAAGAGTGAATATACTTGGCTTTGGCTTCATTTCTCATCTACTTCCATATGGAGGGACTTTGATTTGGGTGAAGGGATATTGAATCCCAAGTGATGGGAAGGAGAATAGTGTGGTGTTATCTCCAATGGGTGGTGAAGCCGTAAGTATAACAGGAAACCCCCGCGTGGAGTCGACACACTGGTGGTTAGAGGAAGAGCATGCAGAGGTGATGACTGCAAGGAGCAGAGTACGTGTGATGAACTCAACCTAAGCACGGCACAGGATGGCTGGGGGGGAGGGGGTGCAGGAGGGCCGGGCGATTTCTCCTGAATTGACAGCTGACAGCAACAGAGAGGGGAAACAGATTCAGATGGGCTGACGTGACAAAATAAAGGTGCGCACAGTCCGTCAAATGGAATTATGGGTTGTAAAACCCTTAAGAGGGATTTTCTAGCTGGAGGGCTCTTTGCGCACGTCAGTGAGTGATTCATATTCATCTCACCCAACGCTTGTTAGAGAACAGAGGACCCCCTGAGAGGGATGAATGGAGCGGGAGACGCAGAGGCAAAGACCGCAGAATAAAGTGAGAGTGAGAGAGAGAGTGAGAGAGAGAGTGAGAGAGTGAGTGAGCGAGAGAGAGAGAGGCCGATGAACTGCCTCTCAGATCAAAGGTGAGCTCAGGCCGTAGCTCAGCGGGGCAGATGACCTACCTCTGCCTTGTCACCTTTAAAACCAGCTCCACATGAGCCAAGGCCACAGATAATAAGCACAGGTCCTCATGGTTGTCACATCCTTGTCACATGCACAACCTTCTGCCTTGACGTGCACCTCGTAAACTGAAACCACTGGTCGCTGGACAGGAAGTTAGGCCGATAGGTGCTGAGGGATGGGGAACAGCTTCGGGGGAGAAGAAGAGAAGAAGAATCGGATGAGACGCTAACGGAGGAAAAAGGCCAAACGTACGGATGCGTGACGACTCTCTCCGTCTTTGATCTGACAGAGATTACGGAGAGAGGTTACGGACGCCTGAGAGAAGTTATGGATGGGATGATTTGTTAGAGGTCGTGTTGAGTGGAATTCCGCGGTCCATGTGCCTGCCAGGATCGCTTACCTTTGACTTCCACTTTTGCAGGCGCACCCCGAATGATCCTGGAGAGGGGATCTAAAGAAATGGCCGTATTTCTGCTAGAGAATGTGTCTGTGGATAAAACTCATGTACAGTGTACATTATCACCTGATTATCAAACGCATCGGGTACATCTGTCTGATCCAAGCAGTGAAAGAGGGCCAGCTGCTGGTTCTCATTGTACAGAATTGAAAGCTTTCTATGGTCATTTATCCAATGGATTTTACTGTACTGTTTCATTGTACATGCTAGTTTCATACTCATTAGCTTTACGCTGTGCCCAAACAAAAGCAAATACAGTCCATAAGACTTAATGGTATTTTTCATGGTATTGTAAATGTTAACGCTCACCAGAGGTAAAACTAAAATACACCTAAAAGTGTACTGGTCCGTTTTTCTAGTAAATTGTGAAAATGTGACACACAAGTCTGTTCTAAGGCAGATGTGGCCACAATCGATGGTGATCGGGATATAGTCTCAAAACAGTTTTTATAATAAACAAAGGCACCTTCATATAAAAACTCATTTCACTTCAAACGACAAATTGAACCATCATTGTTTTCTGTCTTGTGAAAAACAGTTAGATGCTACAAGTTTGTCTTCATGTTGCAGCGTCTCAACGTACGCAGACTTTCATCTACAGTGTATGAAACAAGGGCCACTGAACATTATTAGCCACAGGTGGTGGGTCCAATATGGGCCTGTATTTAGCAGAGGTTTCTAAAGTGGGTGGAACAACAGGCAATATCGGTGAAAGGTACATATTGGGCAATAAAACCATAGGCACCTCCACTCATAGAGTCATTCTTCCGCAACTCCGTAACGCCGAGCGCCCATTCATTCATGTATCCACACTTCTCCTTTCTGCTGCCCGAGGGCCGAATGACAAGGTGTTTCTGAGATCGCATTAGGGGCCCTTCCACAGAGGTTTCATTGGGGAGTGTGTAACAGCTTGAAGCATTTAGGCTTTGTTTAATGCGATGCAGGCTCGCTGCTTGCTGCTTTGTCTCCTGTGTGGAAAGGAGCCCGGGATGGCTGAGACCCCCACTGTCAGGGTTCGCTTTGATATCTGGAGATGGTGGGGGGACACGAGGCAGAACAACCCCCTCTCCCCCCACCCAAAACCTGCATGCTCAGTACCTGACTCTGCCCTGCTGCCCTGTAGAGTTATGGCCATCCAACGAACAAGCCACGCTTTGAAGTGCGGCTCTCCGAGGGTTTGACGCCCGACGAGAGATGAGTGAGGGGAGCAGAAATCATCAAATGCATCACGGTGTCCATCTCGGCCAACATGCTGGATCTTTTAGTTGAGGAACCCCTGTTCCAATACACAACCTGTTCATCAGAATGGAGCTGGAAAATATCACCGCGAAAAGAGATGGCCTCGTTGTTATTCCCACGTCGGCGAATGCTGCCTTTCTTAACGAGATGTAACGGCCTTTGACCTCACTGAAATAAAACCACTTTGATACAAAAAAAATACTTTGAGACACAGGAATTTTAACGCGTATCTGGACCAAACCACCTACGCCTGTGATTAATGGTCGACCTGCTCCACGACCTGCTCACCGTTCTCTTCTCTTCCCTGTATATACACACACACACACACACACACACACACACACACACACGTGAATTGGTTGTGGGGGGCGCACATCGGTATGCTGTTTATTTCGTTCTTTTTATAACTCGATACAGACCTTTAATTCAACCCACACTCAACTCAAATGCACTTCATTGACTTGACATTGACAAAAAACAGTGTTGCCAATGCAATTATGTTGGCTATAACACTCATTATGAATGTACTACTTTCACAATCTGAACTTTAACCACGGCCAAACGAGAGCGAGGGGGGGGGAGGGGCCTGTTTGATAGGGTCAGAGTAAATTTGCAGAACACACCACAGAGAGACTGTGCACTCGGGTGCCGATGGGGCAGCGTCCCGCGCAAACAACGCAACGCAATTAGTGCTGCACTTGTGACCCTGGTGCCAAGGTTAGCGCGGCGGTCGGCCCAGGTTCACAGTGCGATGTGTTTCAGCCAGGTGGCCCCGGCTAGACGGGATTAGTTTTGGGGGAAGGCTGTGCAGGAGGGGCTGGGCAAACAGTAGTGCTGTTTGTTCTGCTGATTGGCCTGGGACAACATGGGTGTGGGGGGGGGGGGGGAGGCATTTACAGTCCACTGTCACTCCCTCGATGTCACCTGTGTCACCAACAAGACCCTCTGCTCTGTTTAAGACTGGACTGTGTGGCAGTCGATTGGCAGAATCATGTTAGAAGGCTTCACTTACCCTCCCTCCCCCTCCCCCATCCCTCCCCCGCTCACCCCGAGGTCTCTCTCAGCTCTCAGCTTGCTTATTGTGTTTGCTCTGGGCACCAGGAGGCCTTCGGCGCTGATCTGAGGAGGATATTATTGAATGTTCCAGTGCTCATCTGAAAAGGCTTCAGATGCGTGGCTCCGCTGTCCGGGGGCCCTGTCCTGCCGGCCCCCGGGGACGCGTCGTAAAGACGACACCGCGTTTCTCCCTCACACACTGTGATCTGAGTTATTAGCGAGGTTTCGTGAGGAAGAGCTGTAATGAGAAAAACAGGTGAGCTATTTAACTAGAGCTTCACAGCTATTAAACTGCCAACACACTGGGTCGCCATGGCGATGTGCAAGAGGGAGTCAGCATTTCTGTTTTTTGAGACATGTGGATGTTTGGGTTGTTGTCTGTTTTGCCAAACTCATTTACTTAATTTAGCGTTCACAAGGAAAGAGACATTTCTAAGCAGATGTGCGCGCTCCAAATACCTCACTTCTAAGAAAAAGACAGCTCACAATTGAAAGTTTGGGCCGGTGCAGTGTGCTATTCCTAAATATGTCGATCATATGAATGTGAAGCCAAAACAAACGTTATATACTTCAGGCTGGACAACAGTAAAGATCCCGCCCCTTCATGTCCGTGTCTCACTGTCTGATCGTCAGTGAAGGAGCAGCCATATTTCTCTCCCCAAATGAATATTGGTCATCCCTACGTCAGCAAACGCTGCAGTGGAGCATATTTTGGTGATGTCCATGAGGTATTTTATCTTTATAATATACATGCTATTCAGACTGGAACGATGAGAAGGAAAGGTGACAGTGGGCATTCAAAAAGAACACCTCATGAGTTGTCATGATACTTGAAATTGACAAATGTTTGACCCTTCAACAGGGCTGTTTCACATCTCCCTCACCCGGACCCTTACATTGCTCCAACAGGATGTGATGCACTAATTATATTTACAAGTGCAGGGCCCGGACTCCACATCTACACCAACATGATAAACACACTGCCGGATGATGGCAGAACGGCCTCACTCTGTTTGTCCGTGGTGAGTCTGCCGGATGTTAAATCAATAAACTACCTCGACACAGATATGGAGGAGGCCTGATGCAGCCCACGGACTGGAGGAGTCTTCCTCTTTCTGGCCCCCAAAAGGTTCAGCTTGTCACTTCAATGGTATTCAGAGTGATTCAGAGTGATTCAGATCTCACCTGACTTGTGTGGCTGATTATTGAGTTTAACCAAACCAAAGCTTTCAACCATATTGCATGAGCTTCGCAAGCGAATTGAGTTTGCTCAGTTGTACTGCAGAGCTTCTTTTCTTTTTTCTTGATCCTTAAAAAAGAAAATAAATAAATACATACTTTTTGTTTGGTACCTCTAGTTAGGAGTGTCAACAATACCCGACTACATTTCAATGAATTAGCTCAAACTTTAAATTTGTCAGAGTTAAATACTGGCACAAATAAATAAATAAATCGTCATGTAAACGAACGTTGTGTGACACACATTGAAATAGTGATCCTGAGCAGCGAGAACCAGCTGATGGGTCGATGATGCAGCTCCACTTAAACCGTGTCCCATGTTGGACTCATGTGTACGTCTGCTTGTTTTATGGGACGTGTGCAGCCTGAATATGTAACAACTAATACAAAAAAACACCATAATAAATATCAGCATTTGTTCGGCATATTAATGATAGACATCTTTTCACAGCTCACAGATATTGATCCCGACACAAATCAAAATATTCTGCTTGAATAATAATGTACAAATAATACCACTAGAGGGACCCATGGGTACCTGAGCATCACAGGCCACATCGACTCCATCAATGCGTTGGCATAATTCAAAGTATTGTGGGCAAGTTCACATTATACTATAATACAGCTCTAAATGATGTTTCGTATTTATTTTACTAAACAACCTGTTTCCTACGTAATCCAAGGTCCCTTGTGTGCATTTACATCGAACAGGTGTACAGCGTGTAGACAGAGTCACCGCAACACCTGTAAGCACCTGTAGGAGCAGTGAGTCACTGAGGTGTTTGAGCATGCTCACACGCAGAGGGACAACTGGACAAGAATACACCGATCCAATTTCATTTCAATGCACCTTTGCTGGGTACTAATAGGCAACATATTTGATGGGAGCCATTTTTGATTTACGGTGTAGAAGAAGAGTTGTGGACTCCCTTTGCCTGTTTTACACATCGAAACCTGCACCGCTGGAGCGGCATCTGTGCGCCTCTGGAGAAACTACCCAGATGAAACACAATGAATTATCGTGACATTTATTTTCACCTTGTGCTTCGCATTGTATGACATTGAATAGTAAAAACAAAGATAGTCATAGATTGTTACAGGTCATACAGCTATTCGATCTGACCGACTGTTTCCACACTGATTCTTCTGATAGACAATTTGATTTTATGTAATTTTCGTACGTAATTTTTTAGGTCGGTCTCCATTACAATTGAATGGATTGCCATTGCATTTTGTAGAAAGATTCTAGTTCCCAATGAATCCAATTGACTTTTCCCGCAGTGCCACTATGATGACTATTTTATTTCCTAATGTACCTAAAAACAAATGATAATCTAATCATCATTTGTAATCTTTTGTGTTTGGTGCCAATTTGCAATTACCTGCACATTAGCTCTGCCTGCCATGCTGTTATTAGCATTTACAAAGCACAGGTAGTATTATGTTTTATATACAGGCAGGACAATAACAAAATAATGATAAGCTATAGGTAAATATAAGCAAAATTCGAAATGTTTGGTTAGTTTTTTGTTCCCCCAGCCTCTACATAAAGAACCTGTGTCCTGTCATGGCACCAGCGACTGAGTGTTTTCTCAATTTGTACCAGCAGTCCCTCCGTCATCGGCACAGCAGTAGTTCGAGGCTTGGAATAGAGCTCTCTTCTGAGGAACGACACCTGTAACATTCCTCACTGATCCAGGTTGTGTGGAGAGCAAAACGCTCCCTCTGGACTCAGTGAGTTCTGAAGTCTTTACTACATTTATGAGGTGTTTGCTTGAATGTGGTCTTCTGGTTTCAATAAAAATATCCTAATCAGAGCTTTTGAGTCTCTAAAGCGAACACAAAAAGATATCAGGCACAGAGAGAGGTGCTGCTGCTTGACTGACGGGAAAAGACAGGAATCAACCACAAATAAATGGATAAGTTAAGTTGGAGAAAAGAAGCTTTTTATGATCCTGAGTAGAGATCAGTGTTGACAACTACACCGAGCTCTCACAGATAGACCTTTCTGTGGCGATGCATTAAAGCACAACAACGCTTTCCCAGGCCCAAGTTTCAGATGTACAGTAAATCAACAGAACAATAAATAATCACAGCTTGTTGGAAGACACATCCAACACAGTGCAACAGTCAAATATAACAAAATTGAGAAATACATAAATAAATAATGCAGCAGATGACAAATGAAGCACAGAGGTTGCTTCTAGCCTCATTGCCATGTTCGGAAACAGCACCTGACACGCTAAAAGGCGTTGCACTGATCTGCTTCTCACGCCCATTGTCTCATTTACATGATCAAGGCTCTTTTTAACACATCGGCTGGCGGACTAATGAGCGGCAGTCCAGAGAACACTTCAGCGCGACATGCAGAAGTATGAGCCCTTTAGAAAGTCCATTCAGACTCGTGCCAGTGTGCCCCCCTCCCCATCGCTCTGCCTCCCTCCCTGACAAGTGCCATCCAATTGGGCAAACAATTCCAACCCTCTTTCCCTCCCAAACAGCAGAAACAATGGTTCTCAATTACCAGTCAACAATAAATTACAATATTCAAAGCCACGGAGGAGGAAGGAGTGGGTCGGGTTTGAGAAAAGCCTGAGGTGTGTGTGACCCGATGAGAAGTCTGCAGATGTCGATCCGTCGGCTCTGTCATGCAGGGCCGGCCGCCTGTCTTTGACATGGAGAGAGAGCGTGAGTGAGAAGAGGGAGAGACAAACTTGAGCATCCTCCCCGCCGCCATGGCCGCACTTGGGGTCCCCGACGTTCCTCAGTTAATCCCACTTTATCCAAGAGAGGCGAGCCGTCAGGTCTGGGAAAAGGGAGCATGGGGGGCAGAGGGAGACAAAAGCAGGACAAACACATAAGTTTGGTTACATTTTAATGACTGTTTAACAGGTCCTGGGTCTGGTGGGGGGATGGGGGACGGGGGGCACACTTACAGATTCCCACAGAATTAGTTAAGAGCGCGCAGGGGGTAAGAATCCAGTCAATTGTGTTTCAGTGAAATTAGCTTTCAGTTTGGATGAAAGATGCCTGATGGTGCCGCGCTCAGGAATAAAACACACAGCAGGCTGCTTAGAAATAGATTTATCATCATCAATCTGAGATCACTGTGTGTTCATTTAAAATCATTTGATTCTAATTCTCTAATACAGTTTCATAACATCTATATATATATCATCCATTTATGTGAAGATGAATTTAGTGAATCATCTTGTAAACAATCTCCAATATTCAGAAAGGAAAGTAGCCCGTCTCTTTCGCGTGGGTCAAGAATGATGTTCTTTAGAAATAATAAATTGCTGATTGATAAACATATTTAAATTGGCTGAAGTTGGCCATAACATCCCTCCGACCTCATCTGCACCTTTAGCCACTGAGTCATCAGGTAATTACAGTTGTGTTGTGGGCTAATGAGGGTGATCAGCTCACCGCTTGTGTTCCAGATGGCGTTGGTGTGGTTCTTGTAGCCGTTCTTCATGCACTCGTCTACGTAGGACTTGGGGTCGCAGCCCGACATGAGGATCTCTCTCAGCAGGGCGATGTAGGCGATGGCCAGCCGCAGGGTGTCTATCTTCGACAGCCGCTTCTCATAGGGAAACGTGGGCACGTGGCAGCGCAGCTCCTCGAAGGCGGAATTGATGCTCAGCATCCTCTTCCTCTCCCGGATGTTGGCGGCATGACGCTGCACCTTGTAGGGGTGATGGGTCACCGTCCGCCGCGCCCTGTGCTTGGTCACCTCCAGGGGGTCGTCCATGGAGGAGCCTTCTCCCTCTGTGCAGACGTCCGCCCCCGGAGACTGAACGTCGAGGTCGGTGAAGGTCAGCTGCGCGTCGGGGAACATGGACTGGCTTCCCAGGGAGGACCAGGGGGAAAGCTGGCCGGCCGCTGTGCTGTAGTCCAGCAGGAAGTTGTCCAGCTGGCTCTGAAACTGGAAGTTTTGGTCCATTTGTCCCCAAAACGCAAAATCCTTTCCGCCATCCTGGTCAAAGTCAAAAAGCATATCCTCCATTGTCTGTATAGCGTGAAGGCACAAATAAAATGACCTCGGTTCTTCCCCGGTCTCTTAATAACGGAGGGCAGTGTGCTTCCTGTCCTTCTCAAACCAACTGCTTACCTGCGTGTGCCTGAATCTCTGCTGCTGTGTGACACACCGCACGGATTAAATACTTCCAGGGCCGCCGCGTTGCTCTGCGGGTCGCTCAGGCCATTTCTAAAGGCTGAAAGGGAGCTCTTAAGAACACTTTACCCCTCCTTGTGGATCACTCATTGCTTTAAAAACGTATTACAATGGAATCAGTTGATCTCCAAACGACAAAAAAGCGGGGGAAACACGTGTCCAATTATAAACTTCCCCTCAAGTAGTCCCGCTAATATTGACAAAAAAACACTCAGTATTTAGCAGACGTTGAGGGGATTGTGCGGGGCATCGTGGCGCAGCAGGCCATGCAAAACCCGGGGGCTTCTGAATGGGACTGTTTTATCTGTCAAAGCTCCGCGTGGACAACAATCCCTTCTGTCAGAAACACGCGGACTCTCTTTGTTATTCAAAATGTTAACAGGGTTTATTAGGCGCATGTTGTTACGTGCTGCAGTCACTGCAGCAACCTGAGAGATGTAAAACATCCCAGCAGCATCAACACAGATTTTCCCACATAATTTAGGTCTAGTAGTCACAGTAAAATGGTTCTAATTTGCCAATGATATAATGAATAAATGGCAAACCAAAGGGGAGGACCCGCTCTGTAATGGCGTGTGTGTGTGTGTGTGTGTGTGTGTGTGTATGGAGGGGAATCAAATAAGCAAGTTCTTCCTTCGAGGTTTGCACAGGGAGCCGCCCTCTGATTCGAAAAGGCTGCGTGTTGGCGGGCACGTGGTTCTGATATGACAAAGTTCTCCAGGACGCAGATTTAAAGGGGGTCTGCTTGTTGCAGTAAACACGTGCCGGCTTCCGCTGCGCAGTGTTGTTTACGTCAGACCGAGATTCATCCAGACCGAGATCGACCAAAGTCCCTTAGCGCACATTTCCTGGCTTGTTGGTCTCATTTGATTTTCCTCCCCTAAGGTGTTAAACACTGAAATAATTCATTCTCTCTAAATAGTTGCAGATGTGATGGGGTCTTGAATGTTTCTTTGAACATATTTTTGTTCTTTTTGTGGAAGGAACAATGTGAAGGTCACAATCGTCATTCGTGTGGGTTTGATTTCCCAGCAGGGACTTTGCTGTTTATTTCAGGAACACACATCAAAGTTGTTGCTGTTGCTTTTCTTCAGGATTGAAGTTAATGAACCTTCAGTTCCAGTGTTGCTCTGACCCCTCTGTTCCGCCCCACAGTTTAATTAACCCATTAGGACGAAATCAGAAAGGACAACAACCTGATTAATGGGTGCGTTGTAATCTCGCCCATCAGCGTCTTGTCCAAAAGTCAGTCAACCCTTTCGGTGCGTAAATCAGGCACAAAATGAGAAGTTGTTGTGTTTAAAATGACCAATTTGGGACGAAGGCGTCATCGCATTAACTTTACATGTCTTCTAATGGGAATACGCATTCTCTGCAGTTAGATCACAAAGAGGCCCTCCATAAGTGTCTGCGTCACTCGGGGAGTCCCAGTGATGTTGGCCTAAAGAGAAAGTGGGTGAAGATGATCGTATTCTACGGAAGCACCTTCGAGACTCATGGGCTGTACCCCACAGCTCGGAGCTGCTTCCCGATTGGCTCGGGTTGGCGCAGCAGAGCAGCTTGCGCTGAGAGGGCCGCGGGTCGCTGTCAGCACCTTCTGCCCGCCGGCTGCCAGCGACGGCGCCCTCCCAGCTGACGGCCCTCGGTTTGGTTCGGCCCGGGCTGAAGAGACGCGCCTGTCACATTCAGATCCGCTCTCATTGTTTATGGGACCATTCAAGAGGGCCGAAGGGCCCGAGAGGAGCGATAAGCAGCCCTTCAGCCAGTTTGAAAGGAGTGAGGAAAAAGCACAAAGAGAGAGAGATAAACCCAACTGCCGACATCCGGCTTTTTTCACTACCGATAGTGACGTGGAGACAATGTTTTGTGTGTGCTTGTAAACAGTTGTTATACCGTTGGGTCAATGTGTGTTGTGCGTGAATAGTTTGGTTTAGTTTTTTTACTTTAACCCATAGCCTTAGATTACTAACCCATAGTATTATATTTTATTCCTGGCACTATGTTGTCTTGTTGTCCATTGCCAGTCTGTTGTTATGCACCAACCGCCAAGTCAAATACCTTGTATGTCTGACGTACCATGGCAATAAATTTCCTGATTCCTGAATACATTGACGCGCGAACTACACTGCGGCACCAATGCGTGCTCCTCCAATGGACATGCTGTTCAAAAATCAAGACCTGCGTGGACATGCTTTGGGCCTTGGACGTTGCGCGAGGCCACATGCTTGCAATTACAGACTGAGGGGTTTGAAGCTGTTTCCCACCTGGGGGTTACTCAGTGGAAAACAAGGTTAATGGAACTGTAAATCAAACGCATCGGGATTGATCCGCACCTGCTGTTTCATGTCCTGTACAATGTTATGATTTTAAATCAGTGACATATTTTGGCGGATTAGAGCGTGTTAGCTCACACAGGGCTTGTGTCATTTCCGACAAATTACTTTGCTATGTTGCTTAACTCTTTTCAGAGGAAGTGCCAAGATACATTATAATGTTCAAACCTCGCTCTCACTTTTTATTGTTTTTTTCTTTTTAACACACTCTTGCACACACACGGACACACACATACATAGAAAAAAAAACAAACACACAAGCGTGTTTACTTCGGTCTCTTTTGACCCATCCCTGAGAAACGTAAGAAACACACCAACCTTGATTTCACCCGAAAAGTTCACCAGTCACGACACATACTAACATTTCAGGGTTCTTTTTGGTGACGCACAACTTGTTTTCTTGGCCGCAAGGCTGATACACATCTCGGTTGAGAAACCACGGCATCTGCCTTGGCTGCTATGAGAGAAAGGCATGGCAACCGAGTGGTAATCTTCAACACCGGCCACAAACGGGTCTTTGATGTGAGCCATTAGGGTGTCACGGCACATTGAAGCGATAGCTCAGAGCAGCAGTTATCCTTGACCACGGATTAGGATTCAGATAGCCTCAGGCCTCTACCTTTGATTAACGGTAGGCTACATTCAGCATTACTGTAATGCAATGAGCAGTGTGTACCCAGCTTCAAAGCGCACGCCAGTCAACTGAAGAGAAAATGATTCAGGAAATGCCTCCAATGATTACATGCAAATCTCTCCTGCATTCAAGACATTTTGGAGTTTGGGGTACCATTGGTCGGTTTATGGCATCTTCTGGGCAACGCCACATGCGTGATGTGTGATCCTGCACATTTGTGTGACGCTGCTGAATACAAACTCAGGTACTTCTACAAAACCTGCCAAAAAAATTCCTCTGATCCTTAAAGTTAAGCAGCAGCTTATGGGCTCCGAGCCCATTTCTGTCTGCATTTCAGGCCGAGGACTGGTCTGGAAAAAGCATCACGGTCATAAAGTGGGCCTCATGCAAACACCACTCAAGGGGCAACAGCCCTTACTTTGGGCCAGCTTGAGCCTCAAGCCTGCTTGATAAAAACACATCAGTTTGGAGCAGAGGTGGGTACACAGTGCATAACGACAGGTGGTATTTCGATAATATTACCATAAATGTGTGCACATCATATCGTAAGTCCCCGCCTCCCCCTCACACCCCCATTATATTTATTAATCCCAAAACGTGCATTTGTTATGAGACTTTTGGAGTGTGTCCTTGAGGAATGCCTATGTGAGATGACTGATCTGTAGGAATGCGTAGACTGAAATCATCGTGACAACACCTGTACAGCACCAGATGTCAATACCATTCCCCAAAAATAAATCACCACGCTGCAAAAGATGGAGGTTTCAGTCAAAGACAAAAAAATGAATTTAGAATTTTAAACATTATTTTTTAAAGCAGGTTTCCAGAGCTCAGGACAATGAAACTCTCTCAACCCATTAAATATCCATTTCAACGTTCAGGTCGACTAAGAAAAGAAATGGTGTCCATGACTTACTTCCCGAACTAATTAAAATTACATACTCATTTCACCCAAACCACTTTTTTCATATAATTTGAATTGCTGTCTGAATTGCGGTCCAAGGAAACATTCAGACTTTTAGGCCCTAGTATGTGTCGTCACCCAGAAACACTAGATCCTAGATTTCCCATAATGCAACATAATGCATTAGACACTCGTTATTTTTGTGATATGCAACTTATGCATTTCACTAACGGTGAAAAGAGCTGAAATTGACACCCGTTGCTGGGTTTCTGAAGACAAAAATTGACTTTTCGAAAGATATAACAACCATTTTATGAGTATATGACGCACCTTTATATAAGGTGGATTGGCCGTTTAAACATTTGGTAAAAACCTCAAAACAAAGTGAATATTAGTCTGAGAGATTTTTCAATCGATAACTACAGTCTGATAGGGACCGGAATATGGATGATTTCTAGCCCTGATGATTTTATTATCTAGCCTGTAACATTTAATTTATAGAGACACTCTTGCTGAAACCAGAAGTGAATAAGCTCCTCCTTCTATTCCACCTGTCGAAGACAAAACACCTTCAGGTCAGACTGATATGGTCTTAACAGGCACACTGCAGATGCACACGCTGCTGCCATAGACCAGCTGCCTTCATCCGTCTTTGTGCCCCTCCCCCCCCCCCGGTTGTTTAGGTCAGCGAGGTGGTGCAAGATGTCCCATCTTGATTAAGAGAAAATGAAAGAATCCCTTCTCTTCTCGAGATGTGAAGTACAAGTACTTTAAGTACTTTAATTAATATATATATATATATATATATATATATATATGTAGATAACAAAGACTCTTTTTCTACCCGTTTTCATTTTACAGTTGATTTCTCGTGATCAACAGTTCCTACTTGTTCTGCACATGCACATTCAACTATTTTAAGAAATAGGAGCAATAACAACATCTATTCAGCATCACTTCTAAATTGCAACCGCTATTATATTCCGGAGTATTTCTTGGCAGGGTGCATCGTCTTCACAGAGTCTTAACATCACAATCATGTTGCTGGCTCCTGTTTTGACCTCATGTTTAGACAGGTGGGTAGTATTAATCCTCCTACCTAACTTTGGGCAAGTGAATAAAAGCATTTCCGTTGGTCAAACATTGTGTATTTCCTTCTTCTGCAATTGAGACAAAATTGTTCTTATTCTATGTTCGTCGTTTTTGTCGGGCTTGGCGTCACTTCCTCGTGTCATGGCCACGGGCAAAAAACTAAAAATCCAAAGTCTCATAATCTACAATACACAAACCAATGGATGGCTAACTATGTCCACTTCTTATACACTGTATGTTTTCAACAAGCAAAAACGTGGGAGTCCTTCTTAAAGATTTTTTTATAGAATAAAACTAAACTTTACTTTTCCCCATTTTAGTATGAAATAGTAAGACCAATATGATGGAGAATGATACGGGGCACACTCATTATGGTTTACATTCTGCATGGGGGAAGGTGGAAGGACACACTCAGCTCTTTTCACACCCTTAGTTGAATTCATTTCTTTTACCACTTTTTTTAGTCTGTGGGCTATTTCATAAAAGCTAATCCATCACACACATCAATAAAGACATATGGCCCAGAAAACTACATTTTACATTCCAAAGAGGCGCTATAGCTGGAGATTATACTTGACTCAACTGTCATATGACAAAAACATCCCAACCAGGAGGAAATTGCTGCTCTTGCCAAGACTGTGGAGTGAGGAAAGAGAGCGGGTGCACTATGGAAGAAGGGTAGGCGGAGAACCGTTCAAACAGGTCCATCTGAAAGAATAATAATGATGGCTCTATTATTTTTCCCCAAGTTGTTGGCACAATCTAGCCAAACCTGCAGGCTGGAGAGGAATAACAACTGCCCAGAGGCGCCCAGGAGAATAAAACGGGTCCACAGCAGCTCGATCACATTGGTCAGGATTGAAGGTAAAACTACAAACTGACTGGGGAACAATCAAGAAGCGATGGACTGAGTTTTTGACTCATCCACCAAATGTTAGGGAGACACGTGAGTCGGGGATAGAGTTTCCTGTTGCAGCGGAAGTTATAAAGCTCACAAATTATTTTCAACAAAAGTCTTCCTTTCAGCTCGGCCTCACATAATCTACAGTCGCCTGCAATGTGAGATGGTGTCCATGACGAGCATTTTTATTTCTAAAGCTGGTGAACGGAAACGCAAACTAAACAAAATTCAAAAAATGTTTTCTTTGGAAATGATCACTCAATCAGCAGTTTATTTTCCAGTGTCTCTAAAAATTGCTGATCCGATGTTCAAAACAAAACAAAACTTTCATTCAAAATGTGTAATGTAATGTTCTTAGTGAGCATATTAATCCTGCTGTATCAAGTGTATATGGTTTCTTTTAGAGAAAGCAGATGAGGGCAATTTCCCTCCCAATGACAAATTACTTTATTTGAGCAGACCAGAACCAGAACCAGAACCTACTACGTTAACAGTGTTTACAGTAACAGTTATACTATTAACAGTATTTACTCCTAATAGTTAGGCTAACAATGGACAACAATTCACTTCTATCTTCCCTAAAACTTTGCCCTTATCTGCCCTCAAAACACCTCAGACCTCAAGCTGAGGAGGGACACGAGCATTCTTAATCAATGGCACTGAATTAATGCAGCCTTACAAGAAAACAAAGTCACACATTTCTGCTCACACCAAAAGCTTTAGCATCTGAGAACAATTAAACGTCTGGTTTCCGTGAGAAGCTGATTTGCCAGTTGACAGTTGCAGTTAGGGTTGGGGGGGATGGAGGGAGGCACCTCCTGTACCAAATCATACAACCAGACAACACACATAAGCAATGAGCCCAGAGCAATGTTACATTGCAAAGTCTAAGAAAACAGCATTGAAAATAAGAGCAGCAACACTGAAATGTTCCGATCCCATTTGCAGACATGAGAGCTGCATTCCTTGCTGGCACGCCACGCACCCACGGCCCCTTGTTTATTCCAAATCGCGCCAAAGAATGAACCTTTTGATAATTGGATTTGCACTGTTTCGAAATTTCAGTGACAAACATCCTATTTGTTAAAGTGAAAGTTAAAAACAAAATCAAACATACACATTTGTCTTGTAGTGCTTTTTATCAATCAATATTTTTTTGGTGTGACTGTCGGAGGTGTCTGCTGTAGATGTATGTGTCTTCCTTCTCTCATGGAACTATATGGCACTTGACTTGTGCTCAAAGTGCAAACAAATCATTTTGTAAAACAACATAAGTGCAATGTAGACCCATTTTTTGAGAAAGCAGACATCTATTTGGCAGTAGCCTCTGCACCACGCAAGCAATTGGGTGTGTTTTACTATTGGCTTGCAGCGCTGTGCAAGGCTCGTAACCCCCGGTCATTCCAGCCGCTCAGCACTAGAGCACTGCGGCCGTGCTAGGCAGCTCCCAGGTGTGAACTGTAGAAATGTGAAGCAGGGCGTTACTGAAAAAGAACACATGTGTTCAGTAAATCCTCCCCTGATCAGCAAATAAAAAAGATGCTGCCAGTGTCAAGGTTTAATTGAATTGTGGACAAGTTCCAGATTTTGACTATTCCCGCTGTGGTCCGCCTGTCTTCTTTCACCAAAGATCGGCTCTGCTCTCCGGGCAGAGAACAGTGAAGTCTCCCAAAGAGGTTGTATAACATAATTGACTTTTAACATCAAAGCGCTCTGGGGACGATGCTCTGATTTTACAGAGAAGAAGAGAGGAACCAGCACATCATGAGCTGAGGATGGTTCTGTTTTGTGCCTCATTAAATGTTTTTCTAATGTGCTTTTACAAAGCAGATTCCTTCTTTCTGCATCGATGTTTGCACACCATTGATGCAGAAATCAGGGAGGAAAAGTTTAAATTGAGCTGTAAAATGTGTTCACAGCCGTTCTTACACAGGTGAGCTGAATTAACAGACGTCTGACGTTTGGTCAGAAGGGGTGACAAGACACCACAAGAAGCTGCCTCATTAAATGTTTTTCTAATGTGCTTTTACGAAGCAGATTCCTTCTTTCTGCATCAATGTCTGCACACCATGACTCCATCCAACATCCAAAGGGATGAATGGCACTAAGTGAGGATTTTCATGACCTCTTCATCTACAATGGTTTATTAAGCTTTCAAACTCCGGTATGAGGAGTGTAAAGAGAGGTTGACTTCATCCAGGATTAATGTGCTATTTCCATTCAAGGCAAACCCACTTCCAACACACGCACCCCTTCCCCGATACGGACGTTTAGATTGGAATAAATGGCTCAAGTTGTAGGTGTTGCCTGCTAACTGGTTTATCTGCTGCCAGGGACTAAAACCCATTATCCTTGGGTCGGTCTAATCTTGGAACGTTTCATATAGACAAAAACAAAAACAGAAAGGAAGTGGTGGGAATAGAGACCGGAAAACAAAAGATTTTATAAGAAACAGATTTTTAAACATAAACACCAATCACTTGACAGGAGCAGAAACAGGAAATCAAATTCCCAGGAGCCGGAAAATGCATCCAGGGGAAAAAAATGCATTTTACTTTTACTACAGTTTGAAAAAGGAGGGTCAAAAATAATAATCTTAATAAATCAAATAAATAGGGGGAACAAAAAGAAGATTGAGACACAGAAGACAAAGAAAGGGAAGAATTAAAAGACACCCATCACAGCATGGCATCTTCGACTGGAAACTACACAAGCTTCTGTCTCAGCTCCACAGCAGTCCCTTCACCCCCATCTTTCCCCTTCAGCATCTCTTCTTCTGTCTTCAAGTCCCTTTTTATGCACACTGGAAAGAAACTGAAAGTTGGAGCACAGAAGCAAAGCTTACCGCCACAACGTGTTCCTATAAGTACAGTGTTTTCCATCTCCAACTATCCCCTATGATATTTCATGTTACTAATTTTGTTAGGTTGAGGTATGATATTTCATTTTTTTTTAAATCTGAGAATCTGTGAAAAAACACACAGTTTGACACTTCTTGAACCTTTACAATGTATTGATGCTATTATAACAATCATGCTCAGTGACCGAAGCTCCACTTGGCCCCTTGTCTCCCCCTTCTCTCGGCTCCTTTCATTTTTCTCCTGTAAATCGTGTACAATCCAGATCTGATGGGCTTGTGGAAATAATCAAAACATTGTGGAAAGCCAGTGATCAATTCACTCGGTGGATTTCCTGCATAGTCACCTAAAACACTGGAGCCATCTAGTCAACCTGATGAATCATTGCATTCTTAAGGAAAGAGTTAAGAGTTACAGAGAAGTAGAGCAAATGCACAAACCTCCCAATCTTTGGATCAACAACAACATAGTTCGGTCAGTTTGGGGTAAATTTGGACTTTTTATCAATGTTTTGTGGAAACATTGGAAACCACAACAACAAAAAATGTATTTTAAGCCACTACAGATTATTTGAGGTGAAATATTTGGGTAAAGTTTTCCCGGTGCCAAAAGCTAACCACTGGAAACACAATGTTTAATAGCACAACCTGAAACCTTTGTTTGACAGTAAAACCACTAAGTCTCCCTTTTGAAATGTAGCAAAAATCAAGTTTAACAAGAGTTCCAGCAGAGATCAATTGTATGCTTTGACTGCTTTAGAAAAGAAATGGTGGTAATATACAATCTAACCAAGGGTGGAGAAGGCTTGTGACCTCACAGCTGTCCCCTCATTGGCAGGAAGAAGTTTGTCATACAACCTAGAGATGAGCGTTAGGCGTACGCGGCCAAACTGGCAAGAGTCCTTGTGTTTTGGGGCAATGAAAAATAATTTCCTCCTGGAGACGGGCCCCGGGGGATCCGGCTTGGCCCACAGCAGAGGAGTTTGAGCCACGCAGGAGGAATTCCAAGACTCAGACTGAGACCGTCGTCAGACACTCAGGCCATGACAAAGACAGACAGCGGAGTCAGGGTGCTGTACCCCAGACCTGTTTACTCAATACCTGATTAAACTGTGCCATGAAGGAATTCAACATCCAGTCAAACTATTGAGTAACTAACGCGTAGAGAGCAAAAAACAGTGGAACAATTTTATTTAAGAACAATCTTTTGCTCAACCTCATGTGAAAGACACTCTTAATTCCACAGCAATAGAATAGAATCAATAGAACGCGACACCGGAACCGCACGTCGGTGCTCTTCAAGTTAAATCAGCCGGACATTGGAAGCCTGGAAAAGAAAATAGGCCAAAACGGAAAATCGTCCTCCCTCTAAATGTCCATCAATTTGTGGAGTCAATGGTTGGTATTTATACAAGGCAGCCACTGGTGTTCTTCAAGGTCATCGAATTCACCAGTTTGAACTTTAATTACAGCCTAAAACACAAATCAGGGAGGAAAAGTTTAAATTGAGCATGTAAAATGTGTTCACAGCCGTTCTTACACAGGTGAGCTGAATTAACACCATCCACTGACGTTTGGTCAGAAGGGGTGACAAGACACCATAAGAAGCAGCCGGATCATGACCCTCGCACAAGCAGACGCTCTCCTGTACTTGTGTGCTACGTTTTGCACTTTCCCAGGCGCTTGTCTCGATATCTAGACTTCAAAGAGCACTTGAAACGGTAGAGATATCAACTCAACCCCACATGCACTCCCCGTTTCACATAGAGGGAAAGCGGTGCAATGTGGTTCACATTATTTGATAAGCGTCCCGTATTATCAAAGGTATTTTAATGACCTGCGCCTGGTGCTTTCACGGTCCTGCTGCTAACTCTCCAATGACACTCATGGAGCTGCATGTGGAAGGGTCTTTGGGTAAGAACGGACTACCCAACGTAGACACTCCGTATGACGGAGAAGAAGATCGGTTTTCCTTTTCTCTACACCACTGGTATTCATTACGTATCCTCTTTTTCCGTGAGCCCGTTTATTTTTTGCTGTCTGGCGATGTCAGGGCGAGCGTGTGTTCTTCCCTTGCCGTGACCGTGTGAGTGTGTACCGATGGCCGTCAGAAGGGACACGTTGTGTATTGTTTTAGGCCGTGCGGCAAGCCAGCTGTCATGGATGGCCTTGACCAGGTTTTCTTCCGGCCTCAGAGTTTCTCAGACCTTACAAGTGCGGCCTGTGAGGTCTCCCGAAACCGCGTTACACTGTACGCTGATAAGTTTAAAGCAAAAACAGGGTCCGGAAACGCAGGGTTTTCACAACATCAGCATAAGGATTTATCCGGGTCCTGAAGTCGGCCACCCAAGCACAGCTGGCAACATGTTTGGAGTGAGTCAGTGAATAGATTGGCGAACGTTTATGTTTCATATATACAGTATAGATAAAGTCCTTTGAATTGTGTTAAAACTTTATCACTTACTTTAAATTAAGACGAAATACAATTTCTCTACTCCCTGCTGACACATTTTTCATAGAGGATGTACACTATGATTGTTAGCACAGTGCTTCTACGGGATCTGAAAAAACATCCCACACTCTTGACATCGCCGTTGAGTTACACCGAAGTGATTGTACCAAAAAGAACAGCGACGGCAAACGGAAATCACCAATAGAATTGACCATAAAACAAATTAATAAAGACGTTTGACCTCCTTGGAGCGTTGATGGGAAGTTTCCTGGCTGCAATGTCTGGCTTAGACAAAAAAAATCTTGCCACTTTGCCGGTCTCCTGTCCCGTCCTCTCGTCAGCATACAGCTGCATTGTTTGCCTTCATCAAGCGAAACCACAAAAGCCAAGTCTCACCCTTCGGGGGTTGGAGTTCGGGCCTCATTTACCGACATCAGAGTTTGTTTGTGTGGATGAGTTATGGACCTACTCTGCTGGTATGTTCTTCTGTGGTGATTACAAAGACCCATACAGTGACTGGGAGGCTTCCACCAAACTGTCACACAGCAACTTCTTTGTTTAAGAAAGACTGGCAGGAGGTGGCTCTTTGCACAGCAAACAGCACCACTTACCCCCCTACTGTAAACCCGCCAATCCCTCAGGGCCACCTGGAACCTCAACAGAGTCAAACAAAAGGGCCTGCATCAAAACTCCAGCGTTTCACCGATGGATCTGGAATATGTATTTCTCACTCTTGCTCACACTTTGTATATTTTTTGGAGGAATGGAATAATAATTCAGAGAATCCACATTTTCCTTTCGTCAAGGGAAAAGCAAAGCCAGTGGAGCAGGAGGGGGCACTGGTCACGCTGTGGGTTTTCAGCCAAAATTCAAAATGTTCACTGATCTGTTTAGAAAAGGATCCAAGTGACAGTTCCCTGTGTCTTTGCATAGTTAACTTTCTTCTTTAATGTCTGGGAAAATGTGTTGCAGATTCCCAAGCTACAGTATTTTAAATTGAGTGTATCAAAAGGAAAGAACCATGCGAATATAGAGGATTGAGTATCATTATCTAAAGAGATTTCAGTGCAGATGCAGCTTGTAATGTTTATTTTTCTTTGCAGAAATCTCTGTTCTAGTTTGAGGGGGATGAAACAGTGGAAGAAGAGCAGTGCCAGAGCAGGAACCACAACACTAGACATTCATAATAATAGACTTGACACGCCCTAATTGTGTTCACCTGTTTTCCCTTGCCTCCTCCTACACCAGGTGTTTCCAGTCTGTCAATTACCCCTTGTGTATGTAACCTGTGCCCTTTCCCTCTTCTTGTTGCCAGTTCGTCTTGTGTGTCTCACCAGGTTTTGCCAGCGTTTGTTTGTGAATTACCAGTTGATGTATAGATCTCCCGTGTACTGAACCCCTGCCTGCTTACGACAACGACACTGCCTGCCACTTCTGTACCCCCAATCCCCTGTGTACTGAATCCTTGCCGACAACGGCGATGCCTGCCGAATTCCTCATCATTAAAGATATTTGATATTCTCTACGTCTGCACTTCGGTCTCGGCCTGAACTCTGACAGTACGAACTGGCCATGACAGACCCAGCAGAATATGACCACCTCTGGAATGCTGTCGCCCTTCAGGGAGCTGCTGTAGTGGAGCACGAAGACATCCTATAGTGGGTCATGGAGGGACTTCAAAACCTCGCTGACCACCATGATTGGACACACAACTCCCTGATGGAGCAGTTTCGTGGGATGTCTATGGGACAACCAACTACAGCGGCGCTTGCCCCAGACCACGGTGATCTCGCAGCTAGTGCTGTGTTGCAAGTAACCCACACAGCCCCTTGGGAACCCGACTTACCTCATCCTGAGCGCTATTCCTGAGACCCAGGAACCTGTAGTTCGTTCCTCTCTAAGTGTTCCCTGATCTTCGAGCTACAACCATCCTCGTTTCAATCGGAGTGTTCCAAGGTAGCGTACATCGTCTCACTTATGGCCGGGAGGGCAGGAACTTGGGCTACGGCGGTGTGGGAACAGCAAACCCCCATCCGTTCCAGTCTGACTGCTTTTGTGGCCGAA
Organism: Apeltes quadracus; assembly: GCA_021346845.1. Classification (NCBI taxonomy): domain Eukaryota; kingdom Metazoa; phylum Chordata; class Actinopteri; order Perciformes; family Gasterosteidae; genus Apeltes; species Apeltes quadracus. The sequence continues at coordinate 4,721,013 of CM037932.1, read as the reverse complement.
ATTTTAAAAGTTTTTGATTCACCGGTGTTGGGGAGGGAGACAGCCCATTATCAAAGATGAGCTAGCAGCCCGAGAGCTTCCCCTGATCTCGACTCTCTCGTGAACCTCTACGCGGATAGATAGCCGGTTACGAGTCAGGAACCGGAAGAGAAAATCATAAACTAGCGGGCTCATCAGTAGAGGCGGGTATGCTGGTGGGCCCGTGCTCTGCTTCATGCAATTCTCCTGTGGGGAGCCCTATCCAACACCATCAGAGTGCTCATTGATTCCGGGGCTGATGAGAGCTGCATTGACTCCGCCCTGGTCCAGTAACTGGGCATTTCTACCCAACGCCTCTCCACTCCTATAGAGGTTCGAGCCTTGGACGGCCGGCCCCTTGGCATGGTGACACTCTGTACTGTTCCAGTGGTTCTACCTATCTCTGGCAATCACAGCAAATCCATCCGGTTTTTATTGATAAGCTCTCCTCACCTGCCTGTGTTTCTGGGTCATTCCTGGCTTTAAAAGCCTAACTCCCTCATTGATTGAACAACGGGTTCCATAAAGGGCTGGAGCTCCTTCTGCCACGCTTACTGCTTGGGGGCTGCACAACACCTCTTGGGTTCCCCCAATCCGGCATCCGGGTATTCCCCTGACTTCCCTGCAGGAAGTCTTCAGCAAGTCCTGGGCGACCTCTCTTCCCCTGCACCGCCCCTTCTCTAGCGACAAGAATCATCCGCCCATCCTCATCCTCTGCTGGAGTGGGGTTCTTCTTTGTAAACAAGAAGGATAAATTCCTACGTCCCTGCATTCTTTACAGCAGTCTGAACGACATCATGGTCAAGAACCGCTACCCTCTTCCACTCATATCCTCAGCCTTCGAGCTTCTTCAGGGGGCAACAGTCTTCTCCAAACTGGACCTGCGGAATGCCTATCATCTGGTTCGAATCCGGGAAGGCGACGAGTGGAAGACGGCTTTCAACACCTGCATCTCTGCGCTTTTCTCTCCCACAGACTCAGTCCAGCAGAGAGGAAATATGACGTCGGAGACAGGGAGTTGTTGGCCGTCAAAATGGCATTGGAGGAATGGAAGCACTGGTTGGAGGGCTCGGAACTGCCATTTTTGATCTGGACCGACCATAAAAACCTGAAGAACCTTCGCAGCGCTAAACGACTCAACACCAGACAGGCCAGGTGGGCTCTGCTATTTAGTTGTTTTAATTTTCTCCTGTCATATCGCCCTGGCTCCAGGAACACCAAACCTGACGCTCTATCTCGAGTTTTCAGTCCTGCTACCACCCCTCTGGACCCCGTGCCCATCCCTCCCGTCTCCTGCCTGGCTACATCCCTGGTTTGGGGAATAGAAGCTGTGGTCCACAAGGCACAGCGGTCAAGCCAGGGTCCTAGGAATGTTCCCACAGACTGTCTGTTTGTTCCATGCAGTCTCATGTTCTGGAGTGGGGCCATTCCTCCAACCTCTCGTGTCATGCCGGGTCTCACCGAACCCTTGCTTTTATCCGCAGACCGTTTTGGTGGCCCACTATGGGGGTGGACGTGCCGTCTTATGTCTCCGCCTGCACGGTGTGTGCCCAAAATAAGACCCAAAATAAGACCTTTCACTGGACTTTGTGAGCGGTCTCCCTCCTTCTGATGGCAACACCGTCATACTCACTGTTGTGGACCGGTTTTCCAAGGCAGCCCACTTCATCCCCTTACCTAAGCTTCCCTCGGCCAAGGAGACGGCACAACTCATGGTGCATCACGGCTTCCGGATCCATGGACTTCCCACTGACATGGTGTAGTATCGGGGTGCCCAGTTTGTATCCCAGTTCTGGAAGGCGTTCTGCGCCCTCATCGGGTCGTCAGTCGGAGCGGGCCAACCAGGTAGTGGAGACTACTCTGCGTTTAATAGTATCTTCCAGCCCCACCACTTGGAGTCGGCAGCTGGTCTGGGCGGCGTATCCCGCAACAACCTTCCATTGTCTGCTACGGGCCTCTCTCCCGTGCTCCCTCGGCTACCAGCCCCCCCTTTTCCCGGACCAGGAAGCGGAAGTGGGGGTGCCCTCAGCCCAGATGTTCATCCGACGCTGTCGTCAAACTTGGAGGAAGGCCCGGATTGCTTTTCTCCAGATGGCATCCAGGTATCGGCAACAGGCAGATCGTCGCCGGACCCCTGCTCCTTGTTACCGTAGGTGGCAGAGAGTGTGGCTGTCCACTCGGGATCTGCCTCTCCGTGTGGAGTTATGGAAGCTGTCCTCCCGGTTCATCGGCCCATTTATCATCTCCAGGGTCATTAATCCTTCTGCTGTCCGTCTGATCCTTCCTCGTACCCTCAGAGTACACCCCACCTGCCTTCCTCCCCGAATGATTGATGGTGTTGTATACAGTGCGGTGTCTCCTGAGGGTCCAGGCCTTGTGACAGGGGTTTCCACTACCTGCTTGACTGGGAGGGCTACAGACTGTAGGAGAGTTGCTGAGTTCCTGCCAGGGACATCTTGGACCCATCCCTCATCGCCGACTTTCGCAATCGCCATCCCCTTCAACCAGGTACGGCACCAGGTAGGACGCAAGGTGGCGCCCTTAGGAGGGGGGTTACTGTTACCTAATTGTGTTCACCTGTTTTCCCTTGTCTCCTCCTACACCAGGTTTTTCCTGTCTGTCAATTACCCCTTGTGTATATAACCTGTGCCCTTTCCCTGTTCTTGGTACCAATTTGTCTTGTGTGTCTCACCAGGTTTTACCAGCGTTTGTTCTTGTGGATTACCAGTTGATGTATAGATCTCCCGTGTACTGAACCCCTGCCTGCCTACGACAACGACACTGCCTGCCACCTCTGTATCTCCGATCCCCTGTGTACTGAATCCTTGCCTGCCTAATGACAAGGACACTGCCTGCAGTGTTCCTCATCATTAAAGATATTTGATATTCCGCTTGGGTCTATGTCTGAACTCTGACGAGACTAGAAGATCACAGTGTTCATTTCAAACTTTACGTCAAACATCGCCGGCTCTTTGACCTTTAAAGCGAAAAGAAAAAAAGGGTAAAAAACAGATACAAACATACAAAGCCAGATAATGTGTATGGTAACAATAGATCATTTACAAAAATTATCTGCCCAGTTTGGAAAATCCTGCTTCAGCGCCAGAAGTTTGACAAATACAATCATAACAGGGGGCAGAAAAAAGTACTGCAAGATGTTTTTTAGGAATCTATTTTTGAAACTAAATAGGCCGTATTAAAGATGTATTTCTTTGAGCGGGGGAGTTCCTTCCTGATTAACAAAAGTGAACCAATAACTGTTTAGCAATGATTATCACTGAGTTTTACATTTCCCATGGGAAATGTAAAACTTGGCCCATGACCCATTCAATTGATAGTGGCAGCATATGTATATATTGTTTTGAGAAGAAAAAAACGGCTGTGACAGTGGACAACGACAGGAGAACAATGTTTTACAGAAGTACAGAAAAACCACCAAAAAGCAGAACAGACACGGAAAATTACGTGATGGTTTATGACAACCGAACCATTCTCATGCAGCTGAGATGATGGTACAAACAAGGAGGCAAACTCACTGAAATCAAATTCGCGAAATTTGGTTGAGCAACTCACTCACTCACTCTAACAAGATAGGAACAATAAAAACAAGATAGCTGAAATCTATCAAACAAGGCGTTTAACGGGCAAAGTTGGACTGAAAAGCAGCATAAGTAGTTTGAGTAATGCATGTGGCTCGACACAGCTGTTTGATCATTACCCAGAGTAAGAGAGTGGGTCTGATGGACGTTTGGAAGAATGAGAGACATAAAGAAGCGGGAATGGAAGAAGCAGGGCATCAATCAAACAGCAGCACGAGATGACCTCCACCGTGAGATACAGAGTTCAGGCCTTTCTTCTCTTCCTCCTCTCCCCTTTTCTTTATTTTTCTGCCTTGCCTTCCCTTTCTCTGTATCACCCTCTCTGTCTTGTCTTTGACCCTCTTTGTTTCATGCAAAAGCCGGCATGTCCAGACGGAATAGATTTGGGCGATCGCTTTGATCCTTTTGTTATGATCCTTTTATTTGCCTCAGCCACATCCTTCTCTCTGCTGCAGCCACCCCACAAGATGCTTCGAATTAGGCCAGAGGATGGGATGGTAGGAGAGGAGGGGAGCAAGGGGTGAGGGATGCTCATGTCCAGCCCCGACGACGGCCCTAAACGGGACATGAACTAGATTGCGTCAAAATATAGTTTTGTTGATATAAAATAAAGTGCTGTGTGATGAGTCATTAATAACAAAGTCAGTGGAGCTGAAGTGATGATGTTTTCCTACAGGGGTGCCAGTCGTCCTCTTTTTTTTCTACTGTTTATTGCAAAAAGAAACCCGAAAGACACTGGACTGTTAGCGAGGACAGGATGTCTGTATCCCATTGAACAGAGTGAAGGTTAGTCACGTTAGATTAAAGTGTGAGCTGTTAGTCGAGTTAAAGTCTAGCAGGCTCCTTTTACTAAACCTAACTGAGTGTGGTTCTTCACTAAGGCAAGGCAATTTTATTTGTAAATAATATAAACTTTGCAGAGAAGTTTACCAAAATTCCAAAATGCAGAAAAGGTCAATTGAAGGCAGCAGCAGACAGAAGAGTATTTAAACTGGATTTAAAGGGGCAGAGGGACTCTGCACAGCTGGCGCTTTCTGGGATGTTATTCCAGCTATGTGGGGCAGAAAAACTGAACACTGCTTCGGTTTTCATTCTGTCAACAGAAAGTAGACACGTAGAAACTGCCACGCCCTCCCTGCTACATACAGAACTTTAAGCTACAGCGTGAATATCAGGGCCACTGACCAACGATGGTATTCTGGAGTTACATTGTGTTCATAATTTATATGTATGTAAGTCTTTTTTTATCTTTCCTGAGTGCACAGGACACTGCTGTGCTCCTCGGAGGCGTTTTCTTGAAAGCTGGTCTCATATCTCCCGCAAATCTTTTAGAGGCATTGAGTTGTTTTTTTTTTTTTTTTTGACGAATGGGGTAAAGATCATCTGAGGAAACGATTCAGAGAAACTGATGAAATATTGATAACAAATTTGGAGAAAATTGTTTCCTCTCAAACACCTGCTGCAGCTTTTCATGAGACGATTCTTCAGAAACGCTGCGAAGAGCACTAGACCCTTCAATGTCATGGTTCAACTCGAACAATTTAGATTGTCTAAAAGCTCCAAGTTGGCTTAACATTGTCCAACTGGATTAAGATACAGTGTGAAAGAAGCTTTGCACACGGCTCTGAGAAAGTCTCTCAGTATGAAGGAGTCTCTCAATATGGACACAGCTCCCAAAAAGATTCACTGACACAGTAGTGTCCATCGAACACACCGCCATGAAAAAAGAGCTTGCTGTATTGCCTGTGAAACATCCATGCAAAGACCAACGTTTGCGCTCTGTAAACAATCTTTATGGACTCATGCTGTACACACTCCATCTGACACCTTTCATATTTCTTTGTATAAACACAACTTCCTGGCACATGCAAACGCGTCCCACCCTTTAATCCAAGAAACGTGTGGTTCATTACCATAGGATACGGATGTGAGCCGTGATGAATAAAAGTAAAATGTTTATGTGGTGCTTCACTACGGCCGGAGAACCCATGTTTCCTACCTCGCAAGCTGAATTCACAAAAACAATCAGCTCTGGTCTTCTCTGCTCAGGTTTTCTTTAGAGCAGCATTGTGTTCTTTTTGTAAATTATGCACCAATTTGAGTAAAATGGACCAGAAGGGGCTGCTTTAGGGCGGGGCTACAATGGGGTTGACAGATTGCTAGGACAGCGTTGTCTCAACTTTAACACTTTCATAGTTCATAAAAGTCTCTCCGACACCTGTGTTCTCGCGTTCATGTGTCTTATGTCACTCAAAGCGTTCGTAGTTCCTTGTCTGTCGCGCGCAAGGCACCATGTCCTTCAGGGGTCTGTGGGCGCAGAAACAATCCCATTGTTAACAGAACATATAAGTTGTAAATGGTCTGTAAACAGGCCGATCAGAGGACTACTCGGTTTTGATTTAGTTCATTATTAAATATTAGTTTAATTCAGCGTTTGGTTGTACCCCCTTTTGGCTTCCCACATATATTTGTTGCACTTCAGCCACGGGGCCTCGAGAATCCCACTGCGTTCGTGAGCCACCACCTGTCCACCTGTCACTGATCTACCGAGGCTTTGACACACCACAGGACTCTCCCACAGAGCGGGCGTGCCAGTGGGTGAGAAAATAAGAGAGGAGGCATACTGCGGTCAACAGCGCGTCCTTAGGTACCTCCTCCAGCGGCTTGATTAGAGACACGGGTTGTGCTGATGGCTGCCTGGCTCTCAGACCACAGGAGATGACACATCACAGATAACTCCAGAGGAACTCCATCGTTGAGGTCCGTTTTGGGTTCGTCTTCTGTCAGAGACACGTCAACTCGAGAGGTTCAATTTTGGTGAATGCCCATATCTAAGGTTTAAAACCCTTTATCATTATTTATCGACATATTCATTTTGAATTTCGTGAATTAACTGAAACCATGTGACAGCCAATGAATTACACCAAACACATGATGCATACCATCCAATGACATGATCATAAATCCTAATAAATAATTATCATGATAAATAATGTTTTGTGTTTTTTTTGTTACCTATATGTTCAAGCTTTTTGCTTTAAGTAGGCCTACACAACAATGAAACGTTCTTCTTGTGGCATTTTGGAGGGGTTTTGGGGTTATATGCTAAATGGGAAGGGCCGTATACGTTACGCTTTGCTTTTACACGCCCACTATTGTTGCACACCCACATACAGACATACACACAAACACACACACACACACACACACACACACACGTTCCTTGTTAGATGGGACTCTAGAAAAAGCACCACAAACCAAAGGAGACGCACACTCCTCCATGGAATTCACTGAGGACAGGATGTTGGCTTCAGTCACGCGATGCTGCACTCATCCCAGCCTTCAGTCTTGATTCCCATTACATGTCATATGCACCAGGACCTAAACACTGCCAGATTGGACCAAGACCGTGTCATTGCTATTGTTTTTTAAATGTATTCGAGAATTACTAATGTCAGTTTCCCTTAGTTAGTTTCAGTGAGAGAGTGAAAAACTTTCAGAGCATGCATTTGCTGTTGCCAAACCTATTTCCCATAAAGTATTTTGTTAACTCTTCCTGCTCTTGCTAGAAGATCTGGGAAGCTGCTTATCAGCCTAGGAAATGCTCGATTTGATGTGGTGCTCCACTGTGGCCTCGCAGCTCAACCTGTAGAAAGAGAAACATGCAAACTGCTCCTTTTCAATGTGTAATTATCAGCACGGCATTCAAAACATATATTATACGTTTAATATTCTTCATGCCGCATTCTGTCATTTCAGTTCATTGATTTACTAAAATACCAAACAGTGAGCAGCCTAGGGAAGTCAGTGTTTCCAGCCCATTCACATTAGTGCAATCCAGCAAGCAGTTATCTTGGCAACAACTTTCCAGGTGTAAAAGTAAAGGCCTTTTACGCTATGTAATGTCTGTAGGTAGGTAGAAAAAAATCCTGCAGTGAAATTCTGATAGCGTAAACATTTCAAATTCCAAAATACATCTGCATTTCCAATAATTGCCGTAATTTCGGCAATGATTTCCCTTTGCACAACAGTGGTGAGAATTCTAATCAAACACAAATGTATTTCTATCAACAGTTCAACATTGGAAAAATTATTTTCAAGTATCCAACTCACTCTGTATTGCAATATTTATGTCCAACTGCCCCACTAATGCACAGTAAAGAAAGTGCGTCACTGTCGCCTGCCCCTCGACATGACATCCAGTGCTGTTGTTTAACACCAGAGGATCTCCTCTCCCGGGGGAGCCGGGCCCCGTTTTCCATGCCCGCAGGTTCCAGCTCTGCTGTGGGATTCCCAAGGCCTCAGGAAAACCCAGTTTACAACATTCCCACAGTGGTGACCACCGAATGACGGTCTTCATCTTTTCCCCTCTTTTTCTGAACTAGGCTTTCTTTTTGCCCTTTGTTGTTGTCAGGCAGCGGTTTGGGAAGCTGCCCAGCGTTTCCTCAGTCCGTTTAAATAAGAGGACAAGAAGGAGGAGGAAGAGGATGGGAAGCACACAGTACTAACCCCACCATCCTTGACAGCTCCCGTCCACAACGTCCCCCTCCCCTCCAACACACACACACACTCCTAACCACGGGATCTTCTCAGTGGCGGAAAATCCTTCCCATGAGCCGCCCGGCCCTGCGGAAGTAATTAAACATGGGTAGTTTGGTGTAATGGACATTGTCATGCTGCCATTAACTGATCCCCAGGCTCATGAACTCAGCTACACAGCATAATGTCGTAAGCCTCCTGATGGAAGCCTATACCTCCTATGCACAAAATATTTTAGTTTTGAGATGTAGCAGCTCAACGGTCTGTCCACATGCTAGCAGTTTCATCTGAGTAGTTTAAGCAACTTCAGGAGACCACCAAACCCAGGAGGGGGACCTGGATACGCACCGAATCCCATGATAAAGCATATTTACCTGACCAGACCAGAGAACCCAGCTGGCCATAGAGCCTCACCACGAGCACCACTTAAGCTACTAGCAGAGAAACAGGAAGAAACAGGAATCTGCTTTTTCATCTACTATTTTAGTCCACTTCCTCTTTCCCATCATCACAGCTGAAAGAGAATTGTAAAAGTTTATTGCGTCCGTCATTCTTACACTTTTTGTGAGAAAGTCTTTGAGAAAGTCTAGCATCTCTTAAATAAGAGGGCGCTAATGAAGTACAGCTAGTGAAGAGCAGCTCATAACACACTGTGACAGAAATTACAGAACGACTTGGCGTCCTTCCTGCCCTCGCCCACAATTCCAGACTAAGTCTCTCCTGGAAAATTGTCAAATTAAGCCTCATTAAGTGTGTTTTAATTAAAGCCCTTGGAGGGGAAACTTGTATAAGGGCTTTAATTAAAACAAACTGATGTTCCTCAAAATCTCCAACCATATACTCCTTAATTGTATCTATAGAGCTGAAGGAAGTCCATGGCTGCGCTGCACTGAAGCACTGAGTGACTTGTTTATAGAGCAAGACGGCCTTAAACGCAGAAAAGTGCTTCCTGCCTTGGAGTTGCAATCCACATCTGTGGCGTTACAGTTTGGCACAACATGTCGCTTTAGATCACAACTGGCCGCGATGCTGAATGAGGCCAAGGGCATAACAGTCCAGAAGCCACTTTCACACTCGCGGCACTCTTAAATGTCATAGTATGAAAAAAGAAAAATCACAAAAGAATGTTGACAAATATAAACAAGGTATATTTAAAAAGAAATCATTGTAAAGTATATACTTGAAATGCAAGAATGAAATCATAGTACAATAGGTCGGAATGTTATGTTATAAAAAGTTGTCATTAAAAAGTATTAGAAGCTACTGGAATGCTACATATATAATGTTCCTGGGATCCTTAGATAACGCTTGGAAAAACATATTCCGAAATGTCAGGAAATATATTTTTATTTTGTTCTGATAGCATTAGTTTCCAGCTGGTTATTTTCCTAACCTTCTGGTTACGATCCCGGTAGGTTAGTTTTCCTTAACATCCTAAATTTCGATAATATAGAAGGACATGTAAACTCAATTCTGCACAAAACAAAATTATATAGTATGCTATACAGATATCACCAAAAAGTAGTATTGTATGTTGTTAAAATGCAATTAAAGGTCAAAGAATATTACGTAATCACAATGCCATTAGAAGTAATTTCATTGTGTGTTCAAAATATTTCATAAGTCAAAATATCGTATTTCAAAAAGAGTAAAGATTTAATTCCATCTTTAAAAAGCCAGACATTTATCATTAAAAACGTAATAGTACAGTATATCCTAAAATGCCAGAAAAAGTCATTGTATAATACGTTGTCAAAGAATGATATAGTCGAAAGTTGAAATGATAATGTGCTAATTGTAAATAAATACCAATAAGTACCATTTCTTGCTCATATATCTTCCAGCACACCAAATAGCCTGTGGTCTCTGAAGACCTTCCATTCCGAGAAGCATCTTTTGACTTAGAAACAGACTCACAGGATGAAAATAATATCAATATTTTAAGGCTTTGTCATCCACAACCAACCATTCCTGTTCACTTGATAGGACCAGTGTGTGTGGTAAACACAAGGCGATGTGGTCATTGGAGGAAACAGAGTTCCGGAACGCCAGAGGAATGAGATCGCTGCATATAAATCGGGTGGCAATTACCAAATGGTAACTAACAGGATCCCCAGCAGTGCAAGTTCAGCAGAGCAGGCCGCCTGACAACAAGGCAAACAATGTGGGGAATGACTCAACAGCTTACCGCAACTCTTTCTACTCTTTACACAAACAGCGGCAACACGTTAATAAGCACACACAGAATCTGGTATAAAAAGACACCTTGAACCCACGTCTAAAGGCTGCGTGGCCCTCGTGCACTCAGCATCCCCTCTGCGTGCTGCTGCTTGGGCCCCTGCAGAGAGATGAGCATGGGCAGCTCGCAGTGCAAATGAAGCTTTTTTTAGGCTGACCCTTTACCATCCCCGTTTCCCTTTTGTTGCATAAGAGACAAAAGGAAGTGACTTAAATAGAGTTAACGCTCATCACGTTTTCATGTACAAAGCAGCCACTAAATTATAACTTGCTGATGCATTCGGCCTCTTGTCTAGAGTCATCATTGTGTTCAGGTTTTTACTTCAGCAATGCAATCTAACTGCATGCGCAACAAAGACAAAATCCCTCTAACGTTGACATGAGAGAAAAGGTTCTTGCAATGGAAACTCCCCACAGGAAGATAGTGGTTAACCAAACTATCTAATCTCCGCTTCTCTCCCCGTGGATGCAAAGGGTTTCTGTGGACGTGTGTTTTCGTGTGTGTTCCGCTAATGAAAGACTTGTTTGAATGAGTTCTGAAAGACGAGGCTCTTGAGGACCCATGCTGAGGTCTACGGCTGAATCCTCCGAATCAAACTCAGAAGAGGTGGTCAGAAGGAAAAGAAGAAGAGGTAAAAGAAGGAGAAACAAGATATTGGGAGACATCGAGATGAAAGGAAGACAGTGCCATCTAGAGACCTCGTGTGACAGTGGTCGCTTTCATGCACGAGCACGCACACAGTCTGGAGTCACTTTCAAGCATGGAGTTTGTTGTTTTTTCATAAATAACTCAATGATCAAGAATAAGTGTTTTTTACGAAATGACTCTTTGAGAAAAGTATCATTCTTTGAGAGATGTTTGCAGAAATTCTTTAAAGCGGCCCGAGGTGTTTCAGAGACAGATCCTGTCTGTCCTCTGGAGTCTTTACGGGACCTTTATTGGATTGACGGCCCTCTTCTGGCTCGGCCCATGTGCTGCCTGCTGCGTCTACTCGCCGTTCACAGGCTTTGCACGGGGCCAAGTTGTTGTTCTCTCAAACGTCCTGTTTGCTTCTCAACAATAAAATAAAGTCTCCACCCAGCACTTTGTCACACTTATATTACTGTCTGCAGATGTCAAAAGTTACCAGACAACAGGGAAAAGAAAGGATTGCGATCAATCAGGGGAGGGAGCGATCAGTAAATCAACATGGTTAAAAAGCTTGCCTTAAAGCACACAAAGCAACTGTATACTGGCATTTAGGCAATAGAAATTTCATATGAAATTTGACCTCTGCAGTTAAACCACCCTGATTATTTAGGATTCATGGAAAACAGATTCTCGACTTTGATCACCGAACTATCCCTAGACATGAGCCATAAAAAGGATTCATAATGTGGAGGGGATCTCATTACCTAGTGTGCTGAAGCCTCGCAGGTTATTTTGACTTGATGTTGAAAGATTGAGTGATTTTTTTCGGTTAGATTTGAATTAATTTATACTCCTGAGATTCTGTCCACGACTGATTCAGATATTTTGGACTTGAACAGAGCTTGTGCCGAGAAAAGCTGAATGAATATCTTTTTGCTAACAGGACAAGAGGCATGAAAAGTGGTACTACTATTTGTTCTGCTTTCTCACGGCTGTAGATGCCCCGACACTAAAAGCACAGGAGAAAGAATGTACACACGGAAATGAGACACAAAGCAATCTGGACTGCTGACTAGCAACAATGTCTTGAGAAACAACACAAACCATTCATATGTGCAACATGATCAGACGCAGATGCTCACAGAGCAGGCAGCTTTCAAGTTTCATTCACACAAAGAATTTAGTTCAATATGCTCAAACAGGGCAGGTCTTACATGATGGTAACGTGCACGAGTAGTTCTACCCAAAACACAGAATCCTCTCCCGTTACGGTTTTCAGTTAAGATCAATGACACTTATTTTTAGTATTTCTGGTATTGTCAATCTTTGCAACCCTTCTCCAGGAGTTAATGTTAAGGCATACGGCTAAAATAAGATCATTGTAAATGTAAACACAGAATGACAAACTAAAGTGCTTAATGCATCAATAGAAGCAGAATACAAACTTTATCTAATCTTTAGAATATTTCTTTCTCCTTGTACATTAGTAATCATATACATTATCTATAGTATAAACCTAATCGGTATTTTAGAGCATTTCATTTGCATTTGGGGGGAGGCGGGGCTGTACCTGGGGGTGGTGCCATGCATCGGCACCGACCCGCTGTGTGATATCAGGGCAGAGAGTGGGCAACAGGGGGCCCCTCACATGCACCAAGGACCGGTCCGACTGGTTTCACAAAGGAGGGAGAGAGACTAAATTCTCTGCTCACAGACTAACAATGCTGTGGAGATCCAAAGGAAAGCCTTTAAGAATGCATGGTCGCTGCACATGTTTGCATTCATTTTAGTTAAATGAGCAATTCTAAGAGCTGGAAGTGGGTAATGTTATTCAGCCTCTGAATGGGATATTTAATACACAGCCTGCAGAGTCAAAGCTTCTCAATAAATCACATTTTCACACGCAAGCCAGGACTTTCCTAAAGCTTCTCTCATTAAATCACTGCAACAACAAGAGAGGAACATTGTTTTAAAATGTTTGGAAAAAACGCTATTAACTCCTTGGTTTAGCAATTCTGTTGTGCTGGAATAGTTCCCTTTGTTGTTCCTCTAAGCTTTAGTTGGGAAGAGCTCTGGTCGTCCGTTTTGATGAAGCAGGAAGTTCTTGATGGTTTTTGGCAGCGGTAGCAAAGTTATGTGATGTAGCCGGTGTTTGCCCATCGCTTTGCGGATCCCGATGCGACACAGGTTGGTCAGCCTGCGAGGGCATCCTGACAGGAGACAAAGCACAGGAGGATCTCCTTTACAGCCACAACCCTGATATCAGGATAGAAGAGAGGCACACCTATAGCTGTGCATTTATATTTGAGAAAAGCACACGACTCACGGATTAAATAAAAACTATTTCTATAAAAAGTGTCCCAACAGTTTGACATGAATCCAGAACGCACAAGTCTCGGAAGCTCATAGTCAATTAAACTGAATAGAATTCATTTAATTACTAGAAGGCTGTGAATTGGCAGTTTCCACATGTAAATATTTGGCAGCGAGTGATTCAGAGAGACCGTTTGCTCTTTAGGGGGGCTGAAGGAGGCTCCCTTTCATGCTGGGTACAAAACAATACATGTAAAAAAACACACAGTGACACACTGAGGCAGGATGGTGCTGTTGGCAGGCATCAACTTGTTGCAAACTTTCTAAAAAGGAACCTTGTGTGAAAAAAACGTTTTGGAATTTCTAAAAAGTGCCTATTTATTAGAATTCTATATTCGCAATGATATAAAATTTAGTAACAAACAACGAGCAACAAAAATATAAACTCTCCTAACCTTCCCCCCGACTCCTGGCTAGCCTGCGTAAAACCCTTCCGCGCGACGCATCGGCTAGCACCGTCAGTCTTCTCAGATGTTACTCACGCCTCGCCTCCAGGAAGACGTTGAGCGCCTCCGGATCCACCTTCCTCCGATTGGGACCCTCCAGCTCCAATCCGTCCCAGGGCACCAGGGCCGGGTCGGCCCCGTGGTCCAGCAGCAGGTGGACGAAGGCCGCCTCACAGCCGTGTCGCAGCACGGCGTCCAGCAGGCAGGAGGCCAGGCCGCGGCTTAGAGTCTCTCGGCAGACAGGCCCCGTGTAGTTGAAGTCGGGCTGAGCGCCGGCCTGGAGCAGCAGCCGGAAACTGTGGAGGTGGTGGTAGGCCGCGCTGATGTAGAGAGGACACACCACCAGGGTGTTGAGGGTGCGGGCGCTTAAGAGGCGGCGGGGCCCCAGCTGGTGGTCTACATCCGCCTTGAACCTGGACGGAGGAACACAGGTCGAAAACTTTCCCTTTCCCTTTAATAAATATAATAAATATGCATGTGTCCACGTGCTGTTGACTAGTAGGACCCTATGGTTTGTTTTTTGGCCGTACAGGTGCCTGAAGCAATGGCAGGTATATGAAGAAGAAAAAAGTAATAATAAGGCGCTTGAAGGTGGACTAGTTTGGCATGGAGAGGAGAGACAACTTCCAGACGACACGTGCGATCCTCACCCTACCTGATGAGCTCCTGCAGTACGTCCAGGCTTCCCACCCGCGCCGCGTGGTACAGTGGCGTGCTGCGATGGTGGCGGCTCCCGTTGGGGTCGGCTCCGGCCTGGAGGAGGATCCGAACACAGTCAAGGTGACCGTTCACCACGGCGACATAGAGGGCCGTCTGACCTTTCACGTCGACCAGGTCCACCGCGGCGCCCTGGCCGATCAGATAGGCCACGCAGGCGGCGTGTCCTGCCGTGGCTGCGATCCGCAGAGGGGTGCAGGGCAGGCAGCCACAACACCAAACAGACTTCTCATTGATACGCCTGGCACCCAAGGGAGAGAAGGGAGTCCTTATTGGTTGTATCCCAAAGTCCTGCTTGCATTGACGATAAAACCACAGTAACAACAAAATAACCTTGCCAAAGTCTTAAAAATGTCATTGCTGTGTGGTCATTTCAAATTAAATATTTACCAGTTACCTGCTAAACTGCTTTCAACGCCACTGGCACAGGCAAGTTTGGATTTTTTTTTTTTTTTTTCAATAACATCATGTTGTAAACCCTGTGGAATGGAGATGAACTGCCCAAGCCCGTAATAATGGGTTGGCTGAGTGTGGCGTTCGAGTGCTGAATACAACCCCTGTGGGACGGGGGTTAAACGCGTGCTGACCACTATTTGATGGTCACGCCTGGCTGCGACATTGTAAGCATTGCATGTTTCACTACCTGTGGCCCCGGTCCCTCTATGCAAGTGAAGTATTACAGCCCCCCCGGGGCCAATCAATCAACCGGGACGCACGCGTGGAGAAAGGGAGGCGTTTGGTCGGAGGCAGTGGCGATGAAAGGTCCAGCCTGTGGCCGTGTGTGATGCCGGTTTGGTGGTAGAGACGTGTGAGGCCATGTTCTGTACGCCGTGCGTTTCTCTCTCTCTGTGGCCGTCACTCAGCAGACCTTCCGAGCTAAACCCACACGGCACCGAACCCACAAACCACTTTGGTCCAAACATTTCTGCAGAAAGACGCAGCGTGCAGTGCGACTGCTGAAACACACTAAAGACTACACTAAAGATCCAATGAGATTCAAATCAGAACCCTCACTGCCTCCCACCGTCTGAAGCAGTCTTCCTGCAGCAGGCTCCTCAGGGTGTCCAAATCTCCCACGTAGGCCGCATTGTGCAGCCGCATGTCGTCCTGCTCAAGGGGTTTGTCGCAGAACTGCTCCTGGAGCCATTCCTTCAGGTTCCGGCCTGGTGAGGACACAAAGATCGATTAGCCATTTGTCATGAGCAGGTCTCTGGTACACAACCACCGCAAGATCCACTTTTGATATTCCTTAATTCGCAGATCAGTCGTTTAAAGTCAACTAACAGACTAGTTGCCGTTGGTCTACTAAGAATTACATTGGTTGACGACATTCAGTGTTTCAGAATGCACGATATTGTGAAAGCACACCATTGAATTATTTGGGTACCGTGCATTTGACAGAGCTTTTCTCATTGCATACTAATTCGTTGCATAACAAGTGCCGTGATGAATCAGTATTTTTTGTTGCACTGTGAGTGCTGAAACCCTCACAGACACCAGGGGCCTGCACCATGAAGCTGGTTCAACAAACTCAGGGTTCCAGAATTGGTTCAGAATCGACAAAACCAAACCGAAGAAATCAGGCTTTATTGGTACCATGACGCCGCTTATCAAATGAGTTTGTCAACTCAGGCTTTGATCCTTCAACTCTGATTACTCCGCGCGCGCGTGCACATCAAAGAGTGACGTCGGCACCGAACAACCAATCAAGTTCGATATGGAAAGCGAGCGAGAGATATTTCTCCGCGGAGGAGCAAGAAATTATTCTTCAGAAATATGAAGAATATAAAAATGTTTTTCAAGCACGCAGTAACACCGTCTCTGCTGCCAAAGCAAGAGAACAATATTAGAGCAACATGCTGAGAGCGTTAATGCGCAAGTTAAAGAAATACATTGTATAGGCGAATGGTATGCAATACAAACCATTTGCGGTACAGTAAGTGCGGCTTCGACGAGTCACATTTGTTATTTGCGGCTCAACAAGTTCGCAAAGATAAGTTATTTCTTCCGCGGAATATCTGTATCTTACGTACAAGGAAGTATCAGGAAAGTCAAGGGGTTTTTGTCCCTAAAAACTCTACGAAGTGCTCTTCTAACAATCTGCGCTGATCCACAGGATTTGGAAGAAAAGGTGAAGCCGCAATGATCGCAACAGAGAACAGAATTAGCAATGAATGACGTCACCTAATTTTTTCTTTGCTCAATGCTGATTGGTCAAACTTCTGACTGAGACCTCGAATGCAGAACATGACCTGCCCCAGCCGTGCAGCGTGAGTTACCATGGCAACGAATACCGATTGAAGCCGAGCTACTTTCATGGTACCTAAAACCCAGGCTTGGTGGAAACTAAACTGGAACATAGCTGGCTAGCCACCTAAACCAGCTTCATGGTACAGGCCCCTGGGGTCATAGTGTGGGTCCCTCAAACAAACACGAGTTATGCACAACAACAACAACAACAACAACGGCGCCATGTATGATACCGCTCTGACACAAAACAAACTGCCCGCATGTGGCAGGTACATAAAGTTCTATTGCAACTTGTTGTCAATGTGCAAACATCCATCGATAACTGAGAGACGACACACAGTAACTGAATAACAACACGTTTGAGTTATTGTCACGAGGTCTCCGGTTACCTGCTGCGGTGGCGCTGGGCAGATCAGAGACGGTGATGAGGGGAGGGGGCCGGATGCTGGGCGGACCGTCGGCCATGCTGCTGCTCTGTCACACCTTCCCCCGCACACACGGCTCAAAACAACACGGACGGAGCCAGACAAGAGACGTGCTGCGTGCTGACGACGGGGCGCGTGCGATCCTGCGTCACTTCCTGGCTGCGCGCAGCTGGCGGATTTAAAGGGGAAACGTCGCTTTAAAGAGACGTTTCCCGGACGTGGAGCCTCCTGGATGAAGTGGATAAATAACTGTCCAACGTTCAATTAAACAGATCCAAACATATAGGAATAACCATGCCTCAAACTACATTTTAGAAACACTGAACACCTCCATTTAACAAAATGAGGCTGTTCAAATCCTAAAGCCAGGGAGAAGAACTCATTGAGTTGGTCTGAAACAAGTCATTTAAATATTGAAATGACTCAATAAATGTAGTTCTTAAAAATGTAATACACACAGGACCTCAGCACAACCAAGTAGTAAAGTAACAGTATGTAGCATTTAAGGGAATCATCCTCAGTAATGGAATATAATGTGAATGGGTCCTTTTGTGGATAACGAAACGCAGGTGACAATCGTCGTGCTTTTGTTGCCTTAGAATGAGCAGTTTCTCTCTCTTCACCTCTTCACGGAGCCGGCCGCCATGTTTCATCAGCATCCCTGAGGCCTCCTTATCCTACGCACTGCACCTTTAATGGAATTGTAGTAATGACTAACTGCTATGAATGAAGCCCACCTCACAGAAGGTTGTTTTAAAGGTCACGGAGCAGTATTGAACGGAACGCAGGACCCACGCAAGGAAAGGAGCCTGGTCTTTATATATATTATATATATGTGTGTTCAGGGAGCAGTGATGTGTAAATATAGGGACATACGATTTAAACCCATTCAATCACAATACCTGGGGACATAGTACGCGGCTCGTCCCACTGATTGCATCTCTCCGAATAATAACCATTTAAGGGTAAATTAATCAAGGCTGGACAGGCTCAACTTTCAACCACACTACACTTTGTCTTTTATCCAAAGAGCAGTTCAATTATTATTATTATTAAAGAAAGTGATTGGGCCTAACATAAGGATTAGTGAGTGTAGACAAACGTGAAAGTAAAATGTGGTTTAGCAGCAAGATCCATTGTAGAATTAAAATGGAAAAAAAATCAAATGAGGTTTTTTGTTTTAAATAGTAAAGATTAAAAAGGAAAAGGGAAACGCAGATGGACAACGGAGCAGTCCTTTCCTTGGACGGCGCACTCGCCTTACCTTAATCCACCTGTTGAGTCTGGGGGCCAGTGTCTTTGTCCATGCCGTCTGCTCAGGGGCTTTCACATAAATCTCTGACTTGCATCACAAATGCTCCATCCAAATCTCGCTCAATAGTTGTTTAAGGGGCTTCCTAATAAGCTTTGCTCGTGTTGCAGCTGTTTCAGGGCTTTCCAGACTAAGAAAAGAAAAAAGCTGCTGCAAATGTTACTCAAGGGTCTCAATAAGAAAAGTGAAATGTTTTACTTCTGTCATGTCGGACGGGGCTTCAAAAGAAAAGGAGTCCCGTTGAGTGTGACTGGGCCGTGCCAGACGCCTCGAGGACTTCACATGAACTCGTCAAAATCACAAACCAAGTCCATTTATCATGTTGCTCTCGCTCCAGACCTCATTAAGTCTCCATTATGGGGCCAACTTGACTCTGAGTCTATGGCTTTCTCTAACAACTCTGAGCAAGACTCTGCGTTGACTCTTCAAAAACAAGAAACACGCATTTGTTGAAATGTAACCATTTATTTCACGCCACTACAAAATTATATAATTTTTTAAACTATGATACAATCTCCACATATACAAAATGTACAGTTTAAAGATTATGATACAAGTAGTTTACATTGTTCAATATAAGACATAAACACGCAGGTTCTCACTTTTCCACAGGTTTTTTTTAATGTAATATCTCTATAGCTGACTTTTCAATAGGTTACTTTGATTACATTAGATGGACTAAATATAATACTGATATAAAAAAGTAAAATAAGAAATAAGACTACAAATGAAACCTTTGGCTCCTCATAACGACAGGGTCTCAGAAAGATCAGTCACATGAATCAAATTCAAATTAGCGCTGACCCACTGCAGAGGATGAATGAGGGAAACTTTGCATTGTTTCCTGAAGCTGGTGATGGCCATTCACATTTCGTTCAACTATTGTACCGACTATGTATTAAGAATACATTCATCAATCAGGGTTTTTAAAATAATTTGAAATCCGTGCAGTACAACTGGAGGTAGGAACCCACAGTTGTTCAAGTAATATCGTCTAATCTTCTTCTGTTATTTGCATTTTCTCCACACATGATGGTTAGGAGAGAACTGGGACAGTGGGGGTTTTTTTTCACACTCCCTTTAATCCTTTTCTGCTCCCTGCTGAAATGATCAGGCTGGTGTTGCTTAATGTTGTCGTATTTGCTTCTTCTGTAAAGTCACCAAAGGAGCTTGTTGTGACATGTTATATTTGTCCTTATTTATAAAGATTAGGAATGAACGTTTAAAAAAATAGTGGCCTTCTGACTAAAGTTACTTCATCCCAAAAATGAAACAATTAGGCAGGTTCGAAATAGAGTGGGATGTTCACAATGAGGGCCGTCGCAGTCTTGTTTTGATGGGATATAGTTGTTGTAAGAAGCGGTTGCTGAAAAACAGAATGAATCTCTTTCTTTTCTTCATTTGTTTTGGAAGGGCAATATGAAAAAGGAAGCATAGAGAACAATGTTTGGAAGCAGAAGAAAAGCCAAGTAGGACATGTAACTACATCCCTTAACCTACATTTCTATCAGCACACCATCGGTCTTCTTCTGGGCTTTGGACGCCAGCCCTTGAAAATGTAGTTGGGACACAGGAATATTGAATTACTTGTGTAATGCTCATTGATGTAGCACTAGAGCAGATGTAATATTCACTAACTAAATGTGAATTAGTTAAAGTTCCCAGCAGCCAAGACAAATTAGTCTTTTGTAAGGGCAATGAAACAAAAGCAGGCACAATGTGCCATAACGTTTCTGCTAGGTTAACAAAAATAAAGTTAAATAGAAAGTAAATAGGTTTCAACTTTTTTCAGGGATTGCAGAGTGAAAAAACAAATCAAATGTGTATGTTTTACTACTATACATAGTGAATACATAGGGCTTTTGATGAACTCATCCCAAACTAAATGCAGCTATTAATTCAAAAGTCCAGGCCATGAACTGTGCGCTGGCTTGTTTCACAAAGGCACCATTACAGCAAAGGGGTATACGGTCGGCCAGTTTAGTGCGCTGAACAAGAAAATATTGACCTAATGTATACATCAGTCATTTAAAGCAGATATAAGAGTACAGTCGGACCTCCAAGCCATCGTTTGGAGCGTTTATTTACCAACACTTGGTAACAGATGGTGCCTGATATGTTTTGGTCCACGTCAGAGTGCAGCGTTTGGTCTCACCCTGCATCGCCTCACAGGACAAAGACACTCGTCTTACCATCATTCTGAACGAGACGCTTTCATCCCCAGCTCTCCAGTGCATTTATTTGGTTACGCCTTTCTTTGCAGAGTTAGTTTGTCACATCAGGGCCTGGAGGAGAAGTTGATTCCTGTCACCATCTTCTGGATCTTCTCCTCATTCTTCAGGATGTTAGCCCTCACGGCACAAATCTTGTCCTGCTGGTCCTTAATAAGCTGCTCCAGCTCAGCGAGTTCCGACTTCATAGGCTCCACCGCTCTGTCCGTCACTCTGCAGCACGAACATGCAAACACACACACACACACACACACACACACACACACACACACACACACACCAACATTTTAAAAATAGGTTGAAGGATATAAAAAAAAAACAATAACGGACGATTGGCAATTAGAAAATCTTCCTCAAACAGTTGCTCATCACTTTTAATTTAAGATAACAAAGCACACAATATTTAAAACTAGATTATGAAAAATCTTGTAAAAAGGGAGACGGTTGACTTTCCTATTAAAACCAAAGCCAAGACAAAAAAAACAACACATGCGTAGGTGTTGAATATGAAGCCCTGAAATCAGTATACAAAATGTTAAGATAGCACCTTGCACGGGACAGCGGCTCAACCTTTGAAGCGTCCCGCGTGCGCGCCGACCTCACCTCTGCTCCTGCAGCAGAGCCTGTGCGTGCTCTTTGTTCTCCCGCCGCCAGGTGTGCAGTTCAGCCTGCATGGCGTCCACGTCCTCCTGTATGTAGTCCATGATCTTACCCAAGGGCAGGGCGCTGCGGCACACCGTCTGGATGGATGAGCGGAGGCGCTCGATCTCCCGCGTCACCACGTCCCGCTCTTTCTTCTTTGCAGCTTCAGACACAAAGCTCTGCAAGTGGAGGAGAAAGGCGATTGGGTGAAGAAAAAAAAAAAAAAAAGGCGCTACATTTGAGCTACATTTGTTTGGACACAGAACGGGAGGCTGTGTGCTACGTTTCCGGGGCGACACCATTGGTTGAGCCACTGTTGTCAGCTCTAACAGAGAGCAGTGCAGGTGAGATCCCGGTTGTGGCCACTGACATGCACTGAAGGTTAGCAGGGTCAGCTACGTCAACAAAGGATGGAGAAGGTCTTTTAAGCGAAAGCCCACCCCCCCCCCCCCTCCCCCCACCGCCCTCCGCTCAGGTGTGCATGACTGGCCTGTATCTTTAGACAGCAATGTGTCTTTATCCGTGTTATTAAACGGTCTGAAAACCCCATTTAGCACCTTTAAACTTAATCATAAATCAAGCAGCTGTATGAACACACAAAAAAAGAAACAGCCTCCTGAGACCAAAACATAACAAACCCTCTTTAGGAATTCTACCTTAGCCAGCAGAGGCTCAAATGCCCACAACCTGCATTTAGTGGTTTAGGATTTCAAGGCCAAAAATGTTAGGCAGGAATTCCAGCAACCTAGCTGTATAAATAGAGATCAAAGGGTGCTGTAAATCGGGTTGGGCATAGCTGGGGGACTGGTTGATGAAGGCCTCCAGTGTATGGTGCGTGTGGTAACTGTGGGACGGAGGAGGGGGACGTTCACCATATACAAATGACACTCAATAGCAGAAAGGAGGGGGTGGGTGGATCAGGGAGTAAATCCAAGGATGTTTGTTCAGCTGGGCCTCGCACACTGAGTGTGCGCAATGCGAGGGCACTCATTGCAGCTCTAAAGACACTCGCGCACACACACGCACACGCTCTGCACTCTCGGTCTCTAAGTCCTGTTTATTTTAGTAACAAGCTGTGGCAGTGGGGTTATTTTACTACAGTATTGAGTAACAACTGCTACACTTCTTCCTCCTTTCAAGTTCAACCCTCGGGCCAATTTATACCAATTGGCTCCACACATTGGAGCACCTGCCTTCACAAGGCGGCAGGAATCCTATTCAACACGCAGTGTAAACTGAGCGACAGCTTCCTCTTCACAACACACAGCCTGTCACACATGCTCGGCATAGCTGGCACATGCATCCTTATCGAGCCATCTCTCGGAACGAGCCCAAGGGCCCAGTAATTACAGTTCGGAAAAGGCAGCTTGACTGGACAAGACCACACTGCAGAAATGACATCAAACACGCACTGTTTGCCGTCATGTCTTTCTACAGCAAGCGAGCACAAAGTTCTGACAGCCCTCGCTCCTCGGTACCCATGTTGTGGGGTCTCCACAGTGTGAGGGGTTGAAGCGCTTCCCGAACAAGGTGGGTGGCTTTCCACTGGGCGCTGCGAACCCTCGCAGCTAGACAAACACTCCACGGCTCACTCCGCCTGCCTGGCTGCGGTTTCGCTGCACACAGCCCAGACAGCACCCATGGCTTCATTCTATTTGCCGTCCTCTCGCTACCCTCAACCTCAACCCCAACCTCTACCTTCTCTGTTGGGGAAAAAAAACAAACAAAACAAGAAAACCATGGCGTGAAAACATAAATCAGCACTTTATGGAGGTCTCTGTCAGGGACGACCAGACCGGTGTGCTCCTGGTCATCCTTTTTCTTCACCCAGATCACGGAACAATATTTGGACGTAGTGACCGCAGAGGAGAAGGAGGTGAGGCAGGGGGTGGAGACGGGGAAGGTTTTCCCATTATCTCGGACAGTGATGAACGCCTCAGGCAACAGGGAAGACTCAGCCACTGACTAACACTACAAAGGGCAGGTGGACTAATACGGGGGAGGGGCTATTAAGAGTTTTACCCCAAAGAAGTGTTTGGTAGTTTGAGATGTCTCCATCTTGTGGAGGTACATGCGTTTATTTGGTTTTCATCAGCACAGACTGCACACTGCTGGACTGCAATAAAGTTGTTAGATTGAAATCTTTCTCTAGTGTACCGTCAACTTCACTCTAGTTATCGTTGCCCAATTGCCTCAGTTTGCAACTTTGTGCATATATGTGATTTATGGACTGGAGGCAAGAAGAAGGCATTCCTCAGTCTCCTTTGAGATTAAACAATGTTCATTGATGGAACCCGTCAGCGGAGGAGCAGCCTCCAGGGTGTCATTAGCTGGGAAAGCAATTATCTAGATGCTAGCTGACAACAGGAGATTAGCTTACATCACAAGTAGGGCCGCTCCGGTGTTGGTCATTAATCGGCTTCACTGGGAGGATAAGAGACAAGTGTACAAACCTCCCATTGGAACATTTAAGCTGTATCAATTTGAGGACAATTTATAGTCGTTACAGTAGGTCATAGCTCAAATGTCACTCATTATGAACTGCTCTCCTGTCATCACAAACACACAAAAAGAAGATTTGTCAAAGGCTGCACACATGATTGAAGAGGCCGTGGTTAAAGGGCAGGGCGTCTGGGGAACAATTCTGCTGATGACCATTTGAAGATGCCGACCGGCGTCTTCGTGGTTTTAACAATGTGTTCCTGTAGACGGTCTGAGGAGCGAAGCACCAGGCGGATACTGGCTCTCGTCGTTTGTCATAGCGGCCCGTTTTAAAAGTCGAGCTAGATCATAAAAATAGCTGGGAGTCAGTGAGGTGAGGAGGAACGCTGACGGCCACTGAGGTTACAGGATGTTGTTGTAAGGCCACGGCAGCCCCTCGGGGAGACGACTTAGATCACCGCCCTGGGTTACGAGGTGAGCTGACAGAAACCCTCCGAAGGCTCCGCAGCAGTAACTGGAGATGGAAATTAGTTTTTTTAGAAGTTGCTCATCATTCAAACGTTTTAGTGGTAAGAAAAGACAACTCCTGATGATAACTGCAGTTGTTGGAGGTGTGGGTGCCTCAAAAACCTGACCCCATTCCCCCAACAAGTCAATACGACTTCTACAAAAGTGATATGACTAATGGAATGACACATGGCCGTTTCCCTATGCTTCCACAAATAATGTGTATAAAGACACCGAGGTCTGCAGAGAGGAGTATTTATTTTCTTGACAATTCTGCAGAGAGTATTCTGGCCCTTCCCCTCCGTGACTCTCACTCAACAGCAATCCATTTGTATGCCACAGGGTTTATTTATACATTACAAACCTTCATCAAGGCTAATTTGATGAGGGGGGAAAAGAGTACACAAAAATTCTTATGAAAACGCAGCTGCTGCAAGGGGCAGATTCTGTCTAAATAAAAAGGGAGCTATCTTGGAATAATATACAATACCGCCGAGGGGGTCATGAGGAAGGGCATCCCCATAAATATACAACAAACTCTGCAGTCACACACAGCGGGCCGGGACGCGGCAAATAGAATCATTTGACTGTTTAAGAATGACTTTTATTTATACAATGTGGCAACCGGCTTAAACAATGCCTGAATTCATTCAGGAATGACAAAGAACACAAATTACAAAGACGGCAAGAATGCGTAGCCTGGATTATCAACATCCTCCCCTTAACGGAGCGTGATGTCGGGTCCTGAACGGGGGGGCCCGTGACTCACTCCGTGTTTTGATAAACATCGGCGTTTGAGAAAATGAAAGGCGGCAGCTGAAATCTCAAACCCGTCGGTCATACCACATTGAATGAAGGAGGTCAATATTTACATTTTTGACCATGTGTGTTTTACCGTGATTACAAGAAAAAGACAAGAACCCCCCCCCCCCCCCCCCCCCCACACACCCCCCTCTTCAATTAGATTGACCTCTCCACCCTTTCACGTCAGGAAGGAAGTCATTACAGTTCTTTATGCAGCTGACGAGGTAAGGCCAATAATGGTGGAGGGGTGGACTCAACAGGCCTCATGTCCAGACATACCTGTTAGAGGCTGCTTGAGCAGACCATACAGGATACTCTGAAAACTCAGGAGGCCCCATTAAGGAAATTAGGATAAACTCTACAAGGCCATGCAATGCTTGCGCTCCACAAAGAGCTCCTCTGCTTCACAGCTTTCCCCGTGTCGGTGCATGTACATTTCTTTAGATTAGTTGTTTTTAAGAGAAGAGGGTGGTGGGTGGTAGTAATGGGGCGATATGAAAGGTTCACGTCATAGTAATCCTCGCCAAAGAGATTAAGATTCAAAATGTAATCCCTGTAATCATGCAAATAAAGTAATAAGTCACACGGTCCACCTGCATAAATTACAGACACATTTTTGAATGTTCTTTCTTAGCCTAAATATGAATTCCTTACAACTATTTTTCTTTGATTAAGTTCTATTAGTTATTCTCATAGTGGCAACGTACCCCAATCTAATACTATGAGTGTTTTTTCATTGCGGTCCGCCGTATTTCATCCCATCCCGAGAGGGAAGAGGTGTGTAAAAAAAGTACACGGGACAAACACACACACACAGAAAATACCTGTAAAGTTAAATGGCTGGCCAACAAATTCCTGTCAAGCTATTTGGGTTTACTGGTGGCAAAGCTGAGACAACTTGAGCTGTGAGTTACGAGGGATGCTGTCTGCGGCCGCCGTCGGGAGGAGATGGATCGGGGGATTTTTTGCATGAGTGACGGCCCAAAACAGAGCATCCATCAGAGTCAGGGTGGTCAGCTAGGAAGGGGTGCCCAGGAGACTCTGCTCCAGTGAAAAGGACCACCCAAAGCAGACGGCATAAGCCATCTCACACCATGGACTACAGACCAAACTGGAAGCTTCACACTGAAAATAACAATGACAGGCGGCTCTCTCTTCGGCCGATAAATAAACTGACGGACGGGCATCCGTGATCAACAGCAGCGATGAGTCACGTTGAACAAAAAAAACAAAACTAAAAAACACGCCTAAGGAGTCTACATCGCAGAGACGTTGGGAAGAAAGTAGGAGTAAAACTACAAACTGATTGTTCATCGTCATCGTACACACCAGGGGAAGGAGTGTAAACAGCTCTGAATGCCAGTCTCCAAGATGGCAGATATCGTCAGAACTCACAGACAAAAACAAAACAAGCCGTAGACATTGAGCAACCGGCTCATTTTGCTGCAGACATCTTGATGAGTGTATCACTTGTGTGTGTGGTCTGTTAGGGGTCACACTTGCTTGTCTGCCTATTAGCCCCTCAGCCTCACTGAAGGGGAGCATATTTGTGGTTACGAGGCGGCGCAATTACACCTCTCCACTTAATTTGTTTATATCTTCATTTTGATAATAACCAGAGCTGCGCTGGGCCATTCACTGTGGTTAAAACATTTGCACTGTAGAGCGAACCTTCCAGTCAGTGATACAGGGTGCGCGGGAAGAACTAGGCTGATGCTGCCCCCTAGAGGACAAGATTAAAAACTACCGCTAGGGCCTGTACTTACCTGCTCTTTAGATTTGGGGGACGCCGGGGACAATTCATAGTCTTTCTTGGTCTCGAGGATCTTCTTGACGAGGCCACCTGCGCGGGGAGAAACAGTGAGAAGACAGTAAGAGGCGAGCCTCCTCACAGCACAAGGAGAAAGAAAATGTGACGCTAATGACCCTTCCAGAAAAAAGAATATGAGGGGGCACTAAAAATGTGAAAAAACAGATGCGAGCGTGTACCATGCTTGTCTTCACTGTTGAGGTCCTGCCCCTGTAACGGAAAGATATATTGGATAACTTTCCAATGTACTCAGATTACGTTCCAACAACCTTGCCGTCCAAGTCCCTTACCACCTCCATCTCAGGAGCCTCTACGGGTGGAGGCACCACCTCCTCCACGAGAAATTGCTCATCCTCCTCCTCCTCGTCATCAGACAGCATCTTCCCATCCATGATGACTGGTGCCAGGGGCTTGGCACTGGACAGCCTGGTGGAACAGAGACTTTCTGTGTGTTTACTGCATTTCATTTCCGGCTGGCAGCGACAACACTGATGTATTGAGGAAGAAGAGGAGTACTGGTGGTGTTAGTGTAGTCACCTCTCAGCCGGCGTCACATCGGAGTAACTTTCCTGTTTCTTGACTGGCGGCGGCGCTCGGCGAGCGCTGCCTGGCCGTGGCATCCGCCTGACGTCGCACATTGAAAGGATTTAGACACATAACTGGAGTAAACGGTTTAACCAATCGTTTTCAAACTACAAACGGATGCATTTACGAAAATGCCATTTTCATTTGGTTTTACAGGTTGCTGGGTTTTTTCTTGACCTCCTCTACAGGCCAGCTCTTCTGTGAGCAGCTCTCTGGGATTTGCCAGACGTGGACTTAAAAACAGCAACACAGTCATTTTAATCGAACAGCCAATTGTTCAGTTAGTTGTTTAAACACTCAACCCTCATAAAAGTCTAAATAAAAAACAGCAATCACGCACACACATCCATGTGATGGCCACCCTAATATTTAAAGAAATTGGATAAAATGCAATGCAATAACTTTCATACTAAGAAATTACAACAGAATTACATTTCCTGTTCAATAACAGATAAGCATAAGATGATTTGTGTGCGGATTTAACCAACGAGACGGATCCCTTTTAATAAAAAAAATAAAATAAAAACAATCACCACACAATCGAAATAACATTGTAAATCATAATGTCATAAGCTTCATAGCTGTATTATTTATTAAATAGATATTTTGCGATAGATATGCATGTTAATGTTTCCCAGATAATTGTGAGAGCAGCTTAAATATTTACAGTTAATGGGAGGTGTTTTTGAGATAAGTGAAGAGTACTGCTAGATTAATGTCCTGTACCTCAGCAAAGTGCTTGCATAAAGAGGTACGGGCGAGTGTTGTCTGTACAGACCTGGAGGCCATGTCGAGTGGCACAGAGGAGGCTGCAGTGTCTCCATTTTCTTGGAGGGGCGGTCTCTGGGCCAACAGAGCATCTCCGTCTGTGAAGGACTTGTAGTTAGCTCAGTATAATATAGCACGGGTCAGATCTATCCTTCCATGACGGACACTAATGTACATACCTGTATAACAAGTGCACACAGTACCAATGTGTTTCTATGGCCTAAATGCTACAAATCTGAGGAGTAATTTGAAGATGGATTTTGTTCTTTTGGACTGAACCCGCCTACTGATAGTACTCAATTGCTCCAATCACTGCGTAAGGCGAAGGGGTTACTTGTCCTCTAGGAGTGGTAAGTCTAGGACGACAACCGTTGCTTTAGTAAACCTGTAAGGCCCTTGAGACGTTGAACGCTATTAATGAACTTCACTGACTTGCTCAGACGTTTAAAAAAGAGCATATTGTTGCCCTTGTTGTCTAGAATGACATTTAGTCAGTGACTGAATTTCGAGCATGCACTCAAAAGGGAGCACTCTGACCTATTGGGGAAGACATTTCAGGATCCTTTGATCCTTGTGCTTTCAGAAATGAATGAGTTGGGCGCTGACTTTAAAGTCATAACCAAAAATGGGTTATTTGGTCTATTTATGGAATTGATCAATTTAAAAACTATTTTTCTGTTAATGCAATTTACAAAGGAACCCCTTAAAAATGGAACTTTGATCAAGGGCAGCACCTCTGCTGTCATGATGACACAAATTGTCACATGGAAAATCCCTAATGTTAAATGATAGATAGATAGAGAACAATTACCTCCCTCGCTGTCAGATCCATCTGATGGAAAGCAGAAAAAGATCTTGTTAGTTTCTTGACATGCAAATACAGTATAAAAAAAATGTTCAAAAAGAAAGTGTCTTTCTTAATCTCAGTTCTATGAAACTTTTGTTGACACTGCCAATAGTGATCCTGATGAGTCACTTTTACCTCCCACTTAGTGGAACCAGTGCGTGATTTTATTCGGCCAGTGCACACACTCAAATAGAAACACGTCAACTGTAAAATCCATTTGGCTGACGAAGAGTCCCTGGGTTGATGATTCAAGGGCAGTTATGTTCTACAACAGTATGTGAGCTACGCCTCATTGCTGTAGCCGTTTCAAGTTGTGTGTTGGGGGAGAGAGGATGGGGTTACCTTGACCTCCAGTTTTGGGTCTCCGCCTCTGCCCTTTGGCAGACGCAGGCCGAGGTATTCTAGCTGGACTGTCAGACTGTGAGAGGAGAGGAGACAAGCGGGCAAAGGACACCCCTTTAGAACAATAAGCAGTGACAAGCAACACATCAGTCACTGACAGTGCGGACGCCCCGTCATGTGGCCCCCTCTATTGGCCCATGCTTCATGATCAGTCATCACTTTCTCTGTTAGACTTGAGGTACGGCATAGCGCAATTAGGCAATAAACATGGAAAAGTTATCGTTGAAACACGTTGACAGACCTCGACATGTGAAATAAAGCATATGGGGTCAAGTTAGTTGTATACACCAACAATAAAAGCATTAATTGGAATGAAGTGTAAGAACCCCTTTAAAAAAAAAAAACAGAACTTCAAACCACAGATTACGAACTTACTTGGTTCTCAACTGCTTCTGCAGGCTGCAGAGACAAAGGACACAACATTACACCACACACTGAGGTCACTTTTAGCAACGACAAATAACATGAGGACACATGCCTGCTAAATACTATAGCCTAAATAAGCACTAAAACAAGTAGCCACACCCCTAACGTTATTTGCAATCAATGGTCACAGCATCCCAAACAAAAGAGCAGATTACAGCAAAGCTCCCATTTTTGACGCATTTAGTTCCTGCAGGGTTAAATACGTACCTCGCCTGGTGTTTGATCCTTACAAGAAGAAGCACAACATATCCACATAAATAAAAGATAAATCCACAATTGGCTGACATGGTGTAGAGTAAACTAGTAAACCACACCATCATTCTATGAGATAATCAGCTGAGTGAAATTCCCTCCACAAGATGGACCTTACCGCTGGCACAGGTTTGGCGGTCCTGCTGGGCTCGGGGCTCGTCTTTTGCTGTGGTTCCTCTGAAACTCTGGCCTATGGGCAAACACACAAACACACACAAGGTAAATATCGGCATTTGTTCCTAACATTTAAGACTTGAGGGGGGATGCAGGCATACCTTGCTATTGCCACTCTCTCCGCTTTTACTCCTCTCTTCCCGCTCTTTGTGTCGCTCCCTCTCTTTGTCACGGTCCCTTCGTTTGTCCTTGTCTCTTTCCCGGTGTCCGCGAGAGTCTCTGGCCTTATCTCGGCCTTTCTCTGGCTCCCTCTCTCTGTCCCTCTCTTTGTCCCTCTCTTTGTCCCTCTCTTTGTCCCTCTCCTTGTCTCTCTCCTTGTCTCTCTCCTTGTCTCTCTCCTTGTCCCTGTCCTTCCCCCGTCCTTTGTCTCGCTCCCGGTCCCGGCTCTTGTCCTTGGCGCGCGGGTCCTTCTCCGAGCGCTCCCTGGCGCCGTGCGGCTCCTTCTCCCCATCCCTGCGTCGGCTCTCATGCTCTCTGGGCTGGTCGGGGTCCTTGTGGTCCCGGCTCCCGCTGCGGTCTGTAATCGTCTTCCTCTCCTGAAATAGTTCACGCCCAACACATAGGGTGAGTATGGAAGGCCTGCCTCGGCCACATGCTAGGACACATGTTCACTTTTAAACCAAGCCTGCAGCTGGCGGTGCTAACTGCTAGCTCAGACGGCACATAGAACACCGGAGGTTGGAGTGAGCCGTGTGCGATTCCATCATCAGAGCGGGCGCAGGACTCTCACCTCTCGATCAAGAGGACGTTCGCGTCCCTCCCTATTCTCCTTGTCCTGGGACCTGGTGGTGCTGGCCTTGGTCTTTATGTCCACCTTTTCTCCGGCAAGCACTCGCTTCACGGCATCGTCGCTGGACATCTGGAAGACAAGAACAGGACAATCTTTCACTTTGTTTTCTAATTTGCTTCATGTCATGAAGTTGAATTGTTTTGAATTTGTCTTTTGAAAACAATCATTTCAGATCAGACTTTACTTTATATATACAAATATGTAAATCTTATACTGCAGTATACTACATACTATTGTCTTCCCACATTAACTTGATTCAGGTAACCCTTATCTGTAAGTTTCTACATTCAGAGCTAATTTAATACTGGTTCAATTCTCATTCATTTGTAAAGGTTTCCATTGTTTTGTCTTTCAAACTAGGATTTTTTTTTACAACAGCCAATACGTTCCGTGACATGACATCAAAACAGTGTTTTTAGAACAGCTATCCAATTGGGACAAGCTCATCTCCACTCCTCATACACTCCATCTCCAGGGCTCAATTAAAATATTTCCAAGTTCTTCCCGAGGCTGGCTAGACATTACCACCAAGAGTACTATATTTGTATTATTTGTTAGGAATAAAAGACATAAATCATCTGAATAATGTTTGTTTTTTCCTGAACAGAGACTAGAGACACAGGAGAATTGGAAAGTGAGCATTTTCAATTGATCATCTCTGTCTCTGTGTGTGCGTTGCCAGGAACATATACCTTGTTGATGCAGCACTTGGCCATGGCCTGCAGCAGCTCGTTGGTTTTCTCGGGCTCATGTCCGGCCACAATGCGTGCCGGCTTCGCCCCCAGGGGCTCGCCGCTCACCAGCATCACCACGTCTATTGCTTTCTGGAGGAAGACTATCTTGGAGTCCTTATCCTGAGAAGGAAAAAGACACCGCGATGAACACGATAGCGCCGAGGGTGGACAAGAGGCTTCGATTGTGAAGGCAAACGGACTCCATTGTGAAACCTGAATTAATAACACAGCCTGCCTTCACAAAAAGACAAACAAACGAGCCAACTAAGCAGCGCTGCTAGTCTTTTATAATGCAGCATCTGAGATGCCAGCAGACTGTGTAAAGGAGTTAAAACGATATTTGAGCTGAAGAGAGTATGGTAATCAGGAATGATGTGCTTATGACATAACAACACACAACAGTGATGTTTGTGATCACTTCTAACTTCTGTCCTTTTTCTGCTCAACCCGGACGAAAGTGTACGTGTTATTCTAGTCCTATAGACTATTTCTCTAGAACACATCCTCGAAAAAATAGGTGAGACTTTGGTATTTTCTTTTAATACACTGGCGGATTTGATCATTCCTCACAAACTGGACCGATTCACATTTTGTTAAAATCCGACACGACCAGAGAAACGTTATGAAATGCCAAATGGGGCTTCTATGACTTAAAGTCCTGGGCTGAGGACTTCAGTCCCAGTGCTTCTATGTTTGCTTCTCTCTCTACTCTACACCTTCACTCACTGGTTGCACCGTCTACAAAAATCCTATGACAGACATGATATAAATTCAACATCCATAATTAAACATTATCGAATTACAGTAATGCTCCTGTCGCGAGACATCCAGTTTCAAACAGGGACATTTAGCTGAGCCCATGCAGCATCTTTCTGTCGAGTATGGGGGTCAACTATCAACCAGCACACTTCTGACACCTTGGATGCCCTCTTAGTTATGTCCTGCCAGATCCTCTCCCTCAGTGAGTCACAAAGGCAGCGTGTAGAGTTACTCACACACAGACGCCCTCAGACTGGGCGTCAGATCACCTGTGAGTTACAGACCAGGTGACATGCAGGCCATCTCCTACACAAAGAAGGCTGCTGCTTAGAACATAAATGCAGAAGCACGTCCGTTGAGAAAAATACAACAAACCAAAATTAGTGATATCACTGTTGTGCATCAGTCGGCCAGAGAGTA
Source organism: Apeltes quadracus (assembly GCA_021346845.1). Taxonomy (NCBI): domain Eukaryota; kingdom Metazoa; phylum Chordata; class Actinopteri; order Perciformes; family Gasterosteidae; genus Apeltes; species Apeltes quadracus. The sequence goes on along the minus strand of CM037932.1, from coordinate 4,687,872 downwards.
CTAATGATCAACCAGGAGGACAGCGTGGTCCACTTACCTTAACATTATCGGACTTCATTTCATTTTCCCCATACAGGCCTTTCATAAAACCCGTAGTCTTCATGATCTGAAAGGGATAACAAATTAAGGTTGAACACTCGTTTGTCAGATTATTTCCATTTCCCTAAAAACTAAAAATATATAAAGTACACATAGGCATCAGTGTCTTAGCATCCTCTATAATGAAGCTGCCCAATTGTGCTGTCAGACCCATTGCTAGGCAGAGGAAAGGAGTCACACACCCTGACACGCTTCCCTTATCAAATATAAACGGATCGACTGAGACTACTTGACACGCGTGGAGTGTGAATGAGATCTCACATAGGTTGAGAAAGGTTAAACAGATTGTATCGTACTTCACACCTCGTATCAAAGAATTCTGTTGTGTGTGGAAAAAAAATTAAAGAATGAGCCATGCATTGTTTTATGCAGACACAGACTTATTTCTGATGGGTTCAAGCTTAGTCTGATCCATCTCAGTATTGTCAACAAAGTAGACAACAGTTGTCAGCCGGTGTCAATGTCAGCTTCCAAAGCTGACGTGCCACATCACCTCAAAGCCGTAGATAACGAATGTTGGAGATTAGTGGCCTTTAATAAGTGACCAGCGAGGAGTAGATGCTGAAGTGGTCCCAACTGCCAGTGAAGCAGACATGTTACTGAGGGGTCCATCACTGAGCTCCTCGGACACTCCATGGAGCGCACGGAAAGCCTCTGACGATGTGCGGGCAGCTTTGAACACGCACACGGGGAATACGCAGTGATTCATCGGAGCACCACGTAACCATTGGTGTTATAAAACAGCCCAGCTGCTATAAGCCGCTCAGCATCCGTGATCTCAACGTGACGGAGTTGAAGAGCAGGACACATTTATCCAACTTAGTACCCTCAAACAGCTCTCTCTAGTTTGCCGACAGCAAAACTGGTTCGATCCCCGTGTGTGCTCAGGTCGTGCCTGGCAACTACACGACGCCATAAACACGGATAGCTCCGTAATAGCTTCCTTACAGCACGTAAAGCGACCTTATTTACATGTATTAGCGATCTGTAGCAACTCTTATTCTGGTTGATGGTCGACTTTAATGGTTTAACTGCTCGGGTAACCTCTTTCGCAATACGAAAGTCGGATGGACAGCTGTGGAAGACGTAACGTCAGTTAACGTTACTGCGAATTACTTCCCGCTACTTGGTTAGCATAGTTCATGCTAACGGCGTATTAGCCAGACGACCGACTTGCTCGTCCTTTTATTTTATTCCACTGGACTAAAAAGGTCAGTTCGGCGCGAGCCTTTCTGTAAATAAGGGCCAAAGTGGCTCGTTGTGGTGAAACAAACGCCAAGCTATCCTGAAGTTAGCATATGAGTCTCACCTCGCTGAAGATGTCGTGAAGGTATCGAAACGGTGGCTTGTTTAGAAGTTTATCCGTGAGAGGAGGTTTCTTTATCACTTTGCCCAGCGTGTCCTGGGTCTTCTTCACCACTGCCCCATTCATGGCAGCGGGAGAACGTCAAGCTAAGGGGCTTAAACGTAGAAGACACAGCAACAACTATTCTGGAGTGTACAAAAAGCCTGCTGGCTCTGTCGCCTGGTTGCCATGTCAATATTCAGCAATCCCACGATGCATCATTGATGAAGACTGCGCCTGCGCTGACGGCTACGGTTGCTAAGCGCCCATAGCAACAGCTAACAATCTGCAACAATTGTGATGATGAACTAGTTATTGGTTGGTTGGATAGATAGGCTATGTAGGCAAAGTGGAACAACATCAGGGAAAGGGAAGTGAGAGTGTAAACTCTCGCACCACTTATTACGTATTAAGAACAATCATTTAAGGCCGTCACATTTTGGCTGTATGAAAATTTAAATATCTTTAGGAAAATTTACATTAAATCAAAACGTTTCAGTAATACAAGGTTTGCCATTTTGAGCTAATCCTCACATCGATAGGCCCACATGTTTTTATGAACCTGTAGGACCAGTATAGACCAGTTTAGGCTGGATCACAGAGATGTGTCAGTTAGACTGAAGCAGAACAGTGTCGCTGGGCCCTCGGGGGGTTGTTTCTAGTATGAGTTTATTGAGAAACCCCACTAGTACCTCTTCCAGTAACATCAGACACAGGCAGAATTAGCAAGCTGTTTTTTTATAGTCAGTCTGTATCTCTCCTCACCTGAGTTCAAACAATTCAAATCGCGTGGTTTCTTTTTAGGGAGGGATTCCTATTATGTGAAAATAACGCACTGCTTTGCTTTACCTGTTTGGTGGGTACACCTACTAGAAAACACACCTGACGAGACAGAACACACAGTCTATCGGCGGCTGCTGAATGCGCTTGTTACTTCGTGCTGTGAAGGTAAGACATACGTATATTGTGTGGGACTTAAACGTCAGGAACACAAGAATTAGGAATTGCTTTTTCTGTAGAAATTGTATAGAAGCCAGAGGCCTATATAAGGGAAAGGTTTCAGTGCCTCTTTTTGTCACAAATGTTTTTAGTTTCAGGAAATGGATGTATTTGCGAGTGAGTCAACTTTTATTTTCATTATAAAAACTCACAAACAGCTCACAAAAAAGGCAATGATAATATTGTAGCAGATGGAGCCTTTAAAGATTTTAGAAGAAAGAGACTGCCGTTTGTAAACCTGTGACTGCCGTATGTCTAAAAGTTTACTCGTAATGGCTGAAATAACAGAATTGTTGTCCTAATTGTCAACTGTTATTGCAGTTCTCCCAAAGGACAGGTAGAGATGCTTCGCTTCGTCGTGTTTGCTCTGTTGCTGGGTATCTGTGCCGGTGCCGGTAAACAGCAGAGAAAGAAGGAGACGCCTCAGTCCTTGTCGAGAGGTGGGTGACCGTCCTTCAAAGCTGGCAAAGCGTTATCTTCATTCTCGAGAGTTATTAACTCAGTGCATTTAAAATTGTAAGTTTGTGTCTGGGTCATAAGACACACAAATAACGTCTCGTGAAATAGTGCGCCATATTCATTTGTGTCGACCTTTTTGCTATTTTGCTCTGCAGGATGGGGGGATGGCATTCGTTGGGTCAAAAGTTACAAAGAGGGCCTGTCGGAGATGGTCAAACGGTGAGACTCATGCACATTGACACATTGGCAGCCTTGAGAATTCATTCATTGTGTTGAGGAGGGACTTTTGGTATATTTTCATCCAATCGCAGTATAACTTACTGGTTTACGTTTTGTTTAAAACAATGTACAATGCTGAAGGCCATCCGATCAATAAGGACATACACATAGCAAAATAAAAGTATAGCATGATTTTTTGGTCAGTATTCTGTTAAAATATGACCTTCCGATTTGATCCCGTTGTGTAATATTGCATCCACACCCAGTGTTGTACTCATTGTGTTGAGCATTGGGTTGAGATGTTTCCCTGTGGTTTTTGCTCTCACAGTAAGAAGCCTATGATGGTCATCCATCATCAAGACATCTGCCCGTACAGCCAAGGTACTGCAGTCACTCTGGTCCGTCACAGCTGAGCGATATAAAGTCTGAAAGTAAAGGCTTTACACACCCTGCACTGTCCTCACAACACACACTTGGGCTTGGTTTTGTTGGAAACACAATGGGGGCATTCCTCAATAATACCTAACCAACCAAGCAGGTTGTATCTATCAATCACGCAGCTGGTTTTTAGGAAGTAAGCTCAATGGAAGTCTCTCCTGGTGTTTCTGAGCTCATAAATAGTGAGGCGCCTGCAGGGGAAAAGCTGGCTGTTACTTTTGACACTACAGGTTTGAGGAATGAAGCAAAACATGTATTGAATGCCGGAACATACTAGTGGTCCTCATATATGATTGGATTTAGTTTGACTCAAATATAATTGTCATGCTTTATTGTAAATAAATGTGACTGGTTCTTGTGAGTTAACTACATTGATTTGACTATACATTGTCCGTTAATTACGCAGCGTCCGGTCATGACGTATCCATGTATCTGCAGTCAGTGTATTTGTAGGTGTTAAGCCTCATTTAGCATTTTATTTCACCCTAAATGTTACAGTGTTATTTGAAAAAACAAATAACTCGTAACATCATAATAACGTTATTAGGTGATTCAACTGTAGTAAGACGGCACAAAGAGCAAATGTACAAAATGCACGGCCCGCTACGTGTTAACACATTTACAAGTCCATGCAAACAAGTTCCTTTTGTAATCTTTATTGATGCGTTGTTGCAACTAGGTTCATTACATGGTGCACAACGTATTGCGATAATGATGCCTTTAAAGACAGTCCTGTTTTATAATATCAAATGCAAGCTAAGCAGAATTATTCCAACAGTGCTGAAGAAGGCCTTTGCTGCTGATAAGTCTATCCAGAAGATGGCACAGAAGGATTTCATCATGCTCAATCTTTTGGTAGGTAAAAATGTTTGTGTCAGCGTGAAACCGTTTATATGTGCACAAATTGCAGCATGTGGTGAAAAATGCTCACTGTGATGAAGAGGTAATGCGATGCCATGTAACTCCTGTCGCCATGTATAAGGGGGGGATTTCCTAACTGGCATTTTTGTCTCTGCTTTTGGTTTCAGTACAATAATCCTTATTGTGTTATTGTTTGCATTATTGCAGGCACTACCTAAATTAATATGCAATAAGAAAAATATCTCACTGTGAATCGTGGAAACTGTTACAACATCAGGCATACTGACAATTTATTTGCAAATAAAAACAGTATTTAGAAGTAACCATCTGCCAAATACTTTATGCTTAGTTTTTACTAACAGAAATCTGCTATTTATGCTTTTAACAGAATGAGACCAAGGATGAGAGATTGGCCCCCGATGGCCACTATACTCCCAGAATCCTCTTTCTTGGTAAATATACTTTCTATTTATGAAGGGAAAAATCCTTTATCGTCTACTTTATTTATATTGCAGGTCAGAATGTTTGTTTGAATAAAAATAACAAGAGATAATAATAAGAGATTTGAATCAAGTGAACACTTTGCATAATTTGCAGGTAAAAAGGTAATGAATCCCATTGCATTAGTACTATACTCAGCATTTGACTAAGTGTTTAAATACACCACTTTCACCAAGTTTTTAAATCTTTTAAGCAGAATAAGTGTTCAGCCTTAACAGTGTGACTATATATACACATATATATTCAACGCATTACATGCTAACAGACTCAGTAGTTACGTTTTCTTATTGATGGTGTGGGGAGGTATTGGGTTAACTAGGAATGGAGATTCCTTTTTTCCACCTAGGCCCGAATCCCCACTAATTTGGCCTTGGATGTCCACGCGTGGCTGCAGCGCTCGGCGTTAGCACAGTGAGCTGTTGAAAGGATCAAAGTTGACCCTCAGCTGTCCGTGTGTGTGACGTTTCTCTCTGCAGATAAATCCAACACTTTGCGCAATGAGCTTGTGGGAAAGTTCCCGAGCCATCTCTACACCTACGAGCCGGCTGACATGACACTGTGTGAGTCCACGTCCTCTGATGGGGGGGGGAGAGGGGGGCACCCGTCAGCGGCATGAAGAGAGGCTGTTTTTTAACTCTTGCACCCATATTTTGACAGGAACTAATATATTCAAGATATATATTTAAGATATGCTTTTAGAGATTTTGTGTTGTTCAGAACAAAATCACTTCAAATCTTAAAATCAAATTTGAAGTGGTGTAAATTTGGTTTGCCAAAATAAGTGTAAGAGATGAACTCAATAATACCCTTGCACTATGAAAAATGATTTTGAGTTAAAGCCGCCAGTAGCTAAGAAAGGCGAGATGATGGCGAGATGCCGGTTTAAGTGACTGAGAACAGACACTACTCGTGCAATGCAAGGCCCAGGTGCATGAGCTTCCATGCATCCTGCCTGCCCATGGTGGTTCAATTTTCTATTCCCAATTTAGCATTCCAATTGGCGTATTCCAATAAACCCTTCAAGAAATAGAAAACACAACGGCACAAGATCAAACACTGCAGCTCAGCACTTCCCGAAGTGAAAGGAAACACCAGTGTTTTGTTAACCTTTTAAAGTGAGATGGTCTTCAAAGCGCTGCCTGTAAGAGCCTGTGTAACGTAATGTACGTACATGTCTCCTTTCTATCTTATTTGGGGTTATGTTTGAACACGAGAGACACGTGTGTCACTGATCCTGCAGAATGCTTTGATATTCATGTCATATAACAACATGTCATGTTGAATTTGATTGTTTTCATTAACCCTAACCCTACGCATACGTTCATCACAAGTTTATCTGTTCAACCAAAACCTTTTGAAATAATCAATCTTAATTCTGGGGACCACGAATATCTGAATAAAATTGAGTCTGTTGCGTTGCACCTCAAGGGAGAACATGTATATTGCATATTCTAATTTGTATTCTCTCTTTAAACAGTGGCCGAAAACATGAAGAAAGCCCAAAATATAAAGGCTAAGAAGATTGAACTCTAACCAGGTTCAATGGTTACACCTGCTGGCACACTGGCTCAGTGTTCTAAGACTAACATTTCTACATCAATAAAAGTCAAATAAGTGATTGAAACATTGTGTTGCCTTATGGTAATTGTGTGGATGCAATCGTGCATGTAGGATAACTTAATAACTCATAGCTGTTAATGTTATCATCTTAAAAATAAGGTAGTATTTTACTTAGAGCTTTAAATGGAAGAGTCATTTGGGGTCATAGGCCCATTAAGATTACTTTAACTCTTCCTCCAGTTTTTATTGGTCTGTGGCCCATTTTATTTATAAAAGGAGATAAACTACATCTATAATTAGTGAGGGTGAGCATTACTTTAGAGAATTTGGGGGTGGGTTTTCATAACAACTGTGGGCTTACATCCAAAGATGCTATTATGTTTGGGTGAATTTATTTTTCAAAGTGAACACTGAAATAATGGATATGAATCTTGGAAATGGTGGCATGTTTTAACCACTAAGTGGCAGTATAATAGTATCTACAAGGTCCTATCCCGTCTTTCAGTGAAATTATGTTTGAACTATTGTCAATGCTAGAATGGACGTTCTTAAGATTTCATTATACAAGTTGTATGCAGTTGTTATTAAGAGCATTAGCACAGGTTATATATTGTGTGTCATTACACACAACTGTATTCTTCTCACAGTCCATCATTTATTTCTCCGATGGGTTCGTCAATCATCTCCTGGAAGCTCGCCAGTTATTATGTGGCTGCACATGTACTCCTCATTCATCCGTAGTTTCGAGACAATTCTTCAAATAGGAGTATATGTATTTGTGTATTTGTTCGAGGGTGCTCCCTGCAGACTACACAAATACCTTTCCTAAACAGCTCAGGCCTCGACAGAATGAGAGCGTGCTGCAACGCCACAAATAGCCCCGATGGCGTTTTCTGCCGTCATAGCAAGGATTAATGAGCTGTTTGTAATTGTTATGGCTGCACTGTGTTGAGCATTCTGCTGCCTTCACCTGCTGAAGGACTGTATAACAAGTGGTGCAGACATGAAGACTGTTCTGCACCCTGAAACCTTTATTATAACTAATAAGCATAATGCATTTTAACCCAGAAAGAAAGGTAGAAAACAGAGCATTCAAAATGGGTCAGTGAGTTTCATTCCTTGATATTAGTTTCCATAACATCTTATCAGGTAGGAATGATCAATGATTCAGACTTTCAAAGTTTTTTTATTTCATTGGGACCCGAGATGATTTTCTCCTGAGACTCTGACAAATCCTTGTCATATTGTGCTTCAGGCACACAGTACCATTACTGGCAGGAATACCAATCTTTGGGTGTAAAAATAGTATTTACATAGAAGAAATTATAGCTGTAATAGTGTACGGAAACACAAAACGTACTGTGAAACTACATTTCTGTATTCCATAGAGAGCAAGGTTGTTCCACATCGATGCTGCGAACCTTAACGTCTTGTTTTCTTCTTGCAATCCCTACCAATGTGCGGTGTCATGTTTCTCACTAATGCTGCACCAGTACGAGGCCTACCGATCGGCACACGGGAGTCAGAGCGTCACAATTCGGGAACTTGAAGGCTCCAGATAGGACGCTTAGGATACTTAGAGCACATATAGCTAAATACAATGTATTCAGTGTCATAATCTCTGCCGTAGAATTAAGCAGCTCTGGCGCTGTGTGTGGTTTGTTGACATTTATTATGAACTCTCATTAGCATGATAGTATCTTGTTGCACAAGTGAACAATGACGTTAAAGAAGTCACCACGATCGTCTCTGTCATGGGATTGTTGTGCAAAAGAAGACACACCAAGGTGGATATTATAAAAACAAAGCAGGCCCCCTTGTATTTACAGAAATACTGGTATGTGCTGCCAAACACACACACACACACACACACACACACAAGGTTCTTCAGTTTGACTTTGGGTTCGCTTGTGACAAGGGCACGGGGCTGTTAGTCCTCGTTTGCACACTGCTTGGACAATTTAGCTATTCAAATAGAGGCCGCTTACTGGAAAGCAGCTCCTTAATAAAAGAGATGGGCCGGGTAATATGCCATGAATCTATTCTTTCCCACACAATCACAGATACACACCGCCTGTATGCATACAGAACCATTACGTACGGCAACTCTCAAACACAAAGTTAAACGCATAGTTACACACACACACAATGGCTCCACACACATATAAGGACTGACGGATAATTTGTGCAGAACGAAACAGGGAGCAATTTTCGCCACGTAAATGAAAAAGGTCAAAATGCAAATGTCAGCATTTCATCCCCCTCTGCTTTTTAATTATTCTGTCAGGTTCAAAGAAGCTTCATCAGAAAAGAGCTGCTGTGACAAAGGAAGGCCTGAGCTCACAGATAAGCTCAATCGGTGTCTCCTTTTGACACTTTCCTCTCCATACTTAGCCTATCTACACTCCTCTCACACACAGCGACACTCAGCATCACCCCAAAGTAAATTACAATGTATCGTGCCGAAGAGATGCTTTAGTTCCCAGGCGACTTGTGTGAACGTTGGCTGATTTTGAAAACTCAAAGTATTCAGGTTCAGGTTGTAGTGCAACTTAAAGATATGTGCTCCATTGTTGTAGAAACAATGGAAAGAAAGAAAAGAAGATTCACCTGTCATGTTTTACAAATCAACACCTTTGGAAATGAAAATGTTTTCACAAGACGGACCTTTTGTGGCATTCTAAATCTGTTTCACACTTATCATGGTAATTAAATCAGATGCTCCCAGATGAAGGCCACGGCACACACACATTTTCCGGAGCGCACTGTGGGTGTCTTTGTGGAGGAGACTCCTAATTAACATTTTATTTTTCATGAAGCAACAATATAAAATAATTACATTTTTCAATATGTCTGTTAAAATGTTTGTTTAGTGAGAAGAAGGAAGCATAAAAGCCACTGAGGCTGTACCTTGTATCTTTCAATCCACGAATCATCTTAAGATGGACAGTTTTGCCTTTTCTTCTGAATATCTAAATATATCATATGAACTGGTTAATAAAGTGTAACTGCCTGTGAGGTAAAGTGAAAAACAAAAACCTGTGAAAAGGAGATGTTGTTGGGTTTTGATGTTGGGACATGGTGTCACAAAATGCTGTTTATTGTCGCTCTGGTTGGGTACCTCGGTGGTCCGTCCCACTGCAGCTCATTACGCTCCTTGTTTGGCATTTCCCTTCTCCTTATGTTATTTTTTATTAAGAGTTGCTTAAAGGTTTGGTCAGGAGGTCTGCTAGAGCAGTACATGGGCCTCCGCATGTCAATTACGTCCATGATACCTAATGAACTTATGACGCCCACAGCGCAGTGTAAGCATAGAGCCCCTAAATATGAATAATAATTCATATTAATAATGTAAAGCAGTGGTCCCCAAACTACGGCCCGCCTACACGTTTGGACCGAATCTATGCCAATGCTAATGCTAATTAGCTTGCTATGAGCGTGGCATATGGACACGCGCGAGCATACGCGGAGGTTCTTTAATGCCCGCACTCCGACCGCTAGCACCCATTACCCGTTATAATGGTAATGCGTTTGACTATTTATACAATGCATTATACCACTGAAGAAGAGATTTTTATTTCAATTCATTGTTGAATTGGGGAGGTGGTCAGTGAGTTTACTTCCTGTAGATGGCGGCTGGCTCAGCCCCAGTTTAGAGAAACTGACGGGAATGTACCGGTTTACTGGGAGTACAATAATAATTCATTATTTTGTGTATTACAAGAATGGTATTCATAACGATCACTGAGAAACACGCAATCGTGACCTAATACCTCATTTAAAAAATGTGTTCTGACTATTATTATACATCAGTATTAAAACATACAAAACAGGACACCATGGGTGTGACGCCATTGGGAGACACAAGGTCACAGAGACAGTCCCGCCCGTAAGGAACCGCAGGCTGGAGGTGGGAAGCGCTGCTGCCACCACATTTGCCACATATATCAAGTGTGTTGGGCAGAAAATTGAAATGGAAATGTGGCCTTGGAAGAGTGTGACTCCCATTTAGCCCTGGACCAGAGATAATGATTCGTCATTTATCTCAGGGGCACAAGCTCGCCGCGAGGCCGCCAGCCTTCACCGATCCTCTACCACTGCGTGTGTGTGTGTGTGTGTGTGTGTGTGTGTGTGTGTGTGTGTGTGTGTGTGTGTGTGTGTGTGTGTGTATACACCTGGGGGGTCTCCAACTCTGCTCGAGCTGCGGCGATTTCCGGTCAGGAATTTAGTACACAACATTAAATTAGTATGGCTCATGGAGGAATGTTAAACAGTCTGTAGCATGACATTCACTAAAGTGCCGCATTCCTCGAGTGCCACAGAGTCAGACAACCGAGGTTTGCTGTTGAACCCCAGCCAGCTGATATCGAGCACACCATTACAGGCCAACGAAATATCCGCCACCAAACGTTAGACGAGAGATAGATATTGGATGTGCACGGCCTTCTGTTGAGTGGACGATCGCTACCTGTTCCAGGCTCCTCAGGGTTTACCTACCACTCGCTCCGTAACGTAGTGAAAGGTGGGGCGCATATTTAAAAGTGCACATTTCCTCTTGGAAATAATAAACAACCGGATAAACAATTGGCAATCAATACCAATAATACAGACTTGCCTGCACCAAAGGAGTGCTAAAGGATGGGTAACTTCAGTTAAAAGAGAAACAACAGATCAAAGTTGCCTTACAACCGCGGATAATGTACGCTTGACATTTTCAGGTGTGTACAGTCTAGAGGCTTTCTAACAACACACATGCAAAACTACTTTAATAATAAATGTGGCTAAATTTACAAGTACTGTGTAGCACAATCTTAAGATTCTACTTGTCATTTCAGGCTAGTGGTTTTAATTCATCACACGATATTTCAGCAGGAAAATCTAATTAGAAAAGAAGTCTTCTCGTACATTGTCTTGCACATTAATATGGCAACAATTAGTTGCTAGCTAAAGATATTTGGGAGTAATGTGTAGTGAGTGGAATTAAGACCCTCTCCCTCTGCGTGTTGTAATGTAGTGCTGCAAAGGTGTGTCCATAAAAAACACATATATGCAATATCTGTTCCATTCGGCGCCATCTTTCAGGTTAGAATCCAACAACAAACCAAAGTCACGCTCCAACAGAGACCAGTTTCCCTGCGAGAGGCGTCAGTCAAACACACAGAGACAGCGTGATGAGAAAGAATCCCAACCATGTGCAAAAGTAAACTAGGAACTCTTTTATTCTTTTTTAGTTCACTTTTTTATATCTATGTTGTTGTGTTTTTTCTTCTACTCGAGTCTTTTAAAAGTTTGTCTTCATGCTGGGTGCAGCTTCGGTGTTGGTGGTACATGCGGGGATGTGGACCACTGGAGGGAGGGCGTCCACTCTGGAGCCGCCACAAACAAATGGAAAAAAAAAAGGAATTCCACCACAGGCACAGCTGCAGAGGAGTCGTTGAAGGGGGGGGGGGGGGGGGGGGGGGGGGGGCACTGACCATCATCAGGGATTCACAAAGGGTTAAGCTGTTCAGTTCTTGCTGTGATAGTTTCCATCCGATCCACAAACAGGGACGGTTTTTTATCATGACATCATCAGTTGACATCTTTAGTGCAGTTAAAGGAAACAAAAAGGAACCACTTACAAAGCAGGCCATTAGGGGGCTCGTACAAAAAAACTGAAACAAAGAAAAGAGAAAAGAAGAAAGACAGACTCTTTTTGTGATGGAGCGACATAAAAGAAGACGCCAGGAGTATTGCTTGTGACTTTGGTCCAGGCCTACTTGTCGGAGGGGGGGAGGGGGGGGCCTCTGGAGTTCACTGTTTTCCTTAATTTCAGAGTTTTCTTCCAATCAGCTCTGTTGGGTTCTCCTTACCTGCTTTTCTAATACTCATAGAACAATCAAAGACAATTACAAAAAAAGAAAGATTAAAGTACATATATGACATCACACGTGCCAGCTTGTGGATGCCACTTTTAGCTGAGGCACCTTACAGTGCATATTATTTTTTTGTTTCTTTTCAAACATTGGTGGCTACAATGGGGATGAAGCCTGTTAAATCCCTGGCAGTGTTGGTGCCATGCTTCATGGTGGCAGTGACTCATGGAGAACCACTTCTAACACGTTTCTAGGATGGGATTTTTGTACTTCCTTATATACAGAGACTTTGCTGTAACGCAGCAATAGCAATCGCCGCTCACAATGTACACCTGCCCACTGACGGCTACAGATCCACTGAAGAAATGACATTTGAAATTTCCCTCATATGGATTGGAATAAACCGTTTTTGTAGCAATCACTACATTATTCAGTGTATATAAAAAAAAACAGTAAAGGGTTGGTTTGAACCCCCCAAAAAAGGAAGAAGCTAGAATAGTGGGGCAGAAACACACATGGACATCATCTTTGGTGGAGTATCCACAGAGTATGCTGAAAGACGTCTGAGCACACGCATACTGCAGATTGTGTACACACACACACACACACACACACACACACACACACACACACACACACACACACACACACACACACACACACACTTCCTACAGCTGGAATAGGAATTGACTGCAGTTACTAATATTTTGTCATGAACAAATTGGAAAACATCTATGCACTCGAGGTGTAAAGGTGAGCTCATACAGGTGTTGCTGGAGATGTAGAAGACAGGAAATGACATCACACCGTGATCCATTTTGGTTGTAACCCCGCTGGCGGAGGTCTAGCATACAACATGCTAGTCTGCCGTGTGCGTTGACGTGGTGGGATTACAACGTGTTTGCGACTGTCTGCAGCTCCACACAGCGTTCATCCACAAAGGTGACAGTTAACTGATCTTAGGAGGTCGGCTTATCACTAGTTTCACTAAAGTAGCATCCCGCATCCTCAAATGCCCAATCTTAAGAAAGACAAACAAACAAACAAATCCCCCCCTCAAACAATCAAACCAACAAACAATTACACAATCACATTTACAAAATAGAGACAAAGATTCAAAGCTGCCTGTGGAGGAAGATGCTGGCGATCATTCCATGATGGGCGCACAGGGCTCCCCACCATGCTGCTCTTTTTGTCCCCCCAGCTCGGTAGGCCTCCCAGTTCAGTTCCCATGCAAAGCCACGGCTTGGATGGAGGGAAAGATTCAACGTGCAGCACCTCCCAAAGGCTTGTTCAGAGACCTAGGCGAGGAGGGGAGAGGCAGGGGGAGGGATTTAGGGGGGCGGGGGGGTGGAGTAGGCTGCAACGCTTTCAACCTGACCCCCTTTCCCACCCTCACTGTTCAAGTATGAAATGATTTAGACATAAAAAGTGAACCCAAGGGTGCTGTGACCTGTGGCCTGATCATCAAACAGCGCCACAGTGTGTAGAACATTATACTCGTTAATGCAGGGATCTAAGGAACGGACCAAATAACACTTTCGGATGTTTGCTTTCTTTTCAGCAGTTGATTCACATCCTGAAAGACATTATTTTTTGTCCTGCGTTCTTAAGCTACATTTCACCCCAAACCGGCTACACTCGTGGATCATAAAAATAGGTAAAAACTGCATAATTTCAAATTCCACATCCGCGGCATAAAAGCATGGATTCCAGTTTTAAAACAGAAAACCAGTAGATCCATTAGAATCAAATAAAAAGGATGAGGAAAGACGTGGCGAGGCCGAGGTCCTCGGAGGGATGAGAGCGACGGTGACGTGAAAGTACGCACGTTTATTTCTACAGTGCAGGACGTGCCGACGCACAGGAGGGAGGGGAGTGTCCCTGTGGGCTGGTTCTTAACGGGGAGAAAAGGGGGGCGGGTCTCTTGCTTTCAGTCCTGCGTCAGGAGGAGATGGAGTGTGAGTGATTGTGAGTGTGTGTGTGTGTGTGTGTGTGTGTGTGTTTGGGGGCCAGCGTGGTGCTCAGGAATCCCTCAGGAGCAGAGGGTGAACTGGTCTTGCTCGCTGGGCTTTTTGACCCAGGCCCCCAGGCCGGCCTTGTGGAAGGCCTTGATGAGCGCCTGCTTGGCCGAGTGGTACTCCGTGGCCACTTGCTTGGCGTCGTGGTACGAGCTGGGCTTCAGTACCTTGATCCACAAGATGGAGGACAGCTGAAACGGGGAGAAGAGCGGGAGTTGAGTTTCCCACCAAGCTGCAAGAAAAGCTCATAACATTCACTGCAGCTCTGACTTTTCTACCTCTCTATTTGTCTTTCATAGAAAGAAAGAAGATCAAAAAGAAGAAATTCCAATCAGTAAGAATGATTTTAGGGTTATTGTCTCCAGACGTTAACCTATATTTATTTGTTTATTTAATTGAAAGATAATTTAGAGTTCAGACAATTTCACCATTTGCTGCACTGTATTATTTCGGATCCTATTTGAAAAACCCCACCGTGGTCCATGCACAGTAAAGATAATAATGCAGTAAGATTTGCTCCAGACTGACTGCATGTGACAAATCTTCAGTCGCCATCCAAAGCAACGAGGCGGCGTGCAGCGCGTCTACCTTGGAGTGGAGGCGCACCCAGCGGCTGTAGAGGGCGTGCTTGCAGAGGCGCGAGGCGCGGCCCATGTCGTCCTTGCCCGTGGTGGCGTTGATCACCTCCAGCGCCACATCCCCCACCGTCCAGTTCACGCTGAAGTTGGGTGCCTTGCCCGGCTGCCTGGCCTCTGCATTACTTATACCTGGAAACAAGGACGACAAGGATGAACGTGGTATATTTGGTATATTTTTAAACATAAGCTTAAGGGTTTCCTTAATGTGCTGTGACAATTCTGCCGCTTAATAACAATAAGCTGAAGACCGCTGTTAAATTTTTGACGTTTTCGAAGTCTGACGTTATAACACAGTGAATTAAATGTCGACAATTTAAGAACCTTTTTGAAAACGTGTCCAAAAAAGAAAGTGTTTTTGAGCTTTCAAGCGGTAAAAGAACTGTGATTAGATAATCATTTCTCCCTCCATCCTCCAAAGTGTCCGTGGGAGACCAGCAGGAACCTAACCTCCTGCTATCAGACCGCATGGATGTAATAAAAAAAAAAATCGATGTTGCCCCAAACCTGGAAACCGATTACTTAAAATAAAAACTGCTCCCACAGCAACATATTTTATTGGCTTTTCTTTTTTGTGCTACTGAGTGAAAACAAACAGCGAGATTATGAGGTCGGAGCCTGCTTTCTATCAGCCTCCACTGTATCTGAAGCATACATGGGAGCTATATGGCTGCCATAAATCCCAGTGACCTGCTTGTTGTGTACGTTGTGCATTAAGCTCATCATAATCTGTTCAACTAAGAACCATTTTCTGATAACACCACGGCAACCATAACTCGGTATGTGGTGGCGGGCCGTGGTTCCGGCTCGGCTGCAGGGGGGAGCGAGGGGGAACGGTGCCAGGTGGAGGCAATCGGCAGAATGAAAACATATCGCACCCTGAACTCTGGTGGTCTGCGTCCTTCCTGAACCCCCTAGGATCCACTCCCGTGACACGGTACTTTCAGCCAAGTGCTTTTAGCCTTTCATGACCCAAAACCACAAGAGTATGGTCAGATGACTAATACAATCTAAGGAATATGGTATCCAGCTAAATATCTCTACCTGCAGCAGAGCACTACGTTAAACGGTTGTCTTAATGACCAGAGCCTCTACGGCTGCCTCGCTTCTAGTAGGCCATTGTGTGTGAATCTATCAAATGCATATTTAGAGACATTTTATAAGATTCCTCATACGTCAGCTATTTAAAGTGTCGACCCACTCGCATAGCTAACGCTCGCTACAGCTGATAAACTCTGCTGGAGATGGTTGTTGTTTTCAGTTCCAGCCTTTTCAAAAAAATTAAACGTAATGCTGAAATTTTACTCAGCGATAACGCTATTGAAATTCTACAGGAACACGGTAAATGTCAGCTCACATCAAACAGAGGGGAGACATGACCGTCTTCCTGCTGTGGACTGACTGACCACCGAGGTGGATAAATAAATGGGTTTGTTTTTTTCTGCTCACGATCACAGTCTTCTCTGATATTTAGACAGACGCAGTTTGATTGGCGGAGATTAACAAGGAGATACGGCGACGCAAACACAACCCTACCATCACCTCGATCTTGCTATATTAAAATCTCCGCGGGAAAGCTTATACTTCCCCATCTACTCCGCAGTGAAGCGGGCACTCACCACTGAGCAGCGGCCTGTTGAGAGCAAACTGCTGGGGCAGGTCCTCAATTTCTGCAATGCGCTGGTACATGGCCCGGGAGAGGTGGTCGGCATGGTAAAGGCTGCCCAGGATGATGCTGGAGAAGTAGATTGGCTCTGTAAAGTAGCTCATCAAGGAGCCCTGGATGCCCACCACGTTCCACCTGCACAGCAGACACACGCACAACCAAACTCGCGTGAGATAACCTGCAATCTATGCTTT
Organism: Apeltes quadracus; assembly: GCA_021346845.1. Classification (NCBI taxonomy): domain Eukaryota; kingdom Metazoa; phylum Chordata; class Actinopteri; order Perciformes; family Gasterosteidae; genus Apeltes; species Apeltes quadracus. Next base: position 4,671,020 of record CM037932.1, on the reverse strand, counting down.
TTCAGAAATATGCAGTTTTAAACGCTTTCTTGTGTGGATTGTGGATGCGTTTGTGAACTTCATAACACACCTGAATGTGAAGGTCTGACTTTCTAAACGCAGTTATTATGGAAGATAAGTCACTCACAGCAGACAAAACCAAATATTGTGGTTCACCTCACAATGCATACGGCAAAGAAAGCGGCAACTGTTCCTAAAGTTCCCATGAAGCGGCAAACAAAGTGCTATGAATTCTGAATAGTTCACTTTCTGTTTCCTGTGAACACATTAAGTCACATTAATTAGTCTGACTGTTTTCAGTATCTAAGGCCTGCCAAACTCCCCATCTTCTTCTCGCCACCAGTGGCTTCTCCCCGCGAATCGCAAAGGGTCAAAACAAAGAGGATTGTGGAGGTGTCTGTTTCGGTAAGGAGGCCATACAGGTCGAGAGAAGCGGCCTATTCCCACGATGGAGCCGATGCGTGCCAATGGTAGGCTGTGTTTATAATAAAAGTGCTTCATCGAATGCAAAATTAGGATAATAATAAGCCGTTATTGATTCGAGACACGAGATCAGCATTTATTTTATTGTTTTTCCCAGGAAATGAGCCGGAACAAGCTGGGTAACATTACATTATATTACACTGGCATAGCGGACTTTTTGTCATGACTAATAATTCAATAATTCAATAGTTCAATAATTACTCAGCATCATTTGTATTTGAGAAAATAAAAACTTCATCCGATGTTTAATGTGAATAAAGTAGCCTTAGACCGCCTACTTACTACGTTCCTGATCACTACCCATGTGACGGGAGTGTGCAGCTCGCGCTAGATCCTTACGTGCTGCAGGCAGCGGACCAAACCACTGTGAGGCAAGGGAGGGGGGACACAAAATGTTTCGAAACTTAAAAAGCGTTTTTGGGGGGGTTTGTATTGTTTTACTTCTTACACAGATATTCTAAGTATACATCATTATATTATTTAAAATACACACCATTGTTTTAATGATATTTCTAGGGGGGGGACAACCATTAGATGGGGGGGGGTCCTGACACCCCTGGGATTTACGCCCTCGTCTCTCTCTCTCACACACACACACGCGTCCACAGCGCAGCAGGCGGAAGGGGGAGAGAGCGATACGGAGGAGACTTGACTTAAATGATGAGAAATATGCTATATACATGTCACTAGATTTGTCTCTTGTCGCTTTTGACACAAAAGCTGCCAGGAGGAGGGTTTGTTTGTCATAATAGTCCAAACACAACCGCATTTCGGACACATTCCTGACCTGAATAATTTGCCACACTGCGCATGCGTGAAATGCGTTAAAAAAATGCGGGGGGGGGGCTGATATTTATGAATACTATTGATTAGCCCCGTATCCATTAAGGGCCCTTTAAAATTCCCAAAACAAGATACAGGGTATTCTTATTTTCCTTTTTGCTCCGGGCAGACTGTTTGAGAGTGTGTGAAATTACCAAAACGGGCCTGGAACAATGAGGAATATGCGAGCATACATAATACCCCAGGCTACTCAAAAGACACCATTGTCTCTGTATCCAATACCTGCAATTTGCGCGCGTGTGTGTGTGTGTGTGTGTGTGAGAGACAGGGCCTGATACTGCGTGTGATAATGCAATCTAAGAAGTCATCCGCTGCGAGCAATAAAACACACATTCAGTACAGTTAAACAGCTCCGTGTTACAACACACACACACACACACACACACACACACACACACACACACACACACACATTTCCTTCATCAAAACAGGGTTACACAAATACACCTGTAGAAAAAGAAAACAATATGAAGGCCACACACAAACAGATTTATGTTTTTGGAAGCAGTCAATTTCATTCCTGCATAGAGCTCTGTATTTCCTTGTTATCTTATCCAATATCTCGCTCTGTGCCCACACACACACACACACACACACACACACACACACACACACACACGCAGACGAGTCAGCAGGCTCCCACAATCAGCTGTTAAAGAAGGAGGGAAAAACAGAGTTTCCCTTTAGCGCTTCGCACCTGGTGCTCATGAGCTCATTAGCGCGGCTCTTAGGCGGAGGTCGGCCGTGGGGCTGGTCATGTGACCGAAAGGGAAACGAGAGGGGAGACAAAAGAATGTGTAAAGGGAGGGGTTTACGGGGGCACAGCGGCCCCGCGGCCAACGATCACTCACGGTGAGGACAGGAGCAGGTGGGCGGGCGATTTCTCACCTGGTTAACGGCTGAGTCCCGAGGGGACGCGGTCAGCCGAGGTGAGACCGCAGTCTTTGTCCTTACATGGGGAGAGATGTGCTCTCCATATCTTATCTCAACTGCAGCCCGTTCATGTTCGCACATCCGGGCACCACCTTATGAATGTGCACGGTCTATGACTTGGAGCGCTCCACTTCGGACCGCCACGCGAGAGAAGCGGAACCGCTAGAAGACCACTAAGAGCCACTCCATCCACATCTCCTCCATCACACACGTTCATCATTCAGTTATTACCACCCAGGAGGGGGTCAAGAGAGGAGTTATGGAGAAGTTTCCCCGTTCATCACTCGGGAGGCACAGAGTTGCCTTGAACGCGGACAGAGACTAAAGACACTATCATCTGCCTGCGGGACGGAGGATCCATCAATCCAGCCGTCCCTGACACGCGCTGCAGAAAGTGAAAAGACAAGGCCGGCATGTAATGCAATTCACCTCAGCCCAAGTACAGACTACAATAAAAAGTACTATTGAAACCACAGGGCCGACTATATAGAACTATTTGGGAGAAGTCAGCTTTTTGGATTTTTTGCTAAGATCTTTCATGCAGATTAAATGTGTTGAAAAAGCTTCTCGTTATTCGATTTTCTTTGATGTGTTTGTAGATGGAACTCGGAAATTAAAATACGGGTGTATAAATCTTATTCCTCATTCTTTTTTTTCATGACCTGGTGTTACGACCCTACTGGTTTCTACATCTGCTGGTTGCCCTCTGTTTCCTCCCTCCGTGACGTCACGCGCCACACATTCACAAACATATGGCTGAAAATCTACAAAACGCATCACATATCCATTGCAGCGTTTACAATTTCATAAGTGAGCACTACATCACAGCCACGCATGAAAACATTTATTTAAGGAAATAAATTAAAAGGAAAGATCGGGACGACCGGCTTTCGAACTACGGGGCACAACTTCAAAAAACCAGAGCGCCAAATGCTCCAAGCAGCGCGCCACAGACACGGACAAAACATTCCCACCCTTGGTGTTATTTATCCATTACGGTGACGTGGATCACTGTTGAGGAAACCTTTAGGTGTAATGGATCTGAGATAACTGGTGTGCATGTAGTAGGCTACTTCCAAATATGTGTAATGCTACTTTTTTGCAAGGCTGCAGCCTTGGACCGGCACCAAAACAGCAACCTGTTGGGTGAACGCGCACTGGTTAAGCTGCGCTACGGGGCTGCACACAACATGTTGCCTTTAGTATGATGAATATATTATGTCGATCACATTAAAATGGAGGAAACCGTCTGGTGTGGAGGGTCTGAAACCACTTACGTTACAATAAATGCTGTTGAAGGGTGGGTCTTGGCGTGGCGGTAGTAACTTCCGGGTCACGATAAAATACCAACGCAAAATTAATGAATACGACTTAAAATCCGTGTACCATTCGTTCATTCGTTTTTCAAAATAAAACCAAAACTCAAAAAACTAATAATGACTTCTTTCCTTAATATTCGTTTCCAAAACCAAAAGGAAATAACAGATAACAACTCGTTTTTCCTATCTGCAATTGTGTGCTCAAATGAAAAATGGAAAAAACACGAGCCTTTCACCCCGTTTCATCCAGTTTTTATATTTTATATCACGTGCGCACACGCGCCACCTCCCCGGGACGGGCCGGCCCTCACTTTCATTGCGCCACGGGGTTTCGTATCCAGCCCTCTGACTCGCGCACGCGTTAGACTCCTTGGTCCGTGTTTCAAGACGGGTCGGGTGGGTTGCCGACATCGCCGCTGACCTTTATTTTGAAAAACGAATGAACGAATGGTACACGGATTAACTTAATCACCCGTATTTTAATTTCCGAGTTCCATCTACAAACACAAAGAAAATCGGATAACGAGATGTTTTTTGTTTTCCGTTTTTTAATATCAAAACAAAAAACGAATAATGGGTTGTTTTCCGTTCTTTGTTTTCCTATTTAGTAACGGTAATCGGGAAACTGGCCGTTTTTTTTTTTTTTTGTTTTTTCCTTTCAAAACGAAAATTCGTTGGCCATCAAGTACACAGACCCTTATTATTTGCATTTATTCATTCATGATCTTCTGTGAAATACATAGAGGACTACAAAAGCTACAGCTGCTTGTTATAACTGAAAAATCTTTAGTCTTACTCCTGAGACATGATGAGAGGAATCACCTTGCGATCTTGTCGCTGCAGGACATGGTGAGTAACCTCTCCCCCTGCAGCACCCCGTCCCACGTCTGGATGGTGTTGCTGGACCTCACTGGGATGGTGCCCTCCCCCGACTCAATTTTGGTCCTCAACTGGCCCCGCGCTTTCCGGTTGGGATGTCTGTCTCCTTGGTCTGAGTGAAAAGAAAGAGATGCATATAAGTGGAGCGGTAAACACAGCTTTGCTGGACGCTGATGGATCCCTATCAATGTGCAAATGTCTACACAAATTTCAACATGGAGAAACGAAGATTTCAAACAAAGAGAGATGGACAAATGGCTTCCACAAAAGCCAGACATATTATTTATTATTCTGTTATCAATGTTTTCTACTGTTCCCGCCAGCAGGCGCCATCTATTCAGTGACTAATTGAATGTGGCTGTTTTCTATTAAGCCCGCCATGTGCAACGGGAAACACTTTGACAAGAGTAAGAGGGAGGTTAATCAGACAGACAGTGCGAGTGTGCTGGGCGGGAGGAAGACTGAGGAGACGGACAGAGAATGACAAAAAGCTCTAATTACTAGAGCCTTGTTTAAATGCGGCTGTAATGCTTCTTTGGATTCAGGGTAAGAATTCTGATTAAATTAAACCATGCGTTGTGGAAAAACCTACAAACTGAATTAAACAGAAACCCGCCGTCGTTGAAACTGAATTCTGAAGGCGAGACAAAGAAAGAAACGGAGAGTTTGCCGGCGATGTACCTTCGACTCCGGCCTCGTGAGGGGAGAAGATCCGGGCGTCTCCGCAGGGCGAGGTGCTGATGTAGAGGTGGAACTGAACGTTGTCCTTTAACCTGTAGCCCCCCTTGTCGCACGGCACGAATATCGACCTCTGGTGGTCCTCCTTGCTGCGAAGACAAAGAGTGAATGGGCCAAACGGCTAAAACGCAGCTTCACAGGTCGCTCAACGCGGATGGAGACGGACAGTGTGACGTGAATTAAGATCCCGACATCACAGGCCAAGCGGACTGACCCGAGGAAGAACTCCAGCTGGCTGTAGAGGTACCGGATGAGCGAGCGCCGGGCGATGATCTCAGCGTGGCAGTCGTTGAGAGCCAGGCCGCGGTCGCTCATGTACTCGCCGTTGATGCATTTGGTTCCCGTGGAGACACAAATGACCTGTGCCTCCTTGACATCTGTCCCTGATGGGGAGTGGGTGGGGGGGGGGGGGGGGGGGGGCGAGAGAACAAAAGAAACGTCAGTAAAATGCAATGCAGATTGGTATAAAAAAAAAATTCTGTCGCAGTACACAAAGAAAAACATTTTCATAAAAATTGAAAAAAAAAATTTGGCACTCTTAATTCGAAATTGTGTTTTAATGCCCCTTGTTTGGACAGCAGGCAATCTTTGCAAAAATAAACCCTCCAATATCTTCCCGATATCTAAAATAGTATCTTGAGTATCTGAGGTTAAGATTCCTCATTCGTCCGTCATTTTGAGCGACAGGACAGAAACGATTCTGTTAAATTATATCATTACTCGTTATCTGCATTTCTTCATTGTAGTGAGACATAGTCTGTTTCATTTCATGGGTGGAGTCAGTGATTGTAATCCAATGCACTTTGTCCAATTCAGTGAAAATTGGTTGTGTGCGAGACTCAAGATTGTTGGTTTACGAGGCAACAGAGAGTAGCAATGGACAGACACACAACACTGTCTGTGTCACTTTTAATGTTGACAAACGCACATCAGATGAATACGTTTTGCCCACAGTCTCTTCTACACAGACATTGGAATTGATTGCCCTTAAATGTCCATATTCTGTTCTTCAGTAAAGGTATTTCCACCACTGCTGAAATGACTGTAAACACACACGTGTGTCATCACCATTTGGCATTGACATGGTTTTCATTCATTTAAGGAGGAAACCTCATCCGACTGAGCAAATTCGTACTAAACTATGGTTCTTTTCTCAATTTCTATCTATGAGCCTTTGCAGTACCTAAGAATTGATTTTCAGTGTCGTATTTCGTACAGAAGAACCGCACACGTCCCCCCCCTGCAACACACCTGTTGTCATAACGACTCCTGCGAGCACTTTCCGTCGCGCATGGGGGGAGGTGAAGTTTTCTGTCAACTCACTGAACTTATCCACCACCAGGCGAGACACTGCATCAGCCAGAACCTACAAACACACACAGACAGACACACAAACACAGAGACACACACACACACACACACACACAGAAACGTGAGCGTTGCTGACGCTGTGCTCCCTTAGAGCACCCTGCACCTGTCACAGCGTTCACACACCCGCCTCCAAACCAGTGAAACTCGGTGGACCCCCCCCCTGAGGTGCACGTAACCCGCTCTCCAGGTTACGTCGCCGAATCCCAACAAAGTGTTCGTCTAAACCTGCAGTGAACTTCAGGCGTCTTTAGTTCTTTAGGGTCGCCCCCCTCTCCTCTCGCTGGCTCTCAATCCGTTGCTAATGGGATAAAATGACGACAAGCAAGAGGAGAGACGACGGCTGGATGACCACGAATGAGAGAGATTATTCCAATATTACGTCCCTGATACTTTGGAGTCAGCCACTCGTAGCCGGATCATTTGACTTCAGTGGCAAGGTCGTCGACAGTGTGAAGAGTGTTAAGTGACACCTCGGTCCAAAATAATGGACATAATCAATGCTTATTTTTAATGCATTTCTTTATCTCTTAATGTTTTGAGCGTCAACAAAACATCCCAAACTACAAAATACTAAACAAAAGTTGACGTGTTTTTGGAAAGAGCAGGGGACTCCGACCATTTGTCCCCATTAGTTGGCTGCGAGTATTAAATACGGAGCGACAGGGAATTAATGGAGCAATTAGTGGGGGCTCAATCGTTAAAACAGGGTTCTTGTCGAATAAATCAGTTGAAAAGTGGAGAGAGGGAGTAAAGGGGACCAACGGGGGCTTGGACGGGGCCCTGAGTGTAGACAGCGTGTTGTGCTGATTAGCTTTGCAGACTTTGTTATCTCTCTCCACCCACTCCGACAGTCGCCTCTAGAGTCGCATGAAAAGTCAGCCCGGCCACCGTGTATCCCTGCACACCCAAAGTGAGTGAGGTCTTAACGTTAAACCACGATGCCCCCTGGTTTAGTTCTGGCTTTACACCACCCTGCTATTTTAAAACCCCATCTCAGTGCCACCTCTCTCATCTTCAAGCTGAAAACCAAGCTGACCTTTTCTCCATGCAATGGAAGACACCATGTGATGGACGATGTGGTTGGACAGCTTGGACGATACGTGACACACTTCAGTGAGACTTTCTACACATGTGGCAATCTATACGGGGAGAAAGGAACATGTTACCTGGGGCAGGTGTAGCTGCAGTCCCTCGCTTGGTATGGGTTGCCGGGACGGCGTCTGGTCCAGCTGCATGTTGAAGAGAGCCGAGAGCGCCGCCTGTGCTGCCCGGGCTTTGGCCAGCTTCTTGTTGCGCCCTGAGCCTTCAAACGTCTGTGCGTCCACAGTTACTGACATCACAAAATTCTTGGCGTGACTCTCGCCGCTCTCCGAGACAAAGTCATATTTCAGGCCGGGCCTGAGCTCGTTGAGGATCATAACTGGGTTTTTGCCGCTGGACGGCGAGCTGAACGTGGACGGAGGGGGCAGTGGGGCCTGAACGAGGTTGCTGCCGGGCGGCGTGGGCAGCGGGTATTCCCCCAGGGAGCTTAGGGAGCCGTTACCATTGGACCCCAGATAGAAGGGCTCCTCGGGTGCGGCCGGCGTTTCGAAGCCGTTGAAGAGCATGTCTGGGAAGTCCGCTTGGTCGGACGTGAAGTCCGTGTTCACCGTCAGCGTCCGCCCCATGGCCAGGTGCGCCTCCGAGGCGTTGGGGAACTGGACGAAGGAGCGCAGCGCTTTCTCCGCCGCGTTTAGCTTCGCCTTCTTCTTGGTCGGGCCCATGCCCTCGAACATCTGCCCGTTGACCTCCACAGTCATGACGAAGACCGGCGCGTGGACCGGTCCCGTCTGAGACAGCAGTTTGTACTGGAGGCCCGGTTTGATTTCATTCAGCTGCATCAGAGCGTTCTTGGGCAGGACCGGGCCCGGCGTTTTCTTGCGCTTCTTGGCGCGGAACTTGGAGTGCGTGTGCCCATTGCTTCCCTCTTCCAAGGGGCGCTTTCGACTGCCCAGGCCGCTTCCATTGGGCAGCTGTTCAGCCACTCCCAACCCGTCTTTGCAGGACACGTTGTCCACGTTTCGGTTTTCCTTAACATCGGTGCTGCTCGAACCTGCGGTGCCCAGAAAGAGTAACTTACAACGCCTTCGTTGCAGGATCTTGTAAATGCAAAATTTATAGATTCCTTTATCACTCTTTGGAACTGAACCAATGATTTGTGTTCTGTTATCAAAGCAAGAGAAGCTGTCTTTTAATTTGACTGAATGTGTTAACCTTCAGACTATCGATATAACTACAAATAGTACGTCTAGATAAGTCAAGATATGCCGAGTCTTTAGATATGGTCAGACATTCAAAACAGTCTAGGGGCATTTTTGGGACTATATTTTGTATTTTATTTTCAATGAACCTCTTAAAGTTCTAGTTATGAAGGATTGTTTTTCTGATGGTCAGGGTAAGGTAGGAGACAAATTTAACTACTGTACAGACTGCACACTGCAACGGGTCTCAAACACAAAAATGCTCTCTCGCACACACACACACACACACAGAGCTGTTTCTCATCCACTCTGTACATTTGTAATCGCTTGAGTGCCTACAGAGGAATAAGTTACATTGTAAGAGTTCGGTCCTGAACTACACCCTATTGGGGAACACATATCACCGTATCCAGTTAGCAAAGTGGATGGAATATTGGCAAAAATTTTCATTTATAACATCCTTCAGCAAAGGCTTGCTAGGTTACTCCTTGCGGTACTCAGGAGAAAGAGAGGCCGCAGTGTGCATGAGTGGGATTGTAGGTTGGGTTGAGGGGGTGCAGGGGGATAAGTGCAGGGGGAGGAGCTGAGGACCAGGCAAACAGGAGGATACATCAAAGAGGCGGAAGGAGGAGACTCCACCTACTGCAGGATCCTAAAGTCTTGATGAGCGGTTCAAATGCTGTGTGCCTGTTTCTCATAAGATTTGGAAAAGGAAACTCTGAATTCAAAATCAGTTTCTAATGAGGTGCCATTCATAAGACCCTGCGCCTCTGAGATCCCCCCATGGAGCTTGTCAGAGAAAACAGTGTTTTAGGGTTGCAAAGTGTACCAGCATGCCATTACCATCTGCATAATTCCACTGACATTTCAAAAAAGGCAACATAACAAAAAAAGATCAAGGACACATCCTGCATATCCTTCAATGTACGAGAAATATCCGCACAGAAACCATGCTTTATGTTTCGGCGTGTGCGCGCATTCTACAAGCAAATGATGGTTTTGCAAATAAACAAGGGGAAAGGAGGGACAGCATCGCAGTGCACAATCGAAGCCAAGACAAAACTATCACCGGTCTAAATGGTGACAGGGGAAATGTGCAAAGCCTTTTAGCCACCACAGATGCTGCGGCACGGGTCAGGTCATTTCTGCTGAGGCCGACAATTTTACAAGTTGGAACGAGAACTCAGAATGAAATGTTTGAAAGCAAACAGCATGTAGTGCTGTTGCTTGTTAAGTTTCTCTGCAGAGGATCGCTTTGCTATGCAAACGCTATGCTCGAATACTGTCAATACCTCCTGTAGTAGTCCCTTATTTAGTGTTGAGACTGATAAGCCAATCAAACAGATCTACTTGCACACAAAGACACGCTGCACAGACAAATAGATTGAAATAACAGCACAGTCAAAAACAACGTTTCAGATTAGCATCATTCATCACATATAAACTTTTCCCACAGCGTTTCTGTTTAGTCCCAGAACACAATCAGATCAGCAGGAACACCACCATGCAATGAGTTATGGCACACGCATGCACTCTGAGTCATCATGCCAGCGTCTGTGTAATCAGCACCCGTTAGTTATGCAAAGAAGAAAACATCCCATATTGTTGGATCTGTCTCCCTTCGAGGGCTGCATGAACCAAACACTGCGGAAAGTCTTCTCCTGCAAGTCATTTTGAAAGGATTTGTGCGATTAAAAGAATTGTGTTTGGTTGCAACGGTTGTCACATAAAAGTCAAAGCATGTTTTCTAGTGGCGAACCGTCTTGTCTAAGGAAATAGGATTACGTAACCTGTGTTTCAAATCTTCAAATATATATTTGGACTGGCAGAAGAAGATGTTGTGGAGACAACAAAGGCCATTTTCGCAACAGCGCAAAGACGCCGAGTGTGTCGCCTCAAACGAAGCTGCTCATTTGTGTTGCAGGTGAGGACACTGCAAGGCAGTGACAGCACTGGGAAACGCTACGGTGTGAGGGGAAACACACTCCATCACGCCTCTCTGTGCCTTCTGAGGCTCTGTTACTGGGCTCAAACCCAGATCTCCAATGGACTCCCGATAAGCTGGGGTGTGCAGAGGACATTTTCTGAAGAGAGGAGAGGTGGCAGAGGCAATCCGTTATATGACCTGAAGCTTCTCAGATGAAATGATGAGTCTCCGTACAATTGCCTGTGTGTCCTCGTGGGTGTTGGCACTGCTCTGTGAGTTGGTCAGGACAAATGATGGCTTCCATCATGCTGATGCAGCGGATGAGTGCGATTAGACAAATAATAGAGTAAAGAGGTGCGCACTTTAAGGAAACTTGAGTGTGTACTGCCAGACTGCGTTCACACTGATTATACGTCAAAGTAGACACTCGAGGAAACACATGCTGGCGGAGAGACGGGAGGGAACCAAACACAGACGGACATCTGAAAGTAGACAGGGAGACAGGCGGACGGCCGGATGAAAATGGAGGAAAAGAAATCAGGACTCGACTCACTCATATTCTCCTCCTCATCCACATCCATGGCCGCGGGTTTGTTCTGACCCGAGAGCTGCCTCGCCACCGCTGCACCTGGGGATCAGGGGACACCAAGGTGGACTGCATGAGCAGGGTCACACAAACACATTCACAGACCTCGAGTGGCTCCAGGGGCCATCAATTCCTCTAACGCTTCAGCCCGCACACACACACACACACACACACACAAAGGAATGCACATATTGCGGCGTGCGAGGTGTCGCGTATAAATATTCAGAGCCTGGGAGATATCAAGGTGAGGGAGGAGGCCAGGGCTGACAGGCCGTAATAGCAGGAGCAGTCTATTGTGACTTTAATATCCCTCCGATTAGACCTCATTTCCCACTGACTCCTGGGAGATATACAGCGAGCGACATGGCCAAGTTACTCCACTAGCACAGGTGCACACACACACACACACACACACACACACACACACACACACACACAGCTTATCCCAAGGTGAGAGTGCGATTAAAGCGCAATTAAGCAATTTTTCTCCCGCTAACAGAATCAAATTATTTCTTGTGATCTGAATTGTTTTCTCGTGCCGCCGACTACACACGGACAACCGACGCTGTAGGAGTTTGTGTCTTGCCTTTATTTTGGGCCCCAGGCCCTTTTCGGCAGTTCGCATGTGCACGGTTGAATCCAAAGAAGCAAAAGAGTGGCTCATTAAAAAAAAAGAAAAGGCTTTTGGTCCTTTTTGGTTTGGCATAATTTACGTCAACAATGAATGGGTGACAAGAATGTAAACTCGTACACTGTTGGAGAACTAAAACAAAGAGTTGTACCTTATTTACTTCATCCTCAAATCCTACTTAAGAACTGCTTGTAGGAGACCTGAGTACTTTTATCCTGTTACAATGACTTGAGACAAAAAAAATCTCAATGCTGCCCATCTAATGACAATATATTAACATGCAAGTTGGCGCTTTCAGATAGAATTAGCATTAAAAAGGTTTTAAAATAATCAAATATAACCACGCATCTAAAAGAATATCTAAAGACTTTGTGCTGATGTAGCACATCTGTTAACACAAAGTGTGCAACATCAGCAAAAGTAGTTTGTTTGGTAGGGAAACAACAAATTGATGATTTGTGTCAACCATGAAATTCTTTCTATTTCCGCCTGCTGGTCACCAACATATTGATCTATTAATGCTCGTCCAAGGAAAAGTTGCATTACTGACTAAAAGTAAATGATTAATGACAGAATGAATTGTGAATTGACTCGCCCCAATCGGTCTCCCAAACCCACCACTGAAAGAATTGTTGAACGTAGAAAGAAAAAGAAAACAAATAGCTTACGTTCGATGAGAGAAAGACAAAGTTAAAGCAGCAGACGGGAAAAAAGAAAAGGGAAGCGAAAGCCGCAAAGAGAAGGAGAGAAAAGCAGGAGAAAGACGGCATTTTGAGACAGAACAGAATGTGCTGATTCTTCTCTCTCTCTCGTCTTCCATCGGTGGGCCCATTCCTCAGCCAGACACTTTCTTAAGCTAAACTAAATGGGCTAATTAATCTGGGCTAATGGTGGGTGACAGCAAATATGCTAGCACAATTATCAACCCATTAAAGATTCATATTCCATCCCATAATTGAAAATGAAAAGGTGGGGTAAGGGAGGAACAGAGTGGAAGAGTCATTTTTCCCAGGTAGCAGAAGCCAGGCGCCCCCGAGGCCCCCCACATACCCCCTCCCCCACCTCTCCGCCCCAGAACACTCATCCAGCAACACACAGCCACTCCCAGGACCAGATCCTTACAGGTTATTGGGTTTAACATATCGGCTATGTACGTATTGGACACGCATGGGTCATTGGGAATAAAATCCTTGCAGAGAGAGAAAAATACTGAATACTGTGCTTTTAACCGCACACGTCGTCTTTCCTCCCTCCCTCTCGCTCCCTCCAACACACACTGCTGTGCAGCTTAATCAGCGCGCGGCGCCGATGAGCCCGTCAGGTTCGATTCTCGGAGAGGAGCGCCTTGCTCATACATCGCCAACTATTCCTGAAATCAGGTGCAATCAGCGGGGAGAGCGTGCGTGTGTCTCCAGCACTACATCTGAAGGTTAACGTCCACGCAGTCCTGAAGGACAGTGGGCTTCAGAAAAAAGACTAACTTTATGTATTGAGTGCTATAATTGTTCTCGATTTAAATTATTAGAAAATAAAAAATGAGAAAAGCGTCGCATTCAGATGGGTAAGCTGTGCCGAGCGGGTCTCAGTGGATGTGTGCGCGAGTACATCCAAGGTCATGCTGAACAGAAAAGAAAAATTAGATCAATATGAATCCCCACTTGAAGATATATCAAGTTGACTGATCATTAATAAAAGAAGGAATTATGCATTGCCTAAAGGAGTACCAATTATGCTTGAAAGGCACTAACTTCTTCTCTAATATGGTCCATTGCCTGATTCCCCAGAGCCTATTATCATCACATTTGTATCACTGGAAATATTCACATCTAAAGGGGTTGCTTTGTTAAATTGCTAACTTATTTTTTTTTAGTTGAGGTATGCATATGCTTTTTTCAATACATGCCTGTAATTCTTCTACTGTGCTACAGAGGAACGTCTGAGGTGAACCTCTTCACTATAAGAGTAAGCTTTGCTACCAACCCAGGGCCCTGCTGTGCTCGCAGCTCGTGCACTACGTTACGAGTTTTTGGACAATTTTGGACATTAATGTCTGCAAAAGTGACACTTGCATGCTTGGAGATTTATAAAAGACAGGGTCCTTGGAAATGTTGGTATGCGTGACCGTTTTCCCAGCAAACGCAACCAAACCAGTGGAATCAAAGCGCTGCCGACCGCCCCTCCGAAGGATACTGCGTCACCCAGTCGCGAGGCGGCTTTGTTTCAGGCAATACCGACTGGGAGGCAGGGAGAGGAGAAAGATGAGAAAGAAGATGAAAAACCTCAAATTCAATCTGGCACACTGAGCGGGACTGAGGGGAAATAAGGCGGTTTTGATTTACCTCATTCCTCTCCTGCGCTGTGGCGATAGAATATCGCCAACGTGGAGGGAGCAACAAGCACCGGCCAACGAGCGGGGGGAGGCGGTTCGGGGGGGTAGGGGGGGTAAAGGTGAGGGAAGAATAGAGGATGAGAGGAATGGAAAAATGCAATCCTATTCAAGTAAGAGTGAATCATTATCTCCTCTAAAACAGAAAGCGATGGAAAGATGTGCCTTTGGCAGGCGGTGGGGAACAACCCTCGGAGGCTGGAGAAGTCCGGTTCATCAAAATCAATTCAGACCAACTTCTGACCATGAAAAACATTGGAGAGGCAAAGGCATAAATACTGGAACGATCTTCCTCGCATGGAGGGCCAACCTTTGAGAAATAAAGTAAAACATAAGTAGCCCTTTGCAATCAAATTGTTACAAGTTCAAAGCAAAAGCGTGAAAAGTAACTTGTCAGGCAAATGAAGCGCAGGGTGAATACACACTCACCGGCCACGTTATTACGTACACCCGTTCATCTGCTTGTTAACACAAATTGCTAATCAGTGCAGTCTGTGATTTATCTACCTGACCTTTCACTGGAAATGGTGAAGGACGGATCTCAAAGAGCTGGGGACTTGCTTTTACAGTGTGCCCCTCCAAAACTCTCTCCTTGTGTGCCTTTTTATTCCCACATTTTGTCTTTTTTATTTAGTGGCCAGTCGGCCGGGATTTGAAAAGCCATTTTTATCGGGTCCACATGTTGCTGCCGTCTTGGTAGCAAAGGGTATTTATGAAGCTGACTGTACTATTCAAAAACGCGGTGAAGTCAAACACACTGAAAGCAGACAGGTTTGCTGCATTCGAGGATAACCTGAGATGTAAAACCGAATACATTTTCTTTTTTTTAAAAGAACCACAGAATGAAAGCTTTGAATGAATAAGGAATGAAGATCTCAAGGAAAGTAATCATGTCAGGGACAGGACAAAATGAATAACTCACCAAAGATCAAACAGATCTTGCGTTTACCTTCGGAAGCCCTTAGTAAAATACCGCTTTTAATTTAAGTTCAATCATTTGACCATTTCATGTATTCTGTCGTTGTTCGCGCTATTTTCTTATTTAAATGAAAAAAGTCCTCGAACATGGCCAGTGAAGCCAGGAAATATATTTAGAGTGAGAGGAAATTTGCAGCGTCATACATATTTGAATCCTTTTACTCAAAGTAAACCTTTACTTTATGTCCCTTTATTTACCGTTCAGCCACATTATACAATTACATACATTTCATAATTTCTAAATATTTCACAATAAACGAAAAAGCGTTAAATCAAGTATAACAGCCTAATTGAAATACAGCTGATATTACTTACTTGGGGTTGAGTTTAGCTTTTATCCTGGTAGCTCTAATGTATGGACCACATGAAAAGCTTGAACATTTGCAGGAGAACGCCTGCGCCAGAATCAGTCCTCGTAAATGACCGCTTGGTGCTTCGATGGGCTGCTTAGTCTGACCAAAGTCAATTTAAACACAACCTTTAACCGCACATCGGTGATTGTGAATCCTCCATCGGAGGTTCAACATACAGACGTATTCACTGTTGATGAGATTTTTATCCAAAACATGAGAGATTGATTTTACTTGAGAAAGTGAGAGAAGAGAAGTGCCGGGCTGTGGATGTGTGAACGGGGGGAGAGGTTCAGCCTTTAATACCCGACGCCGGGTCGTTTATCATCATGGACTGCTGATGGCGAGAGGAGGGGAAAGGTGGAGAAAGCAGAGGCAGAGTATCAATGGGGATTTTTTATTTGATGGCTTTTAGAGGGAGATTGGATTCCAGAAGGCTGGCACAGTCAAGGTTCATGGAAAGAGGGAGGGGGGGGCCACGTCTCAAAGGCCGGCTGACAAATAATGCCCCCCCCCCCCGCACACGAGGAACACACACCAGCGCTCCTGTTTGTAACGCACTACAAACCAAGCCCTGACGCGGTTTCCATCTTTAGTTTCTTTATAACCACGAACACGCACCCTTTTCCCCCTCCATCTCTCACACACACACACACACACACACACACACACACACACACACACACACACACAAACATTGCTGGCTGGCTTCAGGTGTGGTCATAAATCATAAGTGAGTAGCTATGATTCCCCCAGCAGCAGCAGCACGGCCATGAGGGAGTGCGGGAGGTGGAGGCTGCAGCTAAATGGCCCCCTCCATTTCCCTCGTCCATCAGGGCGAAGGAAGGAGGCTCGGCCTACGGGCGCAACACGTGGCAGACGGCCGACCCCAGCAGCACAGACGCACACATCGGGGCGGCAGCCAGCGCAAACAGACTCGCACACAGACACACAGGTGGACGCATGCAGAGGCAGCCAGACAAACATAGGATCGCTATCATATCGGCGCCATGACGACGAAGCGCAACCACAACTCAAATTAGGGCCAAACCGACCTGGCACGGCTACACAGTCTGGAGACAGTTTGTGAAATATGCTCACAAAATGAAGCCATTGTTTGGAAGGATGCAAGTTGTCTGTACTTTATTGTGTTAGGTTAGGTTTACCCACTGGGTTAAGTTTAGGAAAACTGGCATAAACAAGTGAGAGTAGGATGTATATTTGTCCACACTAAAGAACATCATCACCTCCAGCGTTTCCCCTAGTCGTACAGGGGGGGCACCCCGCCCACACAAGAAAGTTTGTTTTTTACATTTACATTACCCACTAATATGTTCCGTCCCGACGGGCACATGGTTGAAAGTGTCGGTAATTTAAAAAGTGTTTTAGAAATGCTTGCGTGCATGTCTGCTAAAGACAAAACAAGTTCACTTGATTCACTGTTTGATTGATCTTCATATTGACTGCAGGGTTTCCATGTTGAACATTCAACTAAATTGAGCCTTTTGTGGCTCAAGAGGCTGCTGCATAAAACACCACTCATCACCCTAAGTGATGTCAGCGAGTCAGCGTCAGTTGACCCTGAAGAGTCTACGAGCTTTAAGACAAAAAAGAAGTGACTTTGGCTGACCTCCGTAGCGCGCTTGTTATCTCTGCTTGAGGCCCTCGATTAGCCACTATTAGCGCTACACACACATTAAATGCAAGAACTGTTGGAGGTTGGGTTGCACTGTGGGCAGTGAAGGCATCTGGTTTCTACAAAGAGGAAGAATGAGGAGAACAGATTGGTAACCTGTTCTTTAAACTTTGTGCATGTCAAGTTAGTGATGTATTTCTTTACTGCAAATAAATGAGTAAGTAGCTTGTTAAAAAGATGATAAAAAATTACGCCAAAATAAATGGTGACAAACATCGGTAAGATTGACGCAGCTTTACAGGTGGTTGCAGGTCAAATTACAGTTTTATCTTGTATTGTAAAATACAATATGCTAAATATTGTTAATGTCTTCAAGACACATCAGTCACTCCCTACTGAAGATAAAACATATATTCTTCTTGAATACAAATTGGATTAAATGAGGATGAAGTCAGGCTAAATGTATTTTCTTTAATTAAGTTAATGACCACCATCCATTGCCAGAAGTAAAACAAGTGTTATCCTCAGAGGAGTAGCTCTAAAATAAAGAAAACAGAAGAGTTGTGGCCCGAGTACAAGTAAGGGGAAACAGATCGAACAAGACGGAGAGTCTGTGATGAGGAATCGACGATGAGGGGGAGCAGGAGATGAAAGGAAGAAAAGAAAAAAAGGGGAACCGGACAGAGACAAATGGTCATGGGAAATGGCCGGTGTGGGAGAGCCCGCCGGTGAGACAGCCCTCTCAGCGGCCCTAACACAGACTGATCGGCTACCACTCCAATCCATTCCGGTCCCGTCTGATTCCTCCACGTATTCACATCGCCTTTCAAAGCCGCATGGGCCCTACCCAACGCAGTGGAATGGGGATAATGTAACTCCAAGCAGGAACCCCGTCACCACTGGGAGCAGCTTCATGGCACCACTTCGGGGAATGATTTAGTAATCGTTTCATCGCTATTGGCTGATAGCGCCTGGTGTACAGACCTAATCACTAAAATGATCACATCTACTTCTTAAAAGCGTACGTTTGGTATTTCAGTGTGTGCGGACGCTGCCTAAAAAAGTTTCAGATGTGATGGACGGTCCTGCATCACAGCAAAGGACTGCAGGGATTCTCCTATAAAAGGCCCAGAACGGGCGAACGCCTTAGATGCAGCAAAGAGACTTACAAGTTGGAAACTGAGGGGGTTGGAATGGCAACTAAAGAGGATCAGGGGATCCTTGTTAACTGCCTGAGTATGTGGTTAGGTAAGCGGGATCGACTGTCACCATCCTACCATCCCATTACTTTCCCCAATAAAGCTTTGGCAGTCCGCTGATTACCTCAAGAAAGGTGCGAGAGAGGAAGAATCTTAATAGAAATGGGGTGAGGGGTTTTCGGTAAAGTCTGAATCCCTCCTCATCGCTCTCCGACGTCCCCCAGGCATTGACCGGGTAATGCACCGCGATGGAGTACACGTGTGGGCACCGGTGTCCTAATGGAGAGGGGTCGTGGCAGGCAGGGGGGGGCTGCCTGTCGCGCTGCCTGATTGAAACTGATGGTGCCGAGGTAAAGGGGGCCACAGAGTACAGGCCAACCAACTCGGGCCTCCCCGTCTCATCAAACAGAGAGAGAGAGAGAGAGAGAGAGAGAGAGAGAGAGAGAGAGAGAGAGAGAGAGACGCCTACCTCTGACTCCATTATTCAATTTGGCCCTTCTAATAACCAGTGAATTAGGCTGCCAGAAGTGATTTGCCTTGTGAGCCCTGCTGCGGGACAGACATGCTTTTCTCCACTCTGCATATTAAGAGGAAGCAATTCGGACACTGACATCTAATTGGGGACTTTGGCTGGATGAGGAAGGCACCCGAGACTAAATAAAACATGGGCTCCTTGTCGCAAAGATCTAGAACTGTGTTGATTGCAGCTGAAACTCACTGTAGATGTGTGGTGGGCAGGATACAAATATGTGTATACAATAGAAATACAGTAGTTGGTTGACCCCTGGTCATATGCATAAGTATCCAATAAGTGCCAAGAGTCGTGAATAAATCCCGGCATTAATCAGCTCTAAACACCTCGGTACACCCACAAACAGACATTGTGGTGGATTTGACTCAAGCCTTTTTCTTTGCTCATGTTCTGACAGAAACAAAGCTACACTTCGACTGTACAAAACCAGCAAACCAGTTGCACTCATAATGGAGGGGAGAGAGTTACATTACAAGAATGGCAACCGCCAGGTTTCTCTTTGCTGAGCTGTCATCATCAAATCAACCTCTCGCATGGACTTATCGTAACTAGGGGATCTTACTGGTGGAGCGATTAGCGCGGTCACTCCACGCGCTCATCACAGGGAGAAACTGATAAACTGTCCCACCAAATTCCCTGAGGTCCAGGAATCAGGTGCAATAATAAAACCTTCTGCTTTTGCGTTCCCCCATTTTTTCCCCCCAGGCTGCCTCTCCTCTTTTCACTGGCAGCTGTAAAATGTATCTGACAGCTGTGATTTATGACACGGCAGCACAGCCATCGAGTGCCTGTGTGCATGTTCGAAAGTTGCTAATGTGAGTTCGTGAAATGCCCAAATCGCAGAGGACCGCTGCTGCTGTGCTCAATGTTCAAACCAACCCAGCAGAGCGCACGGGCATAGGGAGCTTCCGCCAGCACACAAGCACCCCGACACGGACCCCTGTGATGGCGTGCACCGACGTCAGCAGACCACAGAGCACGGTACATACTGACTGGGAAGCTCTACAAGTACCCGAACCCACACCCAGCATGCAGAGTTAAGCATGTTCATGAAGGGTGTTACAATAGCCAGTTTGATTGTATTCCATCTGACTATGCAGGCTAATTGGTGGATCCAAATGCTTTTTGTAATCATCCAACATAATGTTTAGTGCATGGGTATTTTTCCAATTAGGCCACGGACAGGTCGATAAGTGTGATGCTTCCGAGTGGGCCGGTCGGACAGTAACCCCCCCCAGCCAGACGCTGGTTAGCTTTAGACGCAAAACTATTTGTCAGGTTAGTGTTACAAGACAAGTCTGAGCACTCTCATTCATTCTTAATCGTTCAAGAAACTTTTTTTACGTTTATGTCTTTTAGTTACGGATATGTAAAATTAATTTAATAATAAGTTGTATTAACAATTTAATTCGACTTCATTTTTTATATTCACTCATGTTTTGAATACAGTATATTAGAAATAAATGAGCCAGATGAATTGACCAGCTCATAACTGGGACATTGGTTTTTCTCAAACAAGCCCTTCCTGGGTTAAAAGGCCAATGTGACATATCCTTCACAAAATACACAATATTTCCATACCTTTTATTAATTAACGTAAATATGGTACAGTTACAGTTTAGATGTAATGATGGACAGGTTATCAAAGCATTACTTACTTTTAGAAAACAAAAACAAGCCCTTTCAAAGTAGTTAGCAGACAAATCCGCTGAATTCAAGCGGTAAAAGACAACATCCATACATTTCCAGGATATATTAAGTCGGGTTTTATGGCTATAAAAATGACAGAGCTCTCAAAACTGTATTTCTTTACTGTTTGTAAAGGCACACAAATAGTTGTGTTGTGCTGCCGTGGGGACATCCTTGGGTGCTCGTTGGTGGTCCTGCTTTTTGTCAGCTTGGATATTACCCACAATCCACGGTCCTCCCCGCCTGGATGCCCATGGGTACCCTGCATTTGTCACAAACCAAGGCCAGTTCAGACGCAGCAGGTTCCCGCTGCTCACGGAGAGCGACATGTGCGTTGATGCTTGAGGTGGTTGGGGGGGGGGGGGGAGGCGTCATGATGCCTCCGTGTGGCCGTGCCAGGAAGCGCCATCATCTGGCGCTTCATCCAGGAACGCTGTCATCCAGGGAGCTGAACTTCACACCTCGCGCCTTTTAGCCATTGTCAGGCAGAGGGGTGCGGTTGACAGACAGCAAAGGGGCAGGACTAGGTTGAGCGGGGGAAGACAACGACTTCTGCCTGATGAAAAAGGTTGTGGCAGCTGACAGAGGGTGGGGTAAAGCGTGCATTCACCCCGAGAGGACGGATGTCAGAGGCGGTGGGAGGATGGAGGGCTGAAGCTATATGCACGGTGAGCGATTGGAAAGTTTGAGACAAACCCGACAACGTTTCTACATTTGTTTTGAGAGAAAGGATATTATATTATTATTATCATTGTAGAAACGACGTTACCACAAAAGAGATTCCTCTCAGCCGGCCCATGAAGGGTCTCTTCGCCCCCCTTACCCCTCAGTCTGCTACAGTCAATAACGGCGTGCTAATCGGGGCTAATTACACCGAGACGGGCAGACACGGCTCATTTCCTACGGTGACGGAGCGCCACCGTGCCACCAAATAAAGCGCTCCACATAATCAGCTGTCGTTAGGTAAACGAATGGGGCCGTGTCGGCTCTTTCATTTCCATTGTGTCTGTTGTCAAGCGTTAATCGGTCTGGCTGAGCCCTTTTTTTTCTCCCTTTCCTGAGGCTGTAAATCTTGTTTTGCGTCCGCATACGGTTCCCTCAAATACCCAAATAGGAAACGGCAAAATCATTTATAAAGCTGTACGTGCCGGTGTGCGAGAGATCGTTCCAAATGGGTTGGAAATCGCTTTTTTTTTATAGTGAATCAATCCTTGTGTGTATGAACATGAGAACACTCCGAGGAGTAAGAGAAGGAAGGTGGTTTGGGAGGCAAGTGAGACGGAGGAAGGATGGAAGGACCGCTGAGAGGCAGAAACTCAGTCGCTGTAGAGAAAGTCGCTTCCACGGCGATGGATTGGGAGCTCCAGACGGTGCAGACCCCCCCACCCCCCATTCCCAAGTTACAAAAGCTCATTTTGGAGAAATTGCTGGCACGGCAGAAAAAGCCTCTGTTCCCCTCATTTTCCATATTTCTTACACGGCCCATTTAAGTGTCATGGCTTGGCACATTTATGAGAGGTGCCTTCAAGAATGTCGAAGAAATGCTCAAGTTCAGCATTTTGAAAGTCACTGTGCTCTCTATGCCAATTACGTAAAACTGTACAGGAAATGTATAACATCTAGATATTTACTATATATATGTATGAGCCATACTGGAATAACATTAAAATAAAAAAAAGATTAATCAAAAGGCATATAAAATATGAAAGCACATTCTCATCAATATTCTCATCCAACGCCAACATAACCCAGCAGTAATATGTTTGTGACGAGTCACAACCCCTTTCAGCAGACTATTCAAACATAATAGAATTATGTTTAATAATTAGAATATTTCACTTTCACACCAAAAAATTGAAACAAACTTAAAGGGCCCATATTGTGGAAAAATCACTTTTTCTGGGATTTGGGGTGTTATTGTGTGTCTCTGGTGCTTCCACACGCATACAAACCATCCATGCTGTTTTGAGTGAGATACGGGTTTCTGAATTGATCCCGGCTTCAGCTTCCGGGTGCCCCCGTCAGCCGACCGCTACCGCCGATTCTACAAACTGTGGGCGTGGCCAAATGAGCTGCAGATCATGAATATGTGATGAGCAGCAGAAAACAGCGCACTCTGAAAGGAGCTGAAACATAGGGAGGTAACAATCGTTTCCTACAAGCCATTTCCAGCAAACAACTTCAGAAACATGTTTTCTGGAACTCAAAGACCTATTTTAACTTGTTGCAAAATAATCAAAATATGGGCCCTTTAACATTTACTTCATTTTACTTCTAATGATCATCTCATCTCCGCGCGGGGGGCAACAGCTCCAGCAGGGGACCCCAAACTTCCCTTTCCTGGGACTGGGGAATCCCAATGCCTTCCCAGCCCAGTGTGGAGATTGTATCCGTGATCAAGTTCTTTTGGTCCTGACCCTTCCGTCACGACCAGTAGATCGAGAGCTTTGCATTTGGGCTCAGCTCCCTTTTTTTGTTAAAGTGAGTACAACACTGCCCCCGATGCTCCTATTCTCCGGCCAACTTCCCCTCACTCGCAAACAAAACCCCACCGGCGTTTCCCATGAGGGAAGCAGTGCGATGCAACATCCCAGCACATCTGCACAGCAAACGTTACCGTTCAGACAGGAGAGGAAGTACACTTTCGTCCTTCTCATTAGTCAGGTGACAATGCACAAATTCTGTGAGTAGCTGCACTCCCCTCGGACTGATATCATTTACCATATGTAACAAGTTAAAGCTGCGGACACACACACACACACACACACTTCTTGAGGTTCAGCAATGCTTGCTTTATTGTTAATAGCACAATAGATCAGCCTTTTCTCCAGCCAAACACCTGTTCTGGTGGTGTCTCACACTGCGCTGAACGAATGCAGCCTTCCATCCATCACTTACAAGGAATCCAACTCAAACAGCTGACCTTGGATACTCATCTGCACTTACTGTAAAAGGACCAGCCGGCTGCGACCTCGTCGAAGGGCCGAGCGAGCAACGCGTTTCCTTGGGTCCGTGGCCCACTAGCATTGTATAAAATAAGCGCCTGCTAACCCCATGGGCCCTAAAGCTAGAGTCAGGAGGGCTTCCAGCGGGGGGCCTTAAAGCTGACAGAGACAGCGGCGGGAGCAGCACACCGGCCCCGCAGGCCCGCTTAGTCATCGCTTCTCTCGGTGGGGTGGAAAAAAAGTGCCACTTTCATTCCCGAGGCGATAAGGAGGGGAGTGAAAAGGCCGAAATCAGACGTGGGTAATGCTGATGGACGCAGTCGGTTTGCTGAGCGAGTGCGGGGGGTGTGAGGGTAAAAACGCAGCATCAGCAGAGGTGTGGATTTGCTTGGATGAATGGACGCGGTGTGGGAGGGGGGGGCAGGGTGGGTTTGGAGGGTGGTGGGGGGCTGAGACACGGCTAATACTGCCAGTGAGCTGTGGCCACCTGAGTAATTACTACTCTGGCGGCTGGGCTGATCCCCAGAGAAGAGCAGCAGGCTCGGGGGGAGAGGAGCTCTAGACCGTCCGGTCACCCGACTACAACTACACAGAGAAACACCTGTCTCACTCTGGGAAGGTGGGGAGAGGGAGAGACATACTAGATGTGGTGCGAGACACAGACAGAGAGACATTTCTCTGTGGATGAATGATTCACAGGCGCATGGCTTCAATCCAAACACATGATGTTTACCTCAGGCTTTCACATTCAGACTTATTTTCTTTAGCGCCGTGCCACCGAATACAGAACGGAAACATGTGGCACAAATACAAACACTCATTTGTCCTAAATTGACTGACAGTTGTGATTTAATACAGATGCTGTCACGAGTGTAGTTCTACTCGCTGAGACACACGGGACATGTGTTCATGGGTAACAAACAGTACATGCAGCATAATTGTTGTTGATTAAACTATGTCTAATGTAAACAGTGTATAAAAATACAACTTTCTCCCCTATAATACACAATAATACAATCCATATGTTCAATAACACAGTAATTAGGCTTTGAACTGAGAGGATAAAATGTATAGAATTGATGTTTCTATGGTTGATATGAAAATTTAAATTCTTAACATTGAAAATATATTTAGTTGTTTTTATGGAAAACAAAGGTCAGACATTATGACAAAATAAGACAATTGTCAGATCAGTCTGCTGAAGAATTCAAACTTTAAACTTTCCCAGACAAAGCGAGGTCAAACTGTCTAAAAAGGCGAGCGTGCTCGCTCCTCTCCTTCCAACCAATAAACATAAAAAGTTGATCCGACCGGATCCGAGCCCCTCTGTCCCTGTGAGCGAGCGGTTACCTTTGCGTTCGGAGCGTTTCTTGCGCCGTCTCTTGAACCTGCGTCGGATCAGGCAGTAGTAGGAGCCCAGTCTGTGGGCTCCGCTGGTGAGAGGCGCCATGGCTCCGCCGGCACGCACGCCGCAAGGAGACCGACCAGAGAGAGCAACTCGTGCACCTGGCAGGGCGCTTCCCGGGACGACCACACACCTCCAGCAGCTCTTTGTTTCTACATCTGTCCTCCCCGTGCATCCAAGTTATCCCTCCCCCCCTGCCTCCCTCCCTCCCTCCCCTCCGCTACGCTCGCCGTTTCTCTCCTTCGTTGACTCCATGTTCGCCCTATCAGTATCCAGCGAGGGGGTGAGTGTAAAAAGAAAAAAGAAAAAGAGGGAGGAGACTAGCGGGGAGAGTGAGAGGGTTGGAAGTGGAATCGAACCCTGCACTGATCTGGTCCACTCTCAAAGCATCGGACGTCTCGGAGCGGTGTGTAAAAGCTGAATACAACTGCAACATGCAAAAATAAATAAGATCCCACCTGGAATGCTGAAATGTAAAACCATGCTGAAATAAATGGCTCTTGTGCTTGTGTTGCCCTGGTTACCTCACAAGGAGCGAAATGATGAGAGGCCTCTCAGAGAGAAGCCCTCTGCCTACCCCCAGTGGTGATCGCTTGTCATTACACCCGGCACACCGCCAAACCACATTCAAGGTGCCAGCAACCATTCGCTAATGCTCAAAATGATGATGATTGCGGCTGATTGAATTAAGTCATTATGTGCGTTTTGGTGACTGGATGGTCGACAAAGTGTCTCTTTTGGGTGGTGGATGAAAAGATGAAGTAAAGTGAGAGCGACGACAACAACAATGGAAAAGAAATCTCACCTTTGGCTGTGCAGTGATGTTTGTGATCCAAGAAAAACCTGATGGAAAGACAGAAGAGGCTCAAAGTTAGTAATCAGTCGAGTTACTGCCAAACATCTGGATTAGTGTGGTGCCACAGAGTTCGTGGAGGATAGGAGGGAGTGAAAGATTCACACCCCAGATTTATGCTGCATTGCTGGTAAAGTCTTGAATTGTATGCAGCATTCATATTCATATTCATGGCGGACTAACGGTGCCGTGTGTCGGCAAGAATACAGATCATCACACAGGTAAACAAGACAACTTATTACATATTTCTTCCAATGCAATAGTAAAGACCATGCTCTTTTAGCAATACGAGCCACTGTCTGCCACACATATTTTTATGTTATGAAGAAAATCAATAGAAATCAGTTGCGACTCCCCACCAGAGAGGCACCAATCAATCCCCTGCCCACAGACCCAGCGGCCGGTCGGCAGCGGATTGGCGTGACGGGCCCGCCATTTGTCATACTCGCACATTCTGCTGGCCACTCTTACACACGTGTGCCGCCGCATGGATGACAGTTTGACGCCGGCACACACTAGCAAATCCCAGAAAAGATATGACGCTCACGATTTGTCACAAGTGCGAGTCCACAGAAAGGAGGGAGGAGCGAGGAAAGACCCAAGTTCATCAGACGGACTTGAAGTAGGTTTCCATCGCGCTGTAAGACATCGTCTCACCCGAGCACAGTGCTGCTAGCACTAAATGAAGGTTACACTGAGTTACATTAACAATGAGTTAAAGTCTCGCTAGAATTGCAGTGTGGCAGGTAAATGATGACATTGTTGTGATTGGTTACAGCGGTTAGATATTAGAGAGATGCAAATGACACTATAGAGGACAAAAACATTCTTTGGGAAGGTTGTGAAAAAGGCCGCAAACTTAATGTCAATTGGAGTTCGTAAATAAAATGATGGAACCAGCCAAACTCAATCGTCAGGTCAGTGCTTTCATCAGGATGGAGACACAAAAAAGGAAATTCCAACAAGTGCAAACAAATGCTCCGCGAGAGCTAAACAAACAGTTGGGGTGAGCAGAACTCACTGGAGTCCAGCCGGTGGCGCTCGGCATGGATCAGATGGTGACAGTCAGTAGGCGGCGCTAGTCGACACGTCGTACCCAAAAGACATCTTCCTGTACCATCATAGCCACAAAAAAGAAAACCCTGGAGTGAGGATGTGAAATAAAGAATGTGAAATGAACAGGGGGACGTAAGGTAGATAGGTAGGATGCGGCGAGGGAGAACATCTTTATGTATAAAAACAGAAGTCGTCGTCTCAGTCCAAAAAGATGTCTGATCTCTGGGGTCGTCTCAGGTCAACGAGACCCGACTCCTCCACGACTTCCCTCGTTCCTCTCGCCAAACCAAGTGTTTTCTTTGTGTAGAGCTATTCTAATTAAAGTCAAACCGAGCACACACACACACACACACACACACACACTGACACAGAAAAAGAGAGACACACAAACTTAAAAACGGTCAAAAAGAGAGAAGAAAATAAATGGCAGTAGGAAGACTGAGGCCAAAGAGAAGATTTGTGATTGTGGTAGGAAGCAGACAAACCTCAATCCACCCCCCAGATGCCAATCCATTCCTGCCTCATGTGCGCAAGCCAACGCCGACCACAGGCGGCCAAGTCTCGCCACAACCGCAGCGGCCCCCGCTGACTTGTTTTGGTTTGGGCTCTGCTCTCACCGACCGGAGCGACCTCGTCCCCTTCACGTTCTGTACGTTTCCTTCATGGACGTGGAAGCGAGGGGAGGCCAGCTTCTCCCCGCTTCCCCTTTGGCGTTTTTGACTCGTAGAAAACCCGACCAGTGACAAGAACCAGCTCCACCGGGTCGCGTCCATCTGTCGGTTGCTCCGGGAGAGGAACTTGCTGTGGACTAGGAAGCACCACGCTCTAAAAATAGACTAAGTGGGAACAGCTTCTGGGCTTTTCTTTTTGCTTCTCAAAACCATTCATCTGAAATTGGTAAGCCAGTAGCAGAGATTTAGAAGAGCTCGGCACAGCAGCCAGACACCGGCGAAGGGGCGGCACTTCCCAAAACGGGGTCACATGTCAGATACCGGGGCGTCATTAAACGGACATGTCTGCATTATTTTTACACTGGGAGCGCACGAGACCCTTTGGCTGCACTAAAACGGGCTCATTAACATTTAAAAGCATTACTCATTAAACTGCTAAACAGAAACAAGCCCTCTGTCCAACGGGCTGTTAGAAAAAATGACACATTATTCTCCTCTAGAATAGGGGGGCAAGAGGAGAAAGAGCCAAAACGTTGCTGCCTCGCCTCAGACGCTTTCTGTTGTGTCTTTAGTGGGAGTCTCAGCTGTGCGTCACTGAGGCGAACCAGCCGCACACACACGTTGTTAGGGGCACGGCCCCGAACGCCCGAAGCCAGACGGTGGACGGAGGAGGTCCGGACGAGGACCCGGGCCGCGCTGCATTGTGAGGACACTCTGCACATGAGCCTGGAGGAGACTCAAAGAACCGGGCGGGGGGGGTTTTGTCAGACGGATTAGCAGAGACAGAAGGGAAGAGCCTTTCAGAGTATATGTGTGTGTGTTGCTCATATTAGTACTTGAAGACGGAGCGATGAAGACAGGCACGGGGGATTCAGTCCACCTGACTGGACGAGAACGGGCTTAGTGAGGCCGATGATGCGAAAGAGGGATGGAGACAGACAAAAGGGACAGGAAACGGAGACCCAGCCGGGACAAGTAAATGCGTGACTGTAACAGCGTCCTGACTGCTGTGACCTCCCCCCCCCCTCCCTGTGACCTAGCTTTTCCCATACATGCCCACACAAGGGCCCAACTTTAATAAATCTATAATGTCATTAAGTGTGTGTGATTTGTTGTGTGACTGACTCTGTGTACTCATATGTACATGCATGTGCAAAAGGACAGAAGCTAAATCACCCAGCACTCTCCTTCCTCCCTCCCTGTGAATGTCTGTCAGTGTTTTTGTTCTGCCGACGTTTGTCCAGCAGAGGGCGCCACGAGATAATCACACGTTCTGCAGCACCTCGACCCAGAGCATTTGGATTGGAATTTTTATGCGTTGTTGTGCGACTGCTCAACACGTGTCATGCAGTTTTATCATTTCAAGGCTCGAGTCTGTGGATGGCGTGGGGAAATGTATGTGGAAAAAGCAGGTCAGGGCCCCGGGTGGAGTACAGACACACGCACAAGCACACCCACACAGAGGTGCTAAATGTCACCGACCAATTGGAAATGTCACACTTGACACCTTTTCGCCGTCATAACAGTAGACCCTCTGGAGACCCTGCGCGCACACCAATAGCCCTAAAACCCGGCTGTTCAAAGGAACCACATGTCAGTCCCCTCCACCCCCATCCCCTGCAGCTTTTCAGTATTCATGTGTGAGCTCCATGAAACATTTTAAGGGGAATGAGTCTGTGACGCTGATTCAAAGCACTCCGGGTAGTCCGTGCCAGAGGTGTGTATTGAGGTGATGGTCAGAGTCCCAATGGCAAAGGACAAGAGGTGAATTTGTACTTACTCATTTGTTTGCCTTTTTGCAACGGTGCAGAGCTTTTGGAGGCGCATGCTCTCTAGACGCTGCTCGGCTTTGGTAAAGTAGTCTTTACCCAAATAGGTTTAAATGGTCTGTTTTCTAATGGGATCATTTAGAATCAGGTTCATTTGAGTTACAGCTGGCAAATTACGACACAAGCCATGCGTTGTATTCATAACATCATAACATTCATAATATCGTCAGGTAGTTCGGTATTGTAAAGAGAATAAAGAACATAAATGCAGAATTATTAAATACGCTACTCAAACTACTAATATACATATCATTCAACATTTTTATATATACACGTGCCCGACTCCACCTGCAAGTGGATAACAGACTTCCTGTCGGACAGGAAGCAGCACGTGAAGCTGGGGAAACACGTCTCAGGCTCTTGGACCATCAGCACCGGTTCCTCCCAGGCTGCGTTCTTTCCCCTCTGCTCTTCTTCCTGTACACCAACAGCTGCACCTCCAGCCACAAGTCCGTCAAGCTCCTGAAGTTTGCGGATGACACCACCCTCATTGGTCTGATCTCTGGTGGGGACGAGTCCGCCTACAGGTGGGAGTCTGACCATCTGGTGACGTGGTGCAGCCAGTACTACCTGGAGCTCAATGCTCTGAAGACAGTGGAGATGGTTGTGGATTTCAGGAAGAACGCAGTCCCACCTTCCCCCATCACCCTGTCACCGCTGTTTCGCCATTTCCTGAGCTCCATCATCACCCAGGACCCCAAGTGGGAGCTGAACATCAGCTTAATCACCAAGAATGCTCAGAAGAGGATGTTCTTCCTGAGGCAGCTGAAGAAACTCAACCTACCAAAGACTATGATGGTGCAGTTCTACACGGCCATCATCGAGTCCATCCTCTGCTCCTCCATCACCGTCTGGTACGCTGCAGCCAAGGACAAGGGCAGGCTGCACCGCGTCATCCGCTCTGCAGAGAGGATGATCTGCTGCAATCTGCCATCTCTCCAGGACTTGTTCGCTTCCAGGACCCTGAAGCGAACTAGAAAGATTGTTGCCGACCCCTCTCAAGCCGGACAAAACCTGTTTGTGCCCCTTACATCTGGCAGGAGGCTGAGGTCTATCAGGACCAAGACCACACAAACAGTTTCTTCTCATCGGCAGTCGGGCTCATCAACAGAGCCCATGTCCCCCACTGACTGACTGACTGACTGACTGACTGACTGACTGACTGACTGACTGACTGACATCCCACCGGTCACTTTCCCCACACTTTCAGTGGAACTTCATGGATTAACTGCTCTTATAATAAGACCAGAGAGAATGCCCCCCTCAAAAAAACGTTAAAAGAAAAACTGGAAAAGTGCACCACGCTGTAGTGTGTAGTCTGATTGCAGGGAGTGAATATTTGCTAAGCACTGGGGTGAGAGAGACTGGAAATGGGTGTGTTTGCATACAAATATGCAGTATCACACAACCATCTAACAATTTTCTATAAACTAACCAGACTACCAAAACACTGCGATTTCTGTCTGCGTCCACAAAAGGGATTATCCCCATCACCCCAGTAAACATATTACTTTATTCCACATCATTTACCGGCTGCTATATTCTCCAAAAGGGCGCCCGGTTCTGTTCTAAATAGGAGGGCCTGTGAATAGCAATGACTTTATTCTTCCCATGGGAGTTCCCCTCGGCTCCCGAGACCACGACCAGCTCCCGCTGCTGGGTGTGGTCCCCCTTCTTCCCCAGCCGCCAGCCCTCTGCCTGGGACACATCCGCAGCTCCGCTTGTGTTGTACGGGCTTTTTTGGCAGGGTGCTTGACCAGCAGTAGCGTGTGAGTGCGTCCTGGATGCACGTGGGAACAATGGCCTGCTCTGTGTTAGACCCTCTGGCAACATGTACACTTGAAGGGCAACGCCAACCAAGCTAGAACAAAGGGGCGGGGGGGTAAGGGCACTTACCCCCCCCCCCCGCGCTATGAAAAACAAAAAGGAGTTTTTGTGGGGCTTTAAATACTTGAAACAGAACCCAACATGGTGCACACACATTTAATCCTGACAACATTCTCCGGGAAATCCTACACGATTTGCATGTTGTCATGGCAACATGGAATAATCAAAGTGGGCTTTTTCCCGGTATGCATGGATCGGGATGTGTTTTTTGGAAGAAGAAGTGAAACAACAGCAGCCGCTTTTGTGAAGGGGGAAATTATTGATAGGATGCTTGTAGCTAGTGTCTCGTACCTTTACCAGGAGATGTCAGTAGAACATACCTGAAATTGTTTTTCTCCCTGAAGGATGCTCAAGGATGTTTAAATAGAGGAGGGATGATAACCCCGAAGTGGCTGCACACACACACACACACACACCTCATAATTTGCAAACAGTCTCCATCCCGCTTCCCGCCATGCGGTGCTTTTTTCTCTTTTCCTTTAACACTCCCGCCCCCCCCGCCCCCCATCATATGTTACAACATGGATGTCAGCACTTTCCTCCAATGACGAATGAGCCCCTTCACTCGGCCCATTCGTGTGCGCGGTTGACGGCACAACCTTTCATTTCCTGCATGTGTTGCAGAGAAGGAGGGGGGATTTTTGGGGGGACGGTGGAGAGGGGGTGTTGAGGTCACAGGAAGACTGAGCCCTGCTCGTAGAAAATGTGGGCATTTAATTAACAAGGCTAGGACCGACGGGCCGGGGTGGACGGATGATTAAGACTGACGGCAAATTGTTTCGGAGAAATATTAAAAGCTGCCAGAGAGAAAAAAGCCCGGCTCACTTTCAAATGTCAGCGCTCCCCTCACATGGGGAAATGCAAGTCTGCACTGAAACTATTGGATTGACTACGGAACACACTCAAAAAGGTTTTTACTGCACTGCAATGCGGTTTGACATTGAGAATAATGACTGCATTCACAGGTTCACACACGCACACACACACACACATCGAAAAACAAGAATGGTGGGGACGGTGTGACAGGTGAGGGTTCGGCACTGGGGTCGACTAGAGGTCAAAACTGCCTAGGAATAACAATTGATCTTTTTCTATAAGCCCCGCCCCCGCTAATACTCTGTAAAGCGGTTACAGCGACTGTGATCCTACACGGTGAGTAACTTCACACCCTGATAAATATTACACTGTAAAAAAAGATCCTAATTTTACAGAAAATAACTTTTTTTTAACTACATTTTTACAGTAGTTTCTGTTTTTTTAAATTACGTACAAAACGCTATAAAAATAAAGATATTATATGTAAATTAACAGGTCCAACTGTAAATTTAAGTATTATGCTGATGACAAATTACATGTTTTTCCAATTTTTTTATGGAAGAAATACTGCAATAATACTGCGGCTGCCAAACAAAAACCTTAAAATTAAGGTAAAATCACTTAAAAAGGTTCTGCAAACAATCACTTATTTTACAGATTTTTCCTGTATTATTAAGATCAAACACATTGTTAGTTATATCAAGTTTTGCAGTAGAACAGTATAATTTTACAGATTTGTCCCATGTATACATTCATAATATCAAGCAATTATTCACAAACAGTTCTCCAGGCACCCCCAGAAGGAACAAAAAATGTTAATTCTCCATGTGTCCTAGCTTGACACAGGGCTCCATTTAATTTTTGGCTATGACAAACATTCCATGAAGGTAAATCATATTAATTTTATATTAACGTGTATCAAACACTAATTGTGATTCTGCGATAGTGGCTCTCCAAATTGGGCATCCTGAGGCTAGCTAAAGAGGGTGTCCTTAGCTCATGATGAAGGCCCAGTGCTGCAAACTGCAGAATTGCTGTTTAATTGACCTTACTTCTAGATGTACACCTCTAAAAAAATAAAGGAACGTTTTGAAAACACATCAGATCTCAATGTGAAAAATAATTTGAAATATCTAAACTGATGTGGACAGTTTAATGTCTTACGGACAAATGGACGTCACATCTTATAATAGGTATAAAAAAATCATCAGAGGGCTTTATTTTATAGACACCCCAAGAATCCAAGTGAATAAAATGATGTAGCAGGGTAGGGCAATTTGCCAAATTAAAATTTTTTCTATACCTTCTGTGGCCCCCACGTCCTTGTATGCATGCTTGACAACATTGAGGCCTGCTCCTAATGAGACAACGGGTGGTGTCTTGTGGTATGTCCTCCTAGATATGTCTAATGTGAGCTCCTGTAAAGTCTGTGGAGCAACTTGGCGGTGTCTGATAGACTAAAACATAATGTTGTGCATCGGGTTAGGGTCTGACTATGGGTTCAAAGATTTCTTCCCGATACCTAATGGCAATGTGTTTGTGTGAGCCGGTAGGTATTATTACAACTTTATCAAATATGATTCCTTTTATTCATAAACTGCAATGAAAACACCACTTCACCAATCAATGAAATTCAACAGCCTTCATATAAAACTAAATACACATATTTATTTTGTTTATTTTAAAACTAGTCATCTTTTCCTACATGTGATACATTACCACGCTAAAACAATTGCTATTCGCTGTCTCAACACGTATATGTCTATGGCTTTGAACAAGACCAGATAATCTGCCTGTCATTCAGAAAACTGGCCAATGAGAACTGTGCGCGCTCCAATTCGAAATTTAGAGCGGGAGGCTGCAGCCGTGAAGCTCCTGCACGGTTGGTCTGCCAGTCACTGCTGTTACCGATGACCTGGTGTATTTCAACCTTACATTGGAGCGAATATGAGTTGTGGGATTTCAACGAAGAACAAAAGACTGGAATATAAACACACAGGATCTGGTCACTTCAGTAAAGTGAAGTTTTATCCTGCAAAGATATCAGGTAAGGAAAAATTTACCCTGTTATTTTCTGAAACAACGGAATTCTACGTTTTGTGTTGATGTCCTTTAGCTATGTAGCCCAGTCTAAAAATGTTTCATTTTAGACAAATATGTGAGCAAATTGGGATGAATCATTTGAAAAGTTTAAAACTTTAGTACTTTAAAATCTACTCCGTGTTTACAGTGGATTAAATATGCAATAGGCGGATAAACAGATTAAACGATAACGTTTATATGAAGAGTTTTCGAACTCTTCTGTTCGGTTAGCTGTTAGATTTAAGAGTTCGGTTAACGTTAGCTAACCTAACTCTCGTAGCTAATGTTAACCGAATTCTTCATATAAACGTTATAACGCTGAGTCTGTTAGCTAACGTTAACCCATAGCTAACGATACTGAGGTAAGGTAGCTAAAGCTAACGTTAGTTATCGGTTCAAAGATGTTAGCTAACGTTAGTGAGGTAAACTAGCTACAGGTAACGTTAGCTTATCGGCATTCCTTCTCCTGGACAGAAAAACATACTTGAATGTGGTTTATTACAATACTGTAATCCTCCCAAGAAATGTACAGTTACTGCAACAGGCATAACATTTCACATTTGATTGAGGACTACTATTAACGTTATATTTATTGGAACACAATAAATATTTATTGAAGGTATGGTGCGCAGTTAGTGATTAATCAACAGTATGGATGTTATTAAAGCAATAAGGTACGAGAGGCTGTACTCCAGCAATGTAACATTTCAAGGTTGTTCGTCCTGATGCTGCAAACCTGTTACATTATTGAAGATAACGTACCTTATTTCTTTTATAAAACATTTACCAGCGACATGAATAGTAAGCAAATAGCTGTGCTGTTTTTGTAGAAGTTTTGAAGTATAATTGACAGTTTTCTTCACTGTTTCAAACTGTACTTCACACCGCAAAGGACGCTAAGCAGGGCATTGGCTGTGAGATCATGGGAATGCTGAAGAACCAGGACTGACTACATACTACCGGAATGTGGCGTCAGAATTAAACCCAGGAACAGGTACGCAAAAAAGAGGCAAGACATACAAAGATTGGAATTGTTCTAATATAAAAACAGCAAAAATGTGCTTGTTCATAGAAACATCTATGCATACATGCACTAAAATAAACACATACAGTACATACTGTTAAAACATGATGTGTTCATTTCAGAAGCCTGTTCAGAAGGAATGCATGACTTACTGAGCCAGACTAGGAAATAAAGAATCTGATGTGTGAAAATGTTTCTGAGTTGCTAAAGGTAACCTTTGTGATGCTGGTGATATGATCCTTAAAATGGAGTTCACCATCCATGGTTACCAATAGGTTTTTAATCTATTTTTATTGATCTGGAAATAGCTGTCGACCGATGGTGCCCATCCAACCTGCCAAAGCGTGAGAGTATTTGCAGTGAAGAGAGTCTTATATTTCTAAAATTATGTTTTCTCTTTTTTATTATGGGGTATTGAGTGTAGAGTGTTGAGGGGGAAAATTAATTCTAATGGTTTTAGCATTAGGTTGCAAAATAACAAATGTGAAAAAAGTCTGTGAGCAGGTCTGAATACTTAACGAATTAAATATACGTGTAGTGGCAAATTTTTTCTGTGAAATTTTCTGTTTTCTAACACTAACTGCTAATAATAAGAAACTTTCTTACATTTTTCAGATCAAGCATTGGAACAGTGTTTACGGGAGAACAGACACTCAACAACACCCAAAGTCCATCACTAGTAAGTCTCAAATAAACCACTAGTTCTGATCCTTGCATTGTGATTACTATATGTAGTTTTAAGTATGATTTGTTAAGAACTCAGCAAAGTACATCTGTAAGCCATTTCACCCACTGGCCGTAGGAACTTTTCCTTCCTTCATCTGAGTTGTACGGTGGCCCTGAGAGATAAGTGCATTATCTCTCAGATAAAACGCACGCTAATAGACAAAACAAGAAAATTAAGAAAAAAACTTCACCCAATTGACAAGACATGTGCCGCATTTAGAAAACACACTGCAAATTCAGGCAACACAGTACAGGAAAGCGCTTCAAATACAGAAAAAGACTAATGTGTTTCCAGTCTCAGCTTTACATTTGAGATTTGACAGATTTGAAACTTTGCTATCCGGTTCAACAGTGTGGAATGACGGTCTATAGCCTGCATAATAATCATATAGGCATTATCAAATAAAAAATATATACTGAGTATATACTGATATATACTATACTATATACTGATATATATAGGTAACAGTAGGCCAAGATTCCCAGGAGACGTCCTTCCTCAAATAACTCCCATACAGACAACTACTAGCTTGTGAATTGCACACACCCCCCTACCATCACCACCACGGATTACGGTAATGCTTATATGGCGATTTAATATTAAAACTGAGGTTATGTGAGAAACAATTTGGCTTCTTTTCCCCCATTTGAGTTGCATGCAGCATTTAGCAAAAGTCAGTTCACAACGTAAATATAAACGAATAGTAGGAAGAGACTACTTTAATAACTTAATGAGTAACTAGCAGTAACAATTGAAGCATACAAACACCTAAAAATACAATCATAGTTGGTTGGATTGATTTTGATGTGTAAATCTGCTTTTTTCTTTTGTTTAGCTACAAGTTTGTTTACCTTGCTATGATACATCTGATGGTAAAAAGTGAAAGCCTACTTTGAGGAATTTTCAATGAATCTTTGTTCTTCTCTTTTTTTTCCCCAGATGCACTGAGGATTGGGCTGATTAGTGGCAAAAGTCTGCAAAATCACTTCTGGTAAAGATGCATTGACCTTTTACGGTATATTGATTTGACTTATTAATACACTGCCTAGTTGGGATTCAGTGTAATGTTTGCGCTCATATATTATCAGAATTAAATGGAGCCACGTAGGGTCTGGAGAATATTAGCGATAACTATATAATACTGAATTGGAAAACAAGCTAAAAAACAAACATCCAGTCAGTTCAACAGCCCGAAGTGTTGCTTTCTCCACCTGTTTCAATGGTGAGGTCAACATCTCATCATGATAGTAACTAACCAGTCAAGATGGACAAAATGCCATTTTTTGTAAATTCTTCCAAGAGGAATCTAAAAAAGTGTTTAGGAACAATCAATTGATAGTAAATTTACTTCTAAAAACAATTTGTCTTTAAATCAATAGCGGTATGTAATATGTTCGTAATTGAGTTTCCATCCCCTAGTTTAATCGAAGCATTGGAAATCTTCGGGATATGTCAATTTATTTTGTATTTTTCACAGTAAAATGAAAAGCTTATATTTTATGAGAATGTGTGTTACATGAAGGATGTAAAATACCTGTTTCACTGCAGAACATAACACTGCAGAGTATTGTGTGATATCAGTTTATTGAAGGTGTTTCGCCATAATAAAAAAGGAAAAAATATAAAATAACATGTTTTTGCTGCTGAATCTTCTTTCTGTGAATTTAAGCAGTATTATTCGTAATACAACATTTATTTACCATATTTTTTAGGTAATTTCATTGTTTTAAAATGTTTCTAATTAAACATTAAAACAGAGTGAAAAAAAGGCAAAAACTTGTTAAAACAAGTTTTTTTACAACTACAAACTGTATTTTAATGATGGGAAAAAACTATTTTTATGAGAAAGTAATTATCTGTTATTTCACAGTATTTTTCTGGCACCCCAGCTGCCCGTATATTACTGTTTTTTTACGAATTTTTTTACAAAGTACTTGATTTATCTTGAAATAAAAAAAAGGAATTGCCGAGTAAATTAAACAGAAAGGTCTACAACTTGAGTTTGAAGGAAATACCCCGATATTGGATCTCTAAAACTGCACATCACTGAATTCAAATGAACCACATCAGCTGGAGATCAAAGAACAACACGGTTCCTTTAAGTGCGGGTGGCTCTTTATTCCCTATAACAATCATTGAAAAGCATGAGTAGCCTAGTAGGTCACTAGCGTAGCGGAGATGCTAACTTGCGTCCGACATTATGTTTAAAACCACATCAGGAATTTGACCCTTTTGTATTAAAAATAACGCACAAGTAAAAACTCTCTTTCTGCTGACTTTGTTCCCTGAATTCAGTTCTTTGCCACCATGGATAAATCGTCCTCGTGCTGCTGCAGCAGGGGGGAGGACTAAACATTACCAAAGTGATATTGCTATTCTGTAACGAATCCTTCTCAGCAGCAGGTCACAAAAACAAAAGCAGGGGGCAGCGAATGAAACAAACCCACAGCCCAAACGGGCCCTTCCCCAAATACCCTCTCGCCAAGTCCCCGCTGTGTTCATCTGCGAGTCTGCAACCGCTGCAGTCAAGCCCTGCATTTATTCTGTGGAATAAATACACAGCAGACATGGAAGGGTCTGAATAAAGAGTCCAAGTGAAGCTGCATCAGGCGAGTTGGAGGTCATCCCAAAAAAAAAACTGCTTTCCTTCCTCACCTGCTCTGATGGGACTGCATCCCTGCGCTGAGGGGGCCCACGCAGGTCTTCATCACAGTGTGTGTGAGTGCGTATGAAAGGGAAAGTGTGTGTGTGTGCACGCCTGTGTTAAAAAGGAAAAGTATGTGCGTGCTCCCCTTCTCGCTGAAAGTGTCTATCTGGGTCAACCATCTGGGGAGTTACCTTGGTAAAGTGGGCATCTGTCCATCACAGCTGGCACAACACACACACACACACACGGTGCGGGAGGGGAAAGCGTGGTGCCACCAGGTAAGATCTGCATTGCCACCGCTCAGTCCAAGCAGCGAGCGCTGCCACCTGATCCCCACGCCGTCGGGTGGGAGGCGGCGGTCCGTGACCGTGCGAGTGATCGAAGCGCTGTGGGAATCAGTCTGGTTGTAATCATCGGGGAATGTGCGAGTACATGCTGGTGTTTATGTGCATGTTTGCATACGTGGATGTGCGCCCTCAACAACAATCGGGCACAAACTCACTGAACAGGAATGTGGAGTCCCAGCCAACAAGCTTTTCCAAAACCGAGCCTAAACTGGGCCTCGCAGAACCGCTCCTTTCAGCCCCACCACCCCCACCCCCACCCTCCCAGCGCACAATGGTGCTTTAGGCTTTCCCATGCGGTCGCGCTGAGATTACAACGGAGGTACTCTGAAAAAGTAGGCCACAGACCGATGCGCTCGCGTTTCTGTACGTGTGTGTGTGTGTGTTTGAGGGGGAGTGTGGGGGGGATGGCAAAACGACCAGTAATATGAACAAAGCCTCAACAGTTGCCATCTTGCGCTCTACGGATTAAAAAGGAGAGATCTGAGAGCTTCCAGACCGTCCTAGCACTGCGGTCCGCTCTCCACCAAGGGAGGGGGCCGCTGGGAGGCGAGGCGTGCGTGCGTGACGTGACCGCTCGGGTTAGTTTGGCCACGGGTCCCTGGAGTCTTTGTGGTACAGAAGGTGGAAATCCAAAATTTGAGGAGAAGAAATCCAGTGGGGGGGGGCGGGGACGGGGCAGTGTACAATGGCACTGTACATAAAATGAAGTGACATCATCGTGGCGCGTTGTTGTCGGTGTCTGTGTGCCAAGCCGTGGAACCACAGAGGGCTAAGTGAGGCATGAGCAGATGAGCCTGTGGCGCTCAGGCCTCCGTCCCTCTGACACGTCCCCCCGTCCGCTTTTTCCCCTCCCTTTGATTTTCTTTTTTTTTCTGTCTGCCTGACGCACGTCAACAAAGAAAAACAATTCCCTTTCGAGTTAGGTGCGTGCAGCCTTAAATGATGGAATGTCTGCCTCTCCGGATTTGGTCGCAGCGTGCGGTTCTCGTCTGTGGGTGCGTGGAATCGTACCTCGGAGCGGCGTCTCCCGTTGATGAACGTGTGTCAGAAGGGAGACGAGGCGGGATCAACGGGATGGGCGGGGGGGGAATCTTTCTGGGATTTGCACGTAGCCGTAGCAGCCTGGGGGCGGCTCGGCTGTGTGACAGAGCTGGTTTGACTCGCTCTCCGTCTCCATGGCTGTTGTTTGACCCCTGTAGCTGTGAGGTCAAAATTGATATTTTGCCAACTACCAAAGAGACTTTGGGAGATATTTTATAAGATAAATCCCTCTGAACGCAGATGCATGTACAGACGCAGGCAGAAGGAAGGCAAAGCACGAACCAACATATTTTACCAAGGATCCAAATTATTCAAAACTGAGGAAAGGTTTGTGGAATCAGTCATAATGTGCGGCCACTTCAACATGCCAAAGCTGGTCCCTCTTCATGTCTTACTCAGAGGATAGAATTTTTAGAAAACGAGACCAATGGCCCAAAATGTCTCGTTAACTGTATTCTCCTTCCCTCCTGTCCTGTTCTGTTCTCTGCGTGTTGCACGCCGAGGAAGGTTTAAAAAGGCATTACACTGCAAAACTGCCTTTGACATCTCCTTTCACCAGGCAATGGCCATGGTTACATAATGGCTGCTATTTTAGTTTGGTAACCAATAGGGGGTGGAACGGCACACAGTGTCGGGCTGCTCTGTCCCACTCCACTTGGGTTTCTTGATTCGGCAAGGATGAAAAAACAGAAGTACATCCTTGGCCTTAATTACTAATGGAGCAGTTAAAGCCTGCAATTACTAGCATATTATATACAATTCTCAATAAATAAATCATTTATTGAGAATTCTATCAATACTAGAATTATACCCCATAGAACTGTGAAAATTTCCAAGGGAGCCCTGGCAAACAGCAGCAAGCCTGACCTGCCGATCGCACCTGAAGGGGCGGAGTCTTTGCAATGTCACGCATCGGTTTGTGGAACGCCTTTTTTAAAGCCTTGAGTTTGTCCACTTGGCCGTCGCCATCTCCGCTTTTTGAAACCGGTAAAACAAAGTGACCATACTTTAAGTGAGGAGGAGGGACGCAGTGTACGATTTTGGTAGCAACAGCAACCTGTCAATCATAGTTAGCCCGCCCTACAGCCACACTACGGATTAGGGTCTATTTTACTCAAACTTGACCATGTGTTACTAAATGAACATCATGTTGATTTAAAAACCTTAGACTCACCTCTGCCGGCCAGTAAAGACAATCTGTTGTAAAACACTTCAGTATTGGCGTCACTCTTCAGACCCTGGAAGACCTCTAGCACTGACTACGTGCATTGAATTGTCTAGTCTATAGTCAAGTGTGGTTACATTCACATCAATAAACACGTTTAAAACATTGATTATTGTAACGTTCAGAACCTGCCACGGGAGGAATCCTGAACAGTGGGGGGAGAAGCTCTGTGTTCAGTCCGTTTTTGTTTGGCATAGTGAGATACTCTGGTAAAGCAGTTGCAAATTAAATGTTTAAAGTGTATCCACAGATATGTTTGGACACAAATCGTTTACACGAAGAAAAAAGGGGTCATGTTCTTTCCAGAAGCAAAAAAACCTGGATCTTCAGGCCATTTTCCAAACCGATAAAGTAAAGCCCAATCTTGGCTGCCCCACGTGCCATGTCAAAGTGTCATTGAGCAAGATAACCACCAATTGCTCCCTGGGCAAAATGTATAAGCCATGGCTTAAAAACGCAATGCAAGTCGCTTTGGATAAAAGCGTCAGCTAAATGACATGTAATTGAGATATTGTTGGATCAATGACCAAACAAAGTGGCTGTTCATATAAAAGGAAACAGAGCTTTCAATGGTCACAGAATAGAATGTTTTACCCGAGTGGTTCTTTGTTCTATA
This sequence comes from Apeltes quadracus, assembly GCA_021346845.1. NCBI lineage: Eukaryota > Metazoa > Chordata > Actinopteri > Perciformes > Gasterosteidae > Apeltes > Apeltes quadracus. The sequence goes on along the minus strand of CM037932.1, from coordinate 4,629,129 downwards.
AAAGCCTCAGATTACTCTGTGGAGTAATTGAGTAGTTTTTGCTCCCTAAAAGGCACTATGTCTACCTCTGACATCTAACATTTATATTTAAAAAGGCCTATTTTTATTTCCTCCCAGCTATCAGAATAACATAAGACCTCCAGAAATGGCCGACTGCATGTGAGATGCTCGAGCACAATGAACACCAAAACCTGGTGGAATAAATTTTGCTCCCTAACGCTACAAGTTAACAAAAAAAACTATGCATGATTGTTTTTTTTCACATGTATTACATAGATTAGGTTAAGTAAATCAATTATTGGAGTAATGTGTGTAGATCGGTACATATGAAACTATGAAAATACCCGACCGCAGACGTTCAGGAGCCACTGCCATGAGCTCCAGCTTACACTGCTTCACAAAAAAAGAAACTCTTTCAATGTTTACGTCGACACTAAAAACCGACCCATCATCTCCTCCATTGCTGCCTGTTCATCACAAAAACAATAGAAAAAGGTGATATTAGAGACCTACAGATTGCACCTTAAAAGCCACATTAGAAAAGCTTGCCCCTTCTTAACACCGTTTGGGGAGATCTGCCCCATTTGCTTCAAATGTTCTCGTCGGGCATGGACGCTTCTCCAAACAGGAAACCAAACATTACAGCTTCGGGGTTAAAATACGAGCCATCTCCTGACCAAAAGGAAATGTGCGGCACCACCCCTCCACCTCCATCTAATTTGCTATGTTAAGAGGTCTAAAAATATTAGGTGTTTCTGTACAGGGAAATTATAGTCAATTATGTCATTGTTGCTTTTACCAGGTAGACGCCAGCATGTTGATTCCACTGAAATAGTCTGAAGAAATAGTAATTTGAGCCCAATTTGCATTCAAGACAGAGTCACCAGATTGACAGAACAATCAGTTAGAAAAACGTCCTCATCACCTCCGTTTAAGCCCATCATCACTTCACTTATGACAGTCTAATCAATTCACAAGGGGCCTCTCCTGGCTTTATTTCTATGTGTGTGGGTAGAATTGTGTGTTTGCATGAGTGTGTGTGTGTGTGTGCTCATCGCGTCTGGGTATTTGTTTGGCACCGAGCGTGCAGCAGATGTGAGAGATCATTTGGAGCCCTGAGAGACACACGCTCGTGTGTTACAAAGCATCATGGGTACATTTGCTGTCATCGACATTGACTTCAATGACACGATGTTCTGTCCTCTCCTGACAAGTTTTTTTGTATTAGCTAGTCTTGATCTTCATGGTCACATTGACCTTTACATAGGAAAGGTTTCTCTTAAAAATAAAATAAAAAAAAGTTTGTTATTCACTTTAAAATTCATTGTTTTTTTTAAACCTCAAACCACCAACTTCTGAATGAAGATGCGGTTGAAGCCAATGATTGTACACTGCGTGGCGCGCATGGGCAAACGCTCAAGGCCCTGTTTATATAACCAGTTCCCTAACATGGCAATGGGTCACACTCATGCTGCAATTATGACAACGGAGAGAGAAAGAGAGAGAGAGAATGTAGTAGTTATGTTATGTATTGAATGTATGTATTGGAATGTATAGTTAAATGTAAACATGCTGACCAGGTGAACAAGGTATTCTGAGTAAAATAATTAGACCAGAAGAGTGGGCATGATATACTGTTGATCATCATCATCATCCTCATAATCAAAACAGGGTGAGAGGCGTAATAGGGTTAAAATGACATAATGGGACAAACTATCATTCAAAAGTGGGCAGTGACAGCAGCAAGTGGACGCGAACTGACTGTTGGCAGCGGCGTTTTTGACATGGACAGACAATGAGGTCGTGAGTCGCCACAGCTGTTGATTTTGTGCTCAGCCGAGGCCTTTGGTGGCACCGGCGGCAACCTCGGGGTCTTAAAAGTGAAGCAGATCCGGAATAGTCACAAACTTTCATTCTTTCTAACGGCGATTAGAGGCTCATCTAGTTAGAAAAATCCTCATTATATTAGACGTCTATCAGACAATGAGATCTAACTTGACTTATTAACTCAGGAAACATTATACTAGGGGTGTAACGATTCGTTTTAACAACGATTCGATTTGCATCACGATTCGTGGTTGTCGATACGATTCAAGGACGATATTGGTTCATTTAGAACGATACGATCCGAAACTTTTCAGTGACTTGAAATCGATTCAGTAATTTTAAGCCAAAAATTCAACCAGTGTGACTGAAATAAATTTCCTAGATTCCTGTTGTTTCTTGTAATGGAATAAGGTATAAATTAATTATGAATATAAACTAAACAAGGAAACAACAATGAATGGCAAATGCATTCACATTTTATTTGAATAAAGTGCAAACACTGCTGTAGCAGTGTAGCAGAAAAAAACCCGTATTAGTAATATACACAAAAAACACCCTTGCAATAATGGTTTCCCCCTACCAACCCCCGAAAAAACCCTTTATCATCAAAAGTCCATATAAAGTCTGACATGCTTAAATCCAATGGGTTATTTCCTATTATTGATACAATCGATGTATTTTAAAACGATGTTAGATCGATATAAAGTATGTCGTTCATAAGGCCAACTCGTCGAGCACAGATCGATGTAGGAATATAAATCGATACATCGATGTAATAGCTGGATCGTTACACCCCTACATTATACACATGATCTTATGGTCTAAAATATCCAATTTCATGTCTTCAATACGGCATGGTGTTCATTTCGTTAATGTCCCATTGAAACTAAAATAGAAAACTTGCATTTTCAGTTATAGGAGTTGTTGGTGTTTTTTTGGTCTTACAACCAATACTGTGTTTTCCACGTCCACTCATTTACAGTCTACAGGCCACCTATCCACAGCATGGCTTTAACCTTTATAGCAACTTGTTTTTAACTTTCGTCCATTCGTTCCCCTTCCACCCAAAGAGACACTGAGCCAGAGCTTCACTCCGTATAACACACACGTGCTGCCCTGGGGGAGAAAAAAAATGGTGGCAGGAGGACGTGAGAGGATGCCGTCATATTGACAGGGTTGTGCAGAGAGGTGATTCCCTGCACCGAAAAATTGAAAGGAAAGGTGCTTTGCCCACAGAAACCTCCTTTTCTTAAAGTCAAAGACCGAACATCATCCCTGCTGCTGTATATGTATCGTGATCAGGTTCATGTCAAAAGTCAGCCATCGGTACATAATATCATCCGACGGCTTTGAAGTGCACTAAAACATACTAGCAGATGTTTGTCATTTCCTGCATGAAACATTCAAGCAGAGGCAATTTGTCTTTCCATCAAATCAATTTTTCATGTATCGACTGCGCGGCCACAAATGGCATGGGCATTTGACAACATCACAGTGCCAAAAGTGGGCACAGAGAGAATGGTGGCAAAGGAACGTAGGTAAGCTGTCATTATTGAATTCAAGCAAACAAAAGTACAGGCATCTCCAGCAGGAAAAGAAAACCTCTCATAATAATTCCTGTGTCTCCTCTGAAGGTCAGACTGCTCCTGGTGTTGACGTCTGGGTGAAAGCGATAATGTTTTCATTGCCGCGCCATCAGCCGATATTCTGCATCGACATAAGGGGCTGACTTTGAAGGGAACGGTTAGAGCTGCAGGATTGCGAATCACCTTTAACCTTTGTTTATTGAAACCCAATGGACTCGTCAAATCCGCTCCACAGTGCCGTGGTTAAAAAATAAAAAATAAACTGAACATTTTCCCCCTGAATCACAGCGCTGCGGGCGCGGAACGACGCAAACAAATAAACTGCAGGGGACACTTTCAATTAAGGACGAGCAGTTAAAGTGAGCGGAGCCGCTCAGAGGACACAGAAGAGTTGTTCCCCTGAGCTTCGCCCCATTGAAGCGAAGCTTGCTTTGATGTAGCTTGCAAAAAAAAAAAAAGTGCTGCCGTTTGAAATGCTGTCCGAACGTCCATGGACCGACACCTCTGGTATGACACTCTTCTCCCTGCGGACACGGCATAAAAGTCTAACAAACTGTAGCAAGTAAAGCTGGCTCCATTTACAAAACTCCGAGCTTCTCCTGGATATGTTAGGTAAATTGGAAAAAAACAAACAGCGGGATATCTAATTGTGCAGTGAGCAACTTTTTAATGCATTTTTAAGAAATCTGTCCTAAATTGGCTTTGCATGCATTATGACCATTGATGTCGAAAGCTGTGAAAAAATAATTATGACCACACGCCTACTGTTAAACTGCGACGACAAACTGAAATTCCACGAGTGCATATTTGCTTTGTTTATAACGTTTGCTTTGCTGTAAATAGAGGACCCGGAGAGGGAGCACGGCCCACAACAAACCACCTTCTGCCAGCATATAGCAAGCTGATAATGAGTGACTCATCAGTGCTAATTTGCTGTGCTAATTTTATCAGCAAACCTCGCAGGCTTGAAGACACGCCGCTACGGCAGGATGGGTGAACAGCATGAAGCTTAACAGCAACACGGTCACGCCGTCAACAAGTGCGAGTCTGTGTGTGTGTGTGTGTGTGTGTGTGTGTGTGTGTGTGTGTGTGGGTGTTAGTGTGTGTTTGAGTAAGCTGAAACAACAAAACCCATATATAGTTTTTTTTAAATCAACCCCAATGATTATTGTGGAGAAGAATATAATATTTTGTGAATATGGGCTGCTTTCATTCAAGTTAGCGGATTCAGAAAAATAACACTTTTGTTAGCACTGAGCTACTCTTTCTGCGATCTAAATGAACACTGAAATAATTTACATTGTCAATAAACTTGACCCATTGGCAACAGTCTTGTCCAAGCAGCGCAAGCCGACCGGCTGGCGCATTTGGAAATGTCCATGTCCATATGTGTACTGGTATCTCCATTTGGTACAGTGGTTTCATTACTTTTATATGGATTTTCCCCTAAATATGTGACACCAAACTCTTGCCATGCAAATCACCAATGGTGTTCACTGAATGGATCAAATAAAAAATATGCACACAAGCCTATACTGAATATAACACATTATTTGGTATGTTTTAAATAACTGCAGGTAGCGCTGCAGAACTTATAAAACGTTCCCCTTGGATTAATAGTTGGCAATTTTGAATCACAGAATGTAAAAAGAAAAAAGCTTACATGCTAACTAATAAAATCTTCATCAACACAAATCAATTGCGGTGGAATTTATATTTGACGACACCAGCAGTGTCGTCAAATATAGTGTGAGAGAAACAGGGAGAATGACAGTGGGGGACAGTGAATGGTGTGGCGTTTCAACATTGCATGTGGGAAGCAATCTGCTGTGCCGTGGTTTCCCATCCCCAGTCAATAAAATGTCAGGTGCTAAATCTTTTTTCATTCAGTTTAGAAAACAGAAACCACCGCCTACGAAGATGTAATGCTCAACACCATTGCAGTTGATCTTAAAGCAAGACTTTTCTTTTTTTAACTCTTCTCTAGCACATCTTATTCCTACAGAATATATAAATCCACACATAATAAAACAAGATTCATTCTTGCCTCATTCGCAACCAGACGCATTGCATTGACTGCATTGACTTTGCATCGAATCTACTTCCCTAGCTTCCCTGTTGGTGTGAACGCAGCAAAATAGTTTAGCCTATTAGCCCATTACACTTTTCTAATAATTTAGCTTGCTGCGGTGATATTAGCTAATTTGTGCTTGCGTCGAGTCAGTCTTTTCTTTTGCCTCCCCATGTGCATAGAGCCCTTTTTAGATTTATTATTTTTTATTTTATTTTTTAATAGTACATGGGCTAGGTTCATCTTTACTACTCTTCGATGGATAAGTATTCACCCCCCCCTTAAACTCTGACGCCTTCACATAACATAAGCAATTGGTTGCACCAGACCGTATGTCGTTAGGGGTTTTACAGTTATGAGGGTAAATACATACGCACTCAGACTTGTGAATCATTTTGAAACAGACTTCTCCCAGTTGCAGAACTATTTTGTGTTGGTCCATTACATAAAATCCCAATGAAATACATGAAGGTGAATACTTATGCAAGGCACTGTACGTAATCTGTCAAAGTCTAGCTTTCCATTTGCCAGATCGTCAATTCTGCTTGGCTACCCTTAGTACCCTGAATAAAAAGTTTACTTTGGGGAGCAAGAGGGTGCTTAGCTTGTTGAAAACCTGGAGTGCACACAAATAGCTCATGCATACACAATGTCTGATATAACTCCATCCCTATTAATATTTGAAATCCAGCGGCTCAATCTCTTATCGCTCCCTTCCTCCCCTTTTGAGAGCAGCTTCATAAAATCCATCTTGTTGGTATCAACTGCTCCCTCAGTGAGGCAGAGGTTTGCTTAGCGATTCAGTTAAAGTGGAAAATCTCAGAATACGTCTTCCTCCATAGCTGCAAAATTTCTCAAGCCCCCAATTTAACACAATCATTTTAATCCCACAGGTCTGTGGGTGGTAAAATACTAGTCATGCTGACATGTGCTGTAACTGAATGACTAGGCGTTGTGTGTAAATCTGCAATAGGGTATAATTGGGTATTGAATTCCCATCAGCATCCCATGACTGCTCAGAGACTGACAGAGGAGAAGAATATGTAAACAAGTTGATCGCTCATGTGAAAGCAACTGCTGCCATTTGGCAGAAAAGATTTGTCGCAAATGCCATGTGAAAGCCAGAAATCTTGATGACACCATGTGTAAGATTTGCATCCAGACGACTGAAAGCAACAAAAACTGCTATAAGCATAAGTGTGTGTCAACTATAGACAATGCAGTGCTGTACCAGAGGCAGCAGTCTCAATGTGCACAGCACGGACATTGATCATTTCCAAAACAATAGTTCAACTACTTATTCTCCGTTGTCCTTCAGCACCACACAAACACACAAGAATATGGACGTAAGAGTTGCGCACACATCTTAATAAATTCACTACAGTCTTTTTATTCATCACTCACACCAGGGACGGCAATTTGTAACTTGCGTTTGCATAATCTTTGCACTCACATCTTTTGCAACTGTATTAGAGCTACACTTATGTCAACAACCAGTTAAGAAACCAAGATGTTAACAAGTAAAACGTGATAGACATATCCTCTTCTTCCATTTCTACACTGTTCAGCAAAAGCCACAGTCCCTGTAATGTTCGCTTTTAGACACATGAAAGCTGCATGAGGGAATTTACTCAGGCCAGACTTTGTTATTCTGTAAGCAATGACTTAAATGCCATCTGTCTCCTCATTCTATGGGGACTGATATTGTTTTAGAATAGGCCTACTATAGAGATTGGCTATAGTATTATATTATTGTCAATGAATAAAGACTTGTGATTAGCTTGCTAAGTTAACCATTCCTCGTATTTCCTTCGTTCACTCTAGCTAGACTTCAGTTTTCCATAGGAAACCAAAAGATCCCCTTTCCTTTACCTCAAGAACACGTAGCTAAATGTAAGCAGGTAATTAAAAACAACTTACAATTTCACTTTTTATCATACTAAGTGTAATCAATCTGCCTTCACCAGTAGCGTGTATATCGGTGTGTTTATGTGCGGGGAGGCTGCATCGCGAGTTCACACCAAAGAGTTACGACGAGACAAGATGAATGCCCAGTTACTTGCACGTCTGCAATGCTCTTAAAGCTGCTACTTCACACCAATGCAACGAGACGGTGCATCATCTTGACAGCACAACAAGTCTTTGTACTTCCTATTACATTACTTGCTATTTTTTTCTTATCATTTGTTACGTCTAAATATCAATGAGGATACGGTTATTGATAAAACAAATTGCTATTATTATTTAGGGTGGCTTATGAACATTTTGGGGTAGCTTCAGCCCCCCTAAAATAGGCCTAACGACATCCCTGACACACACACACACACACACACACACTCTCGCCATATCCATGGTGATAATTATAACCAAGTCACCCATTAATCAGCGACAGCTGTAATTATCTTAATTCCAGTGTGTAATCTGATCAAGGTGAGGCAGATCAAATCACAGCCCTTCTCCCCTCCTGGGCGTGAATGGGGTTTCAGTAACGGCAGCAGTAGGGTTGTAAAGAAAATTGGTTTGGACCAAAACAATCTCATAACACGGCATGGAGGCTGATTAGCGGGGGAAGGTACAGGCATGTGTGTAAGTACAGCTACCTCCATTGTCTGCAGGCCATTGTGGCTGCCTAATTATGTTGTAGTAATTCAACAAATGTGTCTATATTTAAAATTGGTAGCAACTGATGAATGGTTGGCAGACTATCTCAGCGACTAAAACGCTGAACTCCTCCACCAGTTTATCTGGGCTTTGTGTATTCTTGGGTTCACTGTCTACTTTCGGCTGTACCGTCCGTTGGTCGGATCGTCAGCGCAGTCAGCAGTGTCTGACCCTGAACCTGAAATGAATTTGACACCCCTGGTCTATTGCAACCGGGATGTTCTGATGTTTTATGAAATAATATTCACAAAATAAAATAGATTGGAATTAGCAGCATATTTTGTTCTTACCTTTGCAGCTTGTTCACCTAAAGTCCCAAAAAGTAAACTATTATACCGCGTTTACAATCCAGATCAAAGTCCTTAATTAGATACATAGAATTGGATATACGTTTATGAAGTCTGCAGAAACCCGTAGACCTCTCCCAGGTGTATACCGGTGGTAGAGAGTGATGCTTCTTTAATCATTTTCATTGGAGGTGTACTCATTTTCCCATCAGGGCAGCGGCCACTTCTTTAAACCAAGTTCAAGCCTGCGTCACGACTATGGTACGCTATTTAGCTAACCTTAAACCAAAATAATCACACAACTCAATCACTTGCAATATTGTTTTTGCTGCACTTGTGGTTTTGAAAAAGATTAATAAAAACACCATACTGCACTGGTTATATAACCAGTGCTGCGTTTCCAAAGAGAATAATAGCTGCTTAAATATTGGCATGGGCTTCAGAATTCCAGTATCATTCAGGCCACAAAATGCCAAAAAAGGTATAAACATACTCCAGCTATGTACACAACATGTCAGGTCCTCACTCATCCTCCAAGTACACAGAACCCAGGTTCCCGTGGAGATACGTAAACACGACCCTGCTACTGTAGTCGTATGTATGACGTCTAGTCACCCATCTAGAGGCACAGAGTCCAATCTGTAGTTTGCACAGACAAAAACAGATGTCACCAAGACGGTAAGCAGACATGTTCTCTTGGAATCAAACCCACGCTATCAGCGATAGCAGCATGTGTTCGCTGCTTTTGCCCAAGTGTCCACATTGTTTTCACATCTGGCCTCGGCTTCCAGTCACCGGGCTCCAAAACAAACGTGGACTTTGATAGCGGATCCGTCTGGTCACAAGCAGGAGTGGACGGGAACCAGAGTGCATGTGTCATGTGATGTACTGCGGCGCGCGAGAGTAAAAAATAAATAAAATAAAAGAATAAAAGAACGACAACGTTGAGAAACAGATGAACAGACTGTGGCTGCCAAGTGTGAAAAATGCAGGTACTCTCCAGATGGATTCTTCACACAGAAATACATGTTAATCAGTGTGGCAACAGTGTTGCCGAAGCACTCTGGCTACTGGCTCACACGGAACATATGGTGCCGGCATCTGAGGCAACTACAGAAACATAATTCTATCAGAACATGGCGTAACAGCTATTTCAGTAGATGGTAGAGGACGGATGTTGATTCTCATTAGACGACGTAACTGAACTCAAGCAGACAGGGAGTCCGTTGCTTTCCAACCACAACGAGAAGAGGATGGATGTTGGAAGGAACTTATTGAACAGACGCCAAATGAAGGCAATTCATGTTACATTTAACTCTTGAGCGTTTGTTTTCAATCTGCTCATGGAGGACCTCACAAGCTGCTCTGGGTGAAAACAAAAAAAAAACCTCTTCCACTTTCGTCAAACCTTACCGGTGATGCTTGGCCTCCTGGGGACATTTTGCACACATCAGTTGCTTTCTGTTGGTCACTTTGGACAGCTAAAAAGGCATGACCATCTGTTGTATTTGGTTGACACCAGGGGGGGTCAGAGCTGAGCTTTTTTGCAGGATTCATAACAGGGTCCAATCTGAACGTGAAAACTTGTGTTTATTGCACTCAATGTGACTTGTGTTTTTTTTTCAAGATTTTCCTATTCAAAACAAAAGGTTATCGTGTTTGAATTGTCCATTCATTGCAGGACAGTTCGTAAACATACCCAAAATCAATGTACCAGGTATTATTATTAATTGGCAAATGCATAAGACAAAAAATAGGCCACAGTGGTCAATATTATTTGGGAATTTGTAACATTGAATGAAGCTGGCACTCATTAAATGCATAGGCAACACAGAGAGCCGTTTCAAAAAGAAAACATATTTGGTATCAAAATGTCAGCAGAACAGCCACATTGACGTCCAGAGGGGTTAGCCTACGCATTACATATAAACTCAGGATTTCACTGGGACACAATTTGGAAATGCCCCAGCTTGAAATCACTCATCACACAAGTAACTAAAGCAAAAGACTGAAAGGATTTCGGCAAAGCCCCCGGCTGCTGTCGATTGAGCCAAAAACCTTGGTCACAGGTTTATACAACACATTCATAAATACACACAAGTGTGTGTGTGTGTGCGTGTGTGTGGTATACGCGTGTCCTCCCCGGAGAGAGAGTAGAGATAAACTCTAATCTAGTCCCTTTCAGGAACATACAGTAGCAGACCTTTTCTCCGCTCTATAGGCATCCCAGCACTATTTTGTGACACCGACACGCTCCACCCTGAGGCATTGCTCCTGGCTGTGGGACCAGAGGTCATCCTTTCCAGCCGCTCCCATTTCACCGGTGCTTAGATGCACACATACAAACCAAAAAATGACACCGATGAAATACTGCCGACCTACTTCCTCGTGGTATGGATGTGGTTTAAATCATCCCGAGGCGGTCGACCTTGTAGCAGCAACCGAAGAAGAAGATAAAATGATATGGTGTTTTGTTGGTTCGTAGCTGACTTCAGTTTTTGTATAAAAATACTCACTAAAAAATACACGCGATAAGAACGCACTCACTGCTCCCTGTCATCCTGCCTGCACATATTGACTGCAAGGAGAGGCGGGGCTAACTACCACGTCATCGCATGGGAAACATCCGCCAACAAACGTCCCCGGTTTGTTGTGGGAAAAAAAGAGCATGGAAGTACTTTGGCTTCATTACATAGCCAGTTATAATCGATGGCAGCATGTAGTATTCATTAATAACTTGTTGTATGCTAATAGTAACATTAATGCCATTTGTTAAGTGTTCAAAAAGCTGGACAGGAACAAGCTGGTAAAAAAGGGAGCCACACAGATGTTCTATTTGAATTCCAGTATCGCAAGTATGAGGTATCTTGATATTATGGCAGATGTTGTATCAAAGCCATGCTTTTGGTATTGTGACAACCCTAGATGTAAGCAAACATTTTGCATTGCCAAATGCAGGAACAGGTGCCGTGTGTTGGGGGGTGGCACAGAAGCTCGTCTCGGTGGTGCTGGCTGTGGTTTGAGGGTGAGCGCTCCCTACATGGTGGAAAAGCAGACCGAGCTGACAATATTGTTGTTTAGCTTCCCGCACGTTTTCTTTCCCTTTCGCCCTGGAGAAACAAAGTGCCCCCCCCAAAAAAAGCATGGTGCCACTATCTGAGCGCCACCGAGCAGAGACGACCCCCCTCCCTGTGGCGATGGGGATCATCTCTAAGGCTGCCCCCTCCTGCTCTACCTGACAGCTCTTCCCCGCGGGGCCCAGCAGGAAAACCAAGACCATTTAAGAGAAGCGCAAAGAAAAGGCGATAAATGTCTCCTCTCGTTAACAACGCCACAGGTGTCGGTGAGAGGCAGAGACGACACAATGGCGGTCAGGAAAATGTCAAACAAAAAAAATGATAAAAACAAGGACTAAAGCGAGGATTTATTATCGCACTTCCATGAAGGTGGGTACTAAAACAAATAAAGGTCAAACATGATGAGCAAGAGGTCCAGATATCCTGTCTCAGCAAGGGATCCTACACTTGCCACAGTGCAACACTATAGCTTCTATCCTGCATCTTGGAAAAACATCCATGTCTTTCAGACTAACGTTTTAAGATCAGAAAGCAAAGCTGAATTAAAGAAAAATAGTTGGGTGAACTAAGACTCCAGCGAGGTCATTTTTATCAGACTGGAGCGGGCTCCTTCAGAGACTCAGAAGCTATTACACAATCATTTGCACAGGCCAAGTAGTACTCCAAGCGATGAGTAAACCCATCTTCACCTTCAGTGAGCCAGTCATCCCGACACGGGAAGGACAAAGGGGACACGCATACATCCATACTGTATGCTCCACACTGAGTCTCCATGCCCTGTAATGAATCATCCACACACAAACAGAGCCAGGGCTTTTGAAATGCAATCGAATGGGGGTAAGTGGAGGAGACAGGCAGAGAGAAACAGAAGGATCCCCTGATATTTGAGCCAATCTAAAAATAGGCACACTGGCGCACAGATATGAATTGTACTTGCGATGGCGTCGGGAGAAGAAGCGAGACGTAAACGGCAGAGATTCCCTTCCAAGTGAACACCGGGGTGAACTATTGTTTACTCCCTGCTCTGTCTGGGACTGAATATGAACCCTCTTCCCTTCAGTGTGATTGGTAACCTTAAGCCTCATAATGGAATTGGAATGACTGCAGGGTCAGAGAGTCATGAGTCAGTCCTCTGCAGCTTAAGCACAATAATCACATTTCAGCAGCGATAACGCATCTATTTTTTTCTTTCAAATTTTAAACATTGCATTAGAAACTACGGATTACAGCCATGCTTTAAGCGTTGCCTAACCACAAACATTTTTGTTGATTCAATTTAAATGTAGCCTAGATAATTTGATCCAAACCAGTTGGACGGATCTTCTTGGCGCTCTGTTGGGCGTCATTTTGTCGCTCAAACAAACAGCGCTGTACCCGTTGGTCACGCTGCGCACGAGCACCGGATGAATGTCTTTTCTGAACTCACCGTTCCACTGAGCAGTCACGGGGGAAATGCTTTACATTTGCCAATCCTTTGCGGTCCAAACACCCCGCGACGTGCCTGCGAGAAGAGAAGATCATTAATACGTGTGTGATGGCGCTCTTTATGTGTATTCTGGAATTGTTATATAATCGTTACCATTTTCAAAATCTAAAATCAAAGAGTAGCTAAAGATGAAAAGAAACAGATTAATGTATTCATTAAGAATGCTAAATAAATGAAAGTAAAACAAAATGATCTTCATAATAAAAGAAAAGAACAAACATTTATAACCTTATATTACAAAGAGAGATAATTATGGAATTAATAGTTTTAGTTTAGTGGCCTTCCCGCTGTCCTCGGCAGCCAGGCGAAGAAAGCAGGCTGCCCGCTGATGTGCCTGCAGACATGTTATGTTCTTTAACTACGCAGGACCCGGTCAATACCAACACCCTGAATTCTCTGCAGGTGGTCGGATCACTGCTGCAGAAGAAGACAGCGGCCCTCCTGACCCCGCCCCCAGCAGGTAACAGCTTAAAGCTCTCCCCCAGTTTACCCAACCAACCGACAAGTGAGGGGAGCAAAAGTTACGTATTAAAGTAGATGGATTTAAACTAGGGCTGTCAAATGATTCAAATTTGTAATCAAATGAATCAGAATTTTCAGTGGATTAATCATGATTAATTACTATTTGCACGTTGTTCCTGAGTGAGTGGAGGCAGAAGTGCCAGGGATAGAAGAGGTGCTAGGAGAAAAGGATGATTCCATTATGGGACTTGAGAAGCTCCATGAAGCGATGACAGCTTGTGCAGCCGCGGCCGCTCGCTCGTCGGGCGGACAGTCTGCCGCAGAGAGCTCGCTGTAAGCTGGAGGTCTCGTTAATACGAGGCTTTTATTTCGCCGTTGATGGTTCGTTTGTTCACAACACACGTCCATTATAAGATCAACAGGAACCTGTGGTTGACTTTGGTTAACTAGTCTTTTCAGAGTTAAACCAAACCTGCCAACACATTAGGTTACCAAAATACGGGAGAGTGTGGGAATTGTCGACGAGGGGGGGGGCGCATATGCAACGTTTCCCAGGAGAAATAACAAACCGGGAGGTGTCCGGGTGAAAAACGGGAAACTCCCGGGAAAAACGGAGCGTTGGCAGGTAAAACTCCAAAAAAGTGCCTTGAGAACCTCGCTGAGTGGGCTGTCTGTCTCTCTCACACACACACACACGTACACGTCCACAGCGCAGCACTTGTTTAAATGATGAGAAATATGCTGTATACATGTCACTAGAGGATTTGTTTGTTACAATGGTCCAACCACAACCGCATTTCAACATGCGCGGGGCGCGCGGACACCGGTTGAGAACCACTGCCCGAGGAAGAGGAACTTTTCTGACCTGAATAATTTGTCACACTGCGCATGCGTGAAATGCTCATTAACGTCGTTAACGCGCTATTTTTGACAGCCTTAATTTTAAGTTCAGGCATCATTTAATGCATGAAACATACATGGAGGACCACATACCATTATTTCTATTTGTTAAAACCTTTTAACCTGTCAAACCTCACAATCCTACTCTAATAAGATAATCCAATTCATTAAAAATCTTTCTAGCAAAGCAGTTGAAAAGTGTTGGCATGTGCATCTAAAGACAGGTGACTCTTGCAGACCATATGGTATCCACATGCCCATATGGGCATACGCTATAAATCTACTGCATCCTGTGGATATCAGTGAGTGTGTGTGTGTGTGTGTGTGTGTCTCCATCATCTGTATTCAAGACACCCACCAAGGTGTTCCACACCTCTGAGCTGCCAGAAGGACCTCATGCTCAGGAGTCACCTTCCGAAAAGTCAGTTTGAATTTACATATCATGCAGAGCGCCATGCCCGTTTGCATGTTACGGGGGAGTTACGACTTTCAAATAGAAAACGAAATACAGCAACTAATACAGGTCTACCGTTTTATAATAACCATTCCTTTACCTGGTCTGTAGACCCTGGCTTGGTCCGGACTGTCCCAGTTCAGGTGTCTGACTAAGGCCCCGGCGGCAGCCTGAAGGTCTGCAGTATCAGTATCAGACATGACTTTGTGGCATTGAGCCATCCCTAACAAGACGTCTACAGCCCCATCTGTGTACTCACTGCATCTACAAGAGAGTATGAGGGTTTTTTTCTGAATACAATGTTACATAAGAAGTCCGCTGCGAGCAGCTATGACTCACCTAGTGCTTTCTCTGGCATGTGACTTGTGACTGAGTTATGCAGCGAAAGAGGAGGACGGGCCACGCCAAGTCTCTAAAGGCAAAACGTGTACACTGCTAATCCAGCAATCAATCTGAGAACATCCACAACAACAGTTATCTGCTCTTTGGATTCCGATTGTGCCAAGCGTCCGTCTCCAACCATCAGCAGAAGAAGAAAGATACACGCTGAATAAATACTAAAAGGGGCTGGTTGAGGTTGGCTGCTGCTAAACCACAAGTACATCAGTGGAGAAACAGCCCCCCGTAACAAGGTGGGGCCTCATTAGAAGTACTTTGCGGTAAAGGAGGCGAGTGACTCGTGTCCCAGAGATGACCCTTGCTTCTCTCCAGCAGCAGAAGAAAAATCTGCATCATGTGGTTCTCCCAGCAGCTGCGTTGCTTCCACGTGAGCAGCCAAACGTGGTGGTAGATGGCAATCACGGTGCATTATAGACAAAAGCCGGTATGCAATTTAATTACGATGAATCGTGGCAGTAAACGCATGTGTTGCTCATTTTTAAAAGAGCTTTACACGTTTAAGGCCCTTTTTTAATTTGTGAAAGCTAATGCCAGCTAGTTTTTTTAATCTTTATTTTTTTTAGAGAGTGCCGACCGCTGCCTGCGAGCCCGCCCTGAGCTAATACGAACTTTCAACACTGCAATTAACCCCGTTTCCAGAGGAAGGGAAGAAGTTCACTTGCATCTCCTGCATAGCAGCTCCCAGAGGCGGAAAGCCCAAATGGTGCTGGTTAGGGGGAGGTGCTGCTGCGGTCACTTAGAAAATAAAAACTGCAGTATCGGTTCATCAACGGGTCCACAGACGTTCCACAGCAATATATATGGATTTATATGTGATCTTTTGGTTTATGGCGATCCTGTTGCACATGAGCTGCACTTGTGATCAGAAAAAACCCCGGTGATCTGCTGAAAAACACCAGATCTCCTTCCTGACGGGTGACGTGTAGCGCATGAGTAACCACAAAGCAGCTTTCAGTTACCATGAATGATGAATGGCAGGTGGATGGCAAGTGTAAACTTTCAGGGACCTCGGGTGAGTAACCGTACACCGTTCAGATAGGTGGAAGTCAAAACCATGGAAACATTTGCGCAGGAAGCGGCGTGCGCCTCAGGTGAGCGTCCGCAACGCTCATAAACGAGACACCAGCTGATGCCCGATGGCGGCGGACGACTGCAGCAGACACCGTCACCTGGGCAGTGTGACGGCTGACGGCTTTTTGGAGGCCAAAAAAGCCACTGCCGCTGAAAAGCTGAAGTTAGGAATTAGGATGAAAGTCACAAAGTGAAGGAGGGGAGGGGTGACTTGTTTTTGCGTACTGGAGTTGGCGCGAGGTGCTAAATGTGAGTGGCTGTGTAAAAGGGGATTGTACAGGCAGGGCTGGGAATTTAGTGTTTCAAGTGCTAGAGACATAATGAATCACTGGAACAACAACAAAACACTAAAAGCCATGAACCTGGGACCGGGGTGGGAGAAGGATTAACCTCCATGATTTAGACACTTCTCTTCTTTCTGTAGCCGACGCCGTTAGCTGCTATCGGGTTTCTTTCAGCTTCCCGCCTGTCTGCGGCACATCCTTTTTCCCCTACCCATCTGCTTCTCTTGCTGACTGGGAAAGAAAAAGGAAAAAAAGCATTTGACTCGTTTGACACCTCTGTTGACAGCTCGGTGCGTCTTGACAGTGCAAGAGGCAGATTTCAGCCCATCCCCCACTAAGGAGCCACAGAAGGTTCAGTTTCAGCTGATGCTTGACTTAGTGCCTAAAGAAGGCCAACATTCAGCACCAGTAGTCAAAAGTACGCCATTGCAAAAAAGGGCCAACACTGGAACACTAGCCAAACCATTTTATTGATTTATAAGAAAACTGCTAACAGGTTGCTTTTTTTCATGACTAACGTTAAAGGGAAACAGAACCCCAAAACCTGCTGTTGGATTGGAACAGCATGTTTTATTCAAAGAAAGGCCAAATGTGAACCGTTTATCATATCAGGAGCAGCAAAAAACAATATTAATATGGTAAGATTCATTTTTCCAAACATCCCTCAACAGATCATGTGGAATGATGCTTCTCTCAGAAAATAGATTTTTACCAGAAACCCTGTATTCTAAATCTCATTTGAAATGTTGTCAAACATCTGTGAAACTCGGACTGACCTTGCAGGTCAAAGTGTTGGATGTACAGATTCTATTGTTTCGGATTTATTGTGAAATAAAGCAAATAAAAAACTTCAATTTGTGCTGGCTTTTTATTCTAGTCAATCTTCACCAAAGCCTCTACTTCTAGCAATGATTGTTCTGTTTCCACAGAGGTCCAGGACTCGTGCACTGTGATGAGAAATAAGACCACAAAGAGTTAAACGTGAGCGGAGCACAAAGGAAGCACGAACTGCTTCAGGGACACAGAGCAAAACCTTTGTTTTGCTTCACTAATCTCTCGTTTTGTATTAAAAGCTCACAGGCAATAGACACACACTTGCCGCTTCATCCTCACCTTGGTCTGACCAGCAGCTTACGGCGGCTGATGCTAGCGGACAAAATGTTTATACAACTTTATTGCCGTGTAACTGACGTCTCTGATTATAATGTCACACTACTGTTTTGCATTTAACCTTAGCCCGTAGCCACAGAGCTGCAAACATGAACATAAGTTAGCCTTCAAAATAGAAAAAGGATAAAAGAATACATTGCTTGTGAAAAAAGCAATAGTTTCAAGATCATCTGTATTGCAGCTGTGGTCACAGGACTGTGGTATTATAACACTTGATTTGTTATAATACGAGTGTGGCAAATCTAGTGGCACAACACTATATCAAAGAGCAACCCTTGACATTACTACAAAAGGGTAAAGATTGTGGACGCTTCATGGATAATTGTTACCCCCATCAAGAGAATTCAGGTCCGAGAGCCACTCTCAGCCGCACATACAAACGCACACACACAACGTAGCCAACACACCATCTGCCTGATTAACCCCCCCCCGCTTTATACAGTATAGATTGTGAGTCACAAGCTCCCATTAGAAGGGGACCAAACAGAGCGGTTGCATTAAAAGAGTCACCCTCGGTTGACTGACTGCAGCACATACATTGCGACCATCGTGGTGTCACTGGGGGCAAAAGTAAGAGTGGGAGACTGTATATATGTGTGTGTGTCTGTGTGTGTGTGTGTGCATACAGTTGACTCCATGCACGATATCCATGTGACGTGCTTCCAGCCGAGGCCTCTAGGAACTAGATGTTAGCGAGCGGGTATATGCTGTGGTTTGACCCGCTTTTCATTTTGATTCCCGACCGTGAGATAGTGAGACCATGAGGGGCACAGCCACTACCAGACAAACCGCACGAGGGGTTACTGTCAAAGTAACGTTTGATTCCTTTTTACTGTAGCTGCAGCTACGTCAATGTCATGGTGACGCTAAGTAGCTAAAGAGCCAGGTTGGTCAAGCTGTACCAGCTAAATGCTAAATGTTGGCACGCTAACGTGCTCGCAGCAGCAACGCTAACGCGCCAATGTTTCCCGCTGTCACCTGCTTAGTTTAGCATATTAGCTGCTAAACAGAAAGTGCCGATGGGAATGTCTCATCAGAATTACTTGTGAAATATTTGGTTGTGTAATGTCGCTAGAGAAAAACCAAGCGTTCAAATCCTCCTTATTGGACAATGAATGTCCACATAAAATGTCCATTTTCCCCCAAAAATGACTGTTTAGTAGGCGGAAACTAAAGAAGGGAGTCATTGACATGTGTTCCTTTAGTGACTCAAACCGAACAGGTTTCTGAGTTGCACCGTACACACTTGCCCAACACACCAGATGGGTTAAGTTAGCAGACATCCTCTGCGGCCCGCAGGGTTTAGCGCTCGCTCTTCCTGCACCGGTACCACATGTAAACACAGACAAATGCGCTCCTGACCCGAGTGAAAATATAACACAGAGCAACCAGGTTCTAATCTGTGTTTGAGCAAACACTCTAGACTGGATAAACCACAAATAAAAAAAAAGGCAATGAGCTGAAACTTAGAATGGGTCCTTCAACCCGCCAGTCTGCCATGTGTGTCAAAAACGTGACATGATTTACCTCTCAAATGTTGAAGTGCTAAAATCCTTTTAGAGTGGCGCATGCATTACCAACGTCACTATGACAACCCGCCTCGCTGTATTGAGGATGTTGCCAGCGGATAGAGTACTTGGGAGTAGGTATTTGCGGGGCGTACTTGGGACAGGTAAGCTGACCCTTAGAAGAATAAAATCCTTAAATATGTTATCCAGATGGAAAAGGAAAAGGGCGCAGCGTGAGGAAAGGTTCTCCGTGATTAGCGATGGTGCGGATTTCTGTGCCGTCGACTGAGAAATTTCATAATACAGTCAAGCTGTAGAAGTGCTTTTGTAGATCCGGTGCACTGGTGTGTTTATCCTTTTTCATTTGAGTGCACCCACATGTTTTACACCCTTCAGAACCGCAGTGGTACATTGCAAGGGTTACATTTTGTGTCCGTTTCTGTACGCATTGACGATGGTTTAACACATTATGTGAGGCTCTTTTAACCCGCAATAAAAAAGGTGCGGAAATACATTCTGGTATCAGCCGAGGCGATCTCTAGCTCTTGGATCAGGAGTTTGTCTGACGCAGACATCCGACAAATTCATCTGCTGAGGGAAGGGAACACAATAATGAAATGCCAATAAGCTAACGGAGACCATTTGACCATGAGTAATTTGACCATCTACAACCACCGTACTGAATTAGCCATCACCTGGCAGCCGTGGAACACATATACCCCATTACAAAACCTGCATATTAAACTGCATATTAAGGCTTTACCCAACTCACTTTTGGTGCCAACATCGCTTCTCCGATGCTTTCGGTTTTCTCAGCTGCCGGATTTTGAAACTACTTCTCTGGCCAAATCAGTGGTCTGTAGTGTATTGACCTTTAAGCATCGAGTCAGCGCACTTGGAACCTCGGGTAAGACGTTACGCCGTAGACATTTTTACCTAAAAACAACTTAAAAATCCTCCTGAGCGGGACATCAATCTGTGCCCATCATCCCAAACTTTGTTGACATGTACTACCAAGCAACTGACAGACCATGGTTGCTTTTTCTTTTTTTTAGAGCAGCTAGCTGGGGAAAAAAGGGGGGGGGGAACTACAAGTTAAAAACTGAGACTGATCTTTCTGTCATCTACATGCAGAGCTGGGAGCCATGTGACAGCGTGAGGCCATTTGAGAGAGAAGGAGCGGGGAGCTGTGATGTGGCCCCGCTGCGGTGACACATGGTGACTATTTTCAAACGGCTTCCATTTTACAAGCCCCTTCCCTCCCTTGACTTCTTTGCCAGCTGCGACGGCAACCTGTGAGCGACACTGACGGCTTCGTCTGGGGCCTCGCACACGTCCCAACAAACACACCCAATTTCCATCAATAACTGCCGTGATTTCACAAGTGGCAGCAAAGAAAAATTTAAAAGGACAGGAAATGGACAGAGACAGAAAGAGGGAGAGACAGATGAGCAGGTGAGCGTGTCGGATTAGAACCTGTACATGTAGGCCACCCATGGGTCATGCCAAAGGCGAGATTACAACCTGCTGATGAATTATGCAGAATTGCATTTGCAAAAATAAACGTGAATTTGCACTCAGTCAAAGGGGTGAAGAAGAGGGCGGGGCCATCAAGGCAGCATCTATAAATAGGCAGAGGCTTGGGGGATCGTCATTGTGTGTGACATGAAGTGCATGTCCGCTCTCGCACCCTCTCTCAGGTGATTCCCTTGAAGCGAATGTAATGCGGAGGGTTTTCCCGAGCCATCAGCTTTTTTTTTTTTCCCTCTCCCCTCGTCCCTCTCCCTCTCCATTTCTTCCTCGCTCATTTTATTTGACGTGCTTCCCTGGGCTGCCGACCTCACAAAGACAGAGGACACACTCAACCATTCAGCCGTAGCTACTCATTCACATCGCAGAGAAAGCTTCCCTTGTTCTCAGTGTGCTTAAGAGGTTTCCCCTCCATAAGTCTGTGTGTGTGTGTGTGTGTGTGTGTGTGTGTGTGTGTGTGCACGCATTTCTGACAGTATGCATTTTGCTGCATGATATCGGAGTCACCAGCAGCCAAGGGAAAATTTCCTACATCCAGAAGTCTATTGTGGTGCTGAAATACAACTCTAACCGCACTCTACTCAGCTGTTTTGTCTGGCAGAAATGAATGGGAACTCTGATTCAGCGATGGCAGTGGATGATTCAATAGCTTAAAGAGGATTTTTTTTTTTTTAAGACTCAAACCGGTTTCTCTCACCCCTCCCACGGGGGAAGCCGCTGGGCAGGGCCGGCGGAGCAGGTCACATGACTTCTGACTAGAGATGCTGACGCGGCACGCGCCCTTTTCAGTGCTGCATGACACCAAATTGAGTGAACATAAAGTCTTTACTCGGCCTTTAAAGTTTTATTTTTTTCCAAAAGATAAAAAAAGCCAACTATAACATACAAATTTCTATCACTATTCTGTTCAGCACTGCACTGCAGATACAGATAATGAGGAATCTCATGCCATCACAGTAGCCTCTATTTTTAGATTGTTTACCCCAAATTTTGCAACGCCTGACTTCGGAAATCTGTTAAAACGGAGCCCCTCTTGTCTGAGTCGTGAGCGGTGAGTCATTCCCGCAGCAGCCACATTTTTGTTTGTTGCCATTGTCATGGTTGATGGAGCATATGTGCACTTGTCTGCATCTGCTGCCACAACAAGTCTCCCAAAACCAGAGAAAGATTGAGTCATGAAACTTGAAGAAAGTCTTTGAAAAAACACTCTGCTAAAATGATTATAATCACCGGCGAAAGTTAGCTGGATCGTGCCAGATTAATATCTCAAAAAATATGCATGGGATGTTGTAACTAATGGAATTAAGCTGCTGGTGACACGCTGTGAAAATGTTAGAAAAGGTCTAGCTTAGGATCACGATGCTCTTTCAGTTGTCAGAGGAAGAGCAGCAATACATGAGAGTAGAACCAAGACAGATCAAGTGGTCGGATGTGCAAGACCAGCAGGGAAGCTCCAGATTGGAAAGGTTAATCAGCAATGCTCCGTTGCCCCCAAGTAAAACAGCTCACCCTTACCGCTTCATTATTGTGTGAAGGGATTTGCTGCACGTGGCATAAGAACGTTTCAAAGCCTTTGTCTATTGTGGCCAAAGGCTTCACATGCAACGATAAAATGCATCGTTCTTCAGTGCTTCCCAACTCCAGCCGGCCATGTCCGAGATATCACTTGTGACACAAGCACCAACAATACGCAACTGGCATAACTGTACGAAATGCAGAAACGAGTGTCAGAAACGATTCAGTCGACATCGGTTTTAATTAAGACACAATGTATGATGGGTCAAAACAAAAAAGGAACACCATTTAGTTTTATTGTTTAAAATTCATGAACTGTTTCATGGAAGAATACTTTGCAAGGTCTACTTTGTAACCAAGTACTGCAAAAGGGATGACACTGGGAAACAAAAGCGAAAAACAAGTCCCTGAGCCCTTGCGAGAAACCAACGTATCCCTTCAGCGTCGAGCGCTAATCATCGCTCATGTTCAGCGGCCACAGCCGATGCCCTGAGCCGCGGGGCTCGAACACGCCGCCAAAAGTAACGTTTAGCGCCTTCAGCGTAAACACAGGAATGCTAATTAAATCAATTCATATTAATTAGTGAAATACAACGCACAGCCAGGAGTCATTCACAGACACTTTTCATTTGTAACCTCAAAGTAACATTCCTGCTCACAGCACAAAAGGGCTTGTTTAACATGCCCGGTAACAGCATTGATAGGATGTAGCTATTTGGATTAAAAGCTGCAGGGCATCATGACCATAACCAACAGACCATAGATCCAATAAGATGCATGAGATTCATGCAATCCGACTTAATTAGCAACCCGAGGAAACGCTCCCTGCTGGCAGCATAAAAACCATGCAGGTTGAATAAGTTGGGAATCGAGAAGAATTTGATGGAATAGCACTTTGTTTCTTGAGTTTGTATCTCGCTTTGGATAAAAGCATCAGCTAAATTACATGTATTGTAATAATCAAGACACAGCTCCGGAATCTAAAATAAACACCAAACCAACGCAAATGCAGGGAAAGGAATTTTAAATTGGTGTTTGACGCCCTCCTCCACACTGCAGCCATCAACCAGATGGATTTATTTATCCTGGAATGATTCAGCTATTTCATAAAGACAACCGATTGGTGTCAGAAAATCAAGGGCGTTCGTTTATTGAGCACATCACATTCCGCCCACCTATACTTCCTCGGTCCCCCTTATGTTATAAACTATGCAACCACACATTTTTGTGCAGGCTAAATAAGAGAAAGACATATTGCTCAAAAGAGCACAACTACACTATGCTCTCTGCGTGGCCTTTAAGATATGTGCAAGAAGTAATTGTAGAAGCATAGAAACAACCAAATATATTCCTTGGCTTCTTCAACTTGTATTTCAAACAGACCTCCTTTTTGACACATTCAATACAGTCCTGTATTCGGTTCCAATTAGCAGCACGGCATACAAATCAACTGAAGTGCAGCTGTGCTTATTTACATCATCAGTCCTAAAACTATAAATACCCTGCTGGAATGAAGTGGCAGGAAGAAATATTGCAGCCGTGGCGGTGATTTGTGATTGCAGAGTCAACCTTTATTGCAAAGCAGAAGGTGCCTTAAACCTCATGGAGCCCTTCTAGATGTCCAGTGCAAATACATTTCAACACTAAATTATGCAAAGAGCGGGATCTATCCCCAAAAGAGAAGGAAGAAATCACCCATTCCCATTTTTTATTATATTGGTTTGTTTGGAGGCTCAGAAGCGTCAGGCAATGGAAACCTGCTTCATGGGAGGAGGCTCCCACAACTGGGTCCCCTTCGCATACTGGGACAGGAAAAATCCATCCCATCTAGCAGCTCGACAGAGAATGAATCAAGGACGTACTCCAGTACAGTTACTTCTGGTTGTTTGGGCGAGCTGCGCCTCCAAAAGATTCTATCCATTTACATAATACTAACGAAAGAAAACAGTATTGACATTTTTGGTATTTAATGCGCCCTACCTTTTATAACAGCTATCAACTCGTACCATGATGTGGATGAAGTTAAGCACAACCATGCATGAAAATTGGGGAGGGAAAATAAAAATAAATCACCAGGCAATAACGAGCTCGCTGATGACACAGGACATGGAAGTGTCACTCTGTAATCAATCAAAAGCTTTTTATCCATGGGTTCATGATGGCTTCGCTGAAAGGGTCACGACTGACTGCGCGCCGGGAGCGTCCGCACGGACGCGTAAGAGGCGCCCGGCTTACTGGCTGACTAACCCCCAATACACCAGTCATCTCCGCCGCAGAGCGATCAAACGGTGGCCTCGTGAATCATGGAAGCTGTCGTTGTCTGCTCTCTTCTTCGCTTGCCCACAAGACTACAAACGAACCGAAGGGGAAATGGATATTATGAATATTATAGGAGTCAGTGAGTGTCCGACCTCCGCCAGCGTCCCCACCGGAGGTTGGACAGCAACACATTTCATTCCCCCCCCTGACCTCCCTCCCCCACATACGGTGGAGCTCCACTATGTGTCGGAGGTCTGGAACGATGGACTGAAGTGGAAACACACAACTCGGTACGGTGTATTGACTTTGTGGAAAGAAAAAAAATAAATGAATAAAAATCTATGTTTATTGATCGGAAACTTCCAGCATTTCAATATTTAATTACTAAAGGAATGAAATCGATGTGCTTCGCTCATGACACAATCACACGCACAGGCACGAAAGCGGTCCGCTGCCCCAGTGGTCGGAAAACAGCTTGGCAAGAAAATGTTTAACAGAAATCAGAAATGTGTCTTGGAAAGGAAACGATCGGAATGAAACAAAACGAACAAACTAAATCCTCCAACGTGGATGACAGAGCAACATCAAAGATATGTCTTAATTTTTGTTGGCACTGAATCCAGGTTATGTGTAAAAAGAAATCCAGAGGCCATTGTGCGTATTGAAGAAAAAGGTCTGTCCTTGGGTCCAGTCCCAATGTTGAACCATGAAAGTGGTGACGCACAGTGAAGAGACTGGAAGAATGTGATGAGTGAGGCCCCGCGGAGGCGCAGATTAAGGTCCAACGCCATGCCCTTGGGATCTGCACTAGGAGTCATCCTCTTTGTGAAAAGGTCACTCGCCCCCCTGAGAGGGTTCAAGTTTAAACAACAAAGTCAAGGTCAAATAAAGGATAAATGTTTTTTTGTTATATTGCAGCAAAACACCTTGATCAAAAGGCAATCCCAGTGTCAAACAGACAGAAAAGCCCTTCTACAACGGGAGACACAGAATATCAACAGGGTTTAGTTTTTTTTAATCTTATTTTCCCTTTGAAGAATTGTGGGTTTTTCAAAAACAGCGCAAGCTCTTTTTAACTTCCTTTCATCGCTAAATGTGAACTGCTTCCTGTCCTCACAGAACTCTGTTGTGCACATAACTGAGATTTGGTAACAGAATTGATTAAAAACGCAAAACAATACAAATATTAGGGGTGTAAAGAAGCATTGCCATGCATCCGTGTATGGATTCTTTTAACAAAGTGACTATCAATAAAAGATGCACTTTTGTTTTGAAATCCACACAGCATGTCCATACAAGCCTCTTCCTTAGGTTTCTTAATTATCAGGATTTTTTTTATTTTTTAACCAAAAAAAAGCAACCTTCTCTTAACGCACACTTGGTGGACTACTTCATCTATATTTTAGAGAAAAGTTGTATTACCAAAATGAATGTTTGTTTACTTATTTAAATACATTTGAGTGTTTGCTCCATTGTTATCTTCATCTTATTTTTTGTTTCATATCTGTAACAATTAAATATTTGAGATCAAACACTGTTTTCTAATAACTCGAGTTCTTGGGATAATAAAAAGAAAATAAAGATTCAAAAAGACATTTGTAAGCACCGTACCTTTTCAGAACCAAGCCCTTGTTAGTAATATCTGGTAATCAAAGCTAATCCCCTCTCATCAGCAGCAGCAGCAGCAGCAGTTAGTGTAAACCGATGTTTGGAAGAATCTCGAGTGCTTGTTTGCCTCCTGCAGACTCTCAAGCACCAAAGCTAGTTCTGATTTACTCGTAGGAAGAACCATAATTTGCGGTTCTCTCAGCCCAAAGCAACGCTGCTGCAGCAACAACACTTGATACTCAATGACACAAAGAGTCCCTTGAAAATGTCATTCCTTTTTTTTTTTCTAGACCCCAAAAGGCAAGTGGCCTTGAATTGCTGGTTGAATGACATCAGCGGGTTTGGATGGGATCAAACCAGTGCCGGCCCGAGCCTCTTGGGGGCCCTAAGCAGAATTTGGAGGGCCCCCTCCCACTATGCAGAGTCCCCTGTGCTAGAAGATTATTGGCACAAATGTCACGCTATAATGCTATAGCGAAAATTATAAACGAATACAGTGATGTTAGAATACAAAACTAGGGCTGTCGGGGGGGCAGCGGTCAGCCAGACACGTGGTCAAAAACTGAAAAGAGGAGAAAAAAAGTCTGGTGCCAGGCAGGAATTGAACCCGGATCTCTGGCTCCCTAACTGGAAACCTTGTATCTGAGCTATCATTCACGCTTTTCAATGCATGCATGTGAACCGGCTGCTCGCGCCGGCTCGCCCGCGCCGGCTGCTCGGGCCGGCTCGCCCGCGCCGGCTGCTCGGGCCGGCTGCTCGGGCCGGCTGCTCGGGCCGGCTGCTCGCGCCGGCTGCTCGGGCCGGCTGCTCGCGGCCGGCTGCTCGGGCGGATGAAACCACAACTTTTGGATTAAACCACAACTTTAAAAGCAAGTAAAATCACTCGTGATTGGTAGTAAAACCACACCTGGGCAGGCCTGGCTTGAGTTTCGTTACTCCTCATTGGATGAAACCACAACTTTCAAACAAGAAAAATCACTATATATAATATATATATAATATATATTATTTATTCATTCATATTGTACTGTATATTCATGTACTTATTATCCTATGTAGGCTACTAAACAATTATTAGACTACCACCAAGGACATTAATGAATTTATAGAGGAAATGAACATTTGCCAGGAGCATGTTTTTAAAACATAAACAAACAATATTAAAACAAACAATTATATACAAAGCGAGGATCTGCGCACACATGGGTAGATTTGCCTCCTCGGGGTTGTAGGTAACTGGCGGCGTTCTTTCCGAGGCAGGTCCGTTGCGCAGACGCACATTGTGCATGGCTCTGTACTTCGGAGTCGCCTCTCACCGAGACTGCAGCTTCGCACAGAGTTCAGAGAGCTCCGTCCTACGAAATGACGGCGACCGTACAATCCACCCAGAGACCCCGCCAACATGCCCTCTTCTTCGGCAGACTTGAGGTCTCCGCTGGCAGACTTCCAGAGTTCCACCGCGTCATCTGCGAGCACACGCTGTCTCCATTCCAGCAGCTGTAAAAAAACAAAACAATGAATCAATAAAGTGCGATGCGTATGGGCACAACACATCTATCAATGCTCGTGAAAAATAGTAAACCAAATAAACTCTTACCCGCTTTCTTCTCGCGCAGAACTATTCGTTTTTCCGGCCGCAACAAGTTTTTCTGGCGCTATTCTGAAGCTCCGACGTGCCGTCTCGTAATACATCTTACAGGCGGCTGGAAAACAATTAAATAAAAGTGTTATGAATAAAAATCAACACGCAACTCACCGTAACATTAAACAAGGAAGGAGAAACAGTAAAAAAAAAAAGTCACTTACAGATGTTGCTTCGAGCAAATAGGAGGTCAGCGCCTCATTGTGAGGAGAAACTAGTCTGTGAAAACAAAATGTACAGTTATGATCGGTATCTATTCTATGGTATCTATTTCCTTATACCGCAGAATGAAAGCATGCTCTTCAAATCTTATACACTACAAAAATACACTTCAATAAAGCAGGTTCTGCTCACTGGTTCTTTTGTAAGGCTACTCTTAGCTAAGCTAAAAACCAAGCCTAAAACCAAAGCTAGCAGTCATCAAACATATTCTTACCTTGGGATTTCATGCGGCAGTCTCTTCTTCTTGAGTCAGTCTCTCCCGCTCGTTCATATCGGCAGGATGGTGATTCAGCTGACGGACAGTCCGCTGATAGCAAACAGCAGTTTTTTCTCGACGGGCTGAAAGTTGTTGATCGCGTCAAAAAGGAGCTGCACGCAAGTTGAACGTCCGGATCCTCCAATCAGATACGAGGTCATTGTTACATGGAAGGACTTGCGAGGCCAGATCGCGGTGCCTGTGAAGCACCATGTCTGCGAGATGTAGTGGTTAATACGTCCTCTGTGCATTTAAGACAGACTAAAGAAAAGGTCACTGTAGTCCTGCCACTATGCACATTAGTTGAGCTCTAGGAGAATGGGATCTCTGCAGAGCCTTCATTCTGATTCGAATGTTGTTTGCATGGAATGGTCATTTACCTCGCTGATTCAGATTGAAACTAATGTTTTAAATAATTTAGTGTAATATAGTGTATAGTGTAGTGTAATAATAATTTATCTTATTTACATAACATTTGCCATAGCTAATGGCATACACAGTAATCTAGCATACTTAAATTAAATAAATCAATACAAGCTAAAATGTAAGAGTCTATAATTAGGCCTGATTTATTTGTACCAGAGATTTTCTTACCTTTTAAAAAAATGTCACCTGGGCTAAAACTCCCTCTGCAGCCCTGATTTGCATTTGTATAGCTCACAGCATTTTCATTTACATGTCAAAGCCTCCCATAGAATTAGGAGGAGGGGAGTCATGGGGGGCCAACTGCCAAGGGAGGCCCACGTCAATTTCCGACAGTTTTTCGGCTTTGCCCGCAAATTGCCGAAATTTGCCGTAAACCTGAAATTCCACGACAATTTACGGTGCCGGAAATTGTCGGAAATCCCACTTTTCATGCAGTGCTGGATCAAAAGACTGGGGATTTCCCTCCGCTGGCATCTCCTAATGGTTAGTCACAGGATGTTCAAACGGCGTGAGAGGTAGGGCATCTTTTTCTGACTTTGGCAAGTCACGACACACATTTGCTCCAACCTGAAATGATCGAGGCTGGGATCACACTTCAACAACAAAGTGCTAAAAGCAATAGAGAAATATCTGATATCCACTGGTGGGAGTCTGGTTTCCCAAATCTGTCCCAAAATGTGACCATGCCATTATTGTACCACACAAAGGCTCTTTGGTCAGTGCAGACTGGATCCATTTGCCACGAAGCCTCCAAAACGCACCATGTCGGGCTTCTTATTCGGCCGCTCCTTCTCACAACTATTCAATGAAACTGCACTCAAATTGCTGGTAAAATAAAGGGCTGAACACCTGACCTGCGCATTTCATGTCACTCCATCACGCAAAAAAAGAAAATGGGTGACCTTTTGCAAAAAGGAACAGCAATTGTTATTTGGTTTTATTTATTCCTATGCCTGTTTTGTTTTGGTCCGGTTTTCTTTCTTCCAATTACTCGGTGTCGACACATGGCGGCACGAGATACATTCCTGTTTGAGTCTTATGATTATAGAGTGACATCATCACCAGAATGGTGTACGCCCCCCAAAGTCATTTACACTATTTCATTCACCAACTATATCAGAGATTATTAGGGAGACATGCCACTTCTTAAATACTCAATACAACTCCCATAGGAAAACCCGTAACGGCAAAGATGGCGGTTGTATGCGCATGTCCCGCCCCTCCCGCTGAAAAGCCAATCATCTGCTTTTTAAGCCGGGAAACATTTAAGCCTATCGTCTGGTTCCACTGACGCATACGCACAGCTGAGGTTTTGCGACAGCGGAGGCGATGGCATAACACCGGCATTCTGGAAAGAGACGCAAATTAGGGTTGGTGTCGTGAAGCCTTGCGCATGCGCAGTAACAGTAACCTGTGGGGGGAAAGGCGTTTTAAACCTTATTTTGGGGCAAAGTCGTCAAACTTTTCCAGAGATTTTTATCATATTCTACTGCCGTTTCTATATATATAGTTTTTATGTCCCAAAGACCCGTGGAAAGTGCAGTTCTGACTCTCTGCCCATCGATTGAGATAGGAGGCTGGTCTTGTTATAGCTGCCTGGAGGCGTTGCAAAGATGGCGGCGAGTGGCACGACTTGCCCAAAATGACTTTGACTATCTCCAGCTTAAATAGTAAGCTTTAGTTGTTTTTGTTTACGGTGTATGAATTTCCACTTTGAAAATGCTTATAGTTACTAGGCTTGGCTTTAACATTCAGACCCTACATACTTCTACATAAACCAGAGCCCTCTGTCACATCCCGACTGCAACCACACAAGAAGAAACTACTTATCAGTATCACTTATCAGTAGGCCTGTCAATAGAATAAAAAATATATATTTAATTAATCACACATTTTGATATTCATTAAGGGCGAACTGAAGTAACCAAAGTTACGTTAACGTCACACCAGACACTCAAATAAACACAAGCTAAAATGTAGTCAAGTGTCGGAAGACTTCACGCCACACCTTCGTGTGCCGTGATCTACTGGGATCAGTGGCAGCTTTCATTGAGTTTGTACAAAGCAGCCGAAAGAAGGAGCCGAGCCGGTAAAAAAGAACACTTCCTACTTGGGGCGATCGCATCCATCAGTTTTGTTTTTTTGCAAGCCGTCCCTGTGGCACAGTGACTTCGACCCTTCGACTCGAATACCCCCATGGGAAAGACACTTTTAAACCCTGGAGGACGAAGAGACTCTGGCATGGGGCATATGCATCAGCAGACCTGCCACTATGACAGAGAGCAAGGTCGGAGAAGAGCAGGCCGGATTACTAGCACAGCGACATCAGGGAAACAGGAATGGAGACGGACAGAAGACAAGGGGACTGGTGAGAGGGGGGGATGATTCAACAAAACTGTGCTGTCAGCATCCCCAAGGCCAGCAGGGGAGCATCAGGCGAATTGACGTGGTCTCACCCCTTCCTCCTTTCCCTCATCTCCATCCATAAGGCAGATTTCCCCCCCCCCACCTCCCTCCCTCCCTCCCTTCTCCCTGCCGTGCACTCGATTGAAAAGGCCCCTCTCCCACAGACACACGCTTGCTTGCACAAGCATCCCACATCCTCTCATCTTCTGAGCCACGTCTTATTTACGGTTCGATTACGGCCTCCGATCGCCCTCCAGGACAGACGTCCTCCTCGCACCTCCACCAGGGCTCGTGCAAAGATGCTGAATAATAAACATCTGTAGTGAATGGAGCACCAAAAAAAACAGGGATCATTGGTTGGCTGTTGTGTGCGGCGGAGATATGACCCGTGGCAAACATGACTATTTCTCTTAAACACACACACACACACACACACACAAACACATACACGCAGAAGCCTCGTTTCTGAGGGTCGATAAAAAGAAAGAAGCAGCTCAAAAAGCACAAACCCTACTGTAAATAAAGACTGATTCCCTTTGCAGTACACAAGTGAAGAGTGGAGGGCTCTGCAGCAAGAGCTTGCACGTGCACACACACACACACACACACACACACACACACACACACAGTACAATGTAATGAAGTGTGTGCCGATGATTGGACAGAACCCTCCCGGGAGGCACAGCGCAGCACTATCGCTGCTACCGAGGTGAGTAATAGCACCGCTACGTCTTCCTATCCAAAAAAACAGCGTTGGCCCTGCCTGTGCACCCGCTGACACAAAGCACCGAATGCGTCCGCAAATCTCTCCTCCTGCAGCCCGTAGCCAGCTGTGCCTGTGCAGAGACCCCTCGTTGGGACACCAACGCCTCCTTCCTAACCGGGCCGGTTGAACGGGGCAAAAAAGCATGCAGGTGCCGCCTTTGCTTTTGTGGATATTCAGTTGGGGCTTTAACGCAGCAGCAGCTCTGGCCCGTGCTCTCAGGTCAGCGCTCTTTTCATGGCCATCACATGAGTGGAAGCAGTGTGTGCGTGCACATGCGCGTGTCTGTATGTGCACGAGTCCCACCGGGTTGCTGATTGCCAGAGCGCTGCACAGCTGTGGAGCGGCTGCCGCAGTAAACGTCTCTGGTCCCAAGAAGGCGGCGTTACAGAATACCCAGCCAGCCCTTTGTTTCCCTCACAAGTTGAAAAGATTGTTAACAGTGCTGCAATTGTTGGCGCAGTATGCACAAGTAGGTGCTAGCCAACCCGGACTTTCAGATGGTCCTCGCCGTCGCGCTGCCATATTAAAAAGGCAGCGGCGACACCTGTTCTACGAGTGTGTGTGCGTGTGGGTCATTGGCGGTCACGTCTGGCTGACAGCACTCTGCGCTGACTATGTAGGTCATCAGGCCGGGTTACGACACAGCTCGATAGGTTCACTTCATTGACAGACAGTCACCAGAGTAAATGCACGGCGGTTGCCGTTTTTAAGCCTCGGAGGTCCTTTAATCATGTCATACATTAAAAAAAAGGTCTACTTTGAGATACTTCAGCCACAAAGATTTTCTGTCCTTGAATTTCTTTGACAAAGCAGCACTAATATGTACACCTTTAAAAAAAGAACATTTTGAAAATACATGTGAAATTGTGATTTAGAGCTGCTATTCCGATAGAGGCCGACTCTTAAATAATGACCAGCACAAACCAATGAATCCTGGTTGCCAACAACAACGGCACGCATGATGAATTCATCATTATGGTCCACAGCACGGCATCCATTGGGACTACGCCAGTCAGGTGCCCTATCTTTGCTGCTCCAACAGAACCAATTGTTACATGGAGCATATACAGCGGGTGCCATTCACATGAAACTTTCACCAGATGTTGGTAACAACCAAAGTAATTATATATATTTAAAAGAAATAAGTTCAAGAATTAAGTTATGTGCAATCAAATGGAATTTCATGTCAACAGACAACACTTAAGTACCCAAGGGAAGGTCCCTTGGGTACTTAAGTGTTGTCTGCTGTTTTTAACCAACTCTTACATTTTGGGGATATGTATCTGCCCCGTGGCCACCACGTTGGTTCCTTTTCCTTCTACTAAACACGGCTGGTCCCTGAAGTCTAAGAAATAAAAACCCATCTGTGACTTTGACATCTGTTTGCGAGTCATCCGGGGCTATCCTTAATATATTAATTAGCAATCAACGGCTTTCAAAAACATAAATAAGTTAAGCCTGTCTGTCTCTGCTACGGTAATATTGTTTTTCTTTCTGGAATATAGTTGTTTTTTTTAAAGCAGCAGCTTGAATTGTAGAAAAACTGAACGTTGGATAACTTGTTGGATTGATCGCTGAAAATTATTCCGCCTTAGTCTCCTCTGTTCATGGCGTCCGTAAACAGACTCCTGACTCTGTGCTTCCAGCCTGTGGGAATCGAGTTATTTAATATTCTCTTAATACTCTCCAGGAGACTCGGATTTTCACTTCAGTAAAACAAAAAGACCTGTGCAAAACGCACACGCAAGCTTAAGCACACACTGCACTTCAAGGTGTTGATGGAAATGTAACTCTCTTAAAGGAAGCTGCTAATGGGAGTTCAGGGCACATTTGAAAAGTGGAAGGATCGAGGTGCTGAAAAACTCACACCTCCTAATTTGAGCCCATTTTTTGGCAGCAAGAGGGTGTGCGCAGCCTGGGGAATGACGAGGAGCGCGTGACTGCGAGTGTGTCGGTGTGAGTGGGTTTGCCCGGCAGAGGGATGTCTCATAGGCACACACGCACCAAAAAAAACGGACGGAAGGAAAAATCCAAAGTGACATTAGAGAGAGCCTCTGAACAGAGAAGCAGGGCGAGTCATGCTATTGGCCAATAATACCAACGTTTTCCTTCCGACCGTGAGCTGCGCTGAAGAAGCACCACTGCCGGGAACGAGGAGAGGGCTGCGGGTGGGAAAGAGCTGCCCAAGGGACTGCCAGTGATGACCTGACGGCCGGCGCACAAGTCAAAGCGCTGAGAGCCACAGCAGTACGGACAACGCGGCACAGAAACAAATTCTGGAGTCGGACACACTGGAAATGAAACGTCGTGAGAACTCTTCTTTGGGGTCTCTCTTTCATGCTCAGAGGTTCTCAAGTGGTCTGGCTGCAGGATCAACTATCACTACTTAATGACCAGCAAAGCCAATTTTTACACGGGATGGGACCGGGGGATGCAAAACAAAAGGTTGCCTGGTCTGATGAGTCTCGATTTCTGCTGCGACATTCGGATGGTAGGGTCAGAATTTGGCGTAAACAACATGAAAGCATGGATCCATCCTGCCTTGTATCAACGGTTCAGGCTGGTGGTGTGATGGTGCGGGGGATATTTTCTTGGCACACTTTGGGCCCCTTAGTACCAATTGAGCATCGTGTCAACTGCACAGCCTACCTGAGTTTTGTTGCTGACCATGTCCATCCCTTTATGACCACAGTGTACCCATCTTCTGATGGCTACTTCCAGCAGGATAACGCGCAGTGTCATAAAGTGCCAATCTCAGACTGGTTTCTTG
The DNA here is from genome assembly GCA_021346845.1 of Apeltes quadracus. Taxonomy (NCBI): domain Eukaryota; kingdom Metazoa; phylum Chordata; class Actinopteri; order Perciformes; family Gasterosteidae; genus Apeltes; species Apeltes quadracus. Next base: position 4,594,486 of record CM037932.1, on the reverse strand, counting down.
AACATGACAATGAGTTCACTGTACTCAAATGGCCTCCACAGTCACCAGATCTCAATCTAATAGAGCACCTTTGGGATGTGGTGGAACGGGTGATTCGCATCATGGATGTGCTGGTGACAAATCTGCAGCAACTTCGTGATGCTGTCATGTCAATATGGACCAAACTCTCTGAGGAATGTTTCCAGTACCTTGTTGAAACTATGCCACGAAGTATTAAGGCAAAAGGGGGTTATATAAATAAATAAAATTAGGGGTGGAACGATTCGTTTTAACAACAATTTGATTTGTATCACGATTCGTGGTTGTCGATACGATTCAAGGACGATATTGGTTCATTTAGAACGATACGATCCGAAACGATTCAGTAACTTTTTAGCCAAAAATTCAACCAGTGTGACTGAAATAAAAACCTAGATACTGGACAGTGCAGGTGAAGTTTCCTAGATTCCTGTTGTTTCTTGTAATGGAATCAGGTATCAATTAATTATGAATATAAATAAACAACAATGAATGGCAAATGCATTCACATTTTATTTGAATAAAGTGCAAACACTGGTGTAGCAGCGGGAACGTCGCAAGAGGTGCTTGAACGGTCAGTGTTGTGTGAAATTGAGGGTTTCCCGCAGCACATGCCTTGGAAATAGATGCCTGCCGCCTTAACTACGTCGTCGAGTTTATTTTTAGGAAGCGCGCCCTCAGAATCGGCAGTTGTGTTGTCATACTGAAAGCGCAATATTTTTCAGAGGCCGTACAGTTTTCTTCCCGGTACGGCGTACCGGCCCCAAATATCTTAGCGGTACGCCGTACCGGCCAGTACCGGCTTACTTTCACTTCTGGATACAGCTTATGTTGTCAGTTAATTGAAGCCTGATAATGTATTAGTCTATAGTTCTTGCTAATTTAAATCAAGTTAACTGGTGATTTTCGTTGTTTGTATTCTTCACCTGCTAGCTAAATTCCACATGGCTTTTGATTTGATAAAAGAGCGATTGCTGAAAGCCCGTCCTCACGTTTGTTTTTTAGGTGCATAATTTACATGAAGTAATTACACTGCATTAAGATAATGTAATTAATAGTGGGGTTATTATTATTATTTGCTATATACCATAATGAGCAAACTAGCATCCCAGCACGATGAGTGGTGTCATATCTACCCCTCCCTCAGTAAGCTGGCAGCCATTGCCCTCACAGTGCCAATCTCTAGTGTCAACTGTGAGAGATTTCTCAACGATGGATAGTTAATGTGAAATGAAATGAATGAAATGATTGTTTGGCTATCAATATCACTGCATTTTTTAAATTCCTTTATAGGTGAAAACAGACTTAAGAAACAGGCTGCATGTATGTTACTCAGCATCAATGGGCCACCTCTTTCTGAATTCCCCTATGTCCGAGCCTTGGACTCATTTTTAAATGAAATGTGTGTACAGCAAGGCACACAGATTAATTTGTTTCATTATGAATGATTTGTAGATGTTAAGTGCCTCAAATATATTATTTTCGTTGCAGCAAAGTGTCAGTCCAGTTTCATTCCCGGGGAGGGTGAGGGATGTGGCGGTGGCGGCCGCGGGCGGGGGTTGTTCCGACAGACCTGCCCCCACTGCTAAAAAAATCCTAAAGGAAACACTGCAGTGGCACAATGTGTTTTGTTTGTAAAATTTGTAAAAAAGGAACATGAACATAAACCTAAAAACCGGTGTGTTTGTGTGTGTGCGGTTGTGCGTTTTGGGAATGCACGTGGCGCTGCAGCAGCTTCTGTACGAGCGATGACATAAACTGCCCAGGGCCGGAACAAATCCTGACCTGTTTTATAGAAACAAAAAGGGATCAAATTAAAATGTTCCCACTGAGTGAGCAGACAACACAAATATGCCCCCATGGGCTGGCAGCACCTGCTACGCTCCCATCGCCCCCCCACCCCCCCGAATTTTGTTTGGATCCACGGTGGCACCAAAAGCTGTTTTTCTTCATTAAAACACGTCAAATAAGCCGTGAAGACAGTATTTTTCGTCAACCAATACAGAGTAATGCCCAAGTATACTACAGCCCCAAATCGCGAATCAATGGCGAAGATGGGGCATTTAGCCGACCAGTAATATTGTTCAAAACGGCACCAAACCTCGTCAGTAGCTTGCCTACACATAGTCCCTACACATAAAACGACGCACCAACGACCTAGTTAGCGAACCCAGAATTTATCGCAGAAGACTTCTAAGAACACATACCATACGACTCGCTACCAGCGCCTCTCGAAGGAGTAGTCCGTACAAGTCGATTATCGAATGCTATGCCTAGACCTCGTACAAGCTTAGCATTCTTTATATCTCTTATATATTTTTACAACTATGGGAGCTGTGTCGGATATCATGTTATAATGGTAGGGGAAACACTGCATTAAATAATCATATGAAAATGATCAGGGGGCAATGATTCAACCATACCAACGTAAGAATTTAAAAGACAGTCTCCACCAATACTCCATGAGAACTGCCTTATTCATGGCCTTAGCCTGATCCACCACAAATACCACTGCATGAAAAGTGGGATTTCCGACAATATCCGGCACCGTAAATTGTCGTGGAATTTCAGGTTTGCGGCAATTTTCGGCAATTTGCGGGCAAAGCCGAAAACGGCCGGAAATTGTCGGAAATTGACGTGGGCCTCCCTTGGCAGTTGGCCCCCCATGACTCCCCTCCTCCTAATTCTAGGGGAGGCTTTGACATGTAAATGAAAATGCTGTGAGCTATACAAATGCTAATCAGGGCTGCAGAGGGAGTTTTAGCCCAGGTTACATTTTTTTAAAAGGTAAGAAAATCTCTGGTACAAATAGATCAGGCCTAATTATAGACCCTTACATTTTAGCTTGTATTGATTTATTTAATTTAAGTATGCTAGATTACTGTGTATGCCATTAGCTATGGCAAATGCTATGTAAAAAAGATACACTAAATTATTTAAAAAATTAGTTTCAATCTGAATCAGCAAGGTAAAATGACCATTCCATGCAAACAACATTAGAATCAGAATGAAGGCTCTGCAGAGATCACATTCTCCTAGAGCTCAACTAATGTGCATACGAGTGATTTTACTTGTTTGAAAGTTGTGGTTTCATCCAATAAGGAGTAAGGATTTTCAGCCCGCTCCGCCACCCGCAGTTTCGCTGCATTCATACGCTAATTAGGACCATTCGCACCTCCGCCAGCTGATCGCTACCTACGTCAGAGTCTGTTTCCGGCAATTTCCTGGACAGGCAAACGCGGCGTGCGCGGCCTGTAAATTGTCGGAAATTAGGGAGATTTTCGGGCGTTTACGGGGACGAAAATCCCACTTTTCATGCAGTGTACATGTACAAAGATCATTAAGATTGGAGATATTATATTTTTATTTTATATTTTTATTTTTATAATATTATATTATATTTTTGACCTTGGAGATATTTTTTTTAAATGATAGATGCCTTATATATATAGCATCTATCTAAAAAAAAAATCTCCAAGGTCGAAATTTCCTCTGTCCGTTTATATAACCAGCTGCAAAGTGTTGCATCGATCAGATGGGATGTCCAATCAGCTGTGCCCTCACCGAGGCCTCGCCCTGCCCTTTGTACGGCTAATGCGCGAGGACGTGTGTACAGCATCGACTGTGGTCTCTCGTTTACGCTCCGATGCTAACCTGCTATGGCATATGGATTAGCCCGTATGAGAACACACAGCTTTAGAAATAGTGAAAAGAGGTCACAAAAGTCCTCAAACAATGGCCATAACCTGCTAGCAATTTGGTGCCAGTGGTGATGGAGCAGTATTGCCCCCCCCCTCCCCACACTCCAGGGAAGTCAATAACGCGTCATCACCCAAGCCAGGGTTATGCTGCTTTATTTGCAAAAGAAATACAAATGTAAAAGCCAGCTTGTAGCAGCCTTTTGTCCAATACTGATTAATGTTTATCGCACATATTGACAATCCGTTATTTATCACCTCTACCTGGGCCGCCGATTCTGTATTTTATAGTAAAATAATTAGCGTGAAATGGTCCGATTTTCCTGATATCCAGAAATGCTGACAGTAGACTTTTTTTTGTAGTTGTTCTGAATAGCAAAGTGCACTTACCATGGCATGCTTTGCCAGGCAAGCAGAACTCAGGACGAAAGGAGCTGCTTTAGTACACTTGGCACAACAGGCAGGAAATGAGGCCTGCCGCTAAATACACAAGTTATATATACACATTGCCCTTACCATTGCTCTTTTTGTAATACATTATAGTAGATATTCGTACTAGTTGCCTCCATAGTTTAGCCGTGTGAAATGTGTACATAATACATTATAAGCAATTATCATTGCCATCTATTCGGTTGAACATGATCTCCAAAAAACTATTTTGTTCAACCCGTTATTGTATTTGTACAGTACACGGGAGAAGTGTATACCGTTGACCCTTTACGTTCCAGTGGTTAAGAGGAACAGCTTTTATTCTAATGAAAAAAAAACACTCCAAGACTAATATGAAATGACACGGTGCATCTTTAAAATCCTCTACACAGCTGTGGGTACAACATACATAGACTGATACCCGATACCAACTGTTCATGCTTTTCCGAGGCTTTCATGCTCCTCTGCAGCTTGAAGTGAGTAAGAGCAGCACTTGAGCAAACCTTATCTGTGACGGCATGTTTTTGAATATGTGCTCCTATCAAGCGTTAGAGGAGCAGAGTCATAATGCTCGGACTGCTGTGTCTGCAGTAGCAGCTATTTACAACAAGGCATTTCATTTTTAATTCAATTACGGTATTTATCTTCGTTTGCAACGTTTAAGAGCACAGGCAACATTAAAAATGAGGTAAATAACTCGAGGCTTTGCTGCATAAACACTTCAGTGGTACTACGGGCTATACGATGTTAGTATACAGTCCAAAGAGCTTTTTCAGTCTTTTTTTAGTGTGAACAACGTGCAATACATTGGGGCAAAAATAGAAACAAAAAGAAAAATAGCCAACACCCGGCAGACACACAGCTGAGCCGCGGTGACCTGACCTGTTAACACAGGCAGCAGATAAAAAATAAGTTCTCCTACATCAAGCTCACAGACACAGGTCTTTTCAAGCAAAGCAGAAACAAGCCCTTTGCAAAGCCTCCCGATGGGATACACACACGTTGTTGACACTCAACAATTCACATAGAATTTTTAAGTCAATTACGATTAAGTTTGATCAAAGAAATTATTTGGATTCATTTTCTGCTCTAAATCACTTGCAGAACCATCAGGGCACATGACTGCGCAACTCATTCCTGGTTATTATCGTAAAAGCCATCTAAGCAAAAAACATCTTAGGTATTAATGAATAATAATTAAAATATGCATGTAATCCAATTAACCGGCATGGTATCTACTTTCTGCAGCAATAAGAGAACCTTTAGCCAACTGAATTCACTAGACTTGTATTTAAAGAATTGGCTCAAACTGCGGGATTCTGCTCCGTTCCACTCATGCCATTGAATGTGCCAGGTAGAAACTACGCATCAGGGCTGTGCAATGTCACACATGTTGGGTTTCCCTGCATGTCAGTCATTCAATTCTTATATATCTTATTAATATCGTCTTTTATTCTCTTCTTTCAAAGCTTTTAATTTGAAGCAGCAGAATCCGGAAAAGTCGAGTTACTGCTGATTTTGTAACACAACAGCACGATTCAGGCAACAGGTCCACTTTGTGTCCTCTCTTCCCTTTAAAGGGTCTCAGGTGTGTGCGCGTATGTATACATGTGTGCATGAGTATGCACATGTCTTGGGGGGGGGTCACTCTAGACCCGCATTTGATAAATTGCCCACATGCTGTCCACACTTGATCTGTGCTCTGAACTCAAGGCTGCTGTCGTGTGTTCTGGCTTTAGGATCCGAGCCCGCAGCGTACGCTCTTGGTGGTTAATGCGTCGTGGCGCAATGATGGGATAAATCGAAGGGAGGGGGGGGAACTAAGAAAAACAGATGTACCCACGGCCTGTAACCCTCTGCGTCTCCTCGGCATCAGAGCTCACGTGAGATTCACGCTTCAATTATATCGCGGGCTGCTACTAATGTGCCTTTTATTCATAGCGAGAGTGCTTTGTGGAGCTCTTAACAGATGTAAAAACTTTTACAACGTTTTATAATTGAGGAAACTTGGGACAAAGATGAGACGGGAAGGTGGGAACTACGATCTAGTGATAACTAAGTGCAAGAGAAGAAAACAGGATGTGCGTTTCAGGAAAAGCACACGGCACAGGATGCGTAGTTGAACGAGACAAAGGGCACGCGGGTGGCCGCTGATAAGGAGCCAGCGGAAGTCAAGAGAGTTTTGTTCATTTGTAAAATGTTTTTTCTTTTTTCCCCCCCCAAAAGTGCTGCTAGACAAAGGACAGGACTTTTGTTGGTAATTATGCCATTGTTATCTCTATTGAAACTTCACCTAACTGAAGATTAGGACACTTAGGACGACACCGACTGAGTTTTTTTTTTGCAGCACTGTGGGGTGGGGGGGTAGGGGGGGGGGGGCGGGACAAATATGCTCAGGAAGGCACCATCAGCTGGAGGCAGCTGCAGAGATTTAATTTCACGCTAGACATGTGATCAATAATTGGCTCGCAAACCATCATTCATCTCGCCCAAAATTGGGATTAATTTGGTCGGGTAAAGACAGTGGGACAATCGTCACAAAACACCCAACGAGCTGCTGCGAAGGGAAAGCAACGTCACCCAAAGTGACGAACAAAACAACAGCCAGACACAGTGTATCAGCAGCCTCTTAACAGAACACACGCAGACACACACACACACTTTGGATGGCTGCTCAATGCTCACCCCCCCACCCCCCTTCACACTTGTCATCTTTTGCAGCAGTTTCTGTGACATGCACAGTGGGGCCTGGTGTAACCGACCCCTTACGACTTAGCAAATACGGATCAGAACTAGGAGTGCCACCCTACGTCAGTGTTTAGTTTTAGCTAACTACACACGACTGGATTTTGCCAAACCTCAATGACGCGATGTGAGACTATTGCACTGGCAATATCGAGGATCTTGACTAACATTTAAATCAGAACGGAGGTTTCACCAACTTTGGTTCTCGTTGGAACTGGATCTGATAGTTTTGCACGGAGGTTCCATACACACAATGTATGGAATGTTGTGCTAAAAGTATCCGTGTGCATGCGATTAACTCCTGATAATGATCCAAACGGTTGAATACCTCTGAAAAAGGCCCTGAGACGTAGGGACCAGGAGGGCAGGGTTAGCGCTGGAAATACAGCCACAGATCCATATACTTATAATTTGCATCAAAGACACATTTCCATATCATGAAAAAAAAACAAGAAACGTGCTGTAATTTGGCATTACGGTCTGAAAATCTGAGTTAACACCTTTTTACAGATTTTACAGTTCAGTCCTATACGGACTCCTACTTTGAGGCACTGACTCCAGCGGGTTTGGTGGGTGGGGAGGGGGGGGTCCCGCCCACAACGTTTGAGGTCGGGAAGTTTGGTCTGGCATTGCTCAATAGTGGCGCGAGTATGCTCGCTCAAAATCTAGCGGGCCAATCAAATTGTCAAGGCGGGCTTTATACGATGATGAACAGATGATCTACAGTAACGTAATCAATCACGTCATCAAAGAGCGCTTGGGTTGTAATACTAAACTGAGAACTTGTTCGTATATGCATTCGCCTTTACGTTTTTTCTCAAAAATGAGGTTTGTGTGTTGAATGACTCCGTGTATCCTTACATTCTTTTTACAACACTGGCAAAAATCGCTCACGCTTATTCTTCTTCTACTTCTTCCAGCGTGCAGTGGAGTTCTGTTGACAACTAGGCGTCGCTTAACATACGTCACACACTCCGTTGCTCTTATTGGTTGTAGGTCCATCCAATTGAGTGCAGAGGCATTATTTTTCCTGGTTCGTTTCAAACACGCCACATAACCACAGCTCAATGGAGCAGTATCGCACTCAAATTCTAACTAGAATTGAGTATGACTACGTCAGGCTAGTCCAGGAACAGCAAAAACATGAAAACTACCTCATCTTGTGAGGAAATAACCTGGAAGACGTTCATACAAATAACAAATATGAAGAATATACAAAATATGTACTGACAATTGCGCATCATTTTTTTTAGACGTTGCTTAGATATCTCGTATCGACACCATTCCAAGCCCTACAGGGCCACACCATTCCTACGTGACGCCGGTAAGTGCCTGAGGGTTCAGGGTTTAAGGCCTTAAGGGGGACTTTGGGACTGGGCTGGTCTCTTGCATGAAGTTTGAAGAACAATAACTCAGACTTTGGTAAAATATGAAAACCTCAAAGCCTGTTGAGGCAAATACACATATGTGGATCCTCATGAACAAGGGGTAGTGGTTACATTTTATTGCCATTGCTGCATCCATTGTGGTTAACCATAATAAGTTTAAATTGTTGCCGTCTAAGGTTGTACAATTTCAGGAATATTCAATGTTGGAAACTTTCCATGGGAAATAACTTGATATTATGGGGTAATTCATTTTTTACTTAATCCATTTACGAGAAGAACTTAAAACAGTACACGATTCTATGATCACCCACCGCTCCCCCCAAAAACATCCACTTCTAAATGTAAAATTAATTAAGCTTCTCAGGCTTCTGGTTTTAGTGTTTTTCCCTGAATCCTTTCAAGTCTACGTCAATGTTGGCTTGAGAAAAAAAACCCTGATAGTTAGCAAAAATCCTTTAAAAACAATCAGCGCATGTGTTGCATTTCATACATCTTTAAAATCTAGTTTGGAATTACATTTTTATTGCTCACCCTTTCCTTAGCAGTAATTATAGTTAATGGGAAAAGAGGTAATGACAAAGAAGTTCAAAAATACGTTTTTGGAAAATGTCCACCCACTATTGCTGCCTCAATAACAACCAGGCATTTGCACATACAAACTGCTTTCTATTAACTTTTTTTGAGCCCTGATATTCCCAGATCAGCCGCCAAGTAGTCAAATATTTTAACGGAGAGAGACGTCTGCGGCGTGATCGACAAGAGACCTTTTTAAAGAACTCTCTCGACCTCTCACCTACAGAACACTATCGGTACCAGGCCGCAAACAACTGTACGGTTTGACATTTTAATACTTGTGTGCTTCACATGCTTTTTTTCGAGACTGTAGTGGCCATTAAAATAATTTAGGTCTTTGGCATATCTGTGTGATTTCTCAGTATTGGGGTGTGCCACCTTGTTAAATACTTGCTTTAAATGATGCAATAACTCAAGAAAACATACCAAAGCCAGGAGAAGCCGCAAAGGGATTTTCAACCGCAGAGACCGAACAGCTAGCTCCTTAGCTGGTTAACTCCACCATGTTTTAATGCTATGTACATAAAATTCTGAGAAACATAGTTGCCACTCATATGCAATAGCAAGGGGCTTTCTCAATGGTCCATTTTCTTTTCTCATGTATTTTATATTTGACTTGTTTTAGCTACACTGTTTCCGGTGAAGTGGGCGGGCTGGCGGACAGGTAACCGACCCACGTGACGCAGAGCATCCACAGGTCAAGGTGCAACTTGAGCAGACGTCACTCTGGATTCATCGCTCACCATTACAGTCCATGGCACAGACACAGCAAAAACAGGCTTCCTCTCCGGTGATCCACGTGCTTCGCTTTTAAGTAAAAAAAAAGACCCAGTTGTTACACTTTTCAGAAGCGAAACGAGGCACTTGAGAAATACCGCACAGGTTTGCACCGCACCATTTGTGTACGTACGTCAGCCCGCGGCGTCCGCTCCGTTTAAACCTCGATTCGCACCGTTCAACGGGGCTGTGCAAAACATGTGTGCAGATCCGCACACCGAGGCGCGTACCTGCACGACACTTCCGATGTGTTGCTGCGGCTAGCTTAGCATTCGTGACCCGTTTACCCGGGCATCGCAGCTACATGACGCGGTCTCCCGGCGAGACCTTCGCCGGCTCCACTGACAGGGCAAACGCGGAGGGGAGATGACAGCCATAAATCCCACTGCGCATGGACACACACACGGCTATTTCGCAACGCGAAAAGGAAGAAGTATGTGATGGCGAGTCCCCATCCTCATTTTTCCCGGTGAAGATCCACGTCCGCGCAGTTCAAAAGGATTGCCAGCCTGATCTTACATAAACACAACCGGAACCCAAATCACATTAGCAACCCCGCTCGTCTCATCCTCCGCAAACCCCGAAATAACACACCGACAGCCTACTCACGGTTTGCGCCGCAACGTTAAGTTAGTGTCTTCTCGGATCCCTCGGGATCTTCTCCACCACTTCGCTCCAAAACAAAGGTGACTGTTTCGCTGCGCGTCGTCGCTGGCGTTGTTGGAGGAAAGAGAAACCGGGCTGTCGTACGGTCGCATGCACACTGCAGTGTTCACAGCCTGCCGTCGGCGGTCTCCTTCGTCTCGGTGTTTCTGTCGCGGTGGGTGACGGTGCACGAGCGCCGCCGAGCGGTGCGGAGGCGCCAGGGGATTTTTTTTTTCTCTCTCTCGCGCGGAACGAGGAGCGTAAAGGTGCCGCAGGTTAAATGCGCTTCCGCTCGTGGTGTTTGGAATAAAACCAACCTAGTGAAACGTTAAATAAATGAACTATTTACATAACGTACACAGTGAAAATGCGGGATCCCAGTTAAATTACGGTATTATGTCAGTAAATATTGATTTCAGTGGGATATTGAAACGGCTTTGAGTTTTTCCCACCAGAAACTAGTTTCTCTGAATCTTTTGACCCAAACTTCTCGCATCACCAACCCTTTGGACATAAAATCTAAATTAAATTATAAACTGGCAAGTTCCAAGTGTACGTGTATTTGTCCCCGAACCTGCGGGTAGCGCAATCATGGCTACATTGAGCTACTGATTTGATCTTATACCAATACCTATTCCGGCAGTCAAGGCCCGCAGGCCTCTACGAGTGGAATAGCTTTTTAAGTCCTACTAGTGTCCTTTTTCCAACAGTAATTTTAATACTAACACAGTGTTTGTGTGCAGGTAAAACTATAATATTATTATGCTACTGTTGATTAAATACTCACACTGAAAAGTACACACTCAAAGTAAAGCTGCACAGGACGCAGTCTCTCACTTTGTTCTTGCCTGAATGCTCGGTGGTGAAATTGAAGGTTTCCGGTGTTCACTTGTCTGTCTGCCTGATTGCCATTAGTAGTAAAAAATGAATGTTAATATTAATCTAAAACCTGTCATAATTTTTTTAGCATACTTGTCTGTGATTTGCACATGTGCAAAAGTTAAAATACACAAATGTGACTAGCTTTGTGGAACGAGGGCTTAGCAAAATAAGAATTTCATTGTACAGAGTATGCATGTAAAACTGTACACATGACAATAAATAGCTTGAATCTTGAAGTAGAAATCATTTGTTAATGGTCAGGATACAGGTTGAATTCATATCTGTAACCTACAGTATATATTAAGTGTACATTTTAAATTTGAAAATGGCATGGACAGTTTGTGTCCACTAGGTGGCCTCAAAACTGCAGTATTAACTACCTTAAATGTACCCATAACAGACCCCTCGTTGTTGGATTATGCAGCCAGTATCCTAGGCACCATAATATAAATGTTTTTGCTGCATTCAAACATATTTCATATATTCACTTTAGTGTTGGATTTTCTCATAAAATCACAAAATTCAATGATAAGGAAATAAGAGATTGTATTTTATGTAAATATAATATTTCTAATTTCCTCTATCCAATCAAATGTTTGCCGTGATAGGGACTGGTTTCATCATACTTGAATAGTGCGCCGTTAATCAGAAGTGTTATGATCACTCATACATTTATAAGCATAAGAAAGGAAGGATGGAGGAGTGAGCACAGTTCTGTTCAGCTGGTTATGGGGTAATTTGGAGTTTCTAAATTTTTCTATGATTTGAAAATGAAATTTCTTATCCAAGATGATGGTCACAATAACGGCAACATTTACCAGCGCAATGAAACAGTAACACAGTACAGTGACAGAGAAGAGAACAACTCTGAGGTTAATTGTTTCATTTAAACCTGAAAAAATAAATGTTATATTAGAGTTGTTGTGGTTTGTAATTATTGTCATGATTTTCTGTGTTGTGAACGTCCACCTTCAACACAAAACCTGTTTCTTCATCCTACTGTTATAAATATCATCTGTCTATACTATAGACTCCATAACAACACACAAGCTGGGAATTGAAACTGACCAATTAACATATAAAAGAGCTAACGTTTTTTTTATAGGCGGATGGATAGATAGTTACTTTATTTATCTAAAATATACAAATATAAAAAATATAAAGAGAAAATATAGTAGAAAATTCAATTAACTAACTAAACAGCAGTGCAATGATTTAACAAACCATTAGTGTGATTGATGTGGCCCGATGAGTCTGTTGGAAAAAAGGCTTCTCTGTCCGTGCAGTACTTGGTGCAGAAGGTGCTCCTGCTATCCAACAAAGATAATCATTCATTTATTGAACTTCGGCCCTTTTAAGCATTTTGTAGAGTTGGATGGTGTCTTCGGCTCCAATGCTCGCCGCCCCACCGCAGACTGGAAGAGCATTTCCAACATCTTGCTGCACACATTGAAGAATCAAAGAGTTGTTGTGCAATACATCGTATGACTTGAACAATAAGTAAGATTTTCTGTTCAAATATTCATCGTTATTATAGTTAATGTAGATAAGTAGGTTTGACCCTTCACTATAAAAAAAAGATTTCTAGTGGTGGTCAAGAGATGAAATCGACACACATGTAAGTGAAGTACCGACGAACAACACAACGTATACATGGGTTTTGACCGACATCTTACAAAGTGAGAATTTCTGCTTGCTCATAATATTCAATAATATACATGATTCTTCAAAAACAAAAAACAAACAGCAGTGAAAGTTAATAGAGAAGAAAGATAGTGTTCACTCATGTCTTAGGGTCTTCTCAGCGGGAATGTGGAATTTACTTTTAAAATTGATATACAACTGTATTCAACTGTATATTGTGTATATTGTGTATTTTTTATATAACTCTGCCTTTTGTATTCCTGTCTTAATATTTTAATCTTTTTTTCAATTTAGCAAGTTCACCTGTATCATGTTTGACAGGTTGCGTATAATATACAATTTAGTAATATTTTCTTTTATTTTTCCTTGTGTGCATGTGCCGTCTCCAGAACCAAGCCGCAGCAAAAAACTCCCAAAAATAATGTTAAGTTTAAGATATAAAATGACTATTAAATACATTTAATTTGTTATTAAAATGAAGAGGAGAGTTCAATAGACGAACAAAATGCCATGTACAAAGATCACATTTCAAAAGTACAATAATTAATATATATCAAAATACTATATTTGATTTCCCACCCTTCAGTTATCTTATGACTTACGCTGATGCATTTCATATTTTAAATTAAAAGCACCCAAGATTCTAATCCTAATTTTGGTCAATTTAAAGCCATAAACGAGAGGATTCATGATTGGAGGTATAATTAGAAGCTCTATTGCAATAACATTTTGAATGGTTGGAGAGAGATTTTAACCAAATCGCACATTAAAGACAAACAATATAATGACAGTAAAAATGAGCAAGGAGGTTAAATGTGGCACACATGTCTGCATGAACTTTGCCCTGTTTTCTGAACAATTCACACATGTTTTGACGATGTACGCGTAGGTCCACACTATGAAAAACACCTGAAATGAGAAAATTATTATTCTTACGTTTGCCACTATGTTGTTAACAATAGTGTCAGCTGGGAAGCAAGAAAGTCTCACAATAATCCAGTTTATGCAATAAAGTCTGGCAATATATGAGCTGAATAACTTTAATCTAGATGTGAGGATCATATTCCCGACAGAAAGGCCAAAAGGTGTGAACCAGGAGAAAAATATTAACATTAAAAGTCTTTTCTTTGACATGACAGAGTGGTACACCAGGGGTCGACATATAGCCACATATCTGTCATATGACATAACTGCAAGAATAGACAAATCACTGCAGACAAATGAGTACATTACAAAAGCCTGAACAAAGCATCCAGAATAAGAGATGACATGAGCAGCAGACAGCAGATCCCGCAGAATCTTTGGGTAGAAGCCTGTTGTCCCGTAAAGTCCATTCATGCAGAATGTGCACAATAGAATATACATTGGTTCATGCAGGTTCTTATCCAAGACGATGGTCACAATAACAGCAACATTCACCAGCACAACCAAACAATATGATATTAAAGTTAAAGAGAAGAGAGCAACTTGTTGGTACTTCATAATATTAAAACCTGAAAGAACAAATGATGTTATTTGAGATGCGTTATTCATTGTGGTTGGTAGTCTTTGTGATTATTGCCTGTGTTGTGTACCTCCACCCTCAACACAGTGCCTGGTTCCTCATATCAACGTTGATTATATGTTCCCTATCAGGGAACTTCGAGCTGCGTGAAACGCTGTGAGAACGCCCTGCGTGACCGCGTCATGAAGCACGTGTGAAATCAGACCAATGGCGAGATGGCACGTCATAGGCGGGTGACATCGAGACAAGGAAATAAGAAGCACCAAGACACAAGCCAATTCATCTCTGTGCCTTCGTCAAGTGCGTTGTGTATCGGTGAGGCAAAACTGTGGGAAAGAATATGAAGTAAGAAGTGAATCCGGAAGACGGCGGTAATGCAACACAAAAGGATGCAAGCTGCCAGAAAACCTTTAAGAAGAAGAAGAAGAAGAAGAAGAAGAAGAAGAAGAAGAAGAAGAAGAAGGTGAAGTGAAAAGATAGCTAACAGGCAGATTACGATCTACGTGGGATTCGCAGTTGGATTTTTCAGGATCTGAGACGGCTTCGGCGTTTTCTCAGCCTTTCCTGTCGGATCTAGTGCCGAGGGGAGCACGCGTGGCGGGTTCTTCCACTCAGGAGGAGGCACCAATAACTACCCAGCTCTGATGAGATGGATGTTGTTGTTAGCATAAAGGCTGCGGAGGCCGAAAACACGTCACTTGTTGGCATAAACTTGCGCGTGTCCATATGGTCACTGGACTGGCTGTCATTGGAAAACTGGACTGGAGGGGGTGGGAATATTCAAATATCTAGGTTTGTGATGTAGAAAACCAGGCTGAAGACGGGATCAATTCAGAAACCCGTATCTAACTCAAAACAGTTTATATGCGTGTGAAGACACAATAACACCCCAAATCCCAGAAAAAGTGATTTTTCCATAATATGGGCCCTTTAAGTTTTCTTCACAGCTGAAACGTGGCCCTCATTTTTTTAAATGATGAATAGGAATAGGTACAGGTTACTCTTTTGCTTTTGCAACTTGAGCATTGAGTCTACAATTTTTTGGTGGCAAAAGAGTTTCCTCACAAATATAAAAAATAAACTAGAAAAAGTTTTTCTAGTCTAATCTAAGTACAAATACTTTGTTACCTTACTTAAGTACACATTTTGGGTATCTATACTTTACTGGAGTATTTACTTTTCAGATTAGTTTTTACTTCTTTTCCTTACATTTGAAAAATAGCCTCGTAAAACACACACAACCTCCTCCCTTATCCAGATAAATTGCGCCATCCGGATAGAGTGAGTTTGATTGTGGTTGGATGAGAAGTATGAACATTCCAACACCCTGTCGTTTTTTTCCACGATCACCTGCACAAATGAAATGTGTGAAAAGTGGTCTGTTCCTTTTTCAGAACGGCACAAGCCGATCTCAGTTGGCGACATGCACCCGCCTCTTCCTCCTCATGCAAATTCCATTTAACGTTAAATGGGTGTCTTCATGACTATGGGTTTGTCGTAAATGTTTTTTTCTAACTTTATTGAGAATCTGGCACAACACAGCGACTTGGAAGTAGCGCAGCGGCTTAAATCACACAAAGCATTCTGTATTTGCTCATAAAGCCTGAAGAAACGGGTTATTTGGCCAACAATTTGATAACTGACTGCTGCCAGTTCAGTGTTTCGCCTCATTATAAACGCCCCCTTTCTAATCAATGTGAACGTGTGTGTACGTCCTCCGACTTGTGTCATTTAGCCGTCACTGGTAAATAGTTTCTCGTTTTCTTTGTTTAAGTCATATAGCATGCGGGTCGATACATGTGACCCTCTGTTGTGTCTCTGAATGTCGCCATGTTTCCATCATCCGAATGGCAGGTCGCATGATCTGAAGACACATTCCCATCATATTGTAACTGACTGACATGTTCTGTGAGCGAGATTACACATTAAGTCACTTAATGGAAATTATTTTTTAATTTTTAATTTACTTTTATACTTTTGCTTAAGTTTATACTTCTAAGCACAGTACACAGTACAGTACAGCACTTTCTAATTTTTTTAAAGGTGCCATTTCAACATTCCACCAGTCCTCGTGATTGGGGATGGTATTTATTGTTGAAATGCATTAAGCATTCCAACTACCGTATTTTCCGGACTATAGGTCGCAGTTTTTATCATAGTTTGGCCGGGGGTGCGACGTATACTCTGGAGCGACTTATGTGTAAAATTATTTAAAAATTATCATGTAATTTCACATGTTATTGTCACCCTAAACCGCAAGAGGGCGCTCTAAGCCTGTGTTGATAAGTTCAGCATTAGCGGTAACTTATATCCGTATATATCGGTAACTTGTGTTATCGGTTTTGAGTTACCGGTATATCGGTAAATCAAAAGCACTCGCGTTTCTGCGTCTGGGGTCTCGCAGGCCTTCGTCCCCTTAAGTGCAGACGGCCTCAGGACCCTCGTGCCCCGTCGCGCCAACAAACCTCCCCCCTCTCGCAGGGGCGCCTGTCGATCCGTCATGTGCGGACCTGGCTGCCGGTGGACTACTCGTCTCACTCGCGTTGACCGGGCTACGTGTGCCTCTCGCATCGGGTGGCCTCGGTCTCGGGCTACTGGTCCTTTGGTTTGTGAGCCTCCATCCGTGGTGCCACACCACAACTCATCCGACTACGACCTCAGATCAGACGAGACAACCCGCTGAATTTAAGCATATTACTAAGCGGAGGAAAAGAAACTAACAAGGATTCCCTCAGTAGCGGCGAGCAAAGACGGAAGAGCCCAGCGCCGAATCCCCGCCCGGCGGTTGGGGATTATACCGCCGACCGCGACGTATACTCCAGTGCAACTTATTTATGTCTTTTTCTTCTTCATTATGCATTTTATGGCTGGTGCGACTCGTACTCCGGAGCGACATATAGTCCGGAAAGTATGGTATTGTTCTTTGAATCTTTAAGCCGACTTATTCATCTATTTCTTCAGTGGCACCTTTCAACTCCTTCACACTTTCAGCTATTAAAACCGTTCAAATATTAAAGTATTCAGCTCCTTTCTGGCTTTGCAGCTGTTACTTTTCAGCTTTCTAGCTCTTATAATTGAATTTATATAAATATATAAAGACCACTATTTCTTGCCATGCTTTTCCTATGGACTCAGCTTTTTGATATCCATTTTACTTTTTCATTAATTACTGATTGTTTCACTAGTTTTGCAGTCCTCTTCTGAGATTTACATAGATGTGTAAGATGTGTATGTGGAGCGTTAAGTGAGTGATTGAAATGTACTGTAGAGTGGAGCGCAGCGTGAGACTCGAGTAAAAACACTACTTTTATTGGCACTTTTATGACGGCCACAATATGAACTTTTAAAGTTCAATTTTGGATCAAAATGATGCCGTGCTTGTGCTGGTCGGACTCATGTGGGTATGGAATCCCAGAGTTATTTACTTGAGTAAGACAAAGTCTGTCTCAAGCTCCATAGACTCCAATACCTCACCTCTCATCCAATTCCATCATTACAAAATAAAAGCCTCAATGATTGTCTGTACCTTAACCGCGAAGCTCAGAATGAAGCTGTTTTGTTGAAATATTTATAGCTCTTTTAAATAACAGTACAACTACTACTAATATTACTAGTACTACTATTAGTACTTCTACAACTGATACTATAACTACTAGTACTTCAACTGCTATTAATCCCAAAAAGACTTACTACCAGAATTAGTGACACTGCAACTGATACTACTTTTTATAGTAATAAGAATAGTAATATTAGTTTTCATACTGCTTTTAATACCTCAAGTAGTACTAATATTAGTACTATTATTACTATCCATACTAGTATTTCTTGTGCTTTTAATATGACAACTACTGCTAATGTTATCACAAATACTACTATGACTAATAGTGTTAGTACTAGAGCTACTAGTACTACTACCAATACTATTACTTCTAGTTCTTCTACCGCTATTGATACTAAAACTATTACTTCTTATTCTGCTCGTAAAACTAGTACCAAAATTACTACAAAAAGTAAAAATGTTTATTCTTCTTAGCTTTTGTTGACTTTCAGTTTCTGCTATTTCTGTATTTTTAGCAGTCTTTTGAAATTCGTATTTAGCTTCTGCCATGTATAATTTCTGCCGTGTATGTATTTTCAGCAATTCTATGTATTTCATTTACACCGTTTTCATCCATATATTATCAGCAATTCTTTTGAATTCATTTCAGCTTTTCCGACGTCCGTATTTTGAACAATGTTTTAAAATGTATTTCTGTATATTTTTACAATTCCTTTCAGCTTTTCTAATTTCTGTGTTTTCGGAGATCCTTTCAAATAATTTTCAGCTTTTTACATTTCTGTGTTCTCAGCATATTTTTTAATGTTAATTTCAGCTTTTTGCCTCGAACACATTTTCAGCAGGAAATGCATTTTCTAGTTAAATCTAACCTTTGTTTTATGCTCATTGTTTGCATTATTCTTATAGTTTGTAGTCTTATAGTTATGCCATTATTGCATTGCCTAAGTGAGGGTCATTGTCAGAGCTAATTTAATCTGGGACCCGAAATATTGGTATGACCTCTCTGATGAGCGTCAGCACTATTTATAGCGCCGGTACGGTTGTTTACGGGTCAAAACATGTTAATGGTGGTCTATTGGCACAACCTGGGAAATTTGTTATGTTCTGCACATATTTTGTGCGGTGTGGCTCTGTTCAGGGAGTCCTCCGACCTTTCATGAGCGCCATGAAATAGCAGGGAGGACAGCAGCGGCATTAGGGAACACTCACACCGTTTTAGGACTGTGTGAGCTGAGCTATTCCCTCCAAACAAACCACACCTGCAAGCCTCATGGAAATGAAAACCATATGCGATCATTTTATTGTATGCCAAAATCGCAAATGCGAATTTGCCTTAGAGGGCTTACGGTCTGTACGCATGTGACATCCTGTGTCCCAAGACCCTCACGTCGGCGCAGGAAACCCCCCAAACATGCAAAAGAAACACAAGGATGAAATTAGCCAATAAAATGATTTGAGATCTTATGATTAGTTACCATTGATTGGAAATACGGTTGTGATCCGATGAGACCCTTGACTATCATGAGCACCGTGAATGCAGTCAGGGGACGGCAGCAGCGTCAGGAGCCGCCCCCTGACCATTCGTGAGCACCACGAATTAGCAAGACATCAGGGATCGCAGCAGCATGGGGGCCGCCCCCAGACCAATCATGAGCACCATGAACTAGGGTACGGCAGCAGCATCAGGGGCCGCCCCTGACCATTTGTGAGCGAAACGAATTGGCAAAACGTTGGAGACTGCAGCAACATTAGGGGCCGCCCCCGGACCATTCATGAAATAAGGGACGGCAGCAGCGTCAGCGCAGAGAATGGGCAGTATGATGATCCGGTGGCCGTCCATGGAACTGGCTGAGGAGGCGCGGGTGAGAAGCAACCAGGCTCGCGACATCAGCTTCCCCTTCTGCGTGACAAACAGCGGCTCCTGTGGGCCAGCGCCAGGACGGCACCTCAGGTAGGCTTGCATGGGAACCTGAGACAAAAGATAGTGTTAGACTCTGAAATATATTCAACATGTGCGTGAGGAAATTTCACCACCCCTTAGAAAACCAAAAAAAAAAAGCTGTGAGGATGACCAGAACAACTGGTCGTTGTAAGGGCCAAACACCCATCCCGTAATTGAGATATGATTTGTTTAACCAAAGGTGAAGTAAAGGGGAGACGTTTATCATTGCCTCGTGGCGAATGTGCCAAAATTCTGGAGGCAGAGGGGGATCCAGGCAGCGCAGATGGAATTGAATGCCGGCGACCATACTTGATGGAGAAGGGCTGAAATTTCGATCCTCAAAGCAATGGACAATAAAAGCGCTAATATATGATATGTTGACAGGCAGAGCAGCTACAGAGAAAGAGCACAAAAGTTGGTGAAATAGGACCAAGCTGAGTCTTACGATTTAAAAGAGCAAGCCAGGCCCCCCTGCATGTACTGCACGGCAGAGCGCACATAAGATCGGAGGGGGTTATTCAATCTAGAATGGTCTGTGTGGTATCCTGATATTTATGTTGTGATATTTACCTGCAGTACTCCACACCACTAGAGGGTTAGTTGACCTTCACAGTCATTAGGTGTATTAGTTTTTTAGATACTGTATAGAAGAGGTATAACCCGCTGTAACGATGCCCTGTCTCGTTGTACTGAAATAAATAACTATGATTATCGTGAGTGATTCAGTCTTTCAAACACTGAAGTTACCACAGTCTGGCTGAAAGGGGGGCATCCCAGGCTCGATTGGGCTGCAGCTGGACACAGGAGATGGAATTTCTGCCAAAATCTGCCCCCTCAGCTGATATGGCGGCGGCCAGCGAAAAAAGGAGAGCCCGAGACAGAGGTACAGCGGTAGACAGGGTCCTTCTAGGAACGAACTCCGGGGCGCCGTCATCGCGCTGAGGCTGGCGCAGGTGATGCAGGTCGGAGACGGTGGAGGCAGCTGAACCAGAGGTGGACGCCGAAGGAGCGGGGACTGGGGTTGAGGAAGGTCTGAAATTGGAGGAGTCTTCCAGCGCAGATAATCCAGTAGCCATATCGTGGAGGGAAGATTGGACGTCTGCCAGCGCCCTGAGCACCGGGTCACCCGTTGGAGAAGCGCCGAGGCCCGGACGAACGAAGCCCCCGGCCCATTTTTGCGCAGCAGCCCTGCCGGCCGGGTCGGGATATTTGCGCTTCTGGGCGTGCTTTTTTCCGGAGGACTAGGGAGGAGGCGCCGGCAGGAAATCGCCCGCCGGAATGATCAGAGAATTGCAGAGGAGGACAAATGGATCCTCGTGAGAAGCGCCACTCTGAGGCTGAATATCGTTTGTGAACAAAGTCTCTCGGCCACGGGCCAATCGGCAATGTAGGGAGGAGACGTGGGTTTGTTCGCCAACCACCGAGAGCTTCGACGGACGGCGGCGTTGTCATCCGGGCAGGCATCCGGCCCTAGGTGCCGACTGGATCGGCCGGGTGGCATCAGAGAAGTCGAGATGCCAGGAATCCTCCTCGGCGCCGGCGGCAGTCATGGCCAGTAGCAGGGTGAGAAGGCCCAGACGAGCGCGGCAAAGCAACAGCATGAGCGGTTTAGTGAGCATACAGAAACATGGCAGAGAAGCGAGCTGCAAGCAGGTAGGAGCAAAACTGAATCTGCTTTAAATAGGCGCCCTGTTTGAGTGTAGCCATTAGCTGGTGCGCTAATCCAGCCTCGCTGATGCCGCTCAGCTGGAGCAGATCAGCTGATGAGACCATGTGTTGGCCAATAGCGTAGCAGCGCCTTGACTACCTGGCCTGCCAGAACTGACGCTGACGCTAAATTTATGCCACAATGACTATAGTTATCTTGCAGAATTATCGTGAAATTGCTCATTCATTCCTGTTACTTGTTGCTCTTGGTCTTTGTTGGACCTGATTAGAGGCCTCAGAGTTCAATTAGGACTTGAGTAGTGTGATGGAAAATTTTAGCACAGACAATCGTAGAATAAGAAATGAAGGTTCTGAATCAAGTATGTCTTTTGTCCGTTTATTTCCTTGCAAGAGAAAGAGGTCACCACAGCTACGTGCTCCGCAGACTGTCATGAACTCTCCCCATCCTCGATCAAGCCAAGACGTTCTTATAGTTTAGTTCAGTCACAGGTGACATCAACAGAACAAAAACAAACTTGTTGAGTCAGGTCACCGCCAGGTCACCGGGAACATACTATCAGAATGTCATGCGTCAGTGCTTATCCCATGGCCTCGCCATCTCAGCACTTGCAATTAATCAACTGGTTACAATGAAGCATCAGAAAGAGAAGAAAGAGAGTTACATATATTTTTGCCATTACAGTAGTTTAATTTAAAAAGTAATATGAGCATTTTTTTCTGAATGCTGGTCAATTTAAAACCGTAATTGAGTAGAATTATTATCATTATATCATCCGGCCCAAAAAGAGGTACAGGACCTTTAACAATTTTGTATCTTGTCTACAAAGCACCTTCGTTTGATTATAGTCTATTTTAGTCGTTTGTTTTACCTTGAACTTATACATGTACAGTAAACCCAAGCCAAGTTTGCTATATGAGGTTTCACACTTCATTTTTACACAAATCTTATTACAAAGTGCAATTTGACACCCAATAAATGAATTAAATACATTTTAAATCAATGTGAAGGGATATTTAGATTACATTTACTAGCAGTATTCATTTACCTACAACAACCCCGGCGGCGACGATAGCGGGGACAGCGGCAGGGACAGCAGACGGCGACCGCTGCCGATAGGTGGGAGAGAGCATGGACGCCCTTCCCGACCCACAAGGAGTGTCTCAGACGCCAGGGCAGGTCTGCTGGAGATGCAGGCGGCCTGGACACCTGCGGAGGGAGTGCCCCCGGAGGGCAGCGGAGCTGGGGCTCAAGCACCCCCGGCCCGGGAGCGACGTACCGCGTTCCGGTAAGCATCCAGGGGGGTATACGCTAGGCGATGGTGGATTCGGGCTGCACGCAGACCATGATCCATCAGGATCTGGTTCGACCGGGGGCATTGGCGAGAGCACGACGGGTGTGGATAAGGTGTGTGCATGGGGATATTCACGCGATATTCACCCATGTGACGCACCCCATAATCTTGGGAACGGACTGGGAGGGATTCAACGCGCTAATGGGGGAGGCTACGGGGGTGCGTTCACGACTAGCAGTGACAGGCGGTGCGGGTGCTGTGCTCAGCGGTGACGCCAGGTCGACCGACGCTGCCTGGGGAGCTGACGGGGCATTGGCAGAGCCTCCCGAGACCCCGTCGATTCCTGAGTTTCGCTCCATGGAAGATTTTCCACTCGAGCAGTCTCGGGATGACACTACGCTCAGCGTTTGACCAAGTGATTCGAATTGATGGTCAACTGGTGCGCCCTGACGCAGCGGAGTCGTACCCGCATTTTTCAGTGATCAGGGACAGGTTGTATAGAGCGAGTCGTGACTCTCGAACGGGACAAGAGCACACCCAGTTGCTGGTGCCGAAAAGCCGCCGGGAAATGGTTTTCCAGGCGGCTTACTTTAATCCGATGGTGGGTCACATGGGGTACGCGAAAACACTAGACCGGTTTATGGCCCGATTCTATTGGCCAGGCATCCGGGGAGACGCGTGCCGCTGGTGTGCGGCCTGTCCGGAGTGGCAATTAATTAATGCGCCAGCCATCCCGAGGGTCCTGTTGCGACCTCTGCCCTTGATGGATGTCCCATTTGAGCGCATCGGCATGGACCTCATCGCGGATATCGCTTTGTGTTGGTTGTGATGGATATCCGGAAGCAGTACTTTTGCGCAATATCTACGCGAAGAGCGTTGCGCAGGCTCTGTTTCAGGTCATCTCCCTGATTGGAATCCCGAAAGAGATTCTGACGGACCAGGGAACCTCGTTTATGTCGCGCACACTGTGAGAACTTTACGGATTGCTGGGCATCAAGTCCATTCGCACAAGCGTATACCACCCGCAGACCGACGGGCTGGTCGAGCGCATGAATAAGACGTTAAAAGCCATGATCCGTAATTTATCAGTGACGATGAACGTAATTGGGACAAATGGTTGGATCCTCTGTTGTTTGCAGTCCGAGAGGTTCCACAGGCCTCCACGGGATCTTCTCCCTTTGAACTTCTCTTTGGCAGATCTCCAAGGGGGGTGTTGGACCTCATTAAGGAAAGCTGGGAGGAAGGTCCGGGCCCCGCCAAGAACGAGATCCAATACGTCCTGGACCTGCGAGCAAAGCTCCACACGCTGGGTCGGGTATCACGGGAGAATTTGCTCCAGGCCCAGGAACGACAACAGCGGCTGTACGACAGAGGTGCCAGGCTGCGAAAATTCACACCGGGAGAAAAGGTACTTGTGTTACTTCCTTCTTCCAATTCAAAATTACGGGCTAAGTGGCAAGGGCCTTTTGTGGTCACACGCCAGGTGGGAGATGTCGACTATGAGGTGGTTCGGTCTGACCAGGGCGGTGCTACACAGATTTACCACCTCAACCTCCTGAAAGCGTGGAGGGAGTCGGCGCCTGTCTCTCTTGTGTCCGCAGTATCGGAAAGAGAGGACCTGGGGCCAGAGGTGCCAAAAACGGCCAATCCCACCCCGCTCCCGTGTGAGGATCATCTCTGAGGACCAGAGAGCAGGCATTGCCGAGTTGCAAAAGTGGTTTGGTGACGTGTTCTCCCCCCTGCCAGGCCGGACGAACCTGATAGAGCACCGCATCGAGACTCCCCCCGGGGGTGATGGTACGGTCACGCCCCTACCGACTGCCCGAACACAAACGAAAAGTGGTACGGGAGGAATTGGCAGCAATGTTGGAGATGGGGGTAACAGAAGAGCGCCCGGTGCAGCCCCATCGTTCTGGTGGCCAAGAAGGATGGGTCTGTGAGGTTCTGCGTGGACTACCGCAAGGTGACTACGGTTCGATGCCTACCCAATGCCCCGGGTCGACGAACTCCTGGACACTGGATTTAACTAAGGGCTACTGGCAGATTCCCCTGTAACCAGAGACCAAAGAGAAATTAGCTTTCTCCACTCCGTACGGGTTGCACCAATTTACCATGCTTCCCTTTGGCTTGTTTGGTGCCCCGGCCACGTTCCAGCGGCTTATGGACCGGGTGCTGCGACCGCACGCCGCATATGCAGCTGCGTACATAGATGACGTGATAATTCACATAGATGACGTGATAAGTCGGAGCAGTGACAGCGGGCGTTTGAGAAGGTAAAGCAAGCTCTTTGTGGGGAGCCGCTCCTCCACACACCTAACTTCTCTCTCCCCTTTGTGCTGCAGACGGACGCATCGGACAGAGGGCTGGGGGCCGCTTTGTCCCAGGAGGGGGAGGGGCTCGACTGCCCAGTGGTCTACATCAGCCGGAAGCTATCTGAGAGGGAGGCCAGGTACAGCACGATCGAAAAAGAGTTCCTTGCCATCCGCTGGGCGGTGGACTCATTATTGGACGATATTGGTTCATTTAGAACGATACGATTCGATACGATTCAATGACTTGAAATCGATTCAGTAACTTTTTAACAAAAAATTCAACCAGTATGACTGAAATAAATTTCCTAGATTCCTGTTGTTTCTTGTAATGGAATCAGGTATCAATTAATTATGAATATAAATAAACAAGTAAACAACAATAAATGGCAAATGCATTCACATTTTATTTGAATAAAGTGCAAACACTGCTGTAGCAGTGTAGCAGAAAAAACCCGTATTATTGATATACACAAAAAACACTCCTGCAATAATGATTTCCCCCTACCAACCCCCAACAAACCCTCCCTCTATTTTAACCCATGTGGAACATTCCGTCGGATTTGCCGTAAAACCCGGAAGTTGAATCGGGGCTCGGGACGGCGGTGGGTCTGCTCAGTCCGAGAAAGCCTTTATCATTAAAAGTGCTAAGAAAAAAGTCTGACGTGCTTAAATCCAATGGGTTATTTCCTAGTATCGATAAAATCGATTTATTACATTTTAAATTGATTTTAGATCAATTTATGTCGTCCATAAGGCCAACTCGCTGAGCACAGATCGATGCAGTTGGATCGGAGGAATAAAAATCGATACACGCCAGGTGGGAGATGTCGACTATGAGGTGGTTCGGTCTGACCAGGGCGGTGCTACACAGATTTACCACCTCAACCTCCTGAAAGCGTGGAGGGAGTCGGCGCCTGTCTCTCTTGTGTCCGCAGTATCGGAAAGAGAGGACCTGGGGCCAGAGGTGCCAAAAACGGCCAATCCCACCCCGCTCCCGTGTGAGGATCATCTCTGAGGACCAGAGAGCAGGCATTGCCGAGTTGCAAAAGTGGTTTGGTGACGTGTTCTCCCCCCTGCCAGGCCGGACGAACCTGATAGAGCACCGCATCGAGACTCCCCCCGGGGGTGATGGTACGGTCACGCCCCTACCGACTGCCCGAACACAAACGAAAAGTGGTACGGGAGGAATTGGCAGCAATGTTGGAGATGGGGGTAACAGAAGAGCGCCCGGTGCAGCCCCATCGTTCTGGTGGCCAAGAAGGATGGGTCTGTGAGGTTCTGCGTGGACTACCGCAAGGTGACTACGGTTCGATGCCTACCCAATGCCCCGGGTCGACGAACTCCTGGACACTGGATTTAACTAAGGGCTACTGGCAGATTCCCCTGTAACCAGAGACCAAAGAGAAATTAGCTTTCTCCACTCCGTACGGGTTGCACCAATTTACCATGCTTCCCTTTGGCTTGTTTGGTGCCCCGGCCACGTTCCAGCGGCTTATGGACCGGGTGCTGCGACCGCACGCCGCATATGCAGCTGCGTACATAGATGACGTGATAATTCACATAGATGACGTGATAAGTCGGAGCAGTGACAGCGGGCGTTTGAGAAGGTAAAGCAAGCTCTTTGTGGGGAGCCGCTCCTCCACACACCTAACTTCTCTCTCCCCTTTGTGCTGCAGACGGACGCATCGGACAGAGGGCTGGGGGCCGCTTTGTCCCAGGAGGGGGAGGGGCTCGACTGCCCAGTGGTCTACATCAGCCGGAAGCTATCTGAGAGGGAGGCCAGGTACAGCACGATCGAAAAAGAGTTCCTTGCCATCCGCTGGGCGGTGGACTCATTATTGGACGATATTGGTTCATTTAGAACGATACGATTCGATACGATTCAATGACTTGAAATCGATTCAGTAACTTTTTAACAAAAAATTCAACCAGTATGACTGAAATAAATTTCCTAGATTCCTGTTGTTTCTTGTAATGGAATCAGGTATCAATTAATTATGAATATAAATAAACAAGTAAACAACAATAAATGGCAAATGCATTCACATTTTATTTGAATAAAGTGCAAACACTGCTGTAGCAGTGTAGCAGAAAAAACCCGTATTATTGATATACACAAAAAACACTCCTGCAATAATGATTTCCCCCTACCAACCCCCAACAAACCCTCCCTCTATTTTAACCCATGTGGAACATTCCGTCGGATTTGCCGTAAAACCCGGAAGTTGAATCGGGGCTCGGGACGGCGGTGGGTCTGCTCAGTCCGAGAAAGCCTTTATCATTAAAAGTGCTAAGAAAAAAGTCTGACGTGCTTAAATCCAATGGGTTATTTCCTAGTATCGATAAAATCGATTTATTACATTTTAAATTGATTTTAGATCAATTTATGTCGTCCATAAGGCCAACTCGCTGAGCACAGATCGATGCAGTTGGATCGGAGGAATAAAAATCGATACACGCCAGGTGGGAGATGTCGACTATGAGGTGGTTCGGTCTGACCAGGGCGGTGCTACACAGATTTACCACCTCAACCTCCTGAAAGCGTGGAGGGAGTCGGCGCCTGTCTCTCTTGTGTCCGCAGTATCGGAAAGAGAGGACCTGGGGCCAGAGGTGCCAAAAACGGCCAATCCCACCCCGCTCCCGTGTGAGGATCATCTCTGAGGACCAGAGAGCAGGCATTGCCGAGTTGCAAAAGTGGTTTGGTGACGTGTTCTCCCCCCTGCCAGGCCGGACGAACCTGATAGAGCACCGCATCGAGACTCCCCCCGGGGGTGATGGTACGGTCACGCCCCTACCGACTGCCCGAACACAAACGAAAAGTGGTACGGGAGGAATTGGCAGCAATGTTGGAGATGGGGGTAACAGAAGAGCGCCCGGTGCAGCCCCATCGTTCTGGTGGCCAAGAAGGATGGGTCTGTGAGGTTCTGCGTGGACTACCGCAAGGTGACTACGGTTCGATGCCTACCCAATGCCCCGGGTCGACGAACTCCTGGACACTGGATTTAACTAAGGGCTACTGGCAGATTCCCCTGTAACCAGAGACCAAAGAGAAATTAGCTTTCTCCACTCCGTACGGGTTGCACCAATTTACCATGCTTCCCTTTGGCTTGTTTGGTGCCCCGGCCACGTTCCAGCGGCTTATGGACCGGGTGCTGCGACCGCACGCCGCATATGCAGCTGCGTACATAGATGACGTGATAATTCACATAGATGACGTGATAAGTCGGAGCAGTGACAGCGGGCGTTTGAGAAGGTAAAGCAAGCTCTTTGTGGGGAGCCGCTCCTCCACACACCTAACTTCTCTCTCCCCTTTGTGCTGCAGACGGACGCATCGGACAGAGGGCTGGGGGCCGCTTTGTCCCAGGAGGGGGAGGGGCTCGACTGCCCAGTGGTCTACATCAGCCGGAAGCTATCTGAGAGGGAGGCCAGGTACAGCACGATCGAAAAAGAGTTCCTTGCCATCCGCTGGGCGGTGGACTCATTATTGGACGATATTGGTTCATTTAGAACGATACGATTCGATACGATTCAATGACTTGAAATCGATTCAGTAACTTTTTAACAAAAAATTCAACCAGTATGACTGAAATAAATTTCCTAGATTCCTGTTGTTTCTTGTAATGGAATCAGGTATCAATTAATTATGAATATAAATAAACAAGTAAACAACAATAAATGGCAAATGCATTCACATTTTATTTGAATAAAGTGCAAACACTGCTGTAGCAGTGTAGCAGAAAAAACCCGTATTATTGATATACACAAAAAACACTCCTGCAATAATGATTTCCCCCTACCAACCCCCAACAAACCCTCCCTCTATTTTAACCCATGTGGAACATTCCGTCGGATTTGCCGTAAAACCCGGAAGTTGAATCGGGGCTCGGGACGGCGGTGGGTCTGCTCAGTCCGAGAAAGCCTTTATCATTAAAAGTGCTAAGAAAAAAGTCTGACGTGCTTAAATCCAATGGGTTATTTCCTAGTATCGATAAAATCGATTTATTACATTTTAAATTGATTTTAGATCAATTTATGTCGTCCATAAGGCCAACTCGCTGAGCACAGATCGATGCAGTTGGATCGGAGGAATAAAAATCGATACATCGATGTAACAGCTGAATCGTTTTCGTCCACTCTAAAAGCCCACTTTTCTCACTTGGCGTGACTGAAACAAATAAGAACAAAAGCAGTTTTCTATTTACCGAAAACATTCCGGGAAAATAAGTTTAAATAAAAGCGCGAATAGATGATAATAATAATAATAATAATATATATAATCAGGGTGCGATTTGACAAAAAAGCAGAGGGGGGGGGATGTTTTTTTTTATTCATAGACGAGAACATATGACTTTTAGCTTGCATAACCAGGGAGAAGAACGCAAAGGGTAGACCGGCCCTTTTTCGGGTCCGTGGATTAGTACCCATCACAACATGGCAACACTTTTAATGTTAATTTAGTTATTTTATTATTGGGTCCTGTAAAGTAAGACGATATGCTCAGTGCCGGCGCTCTGCACACGCACATCACGCACTGCGCGAAGGAAACCAAATGCCTCGGGGGGGGCACCAAAAAATCAGACGTGGAAAACCATCACAGTAGCCTTCTAGTATAAATAATAAAATATGTCTAAAGCATGTTAATATGCAAAACCAATACAAAAGTAATAGGCCATCACTCACAGTAATGCAGATCCGCGCTGCTCTTATTATTAAAGAGCTGGGTCCTATTCTTTGCTACGGAGACCCCCCCCCCCCCCCTCTCCCCCTCAGCGCAATTAAAGTTTCCACCGATGGGATCCAAAGTCCAACTGGCTTGATGCTCACTTTCACGCGCACGGACGGTTTGGCTACGAGGAGAAGGCGGAATTAAGCGGCGAGCGGCGCACAAAGAGGGGAAACCGATCCGCGTCACAAGCGCACCCCTGCGAAGACTAAAATGTTACAATGTGTTTGTTGGATGACGTTTAGAAATTGACACTGAAGATCGTTAGATTTCAAGAGTTTAAGTAGGCTAGCAGTTAAGTTGCATTCATCGCTATCAAAGGGGGGGAATACCCCAGATATAAAAAAAAATTAGCAGAGGGGGATAGGAAAACCGGAAAACCCATCCCCCCCACAAATCGCACCCTGTATATAATATAGAATGGGGTCACTCAGCAGCAGCAAAAAAAGTTATGACAGCAAAAGGGGGAAGATTGCTGAGGAATTGTTTTTCTTTTTAACGTTGAAGTGACCCTGGTGCGCAAGATGTGAGTAAGAAGAGATGGTAAAAAGTGAATAACAAGAGATGTGATAACTTGTGATTAATGTTATGACCCCACTCTTCCTACTGACATTTATATTTGATAAGGAAGAAAGTCAGAGTTAACCTCCCGTAACGTTAGGTCATAGCTAAAGCAAGAGACAAGCTAATGGTAGATGGTCAATCCTGAGCTAAACATGTTTACTCACCTATCAGGGTGCATTTTCAGATGGCTGATAAAATGAGATGTGGTTGAGCCAGACTCTTTTATCGTGATAGCGCTTCTTTTGTTTGGGCCGTATTGTTTGAAATTTTTGAACCCTTACGCTTTCCCGATGTTCACCCGTGAACGACCCCTCTCTCTGTCCAGAGCCCTTTTCCTCTTTCTTGCCTGCTCCGACGTGGGCTTTCGCTGTTTTGTCGCTGGTTCCGTCATGATAACTGCACAAATATCGCTACTGCGTTACGAGCCTGCCCTTCACTGGGGAGGTGTGTAGCAGCTCTCGCCGCAAAGCGAGACCGACTCTCGCAATGCACGGGACTTCTGGGTGGGTGAGGGTCATTGGCTCCTGGAATTGCAAGTACGGTATTTTCCCTACAGACGCCCAAGGCGGCCAAGACAACCTTTGTTCGACCTGAAATTACTCATTTACCAAAATCATTACCAAAACTGTATGGAACACATTAATTAACTGAAAAATGTTGCATAGTTTGCCTTTAAGTCGAACTCAAGTCTGAGTCTCAAACTGCAGTCCCTATCTCTGGTGGGTAGGGTAGACAGGTAAATGTGATTGGGCTGACAGTGAGCAGGTGTACAGAATGAACTGATTAGATGAAGGGAGAGGTGGAAATGACGGCGCAGGACTGACAGCGCTGTGACAGTTGTTGAATTGTTAATTTTGTTTTAAAAAGAAAACTGCATCTGAAATCTAAAACACATTTGATCACCTTGGAGGCAGAATTACACCGGGTGGAACATGTTATTCTCTTTCAGCCAGTGTTCCTTTTGCCACCCTTCTGTTTGACACGTGGAGGAATTCCTTTGCGTAGTTACTTCCAATGCAAAAAGCTTCAGCTGCTGTCCTGCTTTCTCTGATGTAACTGACTGCAGCTAGCGGCCGTTTCAATATTTTGTTGCATTGATCTTGGTCACATTAATCGCATAGCTCAGGGGTGTCAAATCAGGGTGGCGCGATATGACCGACGATATGCATTTAATATAAAGAGAAACTATATTTAGAGCGAAAACATAGATCTGCTCTAAGAGGATCATCAGATATGTACACAAATGAGCACACAAATCATTCATCATCTTTCCACTAAAGGCAGATCATTTCGCCGTAAGAAAGATTTCATATTCAGAATAAAATGAATGCATTATTGTGTGTTTTCATTTCCTTTTCATTTAATCTTACAAGTTATAAAACTTAAAATTCTGATCCTAATTTTGGTCAATTTAAAGCCATAAACGAGAGGATTCAGAATTGGAGGTACAATGAGAAGTTCTATTGCAATAACATTTTGAATGGTTGGAGAGAGATTTGAACCAAATCGCATATTTAGGACATCAAACATTATAGTGACAATAAAAATGAGCAAGGAGGTTAAATGTGGCACACATGTCTGCATGAACTTTGCCCTGTGTTCTGAACAATTCACACATGTTTTGGCGACGTACACGTAGGTCCACACTATAAAAAAAACATGGAACAAGAAAAAGATAATTGTTATGTTTGCCACTATGTTGTTAACAATAGTGTCAGCTGGGAAGCAAGAAAGTCTCACAATAATCCAGTTTATGCAATAAAGTCTGGCAATATATTGACTGCATAACTTTAATCTAGATGTGAGGATCATATTCACGGCAGAAAGGCCAAAAGGTGTGAACCAGGAGAAAAATACTAACATTAAAAGTCTTTTCTTTGACATGACAGAGTGGTACACCAGCGGTCGACATATAGCCACATATCTGTCATATGACATAACTGCAAGAATAGACAAATCACTGCAGACAAATGAGTGCATCACGAAAGCCTGAACAAGGCATCCAGAATAAGAGATGACATGAGCAGCAGACAGCAGATCCCGCAGAATCTTTGGGTAGAAGCCTGTTGTCCCATAAAGTCCATTCATGCAGAATGTGCACAATAGAATATACATTGGTTCATGCAGGTTCTTATCCAAGACGATGGTCACAATAACAGCAACATTCACCAGCACAACAAAACAATATGATATTAAAGTTAAAGAGAAGAGAGCAACTTGTTGGTACTTCATAACATTAAAACCTGAAAGAACAAATAATGTTATTTGAGATGCGTTATCCATTATGGTTAGTAATCATTGTGATTATTGCCTTTGTTGTGTACCTCCACCCACAACACAGTCTCTGGTTCCTCATATCAACGTTGCTGATATGTTCTGACTATAACAACGCACAAGCTGGGGAATTCAAAGCAACCAATCAACTTTTAGAAGAGAAAACTTGTTTTTAACTTGCTGCGATCCACTGAGTGCAACTAATAATACATGAAAAACAAAAAACATTTAAGGAACATAAACCTTTTCATGATTCATGATAATTATCTTGATTTGAAGTTGAGATGTTTACCATTAAACAAAAGAATACATTTCTTATTTTGGTAAAAAAAAAAAAATACTGAATAAATGAACATTTAAAAACACAAAGTATAAGTTTCATCTAGCAGTGAGTTATTCTGCCTTTAGAAATGCTAGCCCACATTTTTGCCCAATTTCCCACTACATAGTATGTGGCTTAGTTATTGGCGCTTGACAATAGATATAACTATAATATAGTTTAGTAGTAAATAACACATTGTAAAAATAAAGATACAATATTTTAAACAAACCAACAAATTTAGAGTGTCAAAACAATTAAGCTTTTAAGGGTTCAAATGTGTTTTAAAGACCATAAATAAAACATATGTTAAAAGCATATTTTAAGGGATGTGTAACTGCGTAATTGTCTACTTTGTATTGTACATTGTATCGTCGCTTCCTTGTCCTTCCACTTTGACTGTGTTTGAGCAGCAAGCGACGTAATGTAAACACAGAGGCCGCTTCCTGGTTTCTCAATGCAGCCGTCCTGCTGTCCACATGTCAGCTGCTGGTTGATCCGGCATCAACAACAGAGCCATGTCACTGTGAGGATGTGGGCTGAGGACACACCAAACTCCCGGTGCACATCAGACGGCTAGCTTTGGGTTAGGTAGGGCAGTAGTTGGTTCTAGCTGGATTAGCTTAGCCGCCCCCCCCCCCTCTCCTACATGGGGCAGCTCGGTCGGGTGGATTTGGGTGGGGTTTGGCCTGTCTGTCTTGCTGGTTAGTCGACCGTGGGCAGTGATCGTCTCAAAGTCTGCTGCATTTAATCCAAAGTCTTTGCTCGCCTTTTCAGATGTCCATTAATGTATTCAGGCCATATTTGATGAACAAAAAGAAAATGTTTACAAAGGAAGACAGAAAAAAAGTAAATGGGAACTGCATATGTAGATGTGCCGCCGTTGGCATAGCAACAATCATGAAGCATCAGCATGACCTTTGAATGTTTATGTAATGGTCATACATGTTATTAAAGCTGGATCAGATCAGGAAACAGTCAGAAGGGACAACAAAACGATGCCCTTCCAGTGCAAAAAATAATAAGAAATCTTTGGAAAACCTAGGCGAATGAAAGCTCTCCTTGTTTCTACTTGGTGTGATTAACGTCAGTGAGAAAACATACTGTCTCTAAGAGTCTCACGGTCTGCCCTCTTCACAGTAGAAACAGGAGTAAACTTTCTAAAAAATGAAACAAATTTACTTTCTTTAACTGATTTCATCAAGCAGCCCCAAAAGGTACAGGATACTCGTAAGTAAATTCACCCGTATTGCAATTGACATGATTGTACATCATTTTGTCATTCATTCTTCTATGCCATATCTGCCATTTTCCTCTAGTGAAAGTTCAGTCTCAAAATCACTAATAACTATGCAAAGTGCGAAGCTATTTAGTAACAACCGCTGAGGACGTAGTCACAAATAATAAAATAAATGAATCTACCCAGACTATTAACGAAAGACAGATCATATAAATATGCACCAATAAATATGTTGCAGCTCAAGAATTTGCATACAAAACAACAATATGAGTGCATATTACATGCCTTTAAGTTTCCTTTTTGCATCAAAAACATCCATATCATTTTTAACTGAATGTTAAGCGGAATACAACACTAACTTTGGTCATTTAAAACCATAAACGAGAGGATTCATAATGGGAGGTATAATGAAAGTTTTTTTGTAAAATCTTTTTGAATAGTTGAAGGGAGATATGAACCGGTCTTTTATACACTGTCACGGTTTGGTCCTTTAATACACTGTCACGGTTTGGTCCTTTATTGTGAAGTTTCATGTTTCTGGTTTCCCTAGGGAAGTTCACTTCCTGCCTTGTCCTGTCTCCCCCTGTGATTGTCTGAGTGATTCCACCTGTTCCTAATCACCTGCACCTCCCTTGTGTATTTAAGTCCTGTCAATCTGTCGTCCAGTGTCGCGTCATTGTCTAACCTGTCCTGGGGCATGTACCATGAAGCTGGTTGAACAAACTCAGGGTTCCAGAAGTTATTAACCACTACATCTCGTAGACATGGTGCTTCAGAGGCGGGCACGCGGCCTCGTATCTGATTGTAGGATCCGGAGCTTCAACTCGCATTCAGCTCCTCTTGGATGCGATCAACAACTTTCAGCCAGTCGAGAAGAAACTGCTGTTTGCTATCAGCGGACTGTCTCGTCAGCTGAATCAACATCCTGCCCATATGAATGAGCGGGAGAGACTGACTCAAAGAAGAGGAGACGAGCGCATAATTCCAAGCTTGCGTAAGAATATGTTCCGATAGCCTAAAACCAAAGCTAAGAGTAGACTTGCAAAAGAACTAGTGAGCAGAACCAGCTCTATTGAAGTGTATTTTTTGTCGTGTCATTTACAGGAGGCGGTGCGCCGTCTTCACAACTAAGTAAGATTTAAAGGTAAGATTTAAAGAGCATGCTTTCATTCTGCGGTATAACTGTACATTTTGTTTTCACAGACTAATCTCTTCTGGCAATGAGGCGCTGACCTTCTATTTGCTCGCAGCAACATCTGCAAGTAAAGATTTACACGATGTGGATGAAGACGACGACCATTGTCTGTAAGTGAATTTTTTTTTTTTAAACTTTCTCCACCGGCGGCGATTTCGGGGGGCCCGGTTGGGTCCGGAAGATGGGCCGGTCGCCTACGGGCAGCGACTCAGGGACTGCCTGAGGTGGTACTGGAGCAGTTTGTGGAGGGGCTCCCGGTATCGCCGCCCCCCGACGCTGGAGGCGGCCACCACACTGGCGGAAGACCACCTGGCGGTATGGCACAGGGCGGGGGGGACGCCGCCTCTGGCCCGACCGGGGGCCGCAGCGGCTGGTGGAGCGATCTGTACTGGCCCCACGATGGGAGCCGTCCCCGGCCAGCCGCAACCCACCAGCGAGAGAGCACTGGCGCACATCCTAACCCACAGAGAGGTTCTCAAGCACCAGGGCAGGTCTGTTGGATATGTGGGTGGCCCGGACACCTCCGGAGGGAGTGCTCCCTGATGGAGGTGGGGCAGGTGATTCGGGTTGCCGGCGCTCCATCCCCCTCCCACGGCCCGGGAGCGACGTACTGCGTTCCGGTAAGAATCCAGGGGGGTACACGGTATGGTGTCCGTGGAACTTAGATACAGGGGAAAAAAACATAGTTTGAAGGTCAGAGTTAGCTCCCGGCTGACGCATCTGGTAATTTTGGGAAAAGATTGGGTGGGAATTAACAAATTAATTTGACAGGCTGCGGGGGGCGCTTTCACGACCGACAGGGACATGCGATATGTGTGCTGTACTCAGCGGTGACGCGAGGTCGTCCGACGCTGGGGAGGGGGAACCGGCTGAACCTCTGTTCCCGAGTTCCGTTCCATGGATGATTTTCCACTCGAGCAATCTCGTGACGATACTCTACGCTCAGCTTACGACCAAGTGATACATATTGATGTTCAACTGCTGCGCCCTGACGCAGCGCAGTTGTATTTGCACTTCTCATTGATTAGGGACAGACTATATAGAGCATAGGTGTCAAACTCAACGCCGGGGTCCAGCGTGGCCCGCCGGATGAATTTGCTATTGTGAGAATTTCAAAAAAAAAAAAATTCACTTCTATAAAAGTAGCTGCTATTCCTAAAGATTCCACTGGGTGGCGCACTCTGTAAGTGAGCGCATGTGTTGGACTAGGGGGAGACAGTCATTCACTAACGCAGTGCCGGTAAATCACCTGTCATTGGCAGATTGCTTCTGACAGGCGAGGGGCTTGTTGGGTAGTTTTTTCTATGGATTCATTTTGCGCTCCCGGTATGCAGCAATGTTGTTCCTTATTATTATTATTATTATTATTATTATTATTATTAATATTATTGCGGGCGAACTGTCCAAGCAGGGGGGTAGTAGTAGTAAAATGCCATGACTTGGATTGAAAAGTTGAGTAAAAAAGTGTAGGGACCCCTGCGTTTCCACCACGGCGGCCCGATTGAAAATGACGCCCCCCCCGCGTCGGTTGAACCATCCGCGCTTCAACATCCCCCCCCATCCGCATGGTATGGCCCACTTGAGATCAAAGTGGGCAGTATGGGGCCTAAACCTAAAATGAGTTTGACACCCCTGACTTCGTCCGTCTGCACCCCCCACATACCAAGACTGTAAACAAAGGGGAAAACACTTGATAGGAAACAAAGATAATCTTCAAGGCCAATAATCTGTCTAGACTACAGGCAAGTAATGAAGCTATTTTACTTTTTTTTTTTTTTTTTTTACCGGAAACTTTTTAAGATTACCTGACAAATTGACAAAAGAAGTCATTTCTAACATTCAGTAAGATGAAATCTTGCATAAATATATTGCAGGGCCGTCACCTTTTAGTTTTTAATGTCTTGTCCATGGTCTAATCCTGCAATTTTGGCATCATACTCAAACATGACACATATAGCAGATATCAGATATAATTCTTCAGGTTTCTTGTAGAGTAGTCATTGTGCCTACTAGATTGCATCAGGCTGAAGAAGGGAAACTTTTTCTGCATGTTGATTGGCTGATGGGAATTCCCAGCTGAAGTGTGGCTGTTGTAAGACAAGATATTAACAGTAGTATGATGGAGCAAGTACCTTGTTAAGGGTGGAAGTACAAGGGTGGACGTTCACAGGAAGAAAAGGAATTCACTAACCATGATTCATAATTCTTTCCATGTGAGATTGTTTTTTCTTTCAGGTTTAAATGAAACGATGAATCACAGAGTTGCTCTCTTTGTCACTTCACTGTGTTACTGTTTTATTGTGCTGGTAAATGTTGCTGTTGTTGTTGCCATCATATTGGATAAGAACCTGCATGAACCAATGTATATTCTATTGTGCACATTCTGCATGAATGGACTTTATGGGACAACAGGCTTCTACCCAAAGATTCTGCGGGATCTGCTGTCTGCTGCTCATGTCATCTCTTATTCTGGATGCCTTGTTCAGGCTTTCGTGATGCACTCATTTGTCTGCAGTTATAGCCACGTATCTGTCATATGACATATGTCGACCCCTGGTGTACCACTCTGTCATGTCAAAGAAGAGACTTTTAATGTTAGTGTCTTTCTCCTGGTTCACACCTTTTTGCGTTATAGGCACAAATATTTTCCTCACATCTAGATTAAAGTTATGCAGCCAATACATTTCCAGACTTTTTTGTGTGAACTGGGTCATTGTGAAACTTGCTTGTTTCCCAGCTGACACGATTGTTAACAACATAGGTGCATACATAACAATCCTTTACGTATTTATTGGAGTTTTCATAGTTTGGTCCTACGTGTATGTCATCAAAATGTGTGTGAATTCTTTAGAAAACAGGGCAAAGTTCATGCAGACATGTGTGCCACATCTAACCTCCCTGTTTTTTTTGGTGTTACTATATTGTTTGATGTATTGTATATGAGATTTGATTCAAAGTCTTTACCACAAACACTTACATTTTGGTGCAGTACAATTTCTTTTCTTACCTCCCATTTTATATCCTCTCATTTACGGTTTTAAACTGACCAAAATACGGAACAGAATTCTATGTGGCATAATATTTATAACGGAATGACTTTTTAGGCAACATGGGTTTTCAGAGGTCTAAAGGTACAACCAATAAGAATAGTAGTTGAACAGCTGTACTTTCCTGTTAAGATCCCTGATGGGTTATAGTTTGTCACATGT
The DNA here is from genome assembly GCA_021346845.1 of Apeltes quadracus. Classification (NCBI taxonomy): domain Eukaryota; kingdom Metazoa; phylum Chordata; class Actinopteri; order Perciformes; family Gasterosteidae; genus Apeltes; species Apeltes quadracus. The sequence goes on along the minus strand of CM037932.1, from coordinate 4,555,886 downwards.
TTTGCCCTGTCTGTGCACTCATGTCTGTCATTTCCCACAGACTCCGCCCCCAACTGCATCCCTGCCTTGGTTCTCACCTGCCCCCATCATCCCCTTGATTGGTTTCCCCCTGTGTCTCGTTAATCCCCCCTCCTATATATGTGTGTGTGCCTTCCCTTTTCCCCCTGTCGGATTGTCATTCTGTGTTTTGCATGAACCCGCATGTCCTGACCGCCTTTTGGTATTTTGGTTCCCTCGGTTTATGACCGCTTCTGATACCTGTTTTTAACTGTTTTTTGATTTGAGGATTCTGTCCCCAAGGGAAAAGAATAAATTATTTTGTTGCGTGTCACATTGAACTTTATGTTTACACAAAGTATGAAACCTCATATAGCAAACTTTACTGTTTACTGTACGTGTAAAAGTTCAAGGTAAAACAAATGACTAAAATAGACAATAATCAAATGAGGTACAAGTTGCTTTGTAAACAAAAAATAAATTGTTTATAGGACCTGTACCTCTTTTTGGGAGAATGATTAAAGGAGCTTACAATGTTTGTGGTCTCAATTTTAAAGTGAAGTCGTACTTTCAATACTTCCAGGTTTGTTTTACATTTTTTATATGACTACAAAAGGGTTATAAGCTAAAATGAATCCCCAGTGAGGTGTGTTTAATAAGCTTAAGATGTTAAATGTGTAAATAGTCGAGTTCAATGTTAACAATGTGAAGTTAAGAGAAAATGGCGGGTGACGCTCACGCAAACGTTTTCCGTTGATCTATTCCTAATGGCTAGGGAATATTTGAGTTTATCACTGTGTAGGTGTAAAGTAACAGTGTAAGGCTATGCATTACGGGTAATAAATAACGCTATAGACGTAGCTCATTAGTAAATGTGGTAGTATCACACTATAACATAATTTTAACACTTAATTCCTATGAACAAAAACTATGAGACATATGTTTAATATTAAGGTTTGTGCTCATGTACTGTAAATACAATTTAACTTTACTGCGAATGGTATTTATTCTGTTATATAAAGTGAATACTTACTAAATGTATAATGAATACAGAAGTACCTGTTAACGAGAGGTAACACAGAATATGGTTTAGAGGGAAATGTGTGTTTAGGGGTTAAGATAAAACTGATGAGTTAATGTTGAGGAAATATGTGATGATACATTTTTGTGGAAATGTACTTTTGAAGAAAATGTGACTTCTTGTTGTCCAATTGTGGATATTACCTGTGTTTCATAACAGAACAAAAGATAACAGTACCAATTCTTGATTGGAGATATAAAGTTGAAATGGTATTAATAAAGCTGATTCCGGTTGAAAGGAAACAGTTGTCCTGCGTCACAAATAACTGGGTCATACTTTCAATACTTCCAGAGTACTTCGACCAGGAGTATCAATATATATCTGCTAGAGGACCCTTGGCCGGGACCCGTTACACTGACATCAATCATCTCGGTAATTTGAATTGGATGATGGAACATTTGATGGACTGAGTTAAACCATGTACGAGGAACAGGGCCCAGAAATCACCATTTACAAACGTAGACTGGGACCGAACCAACAGGAAACGGCACTGAGGTACATTAAGACAAGAACAGAGACGAATCTTTGGTCTTATGCAAGTAGAAGATTTTTCACCATTGCTGTTTCTGTCCTTTAATGCACGCAAAAACTTGACTGAAACAAATCCTAAAATGTTATAGTTCATTTGTGATGGATTTCTCCTAGAGAGAAAGGGGAAGCGTAGAGATCGGTCTGTAGTTAGCCAACACCTCTGGAGCAAGAGTAGATTTCTTAAAAAGAGGTTTAATTAAAGCTACCTTGAAGGATTGTGGTACATGTCCTGTCAAAAATACCTATTTATAATATCCAGACGAGCTTGGAGCTTCTTATCATTGAAGAAGTTCATATAGTTGTTGCTACTGAGGTCCGAAGGGATACACGGCTCAACAGAGCTGTGACTGTGAGTCTGGCTACAATACTGAAGAGAAATCGTGGGTTTTTATTTTCCCCTATATGAATGATGAGTAATGAGCTGATTTTGCATCAGGGAGAGCCTTCTTATATGCTTTAAGTCTATATGATATACTGCTTTAAGGGCCTGAGGGGCAGTGCAGAGACTCAAGTACAAAAACGGTTTAATTTAAATCCTGCGGATTTGGGGATTAACATTTGTATGTCTGTGGACAATGTTTAATTAATTTATGTCGCTCCATGAACAGCTGGCTTATTTTTAAAAATAACAAACTTGGCTGCAAAACGTGTAGCAGCATCCCATCACTTTCTGCGCAGACAGAGAGGAGACTGAAGCTGTCAACAGAATAGTGGGAATGCTCAATTCAAGCCTTTGGTGTAGATAGCACCCCGGAAATAGTTGAGCAGGCAAGTTAAAACTATGCACAGGGCTGAACACGAAACTACATCTTGAGTGTTCCGAACTGCATACAAAATTAGCAAGCATGGGCGTCCATTGACTGACATGTGAATGCATGTAATGTTGCAAAAGTTGAATGGAGTAAACATGAGCCAAGTTCTGCCCTCTGGGATAGGGACCGACGGTTGCTGTCGCCCAGCACGGAAACACAGTGCGCTGCGGCTCAGCGGGGTCCGGAGGTCGCTGCAACCCAACGCGTAAGACGGTGCAATGCGGCTCAGCGGGGTCGGGAAGTCGCTGCAGCCCAGCACGGAAGACGGTGCGCTGCAACAAAGGACCAGAGACTGGTAGGGTTTAAATACACAAGGGAGGTGCAGGGGATTGGACACAAGTGGAATCAATCAGACGATCACTGGGGAATACAGGACAAGACAGAAAGTGAAGTTACCCCACGGAGACATGAAACATGAAACTACAAAATAAAACAGGAAAGGGACCCAAACCGTGACAGGAAATCCTGACAGTTGGCAGAGGCGAGGCTTACAGTGACCTTGCAAAGTATGAGTTTGCCAAGGAAACCGTGACTTACGTGTGGTTAGCCAGGGTACTGTGCGACCTGGAGAGGAATTCCTCAACATGTCAAACGGACCGCTATAGGACTGATAGTGCCCGAAACAAGTTGGTAGCTGCTAGGCTAAACTAGCTGCTACCATCTCAACATCTACCCTGCACGGCACACAGTCTGCAGAGGACCACAGTCTGCAGAGAACACTGTGTCCCTAAGTGGTTCGGATAATGTTCTGGCTAAATTTTGGGAGATTGTTGGCTCTTTAAACACAGCTGTCAAATGAGACCACAGCAAGGTGCATGACGTTAGCAGGAAGAATCGCTAGTTCATTGTTACACCTGGTAGGATCCTGCTTTGGAGATGATCAAATGTGGATAGTTTTGTGTAAGAAATACAATTAAACAACAGTCTTTAGAAGAAAAACAAACATTTTAATCGTGATTAATCTAGATTAATGAATTTCGAAATGTGGAATTGATTAGATATTTGTTTTCATGTATTGACGCCCCTGGGTCACATCTCAGCATTTCATGGACTCTCTAGCAGGATTAGCAATACATTTTCAAACACATTGTCCACCAGATTCCAATTACTTGGCAGGTTGTATAATGTTTGCCAGTTTACTCAAATTATGGTTGACCCCTGTGTGTTTTGTGCAAAGAATACAAATAGTAGGCAATCTTTATATTTGAGAAGCTGGAATGATTCCATTTAAAATATTATGGCATAATTTATTTATGATATGTACTAAATTTACAATAGCAGAATAAATAGTGAAAATAGTCAAAAGTTTACCTGGCTTTTATTTTCAGTTCCCCCCCCCTATTGCTTCACAGTATTAAGTTTACTTCACTCCACTTGTACTATGCATACTTTCAATTTAATTTCAGCCTAAATCAATTGATGATAATTGGCTTTATTCACTTTTGCAGTGCAATTGAAGCCAGAGTTACCATCCGACCAACAAACAGGTTATTGGTCATCATTGGTGTAAAACTTGACGGTGTGGACTAGGGGGTGGAAAGGAGTTCCAACATGGATAAGTGTTTATCCCTGTTGGATAGCAGGAGCACCCTCTCCACCAAGTACTGCAGGGACAAAGATGCCCTTTTTTCAGCAGACAGGTTATCATTTCTGCCAAAAGGAATGAGACATTACAATAAATCACTTCTGGCCACAATCAATGAGTTTTAATAAAAGTTAATTTATCTTTAAAAAATTTAAATTGTCTATAGTTCACAATTCAATTTCCCCCTTGATAATCTTATCTCATATAATACGTCAACTTTTTATCACACACTCTCTATCCGTCAATCCAGAGTACCTTTTATTTAATCACAACGCTGAAAACAATGGTCGTGATCATGTTTGCTTATTGATTGACAGGAAACAATAGATCTGAATTACTATGAAACAGACTATTGATGAACAATGTCTGAAAGTGATGAGCAAAAATCTGCTGTGTATATCAGATTACTTACTTTTAGAAAAGACACATTTTACTCTTATTTTTTGTGGTTTGTTCTCACAGATTCTGAGCATGAAAAGACATTTAAAAGACATTTTCTTATTTCTGCTAGCTTCAGGCCATAAACAAGAGGATTCACAAGTGGAGGAATCACAACAAACTCAAGCGATAGAATTACTGCTAAAAACGGATTTAGTGCTTCAAGATCAATTCTGCTAAGAGCAACATCACAAAACACAGTAATGGAGTAATTGACAAATGTAACAATGTGTGGCAGACAGTTTTGTATGACTTTGCTCTTAAACTCTGATGAACGTTTTCTACAAAGGAGAATTATTCGTATATATGTATACATAACAAAGGCCAGAGGCAGGAAGACGGTGCTTATAGAAACAAACATGCCGACAAGATTATTAATCACAGTACTGACACATGACAATTTTACAACAGGCCAGTTGGCACAGAATACCTTTGGTATCTTATTGCCACACAATGGAAGTCTAGAGGAAAGATACACACAGGCTGCAATAGAAAAGCTTGGAAAAATCCATGCAAAGGCAACCAACTTTGAGACCGCCTTTGATGTTATTTTGTTGTGGTAATTTAAAGGTTGACATATAGCAACGTAGCGATTATAAGCCATTATGCCTAACAGCGTAAGCTCGTAGGATGCGTAGGTGTAAATTACATAGATCTGAGCAAAACAAGCTGTGCGTGAAATCAAATGAGTATCAGACAGTAGGTCTCTCAGAAATCTGAAGAAGAAGCCAGCACAGCCGTACAGAGAGTTGAAAGACACATGATAAAAATATACATAGGCTCATGTAAAGTTTTCTCTCGTGATATCAACAATACAAGAACAAGATTAGAAAAGGTAATAAAAGCATACAACAGTAGACAGAGGACAAATGCTAGGTAGCGATAGTTTCCTATGTTCACAAACATGGTGAGGTTAAAATACTGGGGAAAAGTATTGTTTTCCATAGACAGTAACAGAGATTGTTTGATGAACGAAGGTAATTCTACAGCTGGATCCTGGACTGGTTACAATGCAGCTGGAACTCCCTCCTACCTGTTTAGTTCAGGGTTGGTTTTAACTGAGACATTGAAGGGGTATTTGCAGTGCACCAAATTAACTGGGTAAAAAAATGCAAGACAAAAAAAATCAAAAAGTGATTACATTTTGAGTTACATTTCACAGTTGTATTTACTGTTTAAATCAAAATCCTAAACAAATCAACAACTCCTAAATGTTGTTCATGCTTACATCGTGTCCTCTGTGTGGCACAACAGGTACCCGTTGTGGCTTCACAAGAGCAGCTGAGGATTTGTATATCTCGTCACAAATGTGTATGTCATAGCAGTCACCAACCAATGGGGAATGAATGGAAAGTGTGTATGCAAAACACATTGCATAACACATCAAGCAGTTATTGATGTTTGATGGTGAAGATACAAAAACATTTGCTGAACTTGATTAAGATGAATAATGTTTAGCGTACATACATTCCCAACAAAATAATGAATGACAATATCTGGCCAATGTAAGATATACATATTGCAAACCGGTCTTCCATGCGACATATGCTCAACATATGCTTATGTGCGTTTTTTCCTCACGATGGCGGACTCAAACATAGACGAGGCCAACTTAAAGCCTTTTACATCTGTCACGCCCAATCCTTGTATGTAGTTTGTCTGTTTTCTGGGACTCACCAAAGGACTATTGCACAAAACCTGGATGTTTTCCTGGATGAATTTAGCTTTAACTTAGTCGCACGAAAGCAGGTTGAATTAAAGCCAGCCAAGTAACCATGGCCATTTATTCTTTGCATTCTTCAGGGCAGGCTAACAGCCAAGCTAAGATTAATCCTGAAGTCTCATGTGTTAAGTCAGCTGCCGCTCTCATCCGAAACAAACATGTTCAACAGTTATTCCGTTGTCTTCTGAAAGTGTTCGGATTTATTTTCATTAATCTGCATTGCTCGTCACTATTGCTGTCATGAGCAGTGTTGGGAGTAACGTTAGTAGCGTTTCTAACGCCGTTACTTTTTCAGTAACGGAGTAATCTAATTAATTACTGTTGCCATCGTTACAACGCCGTTATCGTTACTGAGATTGAAAGTGTTGCGTTACTATTTGGTTGAATGAAGCGCGAGGTGTCTTTAGCTACACAACAGCTGCCTGGGGAGCGCTGCGGTGGGGATGATGACGCCGTTGCAAATGCGATGATGATTGGCTGGGTGGGCGGGGCCTTGCTCACGTTGTCTCGCTGCACACTCTGACTACCAACAAGACAGCGCCAGCGACAATGGCGATGAGCCGGGAAAGTTTGAAATTGGCGTTTTCAAACTGGAAGTACCGGCACTACTTCTCCCTCATTGAAGTAAAAGGCAATAATGTTTACGTTACATGCACTCAATGACAGATACAGTGCCTTGCAAAAGTGTTCAACCAAGTGTTGGTTCAACCAAGTGCTCAGTCTGAAACCAAGTTTTCAGACGTGGACTTGGTTACCCTGGCCCTTAAACCAGTCATCTGGTGGAGTGTGGGTTGGCTGTGGGTCCTTGTACTCGGAGTCGAGCTAACGTTCATGCTACACTGCATGGAAAGTGTGATTTTCGTTCCCGTAAACGCCCGGAGATCTCCCTCCTTTTCGGTAGTTTACGACAATTTGCAACCCGCGCTTGTCGCCGTTTGTCTGAGCCACAAATTGTCGGAAACGAACTATGACGTATGTGGAGAGCAGCACGTGCTAATGGCGCTAATTAGCATATGAATGCAGCGAAACCGCGCTGCTGAGTGTTTTGCGTTGCGGTGATACTTGAGGCTCGATGTGCTGCGGTGATGTGCGGGTTCCTTGTTGCATAGCGGGCACACAACCACGCTCTTATCGACGCTTCCATCCGTTCGTTTTTAATAACAAAATGTCCCATTCACGGGGCCAACCAAAGCGGTCTCTCAGCTTCCTCGTTCATGTTCACTGTGGTTTGTTGTTGTCTGAAGTCATGAACACTAGTTGGTGCGCCAGTATAATCGGTCCACCGACCGATCCGCGGTGCAAAAATAAGTTGATACATTTTTCGTGTAATTAATTAATCTTAATGAACGTGTAATCAATTAACCGATTACACGTTATGCATGTTTTATTGACTTGTGGATAGGCCTACTGATGTTCAGTGATTTTAAAAGTAGCCTCAATCAGGCTTGGATGAAGTTGGAAATTATTTGCTGTTGCAAAGAATTGTTTATGAATGCACTTTAAAAAAAGTTGTACAAATAAAATGTCTTCAAATACAATATTAAAGAAAGATTTACATTTTATCATTTGTTATTGAACTTATGGCATTTACTGCAGAGGCATGAGTGGGTTAGGGCAGGCGGACAGGGTTTTGGGGAAGGGGGGGCTCGGCTATCCTTACCTACTCTAAGGGGAGGCTCACATTCACCCCATTTGAAAACCCCTGTTCTACAATACTGTATATAGTGTTTTATTCTTCAATCAGTTAATATAAACATCTTTGGCGTTATATGTTATAGAACGTAATGGCGTTTAGAACATAGCAAAGTAATTGACATTTATTTTGTTTGAGTAACTAATTACTTTTACAATGTGGTAACTGAGTTACTAACTCAATTACTTTTTGGCATTTGTAATTGTAACTAATTACTTTTTTAAAGTAAGATGACCAACACTGGTCATGAGTCCGCTTGTGGGCGAAACTTCCGTGCGCAGTGAACAGTTGTAAACGTGATGAGGGTAATATTTAAAGTCACATTCAGCTGTGTTTCTTTTTGGTCCATGGCATGCCCATTTCTTTCAGACGTGAGAGGGTGTTTTGTCCAACACATCCAACGAGTGGTATTTCTTATCTTGGAATCTAAACTGTATTTCACTGTGCGTCTCACAGTCAGGTGTAAAAAGCAGTCTGGCTATCTTTGGCCAAGTATCCAAAGCCCTCTGGTAGATTGTCCTATTTAAAGTCCGAGACCCCTCTCAACTTCACCTGCTGGACAACATTTTTCCGAAAGACCCTCTTCACGGTAACTCACTTGAGGAACTTGTAAACTCATGTACAACAAACAGGAACGGTTTTCCCTCCTCTGCCATTTAAATCGGGAAAAGCACGATCCTCAACAGCTCATATGTGCAAATCTCCACGACGTACATTACACTGTATATGGGGGGGGGGGGTTGCTCCGACCTGCGTTTTTGGTACAGGAGGCTAAAGGTGTAACTTTCATGACATGGTTAATCCTTTGAACTGTTAAGTCTAAAGAAAATACGGACGCCGCCCTGTCGGTGGGCTTTGGTGGCTATTTTCAGGCCAAGGGTCCGCCAGCAGGTTGCCTTGTTCATTTCGCAAGCTAGATTCATCCCCAGCACTGTTTCAATCGCAGTAGCTTGCCACATTAAGGGACATTTTGGCATGTGCGCATCGTGCGAAAGGCCGCTTATACAGCCTCGAAATCATGCCTTTCACCCAAATTTAAATTACCATCATGATTGATTTACTTGTTTTTGTAGTATTGAAAGTAAGAAGAATATCAGATTAATTCAGTAGCCAAGCAAATAAATAAGACAGGAAAGGTTCTGAATTTATCTGATATTCTTCTTACTTTCAATCCTACAAAAACAAGTAAATCAAGTGTGTACCAGTACAAGTGTGTACCAGTGTGAGTTACTAAGCATCAAAAGAAAACAAATGATTCTGGAACTTCTGTGATGTAATCTCTTCACATAGTAGAGTACAACAAGAAGTCTCACAAGCACACACCTAAGTCTTGAGGGATGTAAGGTTTTTATTGGTCCCTCAGGCTTTCTAATGCCCACTGCTTCCATGACAAACTAAAAGTAGCTAAAGCAGGTGTGTGTTTCGTACAGGCTTGAGATTGGTTTCAATGAAAGAAAATCTGTAAGGACATATTTACATTCTTAGATTTAAATATGATAAATAATGTGTTTCACTCAACGCCTCCAATGCAATGTTTGAAGTACACTAATGAGAGCCCATGGGAGGGTATGCTGCATGCTTTATTTTTCAAAGGTTTTTTGAGGAAATGGTCAACAGGCCATTATCTTCATTTTCCCTAAAGAGCAATTAAACAAGCCTTGCTACCCTGGAGGTCCAGCCTGGGAAATCAAAACAAAAAATATGTTTTTCACTTTAGTAAATGGTCAAGACAATGAACAATTACAGAAGGGTAACCCTCAATTGTTCGGGGTTTGGGAAAAAACAAAGCAATAAAAGCCAGTTGTGGACACACAGATGAAACTATCCACTTGAATATACATAGCTCAGAGCTAGTGGCTTAGTATAAACAGTGAGTAACACTGTTAAGCGGGAGAGGAGGCAGGACATTCAACCGGGAGATCGGTGTCCCGAGGACAAAGTTCTCGGTTGAGCTGTTGTAAAAGAGACCATGGTTCAAACATAAATGTCACCATTTGATGCACTGTACCAGATTACAGCCTTGCAGGTCATAACAAGGGTAACACAACACATTGGTACACTTCGGTATTTCCGAGCCTTAGATAAGATCAAATTTCGGGAGGTTAAATATGTTCTGGGTGGTATTTGCTCCGTGGCAGTCTTGATTAGTGACGATTAAATATTCCTGAAGAGAGTTCTCTAGTAGACCAGAGGTTAAATTACATGTAATTTAGCTGACGATTTTATCCAAAGCGACTTACATTACATATTAAACCCATGGTTTTTTACGTTTTAAAGGGTACCTGGTCTTGTCATTGTAGCATGTGGCATGTAGGATGTAGGTTCCGCCATTGTGATTCTCGTTTTTCCCTGGTGTTTTGAATTTTACTATTGAAGTATTTTTGTTTTGAAATCTGCATTTGAGTACTGCCTCTGCCTACGATAACCTGTAGGCAGACTTTTAAGCGCCTGGAGAACTGTGCGATCCCCCGTACCTCCTTTGTAGTCCGGTGGAGCGGAGACATCCTCCTGAGCTATGGGGACCCGTGCAGCACGACCGGGATCCTAGGTTTCATACACTTCTCAGGATTTCCACTAAATCTCGTAAGTAGTGTTTTTTCCGTCTTACGGGAAGTTAAAGGGGAAACACTGCCCCTCCGAGTAAAACAAAATAAGATGATCTAACTAAGAATAGCGTGAGATTGGGAACTTGCGTTACACCCTCTACCATTAATTGCACGATGACTAGCGTGAACTCAGACAGGAACTTGTTACGACTAAAAGAGTTAAGGTAATTGTAAAATAAATAGGTAGTTAATACACAGTCTGATCACTCAGAAACAAAACATGCATCAGCAGGCAAGCAGTGACAGATGAGGATCTCATTAGATAAGGTCTGGAATTGGACTAATGCTGCACTGACGGACTGACGGAGTGCTCATCAAGATCTGCAGTAAAACTATGAAAAGTGATGATCTACAGTTAGCACGGGCGTACTCCTTGTTGACTGATGCTGATAGTCAAAAGTATTCATCTATAAAGGCATTGGTTTTAAAGGCTGTGAGATGTGGGTTTCTGTTTGTGTGTTTTTTTATAATCTTTTGACTTGTAGAAAAGATGGTGTGACCGGATAAGACCATGTAAGGCAGAAAATGTGAATTGTGGAAGGGAGAGCACAGGAAAAAATGAAGATCAAATATGAGATAGCGCACGTGTGGCCGAAGGGAGAGCCAGTTTGAACCCATTTTCAGGGCAAGGCCGAAGGCTACGTGAAGGAGTACCAGGCACTCATTGTTCGGGGAAGGCAGAATGTTACAGAAGGATGAACTGGGTTGAACCAACGTTCAAGGACAAGAGAGGTTATAAAAAAAGAGCAGAGTCAGACAGCGGACGGACTCTGAGAGGGACAGCTTGCGAAGCGTGTTTCAGGTCTCCAGGTATACCTGCGGAGGATTGCTCATGTAGCACTTTATCTCTTCTTAATAAAATGTTAACTTTTTTTAACTTTAATTGAGTGCCGTATTGGATTCTTCTCATCAACCAACTCGGGGGGATAGGAAATCCCAACAATTTTGGGGGCTCGTCCGGGATGAGAAGTTTTCCTGTATAGGTGAATTCGGTCCAAGACGCTTTCATCTGCTGAACACTGCGTACTCCCAGGCCGCCTCAAACCAAGGTAAGCAGAAACCTGTTTCCACTAATTCTTCATAGTGGATAATCTAAAATAAGGAGTACGTTGTGGATTGGTGGTGAAGGAATCAAATTGATGCATGAGCAATTCGCTAAAGTTAATATTAAGGAAACCGGTAAAAGTGCACAATACCATCGAGTACTATTGGGTTTAGTAGGTATCGGTGAGTAGTCTCAGCAATATCAGACAATGGACCACTGGAGTTTCACATTTCTGCAAGCAGAGAGGACTAGTACGACCTCAACGATACGTTTTTGTTTATGCGCGTGAAGATAACAAACCCGGATGGGACCGATCTAGCGGCTGATGCCGACGTAGGATTTGCAAACTACCCCGGATGCACACCATTTTCTCAGGTCAATATAACTTTAGGGGATCGGCTCATATCTCAATCTTCAAACACTTACCAGTACCGAGGAATAATCGAATGTCTGCTTAACTATGGAAAACACACCCTGGACACACAGTTTACCACCGCTCTATTTAGTAAAGACACGTCGAAGCACATAGATGATAAAGCTATTAAAGGGGGCAATGCTGGATTAGCCGCGCGATGTGGTCACACAGGGCGGAGCAGAGTGGCAGAGCTAATTTCGCCAATACACTCTGATTTGTTTTTTCAGGAGAAACTAATGCTTAACGGTGTTGATATTTCTCTAAAGTTTATATGCTCAAAAGATGAATTCTCTGAGGACTGATGCTGCTACAGTTTACAGGGTTAAGATTGTGTCAACCACTGTGTTTGTGAAGAAAGTCTATCTCCTCCAGTGCGTATTGCGCACAGCAGAGCCCTACAACACACTAATGCCAAATATGCCATTGACCGTGTAACTCTGAAGACATTTTCTATACCGGCTGGGACCAGAGTATGCAATCAGGTAAATCTTTACATGGGTCAAATCCCTAAGTTTATTGTTTTGGGATTCGTTGATGAGGCTTACACTGGTTCTTATAAATTAAATCTGTTTAATTTCCAACACTGCGATCCTGGATTCCTATGCATTTATGCAGACGGCAGTGCATATCCCACAAGGCCTTTTCAGCCAGACTTAACGGAGTAACTACGTGCGTGAATATTACATGATACAGACAACCGGGCGGCATTTAAAAGACCGATCGCTGGCAGTAACAAGGGACGACTTTGGCCACAGATATACACTCTTCTGTTTTAATCTGGATCCTGATGACGGTCAGTCGGGGAACGTGTCACTAATGAAGACGGGAAATGTTCGATTGGAGGCCCGCTTCAGAACGCCCGCCCCACCCCCCCCAGGACAATAAATCTCATTTGTTTCCGTTTGACAGTGTTATAGAAATATCAAATCAACGACAGGTGTTGGTCAACAACTTTTAAAACTGATGAATACTATTAGAACTGACAACGGTTGTTAGGAAACATGTTGCTAGGGGAACGATATTTATGGGGATTCTGGCTTGTGACCAGCTTCCTAAACGTGTCTTGTGCAAGTATCCAGCCATGACTATCGTGAACACTCATCCTTCTATGAAACCTGGCGAGCACTGGCTAGCAATTTATATCACAAAGGACAAACTGTTATTTCATGGACAGTTTTGGGAACCCTCCAAATTATGAAGTATTCCCCTGTGAAATAGCAAACTCCCTCAATTATAATTGTACAAAAGGTGTCTTATTCTAGAAAACTGGTTCAGAATAATCTCGCGTCAACCTGTGGGCAGCACTGCGTTTTTCCTGTATTCTATACAAAAGACTGTCTTATGCACGCGTGCATAATCTGGTTAACAATGATGCAATGGTTTGTCGGTTTGTTAACAAAATACATCCCTCGGGGTGCTGTGGCGATACATTTATGTGTACAGCATGCAACCTCCTGGTGAACTATCGTGTAACAGTGATTGAAAATAAAGAAAAAGACTTTCTTCAACTCAAGAAAAATTTAATAAAATGGCACACCGCAGACATTACAGGCTACACAAACTGCTATGCTTGCATTACATTTGTTGGAGACATACAAAATAAAACAAAAGACACTCAGACCATTGGGTCATTACACTCAAGGGATATTAGTAGGAAATAAAATGCAATAGACAATCAGCACAAGTTGTTTGAAAAAAACATGTCCAAGAATAATGAAGTCTTAAATTTCTACCCAAGAATTATCTATAAGACACCATCTTGTGTCTTAAAGGGTGCGTTATATGCATATTACTTGGGGCCCCTAGATAAAAACTGATAGTCTTCGATCTGCCCGCACACATCTCCACTGTTTAGCTCATCTGTCCAATTCACCCGGATATAGACCAAGTGGAGGAACCCAGTCGCCCCCCCGCGACGTGAACACAATGCGGTTTGTGTCACAATACAACACCCGCTTCTGCAGCTTATCCAATACATCGTAAAGCATTAAGCGCGCGTGAGCGGTAGTGAATGCACCAAGGGAAACATTTACATCTTACACGAGAATTGGCACTGTCCACATGACGCCATTGAACCAGTGCTACATCCTCTGAGATGAAAGAATTGTCTCGAATCATACTGATCGCTGAACATCAGCCGTGTGAACCGGGCGGTCTCAGTGATCAACTCACAGGCTGCCATGTTACTTCATGTTAAACCGCCCGCACAAAGAGTTCAGGAGCAACTTGTTACAACTCCTCATGGCGTTGTTGACAGATTTTTCCCGGGTCCAGCCGAATGTCTTCCTTCGAAATAGTCAACGCATTTCTTGCGATCGGCATCCGTTGACATGACCGGCATTGCCAGAGGCTTCTTGTTTACATTTCATGAATGTCTTCACATACCCACTAAACAATGGGTCGGTCTTGTTGGGGAAATGCCACATCTCCTCAATGGACACAACCTGGTAACCCTTTTCAACAACCTTATGCAGCTCAGAGACCCAGACCCCGGCCAGTTGACGCTCTTTGTTACTGTGAGCACACTCGCAAGTTTGATTCAAGGTTTCGGCACACAAGGCACATAGGGGAAACATCAACTTTCCATGGCATCTGAAAGGCAGGACGGGATGAAACAAGCATCGGGGCGGGAGCACAATGCATTTTATGAAGCCGTAGTAGTCATCGATGGCTTCAAAATCCCTGACGATAATCCGTGGGTGTCTGCCAGAATATTGTTTGTATCCAAAACGTGCAGGCAAAAAACTTGTAAAGTCATCGTATCGAATTTTTTCAACATCGCCGACTTTGTGATAGCTTCATGGCGTTTGTCCGCCCTCCAAAAAAGGGCCTTTCTGGGATCCAAACGTTTGCGTTTTTGGTACGTGTCCATAAAGACCTGTACGCGCACTATTGTTTTAATGTCTACCACTCACTCCCAAATCAAAACGACATTCACACCATGTTGTCTTCGCAAGGCATCCATTTTATCTTTAAAAGCCTTGTACCTTCTTCCATAAGTGACTTGTGACAGGGTTCATGTCACATTGCACATAATATTTGACACATCCGTGGAAAAAACAGCCCGCAAATTCATAACACGTGTTGGTCGCCGCATTATAACCTTCCACGTAGAACGGTCCGATTTGTTGTTCACCATGATTGAGGGCGTGTCTGATGTCAACATTCTCTGAGTGAGACATATTCAAGCCATTGCATTGAAACATCAGAATACGTTTTGTTCCGTTTTGTGTTCGCCCCCTCATATGTTAGAGCAATCGTGTCCTTCGGGAGAAACAGGGTCTTAAAAGTGGCCATGCAACTCGAAGCCAGTGTGGTGAATGCAAAAGCGTCAAGCTAAATGCACTCGAGGAATGTTCTGCAATAGATTGTAGAGGTGCTGCGCAGAGCGTGCACATTGTTGACACAGTAACGCTTGATCTCTTCCTGGAAATCAAATATTTCACCGCAGACAACCCTCAGTGTCTCCCATCTTGTATCCATGGTAAGACGGGTCAGGATATTTACCGACATAGTATTCGTTCTCCGTAGTGTTCTGTGTGGGAAATACCCCTTCTCCAAATCCTCGAACCCCAGCGCTGCGGGGGTTTTAGATAGACGCATTGGCAGGAAGCTAAAGGAGTCAATCCACCGCTGGATTGACTCCTTTAGTCAATTAGTCACCGCTCGGGGGCGATTCTGATTTACAAAATACTCCAGGACGATGTAGTTATCAAAACCCGCCGCATTGTGTGCAATGAAGGTGTAACCTTTGTATTTTAGTCTTCTGTAATATTTCACAAAAGCCTCCATACATTTCGAAGTGCTGAAGCAGCAACTTTTTTACCATCAATGTCCATCGCGCATCCGTACACCGCCTCATGTTTACCGTTATGGAATCGCGTCTCGAAGTCATACAGTATGTATGCCGTTTGTGGTTCAGCTTTTTCAGCTTTTTCAAGGTGCTGAATGAAGCATTGATGTTAGTCATTGCCTCGGGCTAGATGCAGCTTACAGTGCGAGCAGACAACGAGGCTGCATGGGTGCTGCTTTTTAGCCACTCTGTACGTTCTTCCGCAGGCGTCATAATACTTCATAGCGTCACATGGTATAAGGGCATGCAGTGCGTCCAGCTGCTTGTGTTGATCAAAATAATGTTGATTTACAGTCGATGCATTTCTGCATTTTAGTTGCGCGCATCTGACACTCTGCCGTGTAGCAAACGGTACACAGCTGTTTACACTGCGCATATGTTTGATAACAGTAGGGGCACACATGTTGCTCCAAAGAATCCAGTCTTATTTTCAATTACGTGGTAGTGACTGTCATGTAGATCCAACCATACAGTCTGCGGGTGTTTTAAAGCATTGGACCCGTTTACAACCGGCCAGATGGTGAAAAATGATCATTTTCAAACCCAGATGTCTTTCAAAAGCATATCCGGCGCTTCGGCGATCGCCCAATCAATGATCCCTGACACTATCTCTCACCAGGCCTGGTACAAGAGCAAGATCTACGAGATCGATGTTTCGGAAGTCAACACTGTCGTAGTACAAACGCGTTGGACGGTATGTCTCGCCTTGTAGCTGCAAAACAGATCGGCCCGACATCTTGAGATGTCGGAGGTGCTGTAGCCCCCAACCCCTCTTGAATTACGCCACTGTTAATTGCATCACCACCAGCCGCGCCGTCAGAATACGAGGTTTTCACAGGAGCACCAAGTCTCGCGTTTTCGCTATTCCGCGCAAAATCAACAACTCGTGCAGAAGCAACATCACACTCACCATTAGCCTGAGTAGACACTTTCGTGGCTTCACTAGCCCTCCTCCAAGACTTTTAAACAGGTAGTATTGATTTCAGCCATGTGTAACAACGTTTGATAGTGATGATAAGGACCGAGACTATCGTCAATCAATGAATCGTGCACACAATCGGTGTTTTAAAACTTTTCGGGGGTGTGACACAAACTTTGACACCAACAACAAGAAAAAAAAACAAAAAAAACACAACAACTGCTGCTGCTATACCTGAAGCTTGCGAGCTATAGCAGTGAGAGCATCTACGACATCCAAACAACAATTCTCATGTGATGCCATATATTGCTTTACAGTTTGCTTGGTCTCATCCTGCAATTTACAGAGCTTCATCACCTGTGCGGCTGAATGACTTGTGTCCTGGCGCAGTTGCCTAATCTCATTTAACAATTTGAGTTGCCCATTGGTCACATTCAACACACTGCCATCGTGTGGCTGGTCTACCACATTGTTTTCATAGGCATTTGACTCCACAATCACAGCGTTTTGTCTTTGCTCACCGTTGTTGGGGCCCAGCCTCACAAGCGATTCTTCAAAGTCCGCAACACATTGTACAAAATCCTCATCCGTGAGCGGGTCGATGGGACCAGAATACAAACGCTCCGGTTCTTCTGGCAGTATAGACCACTGCTCCGCCGCACGTCTGTGTACTAACAAAGAAAATATGAATATACACACAAGCAGGACCCTACAATATATCTCAGGTCTATAGAGCATACCTTTTTACACGACAGACAGGACAGACAGATAGATAAAAACATGATTCCAAAATATATATTGTGTTTAGACTGCTTACCTTTTATACTGTTTCACAGCAGTTTCAACACCACTCGTCCTTTGCGGAGGCACCCTCAATCCTGAGTGAAAATGTTGGAAAAAAGTTATATAAAAAGTAGATAGAGATCCTGTAAAATACTCCTTTATTATTAGTTTTACATTACCTCGGATTTTGTCTCTGCTAGTGCTTGCAACTCCAGCTCTCCTTATTGAGGCCTCCACAGCCTGGGGGCCTGCTACAGCTCCTGTGCATTAGAATATTTTATTCGTTATACGATAGATGAACAGGGAACAGGGATAGCCGTTATCCACCAATTTTTACTTACCTCTTCTTGTTGGCTGGGCCCCAACACCACACAATCTTTGTGGTCGGCACAACCATTACGAGTGCTACAAATGGATTATGTTACAAATTAGTTATTTTTTACAACTTGTCATATTGGCGCGTTTTACCCTGTTAGATTAGTTTGTATGTTATTTGTTTAAAAAAAAAAACTAACCCTTACTGAAGTAGCTATTGTATAGCAACGACATTTGCTTTCCACTCCGAGCATGCAGTTCGACAATATACCATTATTAGTGCTGCAAATTATTTATTTGTTACAAATTGCTTATGTTCTACACACTTATATTGGTGTGTTTTACCCTGCAAGTGATTTTGTATCACTTGTCGCATGTCATTTGTGGGTATAAAAAAAAAAAAAAAAAATACCATTACTGAAAGTAGCTATCATATAGAAACAGAGTTTATTCCATCTTGTGAACCCTACCCACCATGCATTTCGGCCATGGCATTTTATAAAAGTACCATTATTTGTACTACAAATTGTTCATTTGTTACAAATTACTTACGTTTCACAAACTGTCATATTGGCGTATTTTACCCTGTTGAAGGGATTTGGTTGTATGTTGTTATTTGCGGGTAAAAAAAAAATAAAAAATCGTACCATTACTGAAAGTAGCTATCACATAGCAACAGCATTTGCTTTCCACTCCCAGCATGCATTTTGACAAATTGCTTATATTTTACAAACCACTCAACTGGCTTACTGGAGGGCACCACATGACTCACTTTCTTGAATCTGTCAGGAAGGTCGATGTGGCGAGCAGGGAGAGGCAGGACTCAGACGCAGCAGTTTCAGAAAAACAAAAAGGACTTTAATAGTCAAAAACTCAAGAAGTCCGATTAGGAAGATGAACAACGACCGCGGACCAACGAACATTTGCTACAAACTACATCAGACAATGACGCGACACTGGATGACAGATTCACATGGCTTAAATACACAAGGGAGGTGCAGGTGATTGGAAACAGGTGGAATCAATCAGACAATTACAGGGGAAGCAAGGACAAGACAGGTAAGTGAAGTTACCCAGAAACACCAGAAACATGAAACTTCAAAATAAGACATGAACAAGACCAAACTGTGACAGAATCTTTGTTTTCCCTTCTTTTTACTGCTAGGAGTTTCATCAATGTCTGCTTTTAGAAGGTCATACAAGCAGGTGTCTCTTTTCGAGAAGTCTTTGATCTACTGCCTGTAATAGATGAGTAGGCCAAGCATTTTTCTAAGTTGGCCCACCGTCAGTGGTCTGATGTCTTTCAGTGTTCTCACCACTTCCAGGTCAGTAGGATCAACTTTGTTGCCTTCTTCAGAGACGATTCTACCCAAGTAGCGGATCTCTGGCTTGAATAGGTCACACTTAGCTTGAGTTTAATGCCGGATTCCTTAAGGCTCCACAGCACTCTTTGCACATCATTGACATGGTGATTCAAGGTTTTACTGAAACCAACGTGTCATCTAGATAAAGAACGAAGATATCATCAAGTCCTTCTGAGCATTCCTCCATGCACTTGCACCTTGAAATGCTGCTGGAGCGTTCATGAGACCAAAAGGCATACAAACCCAGTCGTAGAGTCCCCAGGGAGTTACAGCCATGACGTAGTATGCTAGGCCTCACTGATGTATATATATATATATATATATATATGGGCAGCTATATATATATATATATGATCTTTACAGAACTGTATTCTAAACAGCACCAGTTAACACCAAGCCTGACCAAATTTAACAATGAGTCAAGCTTCTTATTCCATAAAATAGCCACACCCCCTGGTATCCTACCTCGGACTATTCCCGTGCCACGGTTAGTCGTAGACACCCCGGCCCCATGAAAAATATTAAGACAGTACAGTTTTTCCGTATTACAGTATGTCACAATTCTCACACACACGCAGGCCACGACAGTTGTATGAAAACACCCGAAAAAACATTTTAACACGGCAAGTTAGTGTTGCAGGGTTTGACCCGATGACTCCAAACTCCGATAACGCCAAATGCCCCATCTGGCCACAGCTCCGGGGTGCACATTTCATCAACCTCATTGCATTCATCAGATACTTTAAATGAGCTGCTGTGGACAGTCTCAATCTTTGCATAGTATTAGCTATACTACCTATGTATAGTAGAGTACAAGGATTGTCTTTAGAAAGATTCATCTCTACAAATAATTTCTTGGACCTCCAACATTAATCAACACTAACCTTGGTGTATCACATCAAAATAAAAATGATTTTGGAACACCTATGATGTAATCTCTTGCTTTCTTTTCACATTGTAGAGTACAACAGGTCTAACAAGCACATACGAGTCATGAGGGATGTAGGGTTTTTATTCTTGTATTGGTCCCTCAGGCTTTCTAATGCCCACTGCTTCCATGGCATCCTAAGAGTATCTAAAGCAGGTGTTACGCTTTGTACAGGCTTGAGATTTCAGTTAAAGAAAATCTGTAAGGACATATGATATGATAAATAATGTGTGCAATGTTTGATGAAGTCAACACTAATGAGAGCATATGGAAGGGTATGCTGCATGCTTGATTTTTCAAAGGTTAGTTGTTTAGAGGAGCAAAGTTGGAAATGGTCAACAGGCCATTATCTCCATTGTCCCCGGAGAGCAATTAAAAAGCCGTGCTACTCTGGGGGGCCAGCCTGGGAAATCGAAACAAAACAAAGATGTTTTACAAAGTAGCAAATGGTATCAAATTAAAAGTAGTTAAAACCATAATAATTTTCCTCAATGACAGTACTGAGCCTTTTAAAACAATTTTTAAAAGTGCTGATAGAGGTGCGGCTCTTCACCACGTCCGGCAGAGCGATTTGTGGCTTTTCCAAGAACAGACTTTTTCCCAAATAGAATGATGCAGTTTCGTATGTACGATATTCTGGAGGCTCTCATCAGACAAACTGAGCGACTATATAAAGTCTCAAATTTTGATCCGGTATCACGGCAAGATGTTTACACAGTTACAATTTGAATCCTGTCACCTTAGCGTTTGGAGGTTGTGTCTTGGTTTTCGAAAAAAAACTTTGTCTACAGTAGTTTATACATAGCTGGACATAATTAAGCCAGTGTGTGATCATTCTGACGCTTAGCTTGGCAGCTGCTAACTCAGCCATTTTAGCAAATAGTAAACAATATGCAATCTGCATACATTTGCACTTTTATATCATGACACTGTTCAAGGAGATAATTGAATTATAAAATAATAAGGGACGTACCACTGACCATTGTGGAACACCCATTGTGCATTTTCATGTTCCTGGACAATGCATCACAAACTTTGTGACGCATTGAACACATTGCACGCTGTTTAATATGAAGACATTCATGCCAGTGCTGAAAAGTCCAATTTGATTTAACTGTATCAAAAGCTTTACGCAGATCTAAAAATACACCACCCACTACTCTTTGCACCGCCATTTTCTTTTTAATTGGGTTGACGGTGGCGCATGGACTAGTTTGGTGTGCTGGGCACCACAAAGTTGGTGGTTCTAATCCTGGCTACTCCATGTACCATGTTGAAGTGTCATTGAGCAAGACACCTAACCACTAATTGCTACATAGGTAAAAATGTTAACTATGAATAAAAAATGCAACATAATTTGCTTTGGAAAAAAGCGTCAGCTAAATGACCTGTAATGTAATTGTTCTTACCTCACATACTGACTCTAGGAAAAAACAGAAGATCAACAGATCATAAATTAAATCTGTCATTTGGATTTAAAATATCCTTAAAAAATGTGGATCTCTACTTATTTCTATTTTCCATATCAGTTCGCTGTCGCCTTTTGCTCCATTACATATTTTGGGATAAAAACGCGATTCAGCTTATCTTAGCTCTTAGGTAACTTTGTTCTTTAAATCTTGTGATGTCACAAAAGGCTGGGTCCTGTAAGGACGATATGTCCCGCGGAGATGGCTGCCTCCAGGGACAACTAGGGCTCCATCTGCTGGAGGAGTCGGGAACCCCACCCCTAAATCAACAGACATTGCGGCACACCTGAAACCAATCAGGGTCTGATAGCCTGAAGGCCTTTTAAGGGTGGGAGAGAAGTAGTTGGGGGTGGGGGCCGAGAGACGAGCGGCAGGTGAGCTGCGCGACAAAGAACTACAGGAAGGCTGGAGATCAGGACTAGTTGGAAATACTTCTGCGACGTTGGGAGGACCGTAGTGATGGCAAAGTGAAGCTTTCTGAACCATCCAGCCAATTGTATTGGAAAAAGGTTCATTCATTCAATACATCGCAATCTCTATGATGACCTCTGCTGTTGAAAACCTGTACTGCATATTTTTCAAATAGCCTACCAGCATATTTTGGCCCAGTCTTTGTGGGTTGAACATGATTATGAAAAGTTGAACCAATAAATCATTAATAAATACATGGATTCCTATATGAATAATATAATATATATAGCATCAAGAAATAAACTTTTATTTATAAATAATATATGATGGTGCATATATATTATATATATATAATAAATATATATGTATTATATGTAAGCAATATAATTTAAAATACTAGCAAGTGCTTCCTACTGCATGTACCGCATTCCTATGTGAATTGTCTGAATCTGGAATGTGGGAAGTGATTTACAGGAAAGGTCAGTGGGGCAGTGTGAATTCAGTATCGGGGTTGAGTCGGTTTCTTTTTGTGGATACTATTCCCCCCGCCTTAGAAAAAAAACGCACTCACACGGCACGGATGAGGCAGAAATGCTCAAAAGATTACGGGCTAAAACAAATAGATGTGGGTACACATGTTTGTGTTCGACCCAATATTTTAACGGGTCTTCACTCCGTGTATCAAACAGACAAGCCTGAACCCTGATTCACGCCCATTTGAATCAAATCGAAGCGGTCACGTGACTGAGCACCGGAACGAAGCTGATGTCACTGATCTAGTGATCAGTGACGTCCGACACAAGCTTCGAAGCAGGAGGGTCGGAGGTAACATCACTAGAGGACCGGCTGCTGGATTGGCCACAAGCGTCAGCTCTGGTTTTAGTAGGCCTGAAAATACATTTTTCTTAATTGTGATTGCGGCGCAAAGAAGAACAACCTGAGTTACCCTTTTTGAATTTGAGCTGACTATTTGTGTTAATTCCCCGGAACTATAATAAAATGCTTGTTTAAACGTTACTTTTGTGTCTGTGCACTACTTGAACTGCCCCGCTGAGAGCTGAGGAGTCTCTCGTGATGTCACAACCTTTATAACTCTAAGTTTATGTCTGTTCTAGTTTCAGTTTCCTTCTTTAGTACAGCATCTCTAGTCTCTTGTCAGCTTCCACAGACATTCAGTGACCCTGGGTACATTTTTTTTTTTAGATTTGATCAGAACCCTCACATTGAATCTTTCCCACAGAGTTCAGAATTCTATGAGTAAAGTTGTTACAGCCTTGGACTTAATCGCCATTGTCCCAGGTCAAGCTGTAAAACCCGGCATTGCCAATTGCTTAGCTTCAGGTATGCACTAAGGGATCCTCGTCTTACTTGCTATTTTCCTTAACGTGTGGCTATTCAACAGTAAATCCTTGCCGGTGGTTCCGGCACGTCATTCATTACCAGCTGTCATTGGGTGTCAGAAGGGCTAAGAAGTTAAGTTGATTTTCAACTTTCATGTGAGAACATGTGGCTTATGACATAGGATTCACAAACGTTTTATGCAACTTTCATTCAATTTACTAAAAGTGACATGATGATTTCTATGGACAGGTTATTGCAATTGTGATGGACAGAATTCCAAATTAAAATACCTTGTCAAACACTAACGCATGGGGGCAGGTTGAGCAAGACTAGTTTAGCAATATTTACCTTCATTCTCCCTCTAAACTTCTCACTGCCTCTTCCTGGCCTCTGCTCTGTAAATAGCACACTTATGATGAATAGTACAACTATGTAGCTGCTTTGACTATCTGTTTTCTGTGGAGATAAATCGGGGAAATTGCGCTGAGGGAGGGGGGTTCCGTAGCAGAGAATAGGAACCAGCTCTTTAATAATACGGGCAGTGCGGAGCTGCATTACTGTGAGTGGTGATGATTGGCCTATCACTTTTGTATTGGTTTTGCATATTAACATGCTTTAGACATATTTATATATGTTATTCATACTAGTTAGCCTACTGTGATGGTTTTCCACATCACAGGATTTTTGGTGCCCCCCCAGGCATTTGTTTTCCTACGCGCAGTAGTGCGTGATGTGCGTGTGCGTAGCGCCGGCACTGAGCATATCGTCTTGTCAACTAAATTAACATTAAAGGTGTTGCCATGTTGTGATGGGGACTAATCCACGGACCCGAAAAAGGGCCTGTCTACCCTTTGCGTTCTTCTCCCTAGTTATGCAAGCTAAAAGTCCAATGTCCAAAAAAAAACACCCCCCCTCTGCTTTTTTGTCAAATCGCACCGTGGATACTAGTCATGAGACTGTATAAAGCTGACATTGAATCACTGCCAATTGACGCTTTTTAAATTTTGTTTTCCTCAATACATTCTAGTGCCATCAACACAGCACTTAACTGCATAGACACTCATTTGTGGTTCGTCTGCTTACCTCACCTCTTTGGTAAAAAATGTAAACTGCAGATCCAGTCTTTCCTGTTCCGAACTCGGTGCCATCGCGCTGCTCCCGCTCATGGTAGTTAAAGTGACAGTACGCCCCAAGTAGCACTCGTCACTTTCCCCAACCCCAATCCCACCGTTAACCCTTAGATGCATAAGTGGGTCAAAAATGACCCGGTGAGGTTGTTTTCTTGAAATATCTCTGTAATGAAAAATTGTTATCATTTCATATTCCAGGTATTTCTCAAAAAATGTGTTTTTGATATAATGCCATTTCAATTTATAACTTACCTTTTAAACATTTTAAGAAATTACTACTACTACCCCAAGCTTCCATAAGTGGGTCAATAATGACCCGCATGCATTTTCTATGGAATCCAATGGGAACCATTGATTCTTCTGAGCTGTGGCTGTCTGGAATAAATGAACTATGGACCTCACAGACTATATCAGAAGTTTGACCCTTCAGGAAGACTATTTTACACAGCAAAAGCTGATACATGTGAGTATTATCTTCATATATTGTGTGTGTGTGTCTTTTATGACTGCTATTTACTGCTTTTATTTATCAACGGATTAGCCTACTTTATAACTACCTAACACTAGCTAGCTAACTAAGTTAACTAGCATTACTATATGGTATTTAGTGTGTATGTGTGTGTAAGTGAGTGCTACATATTGATCTATTGAAAACATTACTCTCACGTTTCTTCATCAAGGGTTCATGGCTGCTAGATACACAGCTGAAATGGTCCTACAGATGCTGGATAATGGAGAGGTAGTAACGGGGTTGGACTCCGAGCCTGAAATTTCTTATGATGAGGACTCAGACTTTTGTCCAGGTGGCAGTGGCAGTCGTCCACCTGGAAATCCAACTGAACAGGATCAATCTGACTCTGAAGGGTCCTCTGAAGAAGAAAGTATCATGTCCAACAGAATGAGTCGGAAGGTTTCTTACTAGAGCGAGTTACCTCCCACCCGGGGTAGAACACAGAGCCACAATATCATCAGAAGTCGGTCAGGGCCTGCACAAGGGCTTAGCACCACTGTCTCACCAAAAGATGCATGGGAGCTCTTCATCACTGATGATACAATACAAGAGGTGATGAAGTGCACAAACTTGGAAGGACGGAAAGTAGCAACAGCTAGAAGAAAAGAATGGAAAAATGTCACTAAAGATGAATTCATGGCCTTCATGCCAAGCAAGCCCACCAAGAAGGGCCTAAAGAGCTTCTGGGTTTGTGATGCACGCATCCCCTATCCAATAGATTGTATAGTTTACACAGGGAGACAACCAGGTGAAGAAGTTCAGATGAATCTGGGGGAAAACATTGTCCAGCAGTTGTGTAGTAGATTTTGAAAAACAGGTCGCAACATCACAATGGATAACTTTTTCACCAGTGTGCCTCCTGCGCAGCATTCTGGAGAAGGATCTCACTATTGTGGGGACTCTACCTCTGAACAAGCCAGACATCCCTCCTCTGATGAAGCCTTCCAAGTCCCAGGCAGTTCACAGCACAGAGTTTGGATTCAACAAAAGCCTTACCATGGTCAGCTATGTCAAAAAGAAAGCAAAAGCTGTTGTGCTCCTGAGCACGATGCACCACAACAAAGCAGTGGATAAAAATAGCAGAAAGTTAACATTTTTCAATGTTAAAAAGTGAAAAATAAAGATATTTCAAACATGAAAGCATTCTTGTGTGGTCCTAAGTATAATACAAAATGTAATACAAGTGATTATTCTTCACCAAAATGGCATGAAAACACATTGATTCTAACATGGGTCATTTTTGACGCACTTGTGGAAGAGTGTAGGGTCCAGTCACTCGTGCATCTAAGGGTTAAGTTAATATTCTGGTCACATGCCTAAAGTGGCTTGCGAGCTGCCACTTTATGTATCATGGATTGTCTCTCTGATAGAGCTCCTATCTGCTAATCGGACTGTGTTGTAATGTTGTAGATTGCAGCCATGCCTCTTTCAGAGACAATGTTCTGCGCCACATCCCTGAAGAGCTGCCAGACATTCTAAAAACCTTCAGCAAGGCAGCCATCCGTACGCAGCCCGAGGATCTGCTGCTGTGGTCTGCAGCGTAAGATTCAATCTTGTGTGGTTATTTGGTAAAGGGAACGGATATGTGTGATTATGTTTAAGTTCAATCCTGAGCTCTTAAGTAACACCATGAACAGTGTGCACAAAGTAGCCTCTATAGCAGCCATCTTTACATCGACCGGCTATAAATGGGGGAAAAAAGCACATTGGAATTACTGAATGGAAATGTTCTACTCTGAAGGAAGGTCATTTCAGTTTTTTTATTTGCCAATTTAACTTGGCACTGTTCATAGCAAAGGGCAGTATATAAGTCATTTGGTGAAACAAATCAAATTCTCCTGGGTTGCAAGATGTTCACACGCTAAAATAACACCAGGCTATGTAGCTTTTCGGAGACGATGAAAGTCATGCTGCCTCTAAACTTATTGCGAAAGCCAGTTTTGGAAAAATGTAAACTCTGAGATAAAATTATCCGGTGAGCCCTTCAGCACGATTGGAATATTGTTAAAGTTCCTTCAAATCTGCACATATTCATCCATCATTTTACGTAGTGTGCTTGCATCACTTATTGCCATGGAAACAGGGGAGATCAGTGAGTAGGTAAGCACCGTGTTTTTAATAATACAAATGTGTCTTTAAAATGTGTGTGGGTGTGTGTGTGTCCGCTTGCTTTACTGCTCTGTCTAAAGGAGAGCGTCTACCTGTGAAGGATAGGCTGGAGAATGTCACAGATAAGACGGACAGCGGGCTGACTCCTGGTCTGCTAAAGACTCTACATCAGGGGTGTCAAACGTACGGCCCGCGGGCCGGAAACGGCCCGCCAGGTGGTTCAGTCTGGCCCGCGGAATAAATCTGTATTATTGAAAAAAAATAAGAATACACTTCATTTTCTATAAAATCTGCAGTTCCTATATTGTCCGCTAGTGGCGCTGTTTCACGTCTATCGCTTTACCCGCATGTTCTGTTGACTCTGGCACCCTCTTCAGTGAAATGTCTTTGTCAAAAAAGAGAAAACTGGACACAGTGTCAGATATTTCAAGAAAAATGTTCATGGAGGTGAATCACTGTGATCAGTTTTTATGCATAATACACTTGTTAAACTGGCACATACTTTTCTTAAAAACTCTTAGGTTGTTGATAATATATTTATTAAAAGGACAATTCATTGCATATAAAGATTTTTATAATTTACTTCTTCTCTGCACTAATACAAAGAAGAAAGTGGACTTATTGTTAGTTCTATGTAATTTTGGAATGAGTTTACTGGTCTGGCCCACTTGAGATGTGATTAAGTTTTATGCGGCCCCCAGACTAGAATGAGTTTGACACCGCTTGTAAGGCCAGCACCTGTTTATGTAGAGTCTACATAAACAGGTGCTGGCCTTACAATGGGACCACACCCTAAATAACCAATCACAGCTTTGGCTTTATTTACCGTCCATAAACCTGTTCTTTGACCAATGTACTTATATTTATTGTAAGTGCTTATTATTGCTCATACCCCCATTTTGCTTACTCTTTTCTTTCTTTTTTTTAGCTCCATCTGCATATCACAATGATGTGGTCTCCCCAATGTAACTCTGTTATTAAAGTTCAGTGTAATTTTAAAAGTACATTTCAAAAGATTTGCTCACTTTATGCCCACAAATTTAACAATTCATGTAAAATAGTATTGTTTGTAGACATGATAGCAACACTAAAACATTCATCTTTTTAATCTACCAGTTCAGAACAGTAACTGGCCTGTTGTATGTCCTTGAATCCGTCCTGCGTGTTAATTACAAACATGAAAGTCCACCATCAGTCGACACAAACTGGCTAATAAACAATGGCTCGCTGGTTCACCGTTCATTAATGCACTCATCTGTTAAACTAGATAAGCTTTTCTTCTTCCCTTCATTCCCCCCCTTCACCTGCCGATCCCTCAACCCGATCTCAGCTATCCATCAGGGAAACGTGCAGCGAGGAGGAACTGCGGGAGAAATGGAGGGGTCTGTGTCCACCCACGGTTCAGCTGGAGAACCTGCTTTCGCTGGGCAGTTTTGGCTCAGACATCGATTGGATGAAGTTTTTTGCCCTGGGCTGCACTTCTCTGGGAGGGGTAAGATGTTATATATATATATATAAATGCTAACAACACTTTATACCACTCCCTTTGAGGCTTAAAACCTACCAGGAGGGCACGCACAGCTAGTGCTCCTAAAAATATTTTTTATGATCATCTCACAGTCCGGTTTTCTCGTGTTTAAAGACATCATACATCAGTGATCCAGACATTAGATGCAGCTAATGATCTTGTTTCAAAGCAGCAGATAGAGCAACAGAGAGAGAACTTTGCAGATGACAGCTTTGCAGCTCTGCATTGACGACACAATGTGCTCAGTGAGGCAGTTACACACTTTAAGCGCATGAGAGCAGTCATGTTCTACCTTGATTTGTCTCCCTTTTGTCATGAGTTGCTCTGCTCTGCATGCATATAAGTTCAATTCAAGTGTATTTACAGTGTGTTGTTGATCAAACGTGCTTTGAATGCTGACGTCTGTTTTTCTTATGAAAAAGTCCTATTGCCTGCTTCTCTTATGTTCTTACACCTTCTCAGACCCTTACGAGCTCCCTCAAAGTTGCTTGCGAGCTCCTGACGGAGGACGAGGAGGGCGGCCCTGCAAGGATCCCGTTCGACACCTTTATTAAACTCTACAGCTACCTGGCTCACCTGGACATCAGTTCTCCCGTCTATGAAGATGGTCAGTTATATGATGGGTGGGAGTGACAAAAAAAATATATTTTTTGACTCGCATGACCTCAAAAACTCCAGTGTTATAAACCAGCAGGCACAATTTTTCCCTCAAGAGAGCGAACAAGTCACCAAGACTTTGATAATGTCCTAATGTGAGCACACATGATTCGACCCCCTTTTTGCTGCTAAAAAGGATACATTCTGATATTTTCAAATCAACACTACATGAATGTTAAATCAATGCACTGTGGAATTCCTTATGCGTCCAGCTTAAAACCCCAGTGTGTTTGATAAGCGACACATTCTAATAGAAATACAGGAAATACACTCAAAACAACTTTTGGCATTTTGCATGCATCAATACGTCCTCTGCAGTGGTTACTGTGGTCTTGCCCAACATTTTGGCCTGTAAGTGTTAGTTAGACACACAGACAGGCGAAGCCAGATCCCTTGGCCTCAGATGATGCTGTGAGCTCATAATTGTCACTCTTGTGAAATGCCTTCTGCTGCCAAGTCGAGCTGTTGCACTGATGCACTGGTTTCTCTGCCGTGACAGCAACAAGCAGGGAAACATGATTCAGGTTTCCAACTTCGCCAGGAAGTGAGGGCCGAAGAGACAGAGAACAGTGGAGGACAGAAAGGGAGTGATAGAGACAACAAGATGAGACTGTTCTATTAATTAAAGAAGATGCTCATTTAAGCACAGCTGTCGTCTCCAGAGATTGGCTCCATTAATTGTTAGCGTCGGAAACGGTAGATTATTATTGGCCATTGTCCGGCACAAAAAAGCCTGCTATTCTCACTCAGGTTGGTATTTTTTATTGAACAGCAAGAGAGTCACAGAGCTGCCTTCCCCAAATTGTGTGTGTCGGGTTTTTATTGTTCCCTTCTATCTTGGTTCGCCAAAGTAAGTTTTTTACACACACAACCTGCATCAGCTAGTGGCCTAACTGCCTTTAGCCTCTGCTGGCGTATTCAATTCACTCAGCAGACCCCCTCTTTAACCCCCACTATCCCCTTTCTCTTCCTCTATCCCTCTATCCCTCTCTTTAACCCCCTCTCTCCCACTTTCTCTCTCCCGTTCTCTTCCTCTTCCCCTATATAACTCCTCTATCCCCCTTCACTTCCTCTATCCCCTCTTTAACCCCCTTTCTCCCACAAGGGGGAGAGAAAGTGGGAGAGAAGGATAGAGAGGGTGAGGTGGTTAAATAGGGGGATAGAGGAAGATAGAGGGGGAGAGAGGAAGAAAAGGGGGATAGAGGGATAGAGGAAGAGAAAGGGGGAGAGGAGGGAAATAGAGGAAGAGAAAGGGGGAGAGGGGGATAGAGGAAGATAGAGGGAGAGAGGAAGAGAAAGGGGATAGAGGGATAGAGGAAGAGAAAGGGGGAGAGGAGGGGGATGGAGGAAGAGATATGGGGAGAGGGGAATAGAGGAAGAGAAAGGGGGAGAGAAGGAGAGAGGGAGAGGTGGTTAAAGAGGGGGATAGAGGGATAGAGGAAGATAGAGGGGGAGAGAGGAACAGAAAGGGGGAGAGGAGAGGGATAGAGAAAGGGGGAGAGGGGAATAGAGGTAGAGAAAGGGAGAGGGGGTTAAAGAGGGGGATAAAAGAAGAGAAAGGGGGAGAAAAGGAGAGAGGGGGAGAGGTGGTTAAAGAGGGGGATAGAGGGGGAGAGAGGAAGAGAAAGTGTTTTTTTTTACTTCTGTGATACTTTTTCGGTATGTATCCCTTACATTTTGGCTTGACATTTGTTGCATTTGTTGTTACACTGTTGCTATGCAACTGTGCTGCGGTCGTTGTCCGCCACAAAAAAGTCTGCAATTCTTACTCAGGTTGGTATTTTTTATTGAACAGCAAGAGAGTCACAGAGCTGCCTTCCCCAAATTGTCAGGTGGAGTGTGTGTCTGGTTTTTATTGTTCACTTCCATCTCGGTTAGCCAAAGTAAGCTTTTACACACACAACCTGCATCAGCTGGTGGCCTAACCGCCTTTAGCCTCTGCTGGCGTATTCAATTCACTCAGCAGACCCCCTCTTTAACCCCCACTATCCCCTTTCCTCTATCCTCTATCCCTCTTTTTAACCCCCTCTCTCCCACTTTCTCTCTCCCTTTCTCTTCCTCTCCCCCTATATAACCCCTCTATCCCCTTTGCTTCCTCTATCCCTCTATCCCCCTCTTTAACCCCCTTTCTCCCACAAGGGGGAGAGAAAGTGGGAGAGAAGGATAGAGGGGGTGAGGTGGTTAAAGAGGGGGATAGAGGAAAAGAAAGGGGGAGAGGAGAGAAATAGAGGAAGAGAAAGGGGGAGAGGAAGGTAGAGGGAGAGAGTAAGAGAAAGGGGGATAGAGGAAGGGGAAGCGGGGAATAGAGGAAGAGAAAGGGAGATGGGGTTAAAGATGGGGATAAAGGAAGAGAAAAGGGGGAGAGAAGGATAGAGGGGGAGAGAGGGAGAGGTGGTTAAAGAGGGGGATAGAGGGATAGAGGGGGAGAAAGGAAGAGAACGGGGGATAGAGGGATAGAGGAAGAGAAAGGGGGAGAGGAGGGGGATAGAGAAAGGGGGAGCGGGGAATAGAGGAAGAGAAAGGGAGATGGGGTTAAGGAGGGGGATAAAGGAAGAGAAAGGGGGAGAGAAGGATAGAGGGGGAGAGAGGGAGAGGTGGTTAAAGAGGGGGATAGAGGGATAGAGGAAGATAGAGGGGGAGAGAGGAAGAGAACGGGGGATAGAGGGATAGAGGAAGAGAAAGGGGGAGAGGAGGTGGATAGAGAAAGGGGGAGAGGGGAATAGAGGAAGAGAAAGTGAGAGGGGGTTAAGGGGGGGGATAAAGGAAGAGAAAGGGGGAGAGAAGGATAGAGGGGGAGAGAGGGAGAGGTGGTTAAAGAGGGGATAGAGGAAGCTAGAGGGGGAGAGAGGAAGAGAAAGGGGGTAGAGGGATAGAGGAAGAGAAAGGGGAGAGGAGGGGGATAGAGAAAGGGGGAGAGGGGAATAGAGGAAGAGAAAGGGAGAGGGGGTTAAGGAGGGCGATAGAGGAAGAGAAAGGGGGAGAGAAGGATAGAGGGGGATAGAGGGATAGAGGAAGAGACGGGGGAGAGGAGTGGGATAGAGGGGAGAGGAGGGGGGTAGAGGAAGGGAAAGGGGGAAACGGGGTTCGATGATAGAGGGAGAGAAGGAGAGAGGACAAAGGGGGAGAGAAAGACAAAGAGGGAGACGGGGTTCGAGGGATGGAGGAAGAGAAAGGGGTGGAGACGGATAGAGGGAGAGTCCGCTCTCTTGCAACAGCTGGAGTCCTTATTCTTCCTTTAGTTCCGTGCAACAATGTCGAGTCATTCCACTCTGGCTTGACTTGCTCTGTAGGTACAGATCTTTTTGTAGTTTTTTTCTTGCTACCCATGGCTTTCTTTGTTGCTGCTTTGTACGGGCTTCTTGACGGGGGAATGAGAGCTGGAAAGTTTGCTGTAGACGTTTGGGGAATTGTTGGTGGCCGTGTTTCCAGTGTTTTCTTGATGGTAGACCTGCTCCTGGTCTTTTGGGTCACATCTCCTGGAACTTTAGGTGCTAACTTTGTCGATGTTGTTTTCTGCGTGCTAGTTCCCAGTGTTTTCTTGACGTTTTTCCTTTGTTTGGCCAACTTTGATGTGTTTTTCGGCATGCTTGTTTCCGGTGTCTTCTCGGCAACAACTTGGGTAAGAGGTATAGTTGAGGAAGGACGTTTTTTGTCGGGTTCTTTTTCGTCCATCAAACACCTGCGGGCTGGAGACACAGCCAGGGGATATAAATTTCCTTAATGTCCTTTCTGGGACAGGCGTGAATGTATGGACCGTATTTTTATACTTACTTGGATAGGTTAAGAATTTCAGGAACCATTCTTTAATTTTTGTGTCAACGTTTTTCACTTGTGTCTCGGGCAGGGTGGCCCCGTCCTCCTTCTCCTCCGGGAGGTGTCTCTCGGTTGAGGGGGGGAGTCGTGGCGGTGTCTCGGGCAGGGTGGCCCCGTCCTCCTTCTCCTTCGGGAGGTGTCTCTCGGTTGAGGGGGGGAGTCGTGGCGGTTTCTCGGGCAGGGTGGCCCTGTCCTCCTTCTCCTTCGGGAGGTGTCTCTCGGTTGAGGGGGGGAGTCGTGGCGGTGTCTCGGGCAGGGTGGCCCCGTCCTCCTTCTCCCCTGGGAGGTGTCTCTCGGTTGAGGGGGGGGGTCGTGGCGGTGTCTCGGGCAGGGTGGCCCCGTCCTCCTTCTCCAACCGGGAGGTGTCTCTCGGTTGAGCTGGAGTCCTCGTCAGGAGTCCTCGTCTCTTCTCTTGCAACAGCTGGAGTCCTCATTCTTCCTTTAGTTCCGGACAACAATGTCGAGTCATTCCACTCTGGCTTGACTTGCTCCGTAGGTACAGATTTTTTTGTAGTTTTTTTCTTGCTACCCATGGCTTTCTTTGTTGCTGCTTTGTACGGGCTTCTTGACGGGGGAATGAGAGCTGGAAAGTTTGCTGTAGACGTTTGGGGAATTGTTGGCGGCCGTGTTTCCAGTGTTTTCTTGATGGTAGACCTGCTCCTGGTCTTTTGGGTCACGTCTCCTGGAACTTTAGGTGCTAACCTTGTCGATGTTGTTTTCTGTGTGCTAGTTCCCGGTGTTTTCTTGGCGTTTTTCCTTTGTTTTTCCAACTTTGATGTGTTTTTCTGCATGCTTGTTTCCGGTGTCTTCTGGGCAACAACAGGGGTAAGAGGTACAGTTGTGTTCCCAGGTCCGTCAAAAATCAAGACCATCATGTCTTTTTTTGTTTCTTTAGTCAAATTTTGTTTGGAATTATGTTTTGTATTTTCTTTGGCATTTGCGAATCAATTTATTATTTCAGCAGCACAGCAAAAATATATTTTTACCATCCAAATTAGTTTTTTGACCAGATGTTATTATAGGACTGGCGTTGGAGAGATTTCAGCAACAATGGTTTATTGAGCACTTTTCACTCTTTTGAAAACTGGGGAATCTTGTAAATGTTCACCATTCATCTGTCTTTTAGTTCCTTTAATTTACAGCAGGAGGTCTTTCCGTCTCCTCTGACTGGTGGTCTGATTTCTCTTTTGGTTTTGTTTTTCTGTCACTGTGTCATTATTTATTTTTTTCATCCTGCCCATATGCACAAAATAACACGATTTACTAAGTGAATCTATCATCCGATATTTCGAAAGCATTGAAAGCTAAACGGGTATTTGAAAATCCTTCCTGTATTGCCAATTAATTTGTTTGTATATTTCATGTGTCTCCGCCTGCTGTTCCGCAGCCTGTTTACAGTTTGGGAAGTGATTCTCACAAGGTAAACAAAAGGCAGAGAAATCTGAAAATGAGATGTATCTGAAAAAGATGTAGTTATGACACCACATACGTATAATAATGTTCTGTTTAATAATGTTTGTATGAAAACCCATGGTTATAATTATTCAAGTGAGTATTTGTGTCATAAATACATCTATGCAGGGTGGGGATTTCAACATACAGCATTTCTTGATGTATATTTGTAAATGGGAATTTAGTACCCATTATTCTATTTTTTAGAACATAACATTATTCATAGTACAATTATTCATAGTATGTATGCAGTCATTACTACATCTCTGGCGTTCATAACAAGCCAAACCGTTTAAAAATCAGCAGGTTATGATTATTTAAAAAGTACATGCATCGCTACCAACACAATGTTATGAGTAAGCGAGCTGACCGTACCAAGATGGCCACCATCTGCGGACGTTCGACAACGTGTTCGGCCTTTTACTATCTTGCATTGTTAAATGTCATTCACTTAAACGCTCTCAATTTGGTGACGTTTGCTCTTGGTAAACTTTACCCTAAACCATCTTGCCACCTGATGCTTCAGTGGGAGAGTATGTAAGCACTAAAGGGTGTAAATATGAATGACACAGCAATTTCACAATAGAATATATGAGTGTGTCAATATGCAGCTGTTAAAATACAACATGCAGGCATTTTCTGGCCACTAAGGGGTTAATGAGCAGAGGCACCGCCTCTGGAAGCCATAGTTTTCTAATCTGCAGGTTGTGTGAAAGTGCACACAGGGAATAGCAGCTTGAAAAGAGAGAGTCTACAGGTTAAAGAAGCTAAAAGTAAGGAAACAACGCAAAAGGCAAAGCAGAAGAGAACGACGGACAACGGAAACTGCTTTGGTGCAGAGGTCTCAGAGGGCAAAATTGGCAGCAGCACTGAAAGAGAAGATAAAAAAAATACCATGACTTACCAACTGTTTGAGGGAAAGGATCATGCCTCCTCTTACCAAAAGTATCGCTTCACACCTCCAGACGAGCTCAAGAACATAATTCTTCAATACCTGTGTAAAAAGGTATACCACCGAGTAATTTTCATATTTTGCACTTTAACATTTTTACTCCAAATCTTACTCCAAATCTCAGAAGGGAGAGCCACATGTGCTGGCTGTGGATCTGGGATGCGGGACAGGTCAGAACTCACGCCTACTGGCGCCGCACTTCCAGAAAGTGGTTGGCATCGACATCAGTGACTGTCAACTGGAGGAGGCCAGAGCCGTGCCTGGGTATCCGAACGTCACGTACAGGTGGGAGCGTGTGAATC
Source organism: Apeltes quadracus (assembly GCA_021346845.1). Lineage (NCBI taxonomy): Eukaryota > Metazoa > Chordata > Actinopteri > Perciformes > Gasterosteidae > Apeltes > Apeltes quadracus. The sequence goes on along the minus strand of CM037932.1, from coordinate 4,520,123 downwards.
GCTCTTTACTCCTTGACAATAAAGTATGACGTTGAAATGCTTATGTCCCCGAAAGTATTTCTTCGTGTGACGACTGGTCACACTAAGAGTGCTGTGCCAGCAGGAAGGGAACCGCAGAGGAGCTTCCTTTCCCGGACTGCTCTGTAGACCTGCTGGCAGCCGCGTCGGCGGCCCACTGGTTTGATCCGTCGAGGTTCCTGGCCGAGGCAGGTCGGGTTTTGAAACCCGGGGGATGCGTGGCTCTGCTGGGTTTCACTGACTCTGGCACCAGGTTCCACTACCAGGGCTGTGGAGGAAGACTCAATCACATATATAATGAGGTGGGTTGTGTTAAACATGATCGGCAGTGCACACCTTTTTGGCACACTCTGTTAGTTCTGGGTTTTACCACGCATGCAACAGTTTTTTTTCATAAATGACTGAATGAAACACTGACAGCAAAAACTACAATTTAATTAGTGTAACCAACTGCAACCTGCTCTATTCGGGCATCAACAACAATGATTCGGGTGAAAGAAAAGACCACTATGCTCTTCGTTAGCTTGCCCTGATAACAGTCTAAGCCAGTGGTGTCAAACGTACGGCCAGCGGGCCGGAAATGGCCCGCCAGGTGGTTCAGTCTGGCCCGCGGGATAAATCTGTATTATTGAAAAAAAATAAGAATACGCTTCATTTTCTATAAAATCAGCAGTTCCCATATTGTCCGCTAGTGGCGCTGTTTCACGTCTATCGCTTTACCCGCATTTTCTGTTGACCCTGGCACCCTCTTCAGTGAAATTGAAAAGTGGACACAGTGTCGGATTTTTCAAGAAAAATGGACCTCTTCCTACATGTTCATGGAGGTGAATCACAATCACTTTGATCAGTTTTTATGCATAATGCACTTAAATACATGTTAAACTGGGTGAAAATGTTGTTGACATTGCTTTTCTTAAAAACTCTTAGGTTGCTGATAATATATTTATTAAAAGGACACTTCATTGCATATAAAGATTTTTATAATTTACTTCTTCTCTGCACTAATAGAAAGAAGAAAGTGGACTTATTGTTAGTTCTATGTAATTTTAGAATGAGTTTACTGGTCTGGCCCACTTGAGATGCGATTAAGTTGTATGCGGCCCCCAGACCAGAATGAGTTTGACACCCCTGGTCTAAGCGATCAGAACACAACGTATTGCTATCCCCTACTGTATCGCCTCATCCTTCACCCCCACGTGCTGTAATCACATTTATTCACAGGATTGTTTTTGTTTGTTTATTATTCATACAGGTAGACTCATAATGGGATGATTACCGATTTATTTGCATTCACTTCCAGGTGAAGCAGGTGCTGTTGCCATTCACTAGCAATCGAGTAGCTGTAGGTGAGAGTAAGCTGGAGGAGCTCTACACTGCCATCCCCTTTCCTGACAAAGAGAGGTAATCACTCCGGAACACATCTGTGCGGATAGATAAATACAACACAATTGTCTGCTGTACCTGCAAGGATATATTTATTTTAGTTTTACGGATGTGGTTCAATACTGAAAACACATTATAACCATATTCTTAAGAACAGATATTGAATTATTATTGCTGCTGGGAATGATGGCCAGATGCAGTCAGATACAAACAATTGTTTATGCCCCCGTATTGTTTGGTTGTCCCTATGTAATAATACCCCATGAATATACTGACACAACAGGATTGAGAGTGTTCAGGTGAAGTCGTCAATCTCGGTCAGGAACCTGGTGGGCTTCATCGAGACCTGGTCCATGTTCCAAATTTACAAAAAGAAAGATCCCGAGGCTGCTGCCGAACTGCTGCTAACGACTCAAAAGAGGTCAACTATCCCCACACACACACACACACGCCTGCACATAACTTGAACACGCCTGCTATCATAATGATCTTTTTTTGTGAACAGTAGTTGTGGGAATGTTCAATGAGTGCACTGCTTCACAGGCTTCTGGAGGAGATGGGTGTCCTCTCCCCTGACACTGAAATGGAGAATGCAATGGAATATTTCTGCATCCTAACATCAAAACCAGCACAAGCAACATCATAGAATTGGATGTTTTAAGAGAGAAAAATGTCCAATTATGTGCGTTGAGCAAGGAAATAAACAATGTTTCCGGAATACCGGAATAACTCTTGTTCTGACAGTGATTGTTTGTGTAAAGTTAATGATTACATTTCACCAGATTTATATAATCATTTACACGCTGCTTACTGTTACTGTTTTATGGAAGAAGGTTTAGATCAGTTTACATCTCACAAACTGTGTATTTTTTTGTCTTGCACCTCTCAAATTGTTTTCAGCTGATTCCTCAAAGCAAAGTGAGAGGTTACTCAACTGGAGGTTATTTTGAAACAAAACACACTTTCCACTGTTGTTTCACAGAAGGGGGGCTTGGACGCTTTGGTTAAGAAGTTGAGTTTTTGAGCTTTTGCCGAGCTGTTGGTGGCCCATCTATCTGTTCTTACTGCTGCAGTGTTCTTTCTTTATTCTCTGTTCTTTTGCAAGAGTGGAAGCCCGCTTGGTGACACCAAGAGCTTTTGCCCGCTTTGTGCTCTGTGCTAAAAAGGCTTCTTGTATAAAAACAGAATGCAAAAAAAAAAAACGGCCTATAAAAATGTGCAGTTGTCTTTTTAATAACAAGTAACGGCACAGAGAAAGTGCTCAGGAATGTATGTACTTTTGTTTTCATAATGATTTAAACACTAAATAAATACCTACCTGGCTTTTACACTGTGATCTGAAGGCTTTACCTTTTCCCTTTGAATTTCTAACCGTTTTTTCCAGCAGAATGAGCTTGAGTCATATTAGACCCTTCTGTTGACTTCGTCCTGATATTTCCTTTTTTGGGGCGTTGCACTGGATAAAGGTATTGAGGCATATTTTCCCATGACTGAACAATAAAACATGGGAACTGACAATGAGTAACGCACACCACTTGTTAAACATCACCTTGACTTTATGAACTACAAGAACACAGTCTCCATTGAACAAGTCAGGACTTTTACACTCAACTGGGAAAATAATTTACACAACATAGCACTAGTCTAGCACGGATCTAGACGGATAAGGATCTTGTCAGAGGATTGTTGAACTGAGGATGTCATCGTAAGACTTTCATATACAATTGGTGATCAGCTCCAAATGGTTTTGAATACTTTTGACAGAAATACATCCCTTTATATGAGCTCACTTTCTTTCACAAAGGCCATTGTGCTTAACTTAGATTTACATTGATTATAATTATCCTTGGTTACAACCAAAACATATCATCGCTTAAGGATCCTGCAGAGAAACAATTAAGTAAAACACTGCCACATGACAGAAAAGGTCTTGGAGCTGTCCCTTTAATAGAGTTCATTGTTAAACAGGCCACATACCCGTGAAAGCTGTCGCACCTCCCTTTCCCATGTACCCCTCTTGCCCCCTTTTGTGTGTGTGTGTGAGATTGTAATGGCCGCCACAAGGGAATAATCAGTGTTTTTAATGTCCTCTTGATCAATAACAGAACACAATATAACTTTTTTTCTCCTTTTTTAAACATAAGTAAGCTCTTGCAACTGTTGAGAGAGGACATCAGCCAGCTATGGCTCATCGCCTGTATGAAGGAAAGGAACATGCTAGATCCTACTGGAAGTACAGGATCGCTCCAACCGATCATCTAATACAACGAGTGCTTAACTTCCTGGAAAAGCAGATGCCATTGGTAAAATTGTGGTATTATCTTTTGCAATTATAAAAAAAGGATTTGTTACCGTTGTTGTCATTGTAAAAAACATTCATGTAACATGCAAAGTATTTTGTCAGATGGGTCGTCCCTTCGAGCTGGCAGTGGATGTCGGCTGTGGCTCAGGGCAAGGCACACTGCTGCTGGCCGAACACTTTGCCTCCGTGCTGGGGACAGATGTTAGTCCGGCCCAGCTGGAAATGGCTTTGCAGCATTCCAAAAAGCCAAACATCACTTATAGGTAAGCATGTTGCAAATCATCTTTTCTTATAATTCAAGCTTTTATAGGTTAAAGAGGAAATCCATAATTACACTTAGACTGCAAACGCAGATCATTTCAGTGCAACTTGCGTACAACGTTAACGCCTCATATCAGCTGCACTCTGAAAACGTGACTCAGTGAATCTTGGCGAAAGCAAGAACAATGTGACCTTTGTCTGGTGAAAGTCGGTCATGCAGCAAGGCTCAGAAAATAGAATTTAAAATGTGAAATCCTTTTCAAATGTGTGGCATGTCACAGAAGTTTGGTGGTACATTGAAAAAAATCTTCCAAAACTAATAAGTAATTATGAAAAACATCCTTTTACTTCATGATGTCACATTTGAAGCCCCCTGCTGCTCTCGAAAGCAGTGCTAGCTCATTTGCAGCTACTATATACGTACCAGCTAGCTCCTGTTAGCTTAACCAACCACTATCCAGCTGCAACTATACTGTAAATACAAAACCAACGTTCCCTTTTATTTACTCAGCTTAACAAGGTTCCATTCACAGCAGGCTAATTAGCAAGGTGGGGATGTGGACCCAGAATATTCCCGTGCATTAAAGGGAGGAAGGTTTTAACTGCAGGCACCATTGTTTAGGTAAATCGGAGTTGACTGATTTTTTACTTGAGTTTAAACCCTGAAACAATAAAAAGCAGAGCCCAGGCTTATGCAAATAGACAGTGTTATCGGGAAATAGACCGTTAATGACAACTGCATAGTGGTGACTGTGCACAATGCATCACTGGTTTGAAAGAGGATAAAACAATGTGGGGGCGCTAAAATAAGCTTTGTTAGTTGTCACACAGCTAGATGAAATGTTTGATTATTAATAAATAGGTTGTTTGATACAAGAGTTTGGTTGGATAGGACTAGGAATTTTAATTCAAATAATTCGAAGAGTGGATGAACAATTCAACCCCACTGCCGGAAGTGGTCAGAAGCTTAATTCAGCAGCTGTCACTGTTCTATCCTCAGAGAGTGTGCGGCCGAGGAGCTGCCGATCGCTGACAGCTCGGTGGACTTGGTGACATCCATGTCCGCCTTCCACTGGTTCGACCGACCTCGCTTTCTCCAGGAGGCCAACAGAGTCCTGAAGCCCCGTGGCTGCTTGGCTCTGCTGAACTACACCATGGACATGCAGCTCGGCTACCCAGACTGCTGCTCACGCACACTCAACCAAGTCTGCCAAGAGGTGCTTGCCACAATATTCACCTGGGAGAAGTTATAATAAATGTTCCCCCAAGGCTGTTGTCTTACATCATAGAAGTATAACAGAACATGTTTTATGGTGGTGGAAAATACAGAGGCAAGAGCATATTTATGCTGTCATTGGATCTCCACATAGGCTCTATAATAAGTGACATAAATTAACATATAGCTATGTACTAACGTTTTTGTTAAATGGCTGAAAACCCATCACATGGGAAATTATTTCTGGTTAATGCTAACACATATCTATGTATCTGTGTGCATGTGTGAGTTTGTATGTTATGGGGTTATTATCACCGTTGTGAACAATCTCTGTGTGTCTTGGTTTCATCTCTCAGTTCTATGCAGCCTTGCAGCCTTACCGCAGTGCTCACCTCGGTCACAGCTCTATTGAGATTTACCGGGAGGCCTATGAATCCATCCCTTACCCTGACAAGGAGTGGTGAGAGTGTGTTTTTGTTTGGTCATTTTCAGCATATTTCATGGCTGGTTTATTAAGTGAGTATTTGATATGCACATGAATGACCACTAGCTACGCACACATTGACTGTGTTGTTGCATGTGTTACAGGCACGAGTGTGTGTGGGTGGAAAGGCCCATGCCTCTGTCCAGTTACATGGGGTTGGTGGAGTCCTTCTCCAGCTATCAGGCGCTGCTAAGAGAACACCCCCAGAAGGCCACTGCACTCTCTCAAAACATCTCTCAAAGGTAGAACGCGTGATAGTAGCATCCATACAGCGCGGAATAGCATGAGTTCACAACACACACGCTTGAGAGAGCTCTATAAAACACATTTTTGTTGTTGTGGGTCTGTTGGACCCGCAGTATTATGGAGGTTTTAATTCAACAAAATCAAACAATCTTATGTTAGAATGGATAAACAGATGTTTACGTCATCCCAATTAGAAGCAATGTAAACATTAAATTTGGTTAATATTGGGGAGCTCAGACAGTTTTTTTCCACATCATTCCCACTATGGTCAGTGTCCTCTTTAGGAGCTCCTGTCTCAGCACATGATGTTGTGTCTGCTGAGTACGGTAGCCATGTCCAGGACAACTCTCATCCACTGCTTCATATCAGTGTGTCCTTCGTCAGGTTTTTCCACCGTAAACAAGGCTGAAAGTACACAGAACCTGCTATTTGCACTTTTATTTGCCCTCGGTCCAAAGACCCGTACATCATGTATGTAATATAAATAAAGGGGAGGTGGGGGTTGTTACTGCGAGGGTTCAATAAAATGTGGTCTGATATATGTTCTTTGCAGATAATGCACTGAAGTCTGAGTTTAATATAATTCCACAAAATCTAACAACGATAAATTTAGAAACACCCCCCCTTGATCCAAGTATATTGTCACTTCATGAATCTACATATTGTATCATAACTTTCTATTTCAGATAATGAAAATGACATCATTAGAAACAAGTTAAACTACATCCTCTGATTAAATGGTGTCTCCCCAGGTTGATGTCCATAATGAGGGTGACCTCTGTGGAGACAGAGGTGGTTGTGGCGGTGAAGTATTTTTACCTCCTGGCCTGCAAACCGCAGGAAGCCTGACTCCTGAAAGCACTCGCACTTTCAGTAAAGTCATGAAAAACCTTGTTCCTCCTGGTCAACTTTGGTGTGAAAGTTTCTCCTAGACATTCCTCTTTCTTAAAACAAAACATGCACACACATTTTGTTTTGAGATGAAGTTATACAGTATAAGTACACAGATGATCATTGTGTGAAGCCTTTTTATGGATTGCGTTAATATTTTAAATGATCAACTTAGTGTGCAAGTTGGTAGCTTTTAATAGCTCACCAACTACCAGCAAAGTATGGAAGAAAAGAGGTTGTACCATGTACCACTAGAGGGAGACATGTGATCGAAAGTGACAACAGACACTGCCGATTCAAACTTTTGACTGGTACAGTACAGTACAGACCTACCTTCTCGTTTAATGGTTTATCTTTTTTTGAAGACATCAAAACTATGAAGGAATCGTTAAAGAACAAAGAAATGGCGCAACAAACCAGAATATCTTTTAAATTTTAGATTCTTCAAAATAGCCATCTTTAGCTTTAAAGACAGCTTTGCATGCTCTTCTGTTCTTCCGATCAGCTTGAGGAGGAGGTCGCCTGGAATGCTTTGCCATTAACAGGTGTGCCTGTCAAGAGAAAATGTGTGGAATTTCTTGCCTTCTTAATGTGTTCATGAAGAGGTGCTATACAGTGAATGGGCCTATTTCACTAGAGTTCTGATCCATATTATGGCAAGAAAACGTTGATTATTTTGAGACAGGAAGGTCAGTCAGTCAAGGTCAGTAAAATTAAAATAAATAGTAGTATAATAAATAGTAATTTTAATAGTAATAGTAAAATAAAAATATATTTTGAGATGAGGGAAGCTGACGTTTAGTAATATCAACTAATTTCCCTACTATACACAACAGCTCCAAGTAAAAACATGGCCCTGTCGAGTGCATCTGAGCCTTCTTCTCCATCTGCCGTTGCAAACATTTGGTAATCATTATTAGAAAACCATTCCATCCTATGACATCAAACCTATGCTCACCACACGCTCAGCTTTAAGTGAAATGTTTTTAATTATGGTTTTCTTTAACTATATCAGTTCACTTCCTTCTATAATACAGGGCATCAGGGTCTGCCACAGACCTTGCTTTTATACACACGCACAAGCACACCATTGGCCATCATCCTAATAGATTTAAACCCTGAGTCCACCCCAAATGACTGTAAAAAAACACTTAAATATATACAAATAAGAGCTACGACTCATTTGCATGCTCATTTTCCCCACAAGATACGTCTTTCCTCATCCTCCCATACTCAAATGAAGGTGTCTTGGTGCGTATGTGTGTGTCAAGGAGAAAGAGAGAGAAATGGCCTTTTACGTCAACGATAGCCGATTGATACCGATCTGAGCTCCCGCCCCTCGGTGTCCCACTCCGACACACAAAGCTTTCACGTAACTACATCATAAAATCCTCCGCATGATTATTACACACTGTAAAGAAAATGCTTCAGGAGTGTGATGGCCAGGTGTAAAGTTCAGCGCCCACTGGGCGGTACGGTGGCTCGCATGTTTCATGTTTTTGTGATGCATTTTCTGTGCTTAGGTAACATGAATCCTTACTTAATTTAAGCCCAACCACAATGTTTTTTCTCAACCTAACTAAGTGTTTTTAGCTGCCTAAACAGCGAGTGTTTGTCAGCCCAAATTCTTCCAAACGGGGAGCGCGTCTGATGTGGCTGCTGCCCAAATGTTCCCCTCCCTCTGAATTAAAACTGAAACTAAAAGCCTGTCTTTAATACTCTGTACGTTTCCACAGTACAGTTAGTTTCTATAAAACGTTTCCACTTTTTAAATTGACTGTGTTCCATGACAATAGGCACCAAGAGGTACAAAGGAGGGGAAATTCCTCCCATGATTCAATACATGACACAAACAGAGGTCCACATGCCGCAGGACAGTACCACAATGTATAGCCACCAACCTTTTGTCTGTGTCACTGCAGATTTGCTAACGAGTGACTCACTGTTTCTCTGAGTCTGTGGCTGGCAAATTAGATGTACGATCATCAGTAGTTCTAATCATTTCACTTGGGGGCTGTTAGAAATGAAAGATAAAGTTGAGAAAATAAGTCTGAAGCTCATTAAACATTTCAGTGTTATAAAATATAAATAGAAGTCTCAAACTCCTGAGGGGGCATCCACATGGTAGCATGTGGATTTGGTCTCTTATTCGTCTATTCAATGGGTCGTCGGGGGGGAGGGTTCAGTGTGGGTTCAGAAAAGACTCCTCCCCCTCTAGAATTATTGATCCTATCTTTGACCTTCTGTTCTTTATCTCTTACTTCCGACCTCTTAATCACCTCATTCTCGCTCAAAGCTATAGTTGGTAAATTGAATAAATCTCTGAAACTGGCCGCCATCTTTCATGGCAACCTCCACCAACGAGCACATTCCCTTTTTACACCTAAACAGTGCACTAAGATAGCCAATACAGTAACTTTGATTCGTGATGACATTTTAAGCGTAGTTCATGAACTTCAGAAACATTATGGTTCTTGTCCTTCAGGCACTGTTGGTTTTGGTTGAAGGCTTGCAAATTTTATTGGAAGCCTTAACTAGAGGCAGAGAAACCTGCTTTTTCACTGCATTGTAACATCAAGCAAACGCCACAAAAGGTTCTTTTTAATAATGTAGCAGCTGTGGCTTTTGTGCTGATTTTTTTTTTTGGCTGTTACATTTTGTCATAACTGTACAACATGACACATGTATGTACATGTATGCCGGTCCTCATTCGGCTCTGTTGAATAAAATAAGCATTATGTAAAGCACACCATGTTGGTTGTTACTTTGGTATAAGCAGAAAGACTGATGGCACCCGTCTAAACAGATGAAATATAATAAAATCCTCTGTTTAATACATTTTAAAAAGCTTTACTCACCAGGCAAGTCAGTCAAGAGCATGTTCTTGTTTGGCAGTGACAGCCCATATGCCCCCGGGTCCACAACTGGCTGAGTGAATCACAGCGTTATCCATCTTTAGGGTGAACCTGGTTTGCTCCAAAGAAAATGAGCTGCTCTGTCAGTCTCTGCTTTCCTTTTGTACATGCCCTCTTCAAGGCATTTACATTGTACGTGTATCTGTATGTTTGAAATGTTCCAATGTGCTGTATTATTGGGAATGTTATTGTTTAACAACAATAGACAACAAATTAACATTTAGTTGTAAATGAATTCAGAGTAAAGTAACAGAAAAAGCTACTAGCCCGTATTATTAGCATGACCTCTGTGGGACAGAATATGACACTGAAAAATAATAGACGTATAGAATAGCATAGAAATAGAAACAATACAAAAATATAAATACTGCTTCTAATTTTGCAAACATTTTCTCTCATGTCATCTGATTTTAAAGAGCTGATTTTGAACATTGATTCAACAATAAAGGTTGACAATAGGAAAAAAATGGTCCGAACTCTGCTTGGCGGAACTGCCGCCATGTCCACACGGACCACAATAACGGACGGAACGTCCGGCGCTTCCGTTACCCATGACACCGGAGCGAAGTTCTGACAGCTGATTCCACAATCAGTTTATATCCCTTCCGGCCCCCCCAAATAATCACTATTGAAGTTAGTTACAGTCGGACGTGACTCGGAGGGCAGCTGATTATGGTGTAGCACGGAGCGCTAGCTCTGAGAAAGCAGGTAAAAAAAAGGGAACACACAAGCTAACACTGGCTAGCAGAGCTACCTTCACTAACTAAAACGAGGGACATTTCTTCTTGCGCTCCACCTTCAGCTTAGACATTGTGTTTATAGCTAGCTGTGATTAGAGACGTGTTATTACCATTGGTTAACAAGACAAAAGTGCATTGACGAGGCGCGGGAACTTAACTGACTGTCAGGAGACGTTAACTTCTAAAAGCACCTAACATTAGCATATATCATTAGCATACATCTTGATTTCAGTTTCAATAAGTTTTGTCTTGAGGGAGACGCACTTTGTGTTAACTTACTCCGTTTCCTACCGGTTTAAAGTGAAGAGGATATTCTTCTCTAAGTTACTTCAGGTGTTTATCTGCTAGCCGTGTTTACCTGTGCGTGTGTTGGTGTGTGACTCTCTCTCACCTCTGCATATGCTGCATGAGCTCTGTCCCAACTGCCATATTGTGAATCCACCCCTGCAGCTTACTTGACAGTAGTCCAGGTAGTCCATGCCAGTAAGCGCCCTCTGGGTGCCGTGATTGACAGCGGAGGCCGGTGGGTGCTGAGTCCGGCTCGGTGAGGCGCATGTTACGGGCGGACTGATACCTGATCCCATCGCCCTCCTGCTGCCCCAGCGAGCTCGCACCGGACACGCTGAGATGCCAGCTGGCATGCAGTGCTCCACCAGAGAGGTTAAAAGTCCTGTGCACCACCTGCAGAGCCCACTAGTCAAAGGGTAGTGGAGGGCTGTTGTAGAAAAGTAGTGCTAGCGGAACATTTCCAAAACAACGGAAGTTAACTGAGTTGTGCTGCGTTCACGGTTCGTTTGGGCTGGAGAGGTAGCGATGTGGAGCCAATTCTGAAAGTTTAGCGCGTCCTAAAAGTTGGTTTGAGATACTGTTCGTTTCTGATGTTGTACTGTTTTATGTTTACACTAGCCAAAATATTTATTTTATCACTTTTTATCACTTGATAATACATTTATATATATTTTGAAACATTATCTCTGCCAGTATTAAGTTTCCTTTTCTTGGTTTGAAATATGTTAATCCACTATAGATACTTTTCCTTTCAAGAATACTTAAGGAATAAGGAATGCGCAAGAAGAAATGGCAACAAGTAAACAGCAGTTAATAGTTTCAGTAACGCGTGTTTACAAAGAGTGAATGCCACAATCTCGCAAGTTTAACACCGTCATGCTATGCGCATCGGCTTCCTGCTGCAGCATTCATACAGAACTTGTCTAAAGCACTCTTTTGGTTTTCTTATCCCTTTGCCGTCACACAGCGCCTGTTGAATATCATTCAGCGAGTCAAAATGGTGTTCATGCTGTCGGCTGATTTGTAACTCTTGTATCTGTAAAGAAGGTGATAGGACCAGTCATAGTACCCTAACCCCTCCTTTTACATTATTATAACCGTGTGCCATAGTTACGTTATTTTGTGTTTTTTTCTTTTGAACTGTTGAGCATACAAAAGTCCTTTTGCTTATGTTACAGTCATTAATGTTAAAAGCAGGTGAGCAGACGGCCAGAACTTAAAATGCTCCTTACATTTAATGTCTTGTCAAGATGATCTATTTGTGTTAAGAAAAGTTCAAATGATTTTGTTATTGAGTGCAACACTGTCAGACATTCTCATGTTACAATATTCAACAGTGCTATGACAACACAGAGCCTAATTGCATTTGGCTCTTCAAATAGATAAGATAATTCTGTAATAGTCCCGCAGTGGGGAAATTCCTAGGATTCACAGCAGCGTAGGTTGAAGTGCAGAGAGATTCAAAACAAGTGATATAAGTAAGCAGCACTCCGTTATTTTTTGGGATTGAAAGTGTAGCAGGAGGCCAGAGATTTAAACCCTTATAAAGCTTAACCTCGTAGTATCACTAGCACGATGGATTACTTCTCTTCGGCCTCCGATGTAATCTACCTCGAAAGGTCCTTCTCTGTATTGTTCTTTTTTCACCTATTCAGCCTCTGAATATGTATGTTGTGTGTGTGTGTGTGTGTGTGTGTGTGTGTGTGTGCTGGGGGAGGAGACCATTCTAACTCATCGGGGTAGTTGCAGGGTCCAGCCTTAACAGGTCGCCGGTCAGTTCACTGCTGACCAGCCGTTTGCCAGCTGCCTTTTGGTCTGTGAGAGGAGGGTCAGTGAGAATTGGTATCTAGATATCATAAACACCTATTACCTCTGTGTGATTGTCAAGCTTTTTGAGCAGCGGGGCGGCGCAGCACAGTGCAACGTGGGGCGGATCACAGCGGCGCAGCCATGCTCACGTTGGCCAGTAAGCTGAAGAGAGACGACGGGGGGAAGACGGGCCGTGCCTCCGGAGCCTCCGACTCCACCCACAGGGTCTCCATAAGGGACCGCCTCCTTACCAAAGGTATTTGGGTCGCCATCCACTTTGTCCATTAATTCATCCGCTCGCTTTACTTTATCTCATGCAATAACCAATAACAAGCTAAATGTTTAAAGACAGACATTGTAGAAGCCAATTTTTTTTTTTTTATTTCCATACAGAAATATACAGAACTGCTTTTCTTTCTCGAAGCTTATCCTTTTTTTTTCTTTCTACCTGCCTCTTTTTTTTTTCCTTTTCTTTCTCTCTGACCATGTTTCAGCCTCTTGCTTCTTGGGTTTTAATCATAAGCACCTCTCTCGCTGCCTTGAGATGCAGCTTCCGGGCGTCTGCCTCCGCTCTCCTTTTAACGGTTGTCGTGGTCCTTCTAGCAGGTTCCAGCTACCTTTGATTCATTCCATACACATACCCAAAGGCATTATGACACACATACTATGAGCACATACTATGTATGTATATATATATATATATTAGATGTGTCTGTAACAACAATGTATTGGTAAAAAAAAAAAAAAACTCCTTCAGCAACAAGGGAGCATTTTACCGTGGTGTTAATGCTACGCAGCTGTGAAACAATCTGTTATTGATCTAAATGCATCCTGCTCGTCTTTTCTTGTGAAGTGTTGAACCCGCCCATGCATGAAAGCAGTGAAGGGACTGTCTCAGAACCTGACAGCGTCTTAAAAGACATCCCACCAGACCGGACCCTGAGGCAACAGCAGCTGAACAGCCGTCTGCCCTTCACCTGTCGCTTTCTTCTGTTAGAGGCCCATCACTGCTCCTCCTGGGCCGCACTGTGCTGTGTCATGCGTCTACAACTTGCATATTACACATTATACTTTAATGCAGAGTAACCTTCTTTACTCCCATATTAAAGAAAAAAAGGCAGGAGTTATGTGATGTGGACCTCACATCGTTGTGTGCGTGTCTTAAGCCTGTTTGCTGCTCTTTTATTCATGATTCTTTTTCTTTTTTTCCTCAATAGAAGTTGCAGAACTTGAAGCCCATCTCCCTAGTGAGTACGCTGTCCACTTCCATTCACTCACATCTCAGTTTAGTTCATAAGATTTGTTCTAACAAAACATTTAAGTGCATTCAAGCTGTTTAGCCAACAACAGATTTGTTTTCACTGTAACTAAAAAAAAAGCCTGCTGAATTTCCTCTGAATTCTTTTTGTGACTTGATTAGTGTTGCACTTCGAAGTTGGGGACCATGAGCCCCAGAGAAGCAAACTGCATACGTAGCGCGCGTTTAGGGCCGTAGAGAGCTACGTATGTGGTTCCCCGGGCAACATTTGTGTCATCAAATGTCTCATCTTCTCGATGAGACGTTATATTTCAACAGTGAATCTGTAAGGATTCGCAAGCCCATAGATGGAGTTGGAGGAGGATGTGCACCGCTAAGGAAACCGTCCTGCTCCCTCTACAAATCTGTGATGAAATATGCCGGAAGCTATTGGCGTTAGGGCTTAAGCACTTGTGCTGGGTGCCGTGGATCTGGACTTGCTGTGTGACACTGAAGGATTTTTACTGTTTTGGGCAGCCAGGAACTCTGGAGAGAGATGGAGAGCAGCTTGTTCATATTGTCTGCTTTCAAAATACCAAGAAAGACTGAATTTGTTCAATTGAGTTTTCTATTCAAGCTTAAAGTCCTGTCGCATGATGTCATTTAATGTGTGATGATTGCTGGGGCACGTAATGCTTTACTAGCTTAAATTATATATTTACGTGAATAAGGAAAAAGAAAAACAGTCCTTCAGATGTGATGAAATGACCTTTAGAGGTTTTGAGTACTGTACTTTACATGCAACCTCTTAAACTTTTAACATGGTTCAAACCAACATGCCTTTGAACACCAGGGGGGGATGTAGTTACACAGGTAGTACCACGGCCCAAATCCCGCAGTTTGTGTGTGTTGGAAATACAGTACATAATGATGACTCCGAAATCTAACACCAAGCCACGTTGGTTCTTCTCAAAGCTGCTTTGCTTTGTGCTCTGTCTTTAATAACTTAAAATACCTCATCTTTGCTCTGGTCCAGGTACATGCAAAGCCAGTTTCCCAGACGAGGACAAGCTGCATCATTTTCAGCTGGCAGTGTCTCCCGGTAAGATACAAATTTCCCGTCTGTCTTCCTTTTCCAATCCGCCTCAATCTTTTCACCTTTATTACTTCGATTATTACTTGGTTGCTCATCGGGTCGGCTGGTTTGGATTCTAAACACAATCAACCTCGGATCCGGAGATCTGAAGTCAAAGGCATCCACCGGTCAAATTTGCAGGTGTAAAGGGCTGTGAGTTCATCATTAACTCCCATATCAAAGCTCAAGAAAGTGCGGCATGCAAACAGATTGACTACATGTTATGAATAACGACTGATGGCAGATATAAACAGCAGACAGGATCGTACGAAAGCCCCCTGAGGCGCGCACATCAGGAGGCGCACAAGGTGTCTCTTGTACATTAATGATTTGGGGTCATTTATGCACTGTGTGGTCTCAAAGAAGTGACAAAGTACGAAGAGTCGGACACAAGCGCACAGCTGTTCTAACAGCTTTCCTTAACGCTGTTAATGAGGGGAAAATACCCGCGGTGGCAGTTGATTAGCATTATGCCATATTTTATGACCAGAAGCTGGATGATTAGTTTTAGCTTTCGAAAAACCCTGTGGTCGGTTCACTTTCACATCAGCCCAAAGGCTGAGGCTCTTAGTTAGCTCTGAGTCTCTACGTCTATTTGGCACGTCATTTATTCAGTTTATTTAGAAACTACAAGTCTGCACATAACGAGCAGAAAGCGAGGAATCACGTGTCGGGGGTTATCATGCCAACCATCGGGCGAGGACACCTTGTACAATTGGAGGTGCTAATGTTACAAAATGCTGTGGGATGATGTGGTTGAAGAGACCGGTGGAATTTTGTCTTTTGTTACAAGGGTTGTCAAAAGTCATTGCCCCCTTTCTGTTGCTAACTGTTAACAACATGTTGATATTTTAGGAAGTGGTGAATTCATTTTTCACGGTGCTTCATCCGTCTACCTGCCACCGGAATGTGCTCGCCGTCGCCAGCTTAGTTTTCTCAAAGGTCACCAAGAAAAGCAAAGTTAAGCAATTATAGAAAAATCAATCAGACTGTTGATGAGGAGGTTGAGTTCTCAGAGTTGCTTCATCACTGATGACCTGTGATGACCCCCTGCACCTTTCCCTCTCCTAGGATCTCCTACCTTTCTTTTTGCTCTCTGTTTGCTGTTCATTGCATCTGGTGTGTGAGACACAGTTCATTCTATTTGAACTACAGCCAGGCCCAAACGTTAGTCTGAAGTCAGACCGAATAAAGTACATTATTGGAGGGCAAACAACAAGAAGGTGGATCGGTCTGTCCTCTTACTTTTTTACCAGCTGTTGTTAAATATTTAACACTTATCAGTTTACTACATTTTTATACATATTCTATGGGAGAACAAAAAATGGAAGTGCATATAAATAAGAAAATAACTAAACACAGACTCAAGTGGTATGTTTTTTTGCTGTGCTCATGCTGTGCTGTCCAACTGGCTTTCTGTTTCCTAGTCCAGTAAGTTGGCTTTGTACTCAGAAGAGGCATTCATTTGCGCTGCAGGGAAGTTGTCAGGAAATGGAAAATGCGAAGGGAGTCCGCCTCAGGAAGCAAGTTGTCCAATATCTATTTTTATTCAGACCAATGAAAGGTGAAATCATCTCCACTTAAGGGGAGAATTATAGCTCCAGGCTCACGTATGTGCTTCTCTCTTCTCCTCTACTTTCTTTTGTGTTGACTTCTCTGCCCTCATACCTACGCTTCTCACGAGAACTGCACTTCATCTGTTTACTTTGGATGAACAGAAGTCGTGACGCAGCCAATGCTGTGTTTTAAAGTGTAGTGTCCCACGTCTAAATGGTTCCAGCCTAATAACACAATGCTTCACAGAAAATGTTAAAATGAAACGCATGCCCACATTTTTGGTAATTGAGAAAAAAATACCACAATTCTCGTTTAACAGTTTGACTTAGCTGAGAACAAAGCATTTGATTAAAAGGTATTCCTACCAACCCACATTTATTATTTATTTTGATACATAATAGAGCTTTTTGGAGCTAGGGAGCTTCGGTTCCCCCATCTGTTTCTGTTTCCTTTTCCCAGCCAGCAGCTCTGTGCTGTGACCCCGTTGCTCTGGACCCCTGTGTCTCTGAGGAATGGGGACAGCAGCGACACTCTGGGGTGAACGCTTTCTCACAACTCGTTGTTTGTGATATTATGAATGCAATAATGTGTCTTTGTGTTTTCAGCTTTTTTTCCTGCTCGATTTGAGTTTGCATAATTGGCGTATTGTCGTGAATATTACAAACCATGAGTGTGTTGGCAACCTATTGTCGAGATCGCTCATATTTCAAGGTCAGCAAGAGGTTGTTGGGTGTGTTAAAAAACATATATAATAGGAAACCTTTTTTGATGCACACAAACAATATTTACAACATATAGTAAACGGCATTCAAGATACATTTTCTGTACATGCGCAGCTGGTGAGGATTGCCTAATATGGGCAAAGCTCCCACTGGCCACCAATGAAGACACACCATGTGACTGACTGTCATGACCAAGAGAGCCATCAACTTCAGTTCCAGCTTTGGCTGATTGTAGCCTCAATACAATACAAACCCCCCAAAATGCTTATTAAGTTTCGAAACGTTTTGAGTCCCCCCCCCGTTGCCTCACAGTGGTTTGGTCCGCTGCTTGCTGCACGTCAGGATCTAGAGCGATCTGCACTTGACACTCAGTCACATGGTAGTGACAGGAACGTAGGAAGTAGGCGGTCTAAGGCTATTTTATTCACATTAAACATTGGATGAAGTTTTTATTTTCTCAAATACAAATGATGCTGAGTAATTAATGAATTAGTCATGACAAAAAAGTCCACTATGCCAGTGTAATATAATGTTACCCAGCTTGTTTAATAGCTTGTTGGATATGCCCCCACTACAACTAGCTAACGTTATTATTTGTGTCCCCTTCAAAAATTGCTCTTCAGAAATGTTATGTTTATTGTCCCCCCCTACTGTTAGATCACATTTACGCCCATGGAGAGAGAGAGGCAGACCGCTTAGCGCACTTTTTGGGAGTTTTACCTGCCAACGCTCCCGTTTTTTACCCCTATCACCCGGACACCTCCCGGTTTGTTATTTCTCCCGGGAAACGTCGCATATGTGGATTAATCACGATTAATCATGACTAACTGAAAACTCTGATTAATTTGATTAAAAATTGTAATCATTTGACAGCCCTAGTTTTGATTAATGAAAGCATTTCCATTAACATTTGGTGCCCTTATGGAAACATTAGTACCGTTAACACTGATTACATTTGGGAAACCGGACATGGCTGCAAATTGAGCTTTTTTGTTTGACTTTTCCCCCGCCGTGTAGGGGAACTTTATAGAACTATTGGACAAAGCCTTTCAACACGTCTGGCATAAAGAGCACACGATCAGCCATTGCGCGTCATTACGCATTGTGATGGCATCATGCCATTGTATTGCCGTCCATTTAATTGAAAAGCAACAGCTGTGTTTTGAGGATGAATTGCATAACATGCCAATATTATTGCAGAACATATTTCACTTTTCTTTTTGAAAATGTGTTACCAATTATTGCGTCGAGAGCGGCGTACGCCTTCTTCTGTGCGTACAAAGCGTTTATAAATGAGGCCCAAGGTCAGCAAAAAAATGTATGCTGTTTTTGTATATGGCCCACCAAATTCTTTTTTTTATTTAATAAAAACAAGGTGGTATAACGATTACGTAGGAAGGGAGGTCAGGGTGGATGTTCGGTCCAAACACTGCTCTTAAGTCGAGGAGACTCCGGAGGCTCTTAGTTATCCCTGAGTCTCTACGTCGGTCTATTTGGCACGTCATTTATTTAAGTCTGCACATAACGAGCAGAAAGCGAGGAATCACGTGTCGGGGGTTATCATGCCAACCATCGGGCGAGGACACCTTGTACAATTGGAGGTGCTAATGTTACAAAATGCTGTGGGATGATGTGGTTGAAGAGACCGGTGGAATTTTGTCTTTTGTTACAAGGGTTGTCAAAAGTCATTGCCCCCTTTCTGTTGCTAACTGTTAACAACATGTTGATATTTTAGTAAGTGGTGAATTCATTTTTCACGGTGCTTCATCCGTCTCCCTGCCACCGGAATGTGCTCGCCGTCGCCAGCTTAGTTTTCTCAAAGGTCACCAAGAAAAGCAAAGTTAAGCAATTATAGAAAAATCAATCAGACTGTTGATGAGGAGGTTGAGTTCTCAGAGTTGCTTCATCACTGATGACCTGTGATGACCCCCTGCACCTTTCCCTCTCCTAGGATCTCCTACCTTTCTTTTTGCTCTCTGTTTGCTGTTCATTGCATCTGGTGCGTGAGACACAGTTCATTCTATTTGAACTACAGCCAGGGCCAAACGTTAGTCTGAAGTCAGACCGAATAAAGTACATTATTGGAGGGCAAACAACAAGAAGGCTCACTTAGACGGCCTATTTGAGAGGGAAATGGGGTGAAAAGAATCGCCTTCGGTGGATCGGTCTGTCCTCTTACTTTTTTACCAGCTGTTGTTAAATATTTAACACTTATCAGTTTACTACATTTTTATACATATTCTATGGGACAACAAAAAATGGAAGTGCATATAAATAAGAAAATAACTAAACACAGACTCAAGTGGTGTGTTTTTTTGCTGTGCTCATGCTGTGCTGTCCAACTGGCTTTCTGTTTCCTAGTCCAGTAAGTTGGCTTTGTACTCAGAAGAGGCATTCATTTGCGCTGCAGGGAAGTTGTCAGGAAATGGAGAATGCGAAGGGAGTCCGCCTCAGGAAGCAAGTTGTCCAATATCTATTTTTATTCAGACCAATGAAAGGTGAAATCATCTCCACTTAAGGGGAGAATTATAGCTCCAGGCTCACGTATGTGCTTCTCTCTTCTCCTCTACTTTCTTTTGTGTTGACTTCTCTGCCCTCATACCTACGCTTCTAAAATGTTTTCCACTAACACATTAGAACAGGGTCCCCAACCACCTCCCATTTGGTGCCGCGACGAACCACAGAGAGAATAAGTATATGTCATTTTTTGGCATTCTCTCCTCATTACGTCCGCTCGTCCCTGTTGACATATTTTCCAAGCGTCACTAAGTGTTTGTTTTTTACGTTTACAATTGCCCACATCCCTGCATTACGGGGTCCTTTCACATACGCTGCGCCTCTTTAATGTCTCTTTGAGCTCTGTGCTAATTATTTGTCCGCAGCCGTCGCACCCTGTACCTGTCACCCTGCTTCCTAGAGGCGGGAATCCTAATTACGCCCACTGATATGGTATGATAGTATATTTCTTGGTCACTGCAGTTTGTCTTTGACGCAGTTAGGTAGTTAAAATGGTTAATATATATTAGAGCTGCAACTAACGTTATTTTAACAATAGATTAATCTGTCTTATTTTTCTCGATTTAATCGATGAATCAGATAAAATCAACAGCATTAAAAAGGTACATATTTTGTGGGAGGCTGCTTCCTGTTTGATGCTGACCACACCCCTCTGTGATGTCACCTAAGTCATGTTTTGTGGTCATGTGGTCATGTCTTTAGCTTCCTAAGCAGTGTATTAGCTTTACCATAGCCTTTTCAAGGCAGAAGTAAAGTGCTTTTAGCCCAATATACCTGAATGTCTAAATGAATTCAAAATGGCATTTTTAAATAAATGCATTAGAGCAGGGGCGTCAAACTCAAATACACAGAGGGCCAATATTTACAATTAACGTTGAACAAATAAACCGTTTAATATGAACAAGTTTTGCTTTAACATTGAATATAGAACAAGCAACGCTTATATAACTTAACAGTTTGTGTGGCCCGCAGACTTTATGCGCGAGCACATGGACACGCGCAAGTTTATGCGTAAGTCCGCCAACCGCTTCCCCCCATGTTCCCCCCCACTCACAACAACTGCCGGTGCTGCTGCCTGCTCTTTCCGCTCTGCGCGCATCTCTGCGACCCATTGAGTGACGCAATAATCGCGCCACACAACGATTTGACAAAAAAGCAGAGGGGGGGATGTTTTTTTATTCATGGACACGAACATGTGACTTTTAGCTTGCATAACTAGGGAGAAGAACGCAAAGGGTAGACGGGCTCTTTTTCGGGTCCGTGGATTAGTCCCCATCACAACATGGCAACACTTTTAATGTTAATTTAGTTGTTTTATTATTGGGTCCTGTAAAGTAAGACGATATGCTCAGTGCCGGCGCTCTGCACACGCACATCACGCACTGCACCAAAACATCTGGGACGTGGAAAATCATCACAGTAGGCTACTAGTATAAATAACAAATAAAATATGTCTAAAGCCTGTTAATATGCAAAACCAATACAAAAATAAGGCCATCATTCACAGTAATGCAGCGCCGCGCTGCTCTTATTATTAAAGAGCTGGGTCCTATTCTCTGCTAGAGAGACCCCCCCTCAGCGCAATTAAAGTTTCCCCCAATGGGTTCCAAAGTCCAACTGGCTTGATGCTCACTTTTACGCGCACGGACGGTTTGGCTACGAGGAGGAAGCAGAAAAGCGGCGAATGTTTTTGTGTTCGATGACGTTCAGAAATATGCGCCGTCTGCCAGAAGGCTACTGAATAGCTACTCTGATATTGACACTGAAGAGCGTTAGATTTCAAGAGTTTATAGGAAAACCAGAGGGGGGGAAATCCCCTTCATCCCCCCCACAAATCGCACCCTGTATATATATATATATATATATATATATATATATATATATATATATATATATATATATATATATATATATATATATATATATATATATATATATATAATTTATATATATTAGGGCTATAATTATATGACACTAAATAACTAGAAGCCTGCCGAGTACACTTCAAAAAGGGCACGGCTCCGTGTAGAAGACCTGCCTATGTATGTAGATAGAAACGGCCCCAACCATGGTTATTAAATTCTTATTCTTAGTATTCTCAATTTCAACAGATCCTCTTAAAATGCCACACAACTTTCTTCTACCTACTAGGTTGAGTCTTTCTGCGTAACATTACGTCTAGAGGCCCAGTGTCTTGTGACAGAAGAGACTGATTGTTCCAGTGTACTAAAGACACTCATGGTTTATTTATGAGCTCTGACTGCCTGTGTTGGTCACTACATGTCCTCCTTTCCTCCCTCTTTGAGTTTGTTGCTTTTCGTTCCCTTTTGTCTCTTTCTTTATCCTATTCCACTTGAAACTTTGTTCAAGTCGTATCTCTATTCCTCAGTGTGGTTCTCGCTCTTCTCATTTATAATACAGCGGGGACTTTATGTGCAGTCGTATCAAATTGGACCCCTGTCTTTGCTGCAGTGAATAGAATCTGATTGAGGTTTACTTTTTATGAATACCGGATCTCAAATTGCGTTTGAGTATGAAAATGTGTGGTGGGTAGTGGTAGAGCCAGTGGCATAGCAGCAACTGTTAAATTAAAATTGTGTATTATCATTTTAAGATAATTGCCACAAATGTGAATGCGATGGTTTGAAATAGAGAGCAGATGTACATTTTAGGACGTGGCCCACGCTGAGCAAAGTACCCTATTTTTTAGAGGATATATGCACAACTGGACCGTCTCCTCTCTCGCCTTCTTGAGCTCTAACAAGCAGCTTTCCTTCTTCCGTCCAAATTCCGTCTCCGACCTCTCCTCATTTGATCCGTGGCCGTGCTTTTCCTTTTCTGACCCCGTGGCCCCGTGAGAGAAGCGCGACTAATTAGTCTCCGTCTTCAAACACTTCCCGCAGAATTCTTTAATTGCCATTGATTGGACAGCGCACTGAGGGAGAAGGATAGATAAATGGTCAAAGTAATATTGCAGAAAACGGAGGAAGAAATGTATATAAATGTACCATGTGTGCTCATGCTCCCCACTTCCACTTAATGTCAGGCATCAGGTGTTTTTGCCTGTAATGTTGGGGGCCACTGTAAGATGGAGGATTAAGCCGGGTTGTGTTGACTCCATTTACTCGCCTGTCACACACCCATTGATCTAGTCGATCAGGGGGACCGTTGCTGTTTCAGGCGAGGCCTCCCGGCTTCTGGAAATGAAATAGGAGCTTGAAGACATTCCGAATAGATTGCTTTAGGGTTTCATTTTAATATTCATCCCGCAGTGGTATTGCTGGATTGTTCTTATACAAACTGGATTTAAAGGGTTGTTTTATCGGCACAGCTGTACTTACTGCGACACAGTATACCCTTTTTCATCTGCTCCCGTTTCTGTTTTACAAGCTAATCTCAGGCTGCTTTGTTCAATTCATTTTTAAATAAACAGCAATGTGTTACCATAATTATATAATAATAGTTATATAATATGAAATGTTCTCATTTGTTTGGTCTATAAACTAGTGTTATGTGTAGAGATGATTGAAAACCTCTTTCCTCTTTCTTCTTCCAGATGAGGGTTACTACCAAAGTGGAAGGTTTGAGTTTGAAATAAACGTCCCCGAAGCCTATAACATGGTGGTGAGTAATCCAGTCCTTTTCTATATTGAGTCTACAAAAAATGTAAAGCATTTTCTTTTCTGCTTGTGTGTGTGTTTTGAGGCCGGTCAGAATAATCGCTCCAGATTTACCGTCGGATGTTACAGTCCTCGATGTTGATTTGCACATGAAGCATTCTCTCGGACAACGTAATGGTGCCTTACATTTATACACTTAGAATATATACATGGTGTTCTAAAAATGCTATTACTTATCAATAAAGTTAATCTGTGGGGGTAGTGAGCAATAGATTTTTCTATGCTCTAGTTGCAAGGTCAACAGACCGTACTGCATCATTTCTTTCCCCTGACCTTCAGGTTCAAACTTAGTTTTCTTTCTTTATCTGCAAGCCTTTTAATTCTTGCTACAAAGGCTCACCTAGTGTGTGTGTGTGTGTTTCTATCAATACATAAGCAGACTTGCGAATGCTTTGTATCTTCGTCTTATCTCTCGCTCTCTTCCACACACACACACACACACACACACACACACACACACACACACACACACACTTTTCTCCACGCGTAGCCACCTGTTGCAGTTTTATGATGCCAGCCACCTAACTATAAATTATAAGCATTCAATCATGAAAGGTTAATCGATTCATGAAGTAGGTCATAGTGGCATTTGAGTTGAGAATTGCTCCTGTGGGAAGAGCAGTGCGGCCCGGACAGACACCTTCGGAAGCCTTCTTCATCATTGCCTCTTGTTTCACAAAATACAACCAGTTGTTTAATTCAAAGGTTTGACATGTCTTCAAAAAGGTAGTTGCTAATTGAGATGAGTAAACATCATCACAGCAAACACTGGGCCGCCTTTATAGCCTTGGTGTACATAGTTGCAATCATGTGACTGGTGTAGTTAATGTATACTATAGCCTAGCTTTTTCACCTGATTGCGTTTGCTCAACATAACGTGTTAGTATCATCGTTTGATTGTCACAGAGCTTATTTTCTGCACTCATCAAATCAGTCAACAAAGGCAGTGAAATCGAACCCCTTGTTCACATCACAAAAGTCCATTTTGTCACGTAAGAACACTAAACAGCATTTTATTGATTTGTCTTCATTAGAGCCATATTACTCCCTTTTACCACAAGTTGATATGGTTCCTTGTGGTGCATCATTCAATGGCAGAGACGAGAGTTAGCGCATCCAAATCTGAGGCCTTGGTGCTCTGCCCTTAAACCAGGGCACTGCTCTCGTCCGGTGGGGACGGACTACCTACCGCAAGTGAAGGAGATCAAGTATCCCGTGGTCTTATTCACGAGTTAGTGGGACAGATCAGGAGACCGTCAGGCGGATGATTTTCCTCCGTAACGTGGCCAGGCTCAGCCTTAGAGGTAGGGTAAGGAGCTCCAGAAATCACGAGGAAACTCTGAGTTGAGCTCCATTTGTGTCGAAAGAAATCAGCTTAGTTGTTTATGACGTCTGACCAGGACGCCCCCCGCACGCCTCCCACTGTAAGCTGAAAAGTAAATGACTAAATAAGCTTAGAGCCCCAAAACACATGACGTGGAGCATATCCAAGGAATACATTATCCATGGACACCGGCTGAGTTTCTAAGATGGATGTATTTGAATACTAATGTCTTAAGTATCCCACAGAAACCGAGAAAATGTATTAACTAAAAAAAGGAATACTTAAACCGTTTCACCAGAGAAGCAAATACTGTAGTTTGATGGCCTTGCTGCCTCTTCTTGGCCTTGTGTGTCTGTTAATTGGCTACATTATTGTTTGACTGAAATGCTTTGAATTAAATGGTGGGAAATCCCAATGGTTTGTTTGGTGAGCATTTTACACATTAGGAGAAGAGTCATTGAGCTTCTCACCTAGATGTACTGATTGTGAACGGTTTTTCTGACCTTTTGTAACAACAAATCAAAAAAAAAAAAAATCAGCAAAGTGTTAATTGTATAACAGTGTTTTAATGCTGGCCACACAACTGGTTTTCTCTATTCTACCTTCAGCACAGGCACATGAACATCGTTAGAGTTGTGTGTATTAAAAGTTAGTTTAATGTCATTGGATCATCAGGCAAGTGAAAATGTATTTTTCTTGCTTATGTTTCAGCCTCCTAAAGTGAGATGTCTGACCAGAATATGGCATCCGAACATCACAGAGACTGGAGAGATCTGCTTGAGGTAATGCCTTCCATTTGATGTTCCATCGTTGTTGTTTTTCCTGCTTTTTCAATGGATGGAAACACGGTATTCCCTAAGCTAGACGTCCGTTCTCACCCACATACAGCTTTTTCTGTACAAAGTGTATATTTGGCAACACTCTTGGCATTGCGTGAGGGCAACAATTACAAGCTGCCACAGACTTTGATGAGACGCAGGTATTGTTAATGACACCGTTTCCTTTTAATTCTATTTCAGCTTATTGCGGGAACACTCTATTGATGGCACAGGCTGGGCCCCCACTAGAACTTTAAAGGTAAATACATTGTATTTATTGAAGAGAATGTGTCTTTATTAAAGGAAAGGCCGTAGGAACCCATGGGGCAACCAAAATGCTTCCAAGCCCAAATGTGGACCTGTTGCCCACAGATCCTACAGAACATCTACATTCTACATTTTAGATTCTACATATGAATGCAGGATCTAAAGAAGAAACCTCTTCTCTCTTCCTGAACCGTTTTTACCGTGGCCATGTTTGATCTGGAATGGCTTGGGCCAGGCTGAGGTTTCTCTGCAGAGAAAGCAGAGAAACAGTTAATTATTAACCAATTTGTATCAGGAAAGCACAATGTTCAAAATGTCAGCATGATTTTATATACTTAATCGGTTGGTGAGAAAGTAACATGTTAAATAGTTATTGTAAGAACTGAAGTATTCCTATCAATACTCAAATGCCCAAATGTAAGTACTAAAAGTAGTAGTGGCGCATCGCTAATATCTCCCATCTGTTACCATACTACACCAACCATATTATTTGGCAAACAAAAACCGTCCTGCACCCTTATGTTAACATTGCATATCTAAAACGGCCTGGTAGCATTACATTTTACTATCAGCAACTGTCCGTCTCTTCACCACATCATTTCTGTTTTGTGCACCTGGTCCAACTTTCCACGCAGCCGGAAAACTCTATTGGAAAGCGTAAACGTCAGCTTTTTGAAACGGAGCTGTCTTTAATAAAAGTTCGTGATTAGTTTGGTTAAGTCCTCAAGGGATCAAACAAATATAATGTTTATGTTTGTTTGTGGGTTAAATATGTAACAGAAAAAGCAATAACTTGTCAGGGGTTCAGTAAGGAATGAGTTTCACATTTCCCTTGCTTTTATCACACATTCTGCCACCTCCGAACTTTATTTCATTATATAAATGAAAAAAATACCTGTGTGAGGAACGAGCGACAAATGATTAAATGTAATTACTGAAATGATTATCTTGAAACAGTAGACGTTTGTTCCCTGTGTCCCTGCTTCTCTTCACTCCTCCTGCAAGTAGAAAGCAGGATAAGAAAGGACCCAACCTCAAAAAGGCTGTTATGAATGAGGGTGCCTCCTGGACATGTGTAGAGCGGGTGGAATAGGTAAGAGAGGGGAGGTTGCGATAGTGAGCAGATATAGCGGGCTGTAGTATCTGAGAAATTCAAACAGATAGAGGGGTTAAACACATAATTAAAAAGAATCAGCAGTCAAAGCACTTGGCCGCCCAAAGACTCCCTTGTCTTTGGCCTGCTCGTCTTTGCATTACATTACATGTCATTTAACTGATGCTTTTATCCAAAGCGACTGTCTGTCAAATCATAAAAAATTTTAATCAAATTAATATGAATTTTCAGTGGATTAATCATGATTAATCACTATTTGCACGTTGTTCCCAAGTGAGTGCAGGCAGAAGTGTCAGGGATAGAAGAGGTGCTAGGAGAAAAGGATGATTCCATTATGGGACTTGAGAAGCTCCATGAAGCGATGACAGCTTGTGCAGCCGCGGCCGCTCGCTCGTCGGGCGGACAGTTTGCCGCAGAGAGCTCACTGTAAGCTGGAGGTCTCGTTAATACGAGGCTTTTATTTCGCCGTTGATGGTTCGTTTGTTCACAACACACGTCCATTATAAGATCAACAGGAACCTGTGGTTGACTTTGGTTAACTAGTCCTTTCACTAAACCATTCATTAAACCAAACCTGCCAACTAGGGATGTCCCGATCCAGCTTTTTGCACTTCCGATCCGATACCGATATTGTAGCTTTTAGCATCGGCCGACCCAAGCATGTATTAAAGATTAAAGATATTTACTTATTTTGTTGTTATGCTCATGTCTCGCTCGCTTTCTGGTCTGAGTTGTTGACGGGGAGGGAGGGGGGCGCATATGCAACGTTTCCCAGGAGAAATAACAAACCGGGAGGTGTCCGGGTCATAGGGGTAAAAAACGGGAAACTCCCGGGAAAAACGTGTTGGCAGGTAAAACTCCAAAAAAGTGCGCTGAGCAGGCTGCCTCTCTCTCTCTCTCACACACTCGCACTCAAACACACACACACGTCCACAGCGCAGCAGGCGGAGGGGGGAGAGAGCGATACCGTTTCTCTTCAGGAGACTTGTTTAAATGATGAGAAATATGCTGTATACATGTCACTAGATTTGTCTCTAGTCGCTTTTGACACAAAAGTCGCCAGGAGGACGATTTGTTTGTTATAATAGTTCAACCACAACCGCATTTCGGACGCTTTCCTGACCTGAATAATTTGTCACACTGCGCATGCGTGAAATGCGTTAAAAAAATTGCCGTAATTAACGACAAACATCTAATTAACGCAGTTAACTCGCTGTTTTTGACGGCCCTAATTTTAACCTAATGGTCTTTTTAGATTTTAGCCTGGGGAGCAATTATGGGTTAGGTGTCTTGGGTTAGGGACACTTCGATTTGAACCACCAACCTGGCGGTTCCCAGCAAACCCTCTCTACTCCATCACCTTGACTCCCACGGAAGACTCCCTTGTCTTTGTCCTGCTCGTCTTCGTGCTTGCGAGTTTACGGTAACGCTTCGCCCATCCGCTAGTTAAATACTCCCTCGCTAGCGGACGGCGGCTGCGCTGACCACTCCCCCGTCGTTTAGGAAACAGAAGGTTGATTGCTCTCAGCAGAAACTCCTCAAAATGGAAAACATTATTATAATATTAACATTTCCTCGCCACGATATTTTATTAATGTGAGAGTCTCACCGTACCCCAATTCCCCTGTGAACTATTTGATCACTTGTATCTTTTCATTTGTTTTTTCCAGGACGTTGTCTGGGGATTGAACTCCTTGTTTACGGTACGTTTTGCTTGTTTTTACTTCATTATCATGACTCGGTCACTTTTCTTTGCGTGGTGTTAGTCAGATCCAATAGGATCAGAGAACCCAAAAAAGTGGTTGAACCCTGCGATTCGACCAACCAGAGCCGGACTTGGCAAAAATCCAGATTTTGACTCCTGTCGTTTCTCAGCCTCCTTTCAGAGTAGTTACCTGATTACTGTCCAAACACTGTGTTATCACTTAGCGGTTTTATGCCTGTCATCTCCATGTTAAAAAAATGTTGATATGTTTAATTTTTTTTTTCAGGACAATACCAAAATAAGATTTGGCTGTAAATCTTTGTATTCTGTGTATAATATGAAAGCTTTTAGATTGAATTAAATTATCATGTTAAATTGTTTAAATGAAGGACAATTGTGTTTTTATTTAAGTTTATTTAAATATTTTTGGAATCATCTGAAAATAAAGCTTTTTATTTAAAAAAAGCTTTAGTCCAAAACATGCTTACTCTGCTAATTGCGAGCTTGCATAAATTTCGAAAGCATCCACACACTTCCCCTGAGGTCAGCAGTGTGTCTGTGATAATGGTGATGGTAATCAGCATTGACGTGCGGTTATGCCCTAAATCTTACCTCATAATCAGGAAGCAACCTCTCAGGCCATCCGCCTTTAACATCCATTATCTCTCTAATAGCGCTCCGTGTCTTGCCTCGCTTTGTTTTGCCATGACAACAGCTTAATATAATATTTTGTTGCTGCGGTTGCAGAATCCGATGTGACATTGCAGACAGCAAAAAAGTGCTGAGGTTTGTAGGTTTGCTGTTAACATCGGGAAACAGAATGTGGCCCACAAATTAGAAGTATTGAACTATACGAAGACTCTTCTATTTGTGATCATTCACTTATGGGTTCACGTTTTTACTCTTTGTCTCTTTCTCTTACCTCCCCCCACTCACCTCCAGGACTTGTTGAACTTTGATGACCCTTTGAACATCGATGCAGCAGAACATCATCTGAAGGACAAGGTGAGCCTCCCCCGAAACATTCAGGGTGGCGAACACAACTCTGTTTCACTGCCGGTCACTTCATTTGGTGCCAATAAGGGACTGCAAACTGCACTGTCATAAGTAGGAAAGTAGGGGAAACACTGGACGGGCTGAAGAGCCCACAGCCACCTCTCTCAGCAGAGGATGCATGTGACTTTATAGTCCGGAGCTATATGCGTGGAACTATTTGTTTTTTCTATTCTGGGCCTCCACAGTATGCCTCAAACCATCACATCAAGGCAGGCATTTTTCTCACTTGTAACTTCAGTCGTTTATCTGGCATTTGTTTAGTGCCATCCTAGTCTTTCTACTACTCAAGGTGCTGATGTTACAATAGGAGTGCTTAGATTTTGGCTATTGTAATATATGGAACAAATGTTGGCATTAAAGTCTGCATTACAGTAAAAAAATACTTCCTTTTTTTTTTTTTTTTTTTTTTATCTCTGTCACCCAGCCATGCCTGCATGTTATTATTCCCCCATTTTTACACACACAAACACACACAGACACACTGCTAGCATGGACTTGGGGGGGAATTATTCCCTCTACGTCTCTGCGTGGGCGCTTCTCCACTCGGTTTGTTCTCACCCCGTCGGGCCGGTGGCAGACAGCGCGGGGAAACGAATCTTCTCAGAGTTCCGCTTGCAGTAATTGCTTTCCTGGACTGCAGAGTGAACTAATGTGACTCTGCAGGGAGCCTTCTGACCGCGGTAATAGTTGTTAGTTGAGCCCGAGTTGAGGTGAGCTGTGCACAACATTTGACCTTTGGCCCATTGCTTGTACCCTTTGCCCTGATTCATTGGGATGCACCCAGCAGTGCGTCGCGATGGTCGACATGTAACCCCGCCCCGCAGTAGACTGACTGTGTACCTGCTCAGGATGCACCTAATATTTTATCAGTTTGCCAGAACACCGATGAAGAGGTTGAAAAAGCCTCCAGGTGGTCAGTGTGAATTTCCAGTTACAAAGAGATACCGACTTTCTTGATGTCTTCTTACCTGGTGTTAGTGTTAAAAACGTGAATTTATTGTTCAGCACAGGGTAAACCGAGTGTCCATTGTGATGGAAAATTTTGGCACAGACAATCGTAGAATAAGAAATGAAGGCTCTGAATCAAAGTATGTCCTTTGTCTGTTTATTTCCTTGCAAGGGAAAGAGGTCACCACAGCTACGTGCTCCGCAGACTGTCATAAACTCCCTCTGTCCTTGATCAAGCCAAGACGTTCTTATAGTTTAGTTCAGTGACAGGTGACGTCAACAGGAGAACACACTGTGTGGGGCACATCAGTTAGTTACAGGTTACGTCAGCAGAACAAAACAAACTTGTTTGAGTCTCTATCGTCAGGACACCGGGAACATACTATAAGAATGTCATGCGTCAGTGCTTATCCCATGGCCTCGCCGTCTTAGCACTTGCAATTTATCAACTGGTTACACAATGAAGCATCAGAAAGAGAAGAAAGAGAGCAACATATATTTTTGCCAATACACCGTACACTATAAAGCAGTAGCTCCACTACTTTATGCACACTTTGGGAGACCTGGTGCACATGCAGACGGGTCGCACGTTCACAGAATCAGCCAATCGGTCGCACACCAATGTAGCTGCTTTCTTTTGTCCATGAACTACTTCCAAGCCTTTGAACTTGATTCATTAAGTCAGTGACAATTGAGTATAAATCTCTTAAGTAAAAGTTTAAATTTGACTTCAATACGATATGGTTAAATGATGGACCATTTAGAGTCAAATAGGCCATAAAATTGAATATTCTTTAGGGTGGCAAGGTCCACTTTGTATACACAGTCTATGGTTGGAACAGGCGTATGTGTTGGCACAATTAAAAAAAGACAATTTGATGTGGTAGGAAGGACAGAAAAGTCAGACATTTTATATTACTAAATTGCTTGTACCTTCTTTATTATACAAAGTTTAGAATGATGTCTCACCAAAGTGTATTTCCAGGAATGAGTAAGGCACCGTGGAAGGTATCAGACACTCTAATTGACGCAATGTAATCTACAAAATGAACTCTGAGCCATGACTGCTTCACGGACGATCTACTGGATTTATGTGTTCAAAACATGATCATTTAGCTAAATGAATTGAAGACTACTCGCAAAAGATCATTCAAATGATTCTTTTCCCCTGTTGAGTGAAAGCGCTGGCTCGGTGTGCTGTTGTGGTTCTCTGGAGTCACAACAACTGAAAACACTGAGTCGTCCATCCGTGACCCACTCCCACTGAGAGTAATCAACTCCAGCAGCGAGTCGGGGAAGCAGTGGGAGTGTGTGTGTGTGTGCGTGTCAGTGGGCACCCACTAGTGCGAATGCTGGCGCTCGTGTGTGTTGAAGCTTTTGAAGTGGAACTACTTGTGTTGCTGATCTCTGAATGCATCGGCCGATTAAAGCAGCTGAAAGGAAGCATCTTTAATTTAGTGTCTGTGTGGGTCTTTTGTACCATTGTTTATGAGTAGGCTTTGTGTGTGTGTGTTTGTGTGTGTGTGTTTGTGTGCATACATAGGCAGTTGTATTACAAACACAGTGTGTTTGGCACAAAATGGAAGAGGCCATTTGGCTTGACGCAGCTCCAGCATTACCTGTGTTGATGTTTTTTATGGAGTATTGTGAAATATCAATTGATATTGCAGACTTTCAGGTGGAGGGGAGAGCAAGTCCTTTGATTGATGTACAGAGATTAATCTTTGTGTGCTCCCTCTGTGTTTATTAGCTTTTATGAGGACAAGTACTGAACTGTGCATACCTGCTCTGACAGTTTGAAATTCTCCTGCGGTGCCTTTTTTTTCTATAAATACTTATTAAACTTCTCCATTAGTACACTTTGGGCCCGTCGGTACCAATTGAGCGGGGTTCAAATCTATCGAAGCAGAGTCTGTTTGTTTCCAACTCCTTGTTGAGACCCAAAGAATTGAGGCAGTTCTGAAGGCAAAAGAGGGTTCAACCTTTTACTAGCAAGGTGGACCTAATAAAGTGGACGCTGAGTGTATATCCCCGCTCCCGCCCTGCTACGTAAGACCGACCGCTGCGCCCTCAGCGCTGCGTGGTGAACAGTATATTCTGCTGCCTGCCGACGAACGACCACAGTTTTACAACAGTTTTGCGACTATGCAGCGGCATGACGGTATATGACAAATTCATACCTGTAGCCGCCAGCCCTATTCTCCATTGCATTAAAGAGCATATTTAAAATATATATATTTTTACTGACCAGTAGCTTCTCTCTTCTCGATTTGGAAAGCAAAACAGACACACCGATTCTTTTGGAGGGTGAGGAAAATTCAAGCAAATGTCTTTCCTGCAAAGGCGAGGGTCGCTCTAATGGGAATGCAAATAGTGAGAGAGCGCCATTCAAATAAGGAGGAGGGGGAGGCACCGCCGTCACAACCACCTCCTCCCATTCCGTCTGCCCAATCACTGCTTGTGATTCGGCTTGGCGAGCGTCCACACTGCTGAAGTCGGCCTGAGACAGACGTCTGATCCCTTTTGTTGGAGGTTATTTGCCAGAGTAATTATCCGTAATTATCCGCTTCCTTCAGACCCATTCTTTGTGATCGCAGATCTCAGCTTATCTGATTGTATCTGCCCTCGTATGAACGGCTGTTGAGGGCCGAAATGTAATGAGTCAAGCTTTAGCGTTGAAGTCTCTTCAGAGAGAGGGGACTTTGGCTTTAAAGTCCCCGTGTCAAGGACTTACAGTGGCTAATGGGGGCTTTTTGATTTGGATGGCACTATTACTAAATAACACAAAGTACTTTAAACAAGAAGAAAAATGAACTAATGTATTCATAAAACCATCAATAATAAACCATCAATAATTACAGAAGAAACCAATTAAAAATCATACTAGATAAAGATAAAGTTCATGAAATAACAACTAAGAATGATTAAAATAGTGTACGCTTGTAACTACAAACCATATTCCTTTCCAATCCTTCTACTCCCTTTAGTTCTGAATACATAAACCAAACGTCCTATTGAAAAGCAATACCGATGCACAATGGTTCATTCTTTTTTTATAATTTTGGTGAACTGAAGCAAATGAGATCAACACAAGTAGAACTATGTCTTAACTTCTCGTGCAGTATAATCCCAGTCATATTTATTTCCCTAACACATGCATCTTTGCAGAAAACATGCCATTAAAAACCCTTCAGACCCGTCTACACTCCCACTAACAAGGAGCCTTGTCGCTCAAGCGTCAGGCTGTTAGGAAGGTTCCAGCCCAGATGTGTGTGTGGTTGCGAAGAAGAGTGCACGGGGCAGCATGAAGGCGATAACAGTTTTGGTGCAATTACTCACCGCAAGGTTTTTCTTCAAGAATTCAAAGTGTGTAATTGATATAGAAATGGCCATTTTGTGGGTGAAGTATTCCTTCAAAGAGCTCCTGGTGGGTCACTAAACCACCTTTAGGTTGTACATGAAACGGTTAATCTGTGTTTTTATTAAATCGGTGACAGTTCATGAGCTTTCGTTGTGTATAATAGCTAGAATCATTCAAAGAACACCCTCTTTAGCTACTTGTCCCATGGAGCTGATTAAATTCCATGGATGTTGTGATGTGACACGCTCAATCTACTCCATTATTTGGTTTTTGAGGGTGGCTTGAAGGCTTTTGAAATGTGCTGCAGACCACACTCACGAACCACGTACCCAGACGTGTCAGGAGGCTTTGACATTTTTTACTCAGTCCTCAGTCATCCCAAGTGTGAAATCAGCCAGGACCATTGAGTGTCTGTATCCGCGGCCATATCTCTTCTCTTCCGTGTAATTCCTTGATCTCTCCTCCATTTCCCTTTGCAGTCTGTTTGCTGCAGGGGATTTCAGTTGCTTATTTTCCCCCTTTTGGCTCATGTTTAAGTAACTGTTTTGTACCCGCAGGGTTTGATTTGCATTCCCTCCCTTTAGACGCTCGTACACACTCTGAGTACCTGCACAGATTGCTGGAGGAGAGGAGAATGAATTGCTGTCTGCAAGGTTATATAGAGGCAACAAAAGAAAATAAGCCGAGGAGTCTTTAAACTAACACGGTTTTGGGGGAGGGGGCGTGGTAAGGGAAAAGAACAATTTCTGTAACTTTGACTTGAAGTCTCTTTAATTTAGTGTAGCCCAAAATCACAAATCCCTGCATTAGAAGTGCAGATTGTGTAAAATCTTTTGTGCCTGACGCTCTTCATAACTGTCAGATGGGTTGCTGTCGAAGATTCGAGGGATTTAGAAGATTAATGCTCGTGACTGATGATTCTGGAACTGTGATAGTGTTGATTTCCCAACTAGCAGTTTTCCTTTAGAAACCTCACATTTTACTGCAGCAGGGTTATTCCTCGTGTTTAGTGCTGATTAGGAATAGGTTGCATGCTAACACGCTACACCATGATGGTGATCCTGGGCGACAATACATCAGCTCAGCATCTGCACGGTCATTGTGAACACATTAGCACACTATGCATATACATGCATATATACGTGCATGTCCGGTCCAATACATCTGCGCTTTGAGGAATCTAAAATCTAAGGCCGTAGCAGCAGATTAAGTTAAATGCATTTTCTGAAGTTCCCCCTTCCAGAGGAAACGTCTATCCTAGAAGTCTCACACAGTGCGCTAACCAAATAAACAAATACAGTGTGAGCACGTGGAGGTCCCCTTACAGTCCCTGTACCCTGAAAGCCCAACCACTGTGCTCGGTTTGCTGCACTTCGGCTATTAAAATAGGGCCTGGAGGGAGACATCCGTCCGCGGCAATAAGGCCAATCCATCATCCCCGGATACTCAAACCACTGCCATTGCTGCTGGAGTTTTTGCAACTGGCAGCTCTTCAGCATTCCTGCCCCGACTTTGAATAGAAGTCATGGATAATTCAGTTGTATCGGTAGCATCCATGCTGCCGAAGCGCTACCGACTGAATCATCATCATTAATCCCAGGAAAGAGTCCCGTTAGCTGCAGACAGCGTGCAACCAATTATAGCAGTTTTCATGATGCACAAAGTGTCAACCCAGTTCTGCAGTGCAGTTCTGCTACGCCAAGCATTTTTCTGTACTCGTAGAATAAAGGAAACCTTTCCGAGGGGCAAGTTGCCAAATTCTTAAATTAATAGCCGTCTTGCGTGTGTGTGTTTTCTGTAAACATTCCATTGTACGTGTTAAAGAATAGTGCGCAGGATATATGAAGATACTGTAGGCACAAGCAAACAAGTGGAGCGAAATGGAAAAAAACCAAGGCTTGAAAGGGCCAGAGCCAATGGAAAGGAAAGATGGCTGCATAGAAAGTGGTTGGAGAGAGGAGACACAACCTGCAGTAAAATGTCAACCTGAATGACTCCGATGACGTGGTTCTACTTATGCAATAAACACCTTCAATGATCAATGTAATTCAAATAAACAAAAAGAAAATAAATATATGTATTTATCAAAACTAAAAATAAATAGGCGATAAGCAGTTTCTCGAACAATTATGTAATTTATGGTTATTTGTGTAGTTGGCAAAACAATACTTCAGAAAACAAATTTCTACTCTTGACCATTTGCTTTGTATAATTTTTGATATGTGGCTTCTACATCTAACTCTTACTCTCTTTACATTCCTACAATCCAGGAGGATTTTCGGAAAAAGGTTCAAGATTACATCAAGCACTACGCCAGATGATAGAACGGTGGGCTTCCCAACTCAGCCTGCACCAACCAAAGTGCTCTACCTGCCTCTGTTAATCTTGGCCAACCCACCACCCACACATGTGTGAATCAACAGCTGACTATGTACCCTCCACTGCTGCCCTGCTGTTCACAAGACTGCAGTAAACTCCACATTACAAGGGGAAAAAAAAAGAGAAAAAAAAAAAACTGTTTGAGTGAAGACTTGCATACAAAAGAATAAGACGCTGGAGTCATCCTAATAGATTGAGCGTTACGATGACCACAATGTCCGGTCAATGTTGGAAGATCACCTTATGACGAGCCACGGCAACAGCCGGCAAAGGGACGTGGAGATGAACCGGCGCGCAAAAAAAGCTAAAGAAAATTACTAACGAATCAAGATATGAAATATCTATCAGTTTGTGTTCCAGTGCCTGCTATGTTTATGTCACTAATGACAAAATGCATGTGAGTTCAGAGTCACATAAACGCACAGTCGCACGGTGTAGTAAAATGTACACAGGCCTCCAGCTACACTAGACAGCATGTGAATGACCACATTGTCCATTCTGTCATTCTCCTCACATGTGCGTACACACGCACACTCGCACGCAACTCACAAACACGCTGTTTTGTGCGTTCAGCTCCAGTTGGATACAGAACGACTACAAAAACCACAGCCAAATGTATTGTACCTTTAGCTTCAGCTCTCCTCTGTGCCCTTTTGTTGTCTTTACTCCCTCAACACCACTTATGTCTCTCTTACACACACACACACACACGCCTCTTTACGTTTAGAATGGAGAGGTTCATTCATCCTAAATTGCAATCAGACCGTACCATATACAATGACACCTTTTTAGTGTGTGGTCACAGTAGGGTTAAGGTGGAACAATGACTATGAGTAGTACTGATACAGGTCTTCTTTTAATTGCATAACAGATAAGAGTGTACGTATTGACTTTCCCAAAAAGCTCTAGCAAAACAAAAAAGGCAAGCAGACTCAGCGACTGGCTGTAGAAATATTTGCAGTTAAAGAATATTGATGTAAATATTTAGAATAATTGTCCTGAAATAGGACAGGAATTCTTAAAAGTTTTTATTTTTCCTTAAATACAATTGGTGATTCAATGGGTGAAGTTTTCCTTTAAAGCTGAAAGACCGCACTTTTACCTCACAGTTATTGTTTCATGTCTTTGTCATCGTGCTGCAATATTGAATAAAATCCAATTTACTGCCCGAAGACTGTTAGGACTACATTATACACAACTTATCGTTCTGATCTCTGGGGTTTATACATAAAGGCAGTTAGAAGCTCACTAGTGAGGCAAGATGCCAGCGAGTGAGCTTACTAGCTAGCTAACATGCAAGTGTCTTCTACTCTTTCTTTTCCTCCGTTGTGTGTCGTTCCATAGAAAGTGAATGGCGTTGGCGTTGTTTCCCCCGGACAGGTGTGAAATAAGTTGCTATAATGCTAGCTGGCTCACTCATTAGCTTTCTTTCCACTTGAGTTAGGTGCTGCTATTCCACTGCCATTGTGTGTTTTGGCCATAAACTGCGTGTTCATTTTCTGTGTGTCAGGAAGAGAAAGAAAGCGACTGTCCCTGAGTTAGCCAGGGACAGTCAGCCTGTGTCTGTGCGTTCAGCCTGGTCCTAGCTAGCATTGTGCCTCCACATTGACTCGTACATCAGAACGACTACACCCCATTCATCTACATGTTCACGCGTCTGCATGAGGCAAAGTCTATGTAATCTGACCAGTCGTGCATTTACTAGGGATGTCAGAAATGTAGTTGTTGAAGATTGTTGTTTTGTCGATTGTGTGTCCGCTAAGAGTGCAATTGTGTGCTTGTTGAGCATGTGTGCGTTTGTGTGTGTGTGTGTGTGTGTGCAGTTAAAGTGTGACATGTTGAAATGAGATTTTTTTTAGCACACTTTGGTTCCCTCTTGCTCCTTCTTCTGTTTTTTTTTTGGCCCAGGGTTCTACAACTCAAACTGTTATTGTTTATGGGGATCAATGACTACTGCAAAAGGACCTCAGAATATGACAAATAGCTGGTCGTTCGAAAGAAAACATGAATGTGGCCGTTGTGTGGTATTTTCTGGTCATGGTGCACAAAAACCTGGAAAGCTTAACGCCAGAGCAGTTACTTGTCCCCAGGATACCGACGCCCAACACTACTTAATGTTAGCCTTACTAATAATCTGACTTGTCATATGTCCTTCAGTTTGGCAGTTCAAAGTGTTTATTTCTCCGAGTATGTCTGCTTGGGCTAACGCCATGGTTGGCAACAGGGGGAAGAGTAACCATTTGTTCTTCTTCAAATCCTCAAACTGTTTCCTTCTCAGATTGTATATCCATTTTTAAGATATATTAAAGAGAATATAAATGAAACATGCATCCTGTGTGTTTAATTTACTGAAGATCTTTTGAAACAAATGGTCACCAATGCAAGATAGAAGTTTTTTTCAAGTTGTCATTTTTATTTGCATTGCTGGCTTAGATGCCAATTGTCTTCCATCACTTTGGTGATCCACTGGCTGAACACCCATCGCCACCATGAGGTACAGTACCAGTTGAAAGTTTGGACACACTTTCTCATTCAATTGTATGTCTAATTTTATTTGTGGTTTTGAGAGAAATAACTTAACCACTGAGTGTTGGATTGTTAACCTTCAATTAAATTTCTAGTATTCTTGAGTTGCAAACTTCCTGCTCGTGCACCAACCTAGACGTTACAAAAGGCTGATATGATTTACTTCCGGTTATTACATTGTTACGCAGTTTTTATTTTAACACAAACATTTTTTTCCAACCAATTTCATCCATGTGTTGTGTGATTATGCAAGCATGATGCGAGACTGAAACCACACTTGTTCATGAAACTTTGTACTTTTCCCGTTGCTAAAAGTTCCACAGGAAATCTAGTGAGTGGACTTCAGTCCCCCACACAGTTAGTTATAGCCATGCACACTGTGTGTGGGTGCGCGTGTGTGTCTGCGTGCGCAATGACAGCTGACAGCCAGGTAACAAGGTGGTTCATTGCTATGAATACAATTTTGTGCATCTCTTCGTCTGTTCCAGTGACAACACATATACCCTCAGAGCAAAGGCTCTTCCTGTACAGGTCCTCTTTAACTACGCCCGATTAAACTTTTAAGTGCATATATCCATTAACTTGCCTTGGGGAGGAGGTAAGAAAATAATGAGGAACAACTGGGATTGTGTCCTTGCAAAGCGCCTGTTGACAGCACACCTGCCAGCCACATTACGGAAGAGATAAATGGGTGTAAATTATAGGTCATTTGTCACCTAAATTGGCTGCAATAGACACTGCTGTATGGGAGCTGTGTGCTCGGTCCAAATATGTGTTGTGTCTGTTTCTGTTAAAAACAGAACATTAAATTTAACCCACTGCTGCTGTGGGACTGAAAATAGTTTACCCTTGGGGCTGGAGTTAAAGACAAAACAATAAAATAAATGCTGTCTCCAAGTTGCAGAACATGAGCTTTTGAAAAGCACGTACTAAGAAAATGATTTTATTCCAAAGGAAGTTGGAGAGATTTCTGAGCTGATTTAATCAAATTGAATAAACATATCAGACTCCCTTCAGCTACAGATGAAGACTTTGAAAATTGCAGTAATTGCCACCCATCTCGCTGGGATCGTCCGTAGTTAAGCATCTAGACTACTCCCTTTTGTATCTTATTACCCGTTATTATAATAGTAATTTCCTCATACACTCTCATAGGGCAACCAATTTTTATTCCTAGTATTTTTAGTTCAGGGCTGGAACTTCATAATGCAAAGGAACACACAAGATGGCGCCGCGAACGGCTACCATGGCGATGTGCTCCCCAGTGTTTTTTGTTGTTTAGTTACTAACCCATACTATATTATATTA
The DNA here is from genome assembly GCA_021346845.1 of Apeltes quadracus. Classification (NCBI taxonomy): domain Eukaryota; kingdom Metazoa; phylum Chordata; class Actinopteri; order Perciformes; family Gasterosteidae; genus Apeltes; species Apeltes quadracus. Next base: position 4,479,916 of record CM037932.1, on the reverse strand, counting down.
TTTTTTATTTCTCCTTGCACTATGTTGTCCGTCGTCTTGTTGTTCTGTTGTATTGCACAAAACGCTATGTCGAATTCCTAGTATGTCCAACCATACCCTGGCAATAAATGTTTTCTGATTCTGATTCTGAACAATGTATCATTTCATTAAAAGTAGTCGTCATTCTTTTCTTAAATGTTACACATCTGTACTTTATTTTGAAATGTGAGTTCACATCCCTCCTTGGCCTCACTGTCTGGCTTCAGGGATGAGTGCCTGAAGCCAGACAGTGAAAAAGAAGAGGTGGATCGGATGTCAAAGGTCCGTCTTTGTTCCTTTATTCCCTCCACATGTGTGTGTTTCTCGTCTGTCTGTCTGTCTCACTGCGTGTTTGCTGTGGTGACCTGGTAGGCGTTCGGTGCCAGCTGCCTCCTTCCCTCCTGCCTCTCCTCTACCATCGTTCGTCACGTTGGCTCACTCTGGCTGTTTCCAAGCAGCACCTCATTTCAGCAGCGCTTAACATTCCCCCTCTGAAACTTTTCAGACATTAACTGCAGTTATATAAACGTTCTCTGCGCCGTCATTCAGGCCCGGCAGGATATTCAGGGCAGGAGTGGTAGCAGCGCTGGATCGCAGTGGTGAGCACTGAAAAACTGTATGTGTATATATGATGCATTATGCACAATGTTGACTACGTTATGAGAAAAAAGAGAAGAGAAGAGCGTTATCTGTGTCAAATACCGTTGCGCACATCCAACAGACATCTTTTTAAGGTAATACATTCAAATCAATTCATTTTCATGTCATTTTAATTGAAAATTACTCATTTGCCTCAGAGGGCTTTACAGTGTGTACACATGCAACATCCTCTGTCCCCTCACATCGGCACAGGAAGAACTCACAAAAACAACATTTGATGGGGAGAAAAAAGGGAAGAAATCTAAAAAGAGGGCTCCCTCTCCCGGGTAGGACAGACTACAATGGAAGTCATGTGTACAAAATGAACAACTTAAAAGATGTACAATACTTTTAATTCCTACAACAGAAATATTCAAATATTGCGAGTAGTAAGCCAGGTGTACGGCGGGACCACTGCAGGGACACCCACCAGATCAGATATGCAGAAATACTTTTAATAATTTGTTATTGTGATGACAATAATGACAGTGATGGCAGCAGCAGTGGGAGCAGGGCTTTGGCAAAAGGCAGTAACATGGTCCAGACCCTAACCATGACCATGCACTCTTCTAAAAGACTTCCAAGAAGCAGATTTATTTTTCCAAGTGGAGGAGTCGTCTCTGCTGGTCAGTGCAGAGGATGCTTAACCTAGAAGTTTAACTCACTTACTTATCGGCTTCATTCACCCACCCGATACCACTCAAAACTATTTTCAACCACTTTGTGTTAAATAATAATAGACTATCCAGGAAATCAACTTGAACTTGTATATATAATGGGGACTGTGGCGGTAGACAGCCCATAAAACCTTCTGTTGTGTGCATGTGTGTGGAAACGATGGCAGGTGTGTCCATGCCCACACGTGTCGGTGTGGCGCTCCACAGTCGCTCCTCTAAACGGAACGCACAGCTCTGTTTCCTGTGTTCCACTTCAATCGCTGCCCACAGCTCCTTTCAGCCGTGGGAGGCATTGCATTGTTCTGCAAGATTAGCTTGGCAGGCTGCAAACAGTAACGCATTCAGTCATGCTGCACTTTTACCGAAGCAGAAACAATGAGTACAGTTCAGTAATTAAATAAAATCCCATCTCCGCTTCTTATTGCTGTGTTGCACTGGAACAAATGATTTACCGGCACAGTTTTTGTTAAGATCCCCGATGGTTTAGTAGTTTATCCCATTTTGGTGGTGTTATGTCATATGTTTTGCCCTGTCTGTGCACTCAGGTCTCCTGTCATTTTCCACAGACTGCGCCCCCAACTGCATCCCTGCCTTGGTTCTCACCTGCCCCCATCATCCCCTTGATTGGTTTCCCCCTGTGTCTCGTTAATTCCCCCCTCCTATATATGTGTGTGCCTTCCCTTTTCCCCTGTCGGATTGTCATTCTGTGTTTCTGGAGTATTGCATGAACCTGCATGTCCTGACCTCGGAAAACTTTTTTGGTATTTTGATTTACTCGGTTTTGTGACAGTTTTTAGATTTTTGAGGATTCTGTCCCCAAGAGAAAGAAAGAAATTAATTTGTTTTAGCAACCTGGTCTGCGACTAAGTCCGTCCGGCGAGAAGACCTAACAGTTTTTCTTTTATTTTTATGTGGTTCCACACTCCTTGACCGGTAGTGGTTGACATGACATGTATGAATCATAAAGCGAGTCACAATACAAACGTGGCTTAAAGGGCCCATATTTTGATTATTTTTCAACAAGTTAAAATAGGTCTTTGAGTTCCAGAAAACATGTTTCTGAAGTTGTTTGCTCGAAATAGCTTGTAGGAAACGATTGTTGCCTCCCTCTACTCCCCTCTGTTTCAGCCCCTTTCAGAGTGGCTGTTTTCTGCTGCTCATTACATATTCATGATCTGCAGCTCATTTGGCCACGCCCACAGCTTGTAGAATCGGCGGTAGCGGTCGGCGGGCGAGGGGGTGGGCTGCGCCGGCGGGCGGGCTTCTCTACATTACCCCACATTGCAATAATTCAGAAACATCATTCCCTCAACCGATGGGTGACGGCACGACTAGCTCCACCTTATAAGCTCCTGTGGTCAGGAGTCAGCCATTCCCAAACTGAGAAAGCCCATATGCAGTGCAGCACATCATTGATTCAGCAGTGGGTGGCTCAGGGATTGGATGTTACGAAGTCAAGTTTGAATTGACACATTGAAGAAACCACATAGAACTGAATTACATTACATACATTACTGAATCTGGGTCACTAGTAACTTCATGGATTTACTCATATCTCCCAAAATGAAATGAAATAAATAGAAAGGTTCCTTCCTCCGCAATGTTGGGTGTAATCTAGAGTGATATAGATATCTACACAAGACAGCTGTTTATATGTTGCTCTCAGCCGCATCCTATAGCATTGACCTCATGAGCAACTCCTGAGGTTTCAAATGTTTGCTTACTAATTAGTTTCAAAAGTCAAAGCATTGTCAATTGGCTCTCTCCAACAGCCTCCTACTGTAGCGACCGTACGAACCTGGTGGAGGATTACGCTGTAGAGGGAGATGATGTTTCTGATAAAGAAATGAAATTGACTGTAAATCATTTGTTTTGATTACTAATGTGGAGTTTATGTTGGTTGGCTGTTTTTAATCAGAAGGTAACATGGGAAAGATAAAAGAGGACTGTTTCCAGCTCCACTCTGTAGCCACTGTGCATTTAGTGCTCATACCTGTACCGGGGTGATTCAACATCAACTTGGTTCACTCGTCCGAAACTGGAAAAACAGACCTTTTGGTTTAAAAAAAAGAGAATATAAAACCGTTCGCTTTAAATCATCAACATAACTTGAACCACACTGAACCATGCGGCAGTACAGGACACCTCTCGGTCCCCTGAGATAGACCACTGTCAGGGCTCTGAGTGCAGAACGTGACACTGCTCTGATGAAGCAGCTTATCGGCAGCGAGAAGATGAATTGCCTCTGCATGCATACCCACGCTGCATATTGTTTTTCAATATGCGACACAGAAATGCTTGGAATCTGGAGCATATTATCAAAGACGTTTGAAACACACGCAGTTTCACGAACAAAATGTGCCTGTTTTTCTTTGTCTTATTATTATGTCAAGGCACCAGAAAACCCCGGACTAGTTCATCTTCTTTTTATGTGCAGTTCAGCTCGTCTCCCAGAACGTCTGTCGGAAGATTGAAATGTTGCTTAATGTTCCACTGGGACGAAGGCGTACAAGTCAGAAATACACCAGAGGCCCTTGGGAACAGGAGGAGTTGGGACACACAAACAATTTGCTGAAAAACACACGCAGCAACATTAACGGCGTACGTCTGCAAAAGACGTTTAGAGACTTAATGACGTCAGAAGCTTGCATCCGTCTTAGTGTACGAAACCTGCACGCTGCCATGGCGATGATGAGGACGTTGACGTAATTCATAAGACTTAACTGAACTGAACAAGTAAAGATAAATGGATTTCCTGCAACGTGAATGTCACATAGAGGTTTAACAGCTAGCTTGATATGAAATCTTCTTTTTGCCCACCGTTCAGCCAGATGCTGGGACATCTCTGGACACATTCACAGTGATCTGTTTTCCTATTGTCTTCGTTGAGGAACCTTTTTTCCGCTGTTATAATTTTGACAATAATTTGCGCTGTGACACATTTTTTTGGAACTTTTGTGATCACTGTGAAACAATGTGACTTCTGCAACGTCCTGCATCTACTAACCAACCATCGGAACCTTATAGGAAATGTTACATATACATAAAGCCTAATCCTCATTTACAATTTGCTTACTGCTTGAACTTGAGGTCGTTCTGCCATATTGACAGCTGCCGCGAAGCTTCTATTTCTGTTTTGAGAATCAAGGAGCTAGTATTACCAGTTACCAGTATTATAAGAGCAGTATACCAGGAAGTGTTTTGTCAGCCGACACGCTCCCTCGTTGTTCATCTGTTGGGACTCTGCAGCTGATTGGACCGATCTGATTGAGAGTTTTCTAATTCACCATCTATCAAATAGATGATCCTCCGTCATCACAAACATTTCCTTTCCAAACCTTTTCTCGTTTCCTCTCTCCTCCCACACAGGATGCAAGCGATGGAAACCGGAACTCTTTTCTATTAAGACATAATTGTCGCTTCATCTTTCATGATACCATTAAAAAAATGGTGAGACCCAATCTTGCAAGATAACATTTCCATTAGGATCTCCTTATTTTTGCACAACGATTCATTGCATATGGCTCAAGCTGCCTTGTCTTGAGTTGATATCTGTCATTTTGGACACCGATTGCGACCCACAGGCCTGTTTCACACACTGTTTCTCACAATCTAAAGGCTTCTTCCTATAATACTAGTTTGTTGCTATTATTTAAATAAAACCAGACACCAGAGCACCTACTCAGATGGTGAGGTTGTCTGGTCGACACCATAGTTCGTACGTCTACATTTCCATCACAAGAAGCAATCATCACAATCAAGTGATACTCAAGTGTGTTGAGTTTATTCTCATTAATTCAGACATTCAGATATCAACCAGATGATTTAGTGCGGGATGACCTCTAGGTGAGGACATAAAAGGACATCTTTCTTGCTCCTGTTGTGTCTTTTGTCCACTTTCACAACAACAAGGTTGTAGAATTGTTTCCAAGAAGAGCTTCTTTCAACCCTCCTGATATAAACAGCACTGCTCTTATGGCAAAATTTACAGTGACACCCGAGCGACTGTGAGGCACGTACTGAAGGGATCTTTGGATATTTTTCAAAATATCAAGTCAAGAAGCATTTAGTCTTCATGATAAAAAAACAGCGGCGATGTAGAGCCCTCGTTGTGTGCTTTCAGTGTGGCATCTGAAAGCACTCAACGACTCTGGAATAATGTTTAAACTGCACAAGCCTTTTGAAGGATTTGTATCTTCATCTAATGTTCTAAATGCATTGATGTGTTGTGTTCGTCGTGCTTCATCTCACGCACACCACCCTGCAGCGGAATCACTGTGCTCAATTCATCATTATTATTGTACATTGTGACGCCTGTGGCTACGTTTTTTTCCCCTTTCAGTGAGCACATGGTTTGATGGCTACATTACCTCTCATAACCTCAATAGTTTAGCCTTGGATGTACGTGTTTGGGGCATTAAGACATAATTGTCGCTTCATCTTTCATGATACCATTAAAAAAATGGTGAGACCCAATCTTGCAAGATAACATTTCCATTAGGATTAAAGAAGTAATTTTAATTGGAAATGGTATTTTAATCCACGCCTTGTTCTTCTGCAGCGCATACTAGTGACCGCTGAGAATGATCGTGTAAAAAAAACTGCAGCTAATGGTGTGCAGCTACGTTACAGCCTTATCTTGATAAGGATTACCATATTTAATCCGTTTATTTTTCATACAAGTGTGTTGCACATTTCTTTTTAACCTGTTCTACTCTAGCGTCTTTTATGGCATCTGCTCCGAAAATAGCATGCCCATAATAAAAATGTGAATAACTTTGTTAAAACTTTTACTTAAAAACTCTATTTGGACATTTCTTTTCTGTGGGATAAAGGGGAACTTAAATTAGTGGGAAGGTGTGACATACCTGTATACATGTCACTAATTAATAAATAAATGAAGATGGAACACTGTTTTTTTTTTTTAATTTCCAAAGTCCGCCTGGAAAAAAAAAATGCACAGTGTATCCATCACTATAAAACATGGCTAGGACAACCAAAACAACCAAGGCTAAAAACTCATCCATTTCAAAGCCCAGGTTGTAGACGGTAACTGTGCAAAGTTTTGATTTAATTGGGTGAAGCACAACAAATCTAGAGAGGTTTTAGTAAAAAGTGGTCCGGCGAGAGGCCCAAACAGGCAAATCTGTCTTGAAGGCACATCTCAGCCAATCCTGGCTCGATTTGGTGATTGGCACCTCATTTTAATCGTCAGAGCCAATAGAATTTAGGTAAAAGCCACTAAAGGAGACTGGCAGCTCTTTTAGCCAATAAGATGCAGCCATGGAAAAAGTCTGTGTGTTCTCGCAAACTGACTGGCCGAGACGAAAAAACCCGCAAATCTGAGCCGTATATGCCCTTATATGGACTAAAACGCTTCCGGGTTGAAATAACACTTCCGGGTAACGTTTAGCGTCTAGCAGCGAACAACAAACGGGATGAATCATTTCTTTTGCATGAAAACAGCAAACGTAAGTGAGATTTCTGTGGCTGGTGCTTGTTTGGATTTATCTTGGGAAAGGTTTGACTGAGGGATATCATACATATATTGCTGTAATCTGTGTGCTCTCGCCTAGCGGTTAGCTATCTCGGTTTGGTTGTTAGCTCAATGCGTCGCTCGGTACTCGGTGAAATAGTTAACATGGTACCATTTTTTTGCGAGTGATATTTACATATTTCTTTTCACATTTTTGCGCAATGCTCTCGTTGTGTTTGGAGCACGGGGTCAAACGGGGTTGATGGCTTTGTAGCCCAGACTCTGACCTTTCCAGTGATATGCAGCATTCATATATCCGTTTAATCCGTTTAATCCGTTAGTTAACAATATGTGTCTGTAGTCAACAGTTGTGAGCGTTCGATAGGAATGCGTTGGTTTCATATTTTCTTTTGACTGTCTTGTTTACCATTTTCTTTAGTGGAGGGAGAGGAAAGCAGTCATGAATCAGAAGAGGCATTTAGATTTAATATCTGAACAATAAAACAGGCAATCATATTTCAGGAGAAATATTTTGGGCTTTTTTGCATCTTTACGCCTGCCCTCTCTGACCTCCACCCACTGACTGTCCTTGGCCATTGTACAATAATTGACGGTTCCATGTAATGTTGCTGCTGTCCGCTGGTGTCCGCAGCCCTTCCAGTCATGTGTGGCTTCAGCATAATGTAAAACCTCAGGTTGCCATTCTCCCCCATAAATAATTCACCGGGGAGAGTCCGGTCTTTAAAAGGGCGAGTTGGCGTGGGCAAAGAAAGGTCACAGCTGACAGCAAATCCTTTGTAACCCGTTGCATTAGTACTATTGTAGCTTCTTTCTGTAGCACCAGTTTTTAACATCATATCTTACTTGTTAACCACACAACAACTTGTGGTAATGACTAGATAGAACATTCTTTAAATGTCAGTACCAACTTGAGGTGACAGTCATTTGAATAATTCTTTTGATTATATCAATCTTAACTGTAAACAGGATTTTTGCAGATTAATCATAGTTACTGAAATAGGAGCATCTAACAAAGGCTTTTAGATGGACAGTCAGATGGTTCAAAGAGCAAAACATGATGCAAAGAGCACTGACTTTAATATGGACGAGCTAGCAAGCTACCCTGCCACAGTTTGTGGACGTTATGAACCACACACACAGAGAACAAATCACCTCCTGCAACTCACAACTGTTTAGGTTAGTAATTACATCATCAAGATCGCCTTTTACTTCAGCTACATTAGCTCAGTGCCTCAAATAACTGCATTAAAAACGACACATAATGTTAACCCCCGCTTGGACATTTCCCCTCATTTGGTCCTGTTACAAACTGGAATACGTTTTAGATGTGATCAACACAACATTTTTATTGTAACACACATAAAACAAAAAAGTTGACATATGATTGATGCATAAGTATTCACCACCTACTTATACTTGGTAGAACTCTTTTTCACTGCAACTACAGCCCCAAGACTTGATATGTCTCTACAACCTTTAGACATCCAGAGATGGACAAACCACAATTTAAGTTTCTGTAGCTTCTCAATTTAATTAAGTTTGGGCCACTTTAAGACATTAACATGGTTTGATCTAAACATTATTCAATGCACCTGAGGCTATATGTTTAGGGTCATTGTCCTGCTGGACAATGAACCTTTCTCAAGTCCTTTGCAGACTGCATCATATTTTGATGCTTCATAAGGATTTGGTTCCATTTGCTTCTCTAGTTTCTGATGATGGAGTTTATCGGGCATCGTAAAATGTTACATTGCAGATGGGTGGACCCTATTGTTGTGGGAAGGCAATTGGTTGCGCCACATCTTTTGGGAACATCTGAAACCCGTTTCAGATCTTTATTTGCAAATCATTAGGAAATACATGTAATATTTTCACCCACATCAAAATGATGGACAATTGTTTGTTGGTTCATTACATAAAATCAATCTGTGGTTAAACTATGACAAAACATAGAAAGGTCCAAGGGGGGTGAATATTTATGATTGTAGGTGCCTACAAAGTATCATGTTAGCAGTTGTTTTACATCTGTGGTGTTTGTGACGATAATACATTTTATACTCAGTGATAAGTTTATATGATTAAAGCTTAATGCAAAACCAACACGATGAATCTTGGCAATCTTTGACTCCTCAGGAGAGGAAGGACCCAAAGGGAAAAGAATTTGGCTGTGCATCAAACCTTTTGTGAGGTATTGTGATGCTGATGCCAATTATTATACTAAAAAAAGGATTTTGTTATTTATCTATCAAAAACATAGAAAACACTAAATTATAAAGGGGGACGAATCAATCACCATCCTACACATACCAACGTGTACCAGAAATGACAGACAGACAAAACAAGGGATGCCGACAGCTTATTCATACATTATTATTTCTTGACAAAGTGTGCATCTTTTTCAGGTTGACTACTCTATACTGTATGTGACTGGCTCTGGAGTGGCCGGGGAGCACCCATTAAATTTCCACAGGGCAGATTGGGTTCTTTCTATTGTACTTCACTCAAAGCTATATGTGCAAATTGTCTGTTTAACGAGAGTCATCTTAACCCCTGTGAGGATATGCTATGGTAGAGCTGAAACGAGAGCAGAAACATCAACGCCTTTACTGGTAAAATCCCAGAATACAAAGCAAAGCAGGTGTTGCATACTCACACACATTAATATGTCATTATTATGCCTCTGCTGTGAAATGAGTGGTCGGCCATCTCTGATTCTGAAAGGGCAATGTTGAAGTGCGTCCAGCTTGCGTTCTTTCACATGGTCACCAAGGAATGACTCCTCTGTATAATCAGAAGTCTGTTAGAAAATGACTCTACTTCTCGCTTCTATTTTCACAAGCAAACATTGTAAACATGAACGTTTGGTCTCAATTGCTAATTTCAGGTCTATAGAACTGGTTTTAAATGTCTTGACCTCTGTCTTAGACTCGTCTCAAATGTCTTTAGACTTGGCTTGGACTCTCCTCCAAAACGTTTTCATACATATTTAACGCTTAGCTACCAAAGGCTGTTTGAAACATCACAGCCAATACCATAACGAACATAAGTGCCAATTCCCAATGTCTCAGACACTTTAAACAGATACTTTATTCAATTTTTCTCATGATCATAGATTTTTACAGTTGAGTTGGTAGAAGTCACTCCAACGGAATATTGGACATTTCACAGCAAACATTACCCTCTGTTTTCCAGGAGCTTTTGGCAAGTGATGTTGTGTGTGGGTGTGCTATCCTGCCAAAACGGGCAACAGGTCAATGAATCCATAAAGAAAAGAGAGTATTCAAAAAAATCAATGAGCAAACAGTTCACTCTGCCACACTGGGAGATCATGACTCCCACAAAAACCAAACTGTGCTTGAGGCAAGAGATCAGCGGAGATAAGCGTTGGCTAATCCATTGTTTCATGTTCTCTCTGTAGTTAGATTTGTGATTCATCCACAGTGAATTTCTTACTCTTTGTTGTCTTTTTTTCTTCTTTTGGCAACAATTTCACACACGTAATATAAAATAATTTTGTAAATATTGGGCAAGTGTCTTTCTATATTGTGGCTAAAATGGATAATAGAAGTGTTTGAGGGAAACATATGAGATGTGATTTTTGGTTAATTAACTGTCTCCAAGATTCAGTTCTCCTGAGGCATTCCAACTGCGCCTGCGTACCGCTGGCATCTCTTCATTTCTGTTTCCTTGGTGATGGAGGATGGAAGCCAGAGACACAACATCATCACAGCACTTCCAGATTGGGGCCTCGACCCTCGTATAGTGTCCACATCTGCCAATCTTCAGAATATGACATTGTTATCTCCTTGTGGAACATCTTTCCTTTTCAGATGGAGGTACACAGCAGGTATGTCGCAGAGCTGTTTGATAAGATGAGAGTAAAAGAAATGGAAACTAAAAACAGACAGATTCCACTCCTTCCATTGTTCGACAGTGTGAACATAAGCATGATTAGATTTAGAAATAATGGGTGTCTGTTAAAAAGTATGTTTGTATGACGTAAATTTCCATGAGAGGAGTGGACTTGTTTAAAAAGTATTGATTGTGTTACAAACACATTCTGACGGTCCACTCAGACATAAGATATATTTACAGTATATATTCACATCAAATGTGATATAAGACAGAAGTCACTTGTGTCCTATAGTAACCTGCAAAGGGTGTAACGTCGCCCCCCCTGGGGAAGTTCAGCACCGTGTTTGAATCCTGTGGGTTTTCACCACATCCAACAGTCTTTCAAGCAACTTCTCTCAAGAAATTAATTGTTTAATGGTACGTGTATGCATGTACGTGCATAATGTATATCATAATATATACATTTTCCACCAATCATCCAGATTCAGATTCATAATAAAGTCATTCTGGTCCAAATGTAACCCCCTTGACAAACACTAACACTAACAAAGAGAGATCCTTTGGTCACTGAGGGTGAGTATGATAAAGTATACCTCTTACATCTTGACATTCGCCACTCAGGTCACCGGCTTCCTTTCACTACACAATCCCCTCGCTGCGTTTACTCCTCCACACCACCAGGCCTGTCATGAGGAGCGTGACCAGGATGGGAACTACAATGAAGGGACCCAGGATGCGATTGGGTGGGTCCTTCAGAAGCCGTCCAGACAGCGAGCAGTCTTGGAAATAGTTCTTGTGGATTCGGATGAAGAACTCATCCACCAGCCTATTGGGCCAGTAGCAATTCATCTTCCCCGCCACCTGGTACGTGCAGTTTGTCAGCTCGCCATACAGTCTGCAAGTTGGTGACACAATAGAATAAGAAAAACAGTTAGTCAGTGAAGACGCTGCACATGAACTGACGGATTTTACAAATTTAGTCAGGGTTGGGGGTTGATGTTGGTTGGGGTTGCTGCATGTTCATTTGTTCAAATGCAATGAAGATCCTAAAGCGTATGGTACGCTCAGTCTCGGGCTTGAAAGCATTGCTATTGTTGGTTTCTACTTTAGAGAGTAACTTATTTAATGTTAACATTTCTTACTTACGACAGATCAAATGAACAAGCTGTCTGCTCCATTGCCTTCACGGATAGAATTAAAAACTGCAATATCTCTACTGCTACAGGGCCAATGAAACCGCTTTGGGACGTGGGGGAAGTCGATGCTTTACAAAAATTGAGCGTCAGTGTCAGTTCTGGCAGGCCAGGTAGTCAAGACGTTGCTAACGCTATTGGCCAACACACAGTCTCATCAGCTGATCTGCTCTAGCTGAGCCGCATCAGGTGATCTGGATTAGCTCGCCAGCTGGTGAACACCCCCCCTGCTAATGGCTACACTCAAACAGGGCACCCTATTTAAAGCAGATTCAGTTTGCTCCTACCTGCTGCAGCTCGCTTCTCTGCCGCCCGCCACCTCCCCAGCTCCTCCTTGTCATGCATAACGTGGCATTTGCTTCTATGTCATCGTTGCCGCTCTGTTCATGTGGGGGAATAGCTCAGCTCACACAGTCCCAAAACGGTGTGAGCGTTCCCTAATGCCGCTGCTGTCCTCTGACTCCCTGCTATTTCATGGTGCTCATGAAAGGTCGAAGGACTCCCTGAACAGAGCCACACCGCCAAAGATTTAATTCTGAACTTAATAACCGGATGCAATTTCCTAAATAATTTTTATTGTCATGCGTGTTCTTGACTTAATGGACCTGACAGAACTGCCATGCTTACGGTTGCTAGTTATTTTTTGGGAGAGGAATTAAGTGGTCCATAACAACGTAAACATTTTTTTATATATTGATTTTATAAATAACCTTGTTAAGCCCTATTGGCTAATCTTTAAAATGCATTGTGATCAAACTGATGCAATAGCCTTTTTCCATTCTAATTAGAAAATGGCAATAAAGATTTAATGGCATCACCTTGAATCATAATATGCTAATGCTTTGCATAAATCCTCCGTAGTAACATCCCTTTGGGATGGACGGAAAACGAACACGTTACCAGATTGTCCAGGTGGCTCAAAGGCAAAAACACTTGTACTTTACCGTTAGAGACGCTTAGCGAAAAAAACAGCAAGGATGGAGAGGTCTTACTCAGAGTCTATTATTTATATCTAGTGTGTGTGTGTGTGTGTTTCCATAGTGAGGTGATCCCCATCATCATCAAGGTAATGGCCCATGATTATGACAAACGGAGCACACATAGGATCTGTGAATGTGCACAAAAAGGTCACAACACATACGGGCCTACAAGATCCAGCCAGCAAATCACTCACAGCGACGACACACACACATTCACCATGACACCTATTTAACTAAGGAGCATTAATGGTATTGCCATGCAGCTCATTTTGAGTGCAGCTTGTTAAAAGTAAATGGAAACTACATTGTGTTCTTTAAGCTTTAAACGCAATGATATGATCTAGCTGCCAATCAGCTGCTGATTATGTACCTGACATCAGGCCCAAAATACAAAAAATGGTTAAACCGCAAATAATTTGTTCTACGGATGTGACCCCAAATATCTTAATGCTTTAACTTACTGATCTATTAAAGTTGCATTGATTTCATTTTCTGGCCCCAAAAAACGTTCTGGTCTCCATCCCTTTTTGAGGGAAATATGTTTAGCTACAAAACGTTGCATCAACTAGTCCCAAATCTTCATTTCCAGCCACTTGGCTCTAGGCCGGTACCATACAGTGGAGAGAGGGGTATAAAGTGCAGTGAGAAGGAATCAAAACTGTAATGTTGCAGATCCTTAAACATAAAATATTATGAAATACAAAATTAGCCTTCAGGGGAGCTGCAGGTGCAAATTATGACTAGCAATGGCTCTGCAAGTGGCCCCTTTCACCTTACATGTGGTCAACTGTCTGAGTTTTTACTTAAAAGTATTAATTAGTGTTACTAATGCAATGCAGCAAATCAAAATCTAAATGTTGTCCCAACTGTGACTCCTGATCCGTGATCCGAACCGAAACCTGAGCGGGGGTTATATGATCAACATTCAACGTATCCCATGGTAATTGGAAATGTTCAATGACAACACGTCTTTGTGGTGTCTGGGGTGAACTTGACCCTTTTGCTGCGGCTGAAACACAAGATGTCTCTACTTTGTGTCTTTCCAACTATTCCTACTAACAGTGACATTAATCAAAATAAGCTCTGTGTAAGGCCACAGGGGAAGTGTGTGTGAGAGGATTGTTCGCGTAGGAGGAACATGCTTGTATGTACTATGTATATATTGTGCATGACGTATTTACACATTACACAGAGAGAGAAAAAGAAGTGCAGTCAGCGATTGAAGTTCATCTAATTCTCTTTTACTAACCATTTCTATCTGAAGTGCTGGTATCTGGAGCTGATCTCACTCCTAAAGTTAGGCGGCTTGACCAATTATGACCAATAATCCCACAGATGGATCGTAACCTGTGGATCAGACGTGTCATCGGTGTGGATTTAAAAGTCAGAAGTTAATGAAAATAATTTATTTTCTCTAAATGGGACCATAATTAAATGGACATCATGCCATATTGAAGACGATTTGAAATTACAGGTTTGAGACCACACACTCGTGTTCTAAAACATTTCTAAATGTTTACTAAAATAATACAGTACCAGTCAACAGTTTGGACACATTTTCTCTTTAAATTGAATGAGAGAATGTTTCCAAACGTGTACTGGTACAGTGAAGTGAGGAGCGGAAAATTCATGGGGAGCAGAGAAGAAATGTATATAGATATAAATGTAACAAAAAACAAAAAAAGTGTTGTGTCAAGTTTAGGTCGACCACCCTCTTTTTCTAGACTTAACTAAGTGGTTTTGTTGCCTAAACCTAACTTCCTGACAAGGCAGAAGTTTATTTTAAAACAACACATCAGGGGAAACAAGAGTAAACAGACAAGCCGTCTCTGCAGGGGGTTCAGTACGGCGCCATAGCTGTGTGGTTCAGTGCTCGTCTACTGCTGCAGCTTGGTCCAGTTCATCACTTCCCCAGCAGGGTTGTCAGACTGCACGCATGGTCAAGCATGTCTGCATGTTGGAGATGGCGGACACCGTATGGGGTTTAACAAAGAAATGTTCAAGAGTTTGAGCCTCTGAAAGGATTATCGGAAGGGGTTTTGCGAGCATAGAGAAGGAAAGAATCTTTAGAGGGAATCGTCAGGTTGGTAACCTGAAACAATATGCGTGTAGACACCAATTCACTTCATAAATCAGCTCATAAGAAGAAGCAGGGACACAGAAATAGATGCAGATCTGCATCATGTATGCAGAGGGAGCTGAATCAGGCAGTTTAATTAGTAATCTACAGATTGTGTGTGAATAAATAAAAGCAACACAGATCAAAGCTGCTCTACGGACTTGAGAAATGAGTGAGCACAGTTCCTTCATTTCCACCAACGGACGGGTATGGAGCCAAAGCGTGACAAGGAAGTCGTAGGGTAGTTTCAACACTACTGACAAAACTGTCTCCCTGCATTAAATCTCGAGCTTAAGTGGAGTGATGTCTCCTGCAGAGAGCTCTCACTCAGTTAGAAATAAGTGTTTTTCAAACGGACGGGTTACATGCTTTCACTTTCTATTCTGACTTCTATCGACTTGGGAAACCCACATGAAGTGTAACGTAAACTTTATGTAGTTTTGACAACCTCTGAGTGATACTATATTTAGAAGCAGTGCATATTTAGCCGCGCTAGACCTGGCTTTGAGTGGCAAACATCTCTGGGGTAATGCCGTGCCACTTGGAGCAAATTGGGCAAAAAAAAAAAAAAATGAAGACAAAATACATTTACAATAGCCCCCGGTTCATCACTTGTATTTACAGTTGAAGAAAATTCTGTCATGCTGCTGGGAGGGATCTCTTTTTTATTGCTTTGTTATTCTGCAACCCCCCTGCTCCTCTTTTCTTCTGGGGGAGATTGAACATCTGAATGTGTGCGTGTGTGTGCTTTCCCTTACATGAGAGCAAAAGTGCAAAAATATTTTAGGTTGAAAAAAATGTTGCCCTCCCACCCAAAGTACAAACACAGATGAGCCCTTTGACACATGCGTGCCTGTGATTGTGTAAATAACTGCATGTATTCACACAAATACTGTTTATATTTGGATATATATTGTGGATTTTTGTTCTTTCTGTCCTGAAGTATCCCTGATAGCTGTGAACCTTTGACCTTCTGTAACGTTGCAGCAGCGTCTGTTTCAGACTCTGTAAGTATGAGACAGCGTCCAAAACACAGGGACACTTCCAAGCTGCCAAACTACAAGTCAAGTAATAGTTAGCAAACGTTAGCTCAATGCATCCAATGGGGGATACCAGGCCTTTGGTTGATCCTTGCTAATTCTGTCACTCATACCACAGGTTCTTAGTTTAAAAATAGCTGTGTTTCTTTTTTCCTAGAGCGTTCTTTCTTTTATATTTGTGATTGTTGGAGAGTCTTTTGGTCAGTCAGTGAGTCATGCATGCCTGCAAGCCCTCTGTTATAACTCAAAAAGCTTTTTGTGAGTGAGCTTAGATCAGATTTAGGAGCGATGCCCGGACTGGGCCTCAGCGGCGTGGAAAGCCAATTAAAGTCCTCTTTCTGTGCAACTCAGCACCGATTGATGATTAGTTGCTGATTAGGAAAGGATTGCTGTGTGTTTATACATCTAGAATGACTGGATGTCATCCAGCATCGGCTGGATCGCTCAGCCGCCACAGCTGTTATGCAAGGCATCTTTAACAGCATTAGGATGGCAATCTGCTTAGCAGACTGCATATCAGACTCCTTTAGGGAAGTGAATGAAACAAATTTTCATTTGTTTAGAAGTTTGGTAATAAGATAAATAACGCAGGGGCCAGTTTGAACGATTATTCAGTTTGATGTTCCACCTCCTGTATTATTAGCTTTTAGTTTATTGGCATTGGCACACTGCGTCGTACGTGGCAATGTCTCATTTGATGTGGAACTCCGTTAATATATTTATAGGAGCCCTTCGGGGAGCGCACAAGACAAGGCGTTTCCCTTATGAGCTGTCTCCTTGTTCTGAGCATTTGCATCAATTCTGCAAACATGCTCTTTGACCACACGCTGGTTCTGCTGGGTTTCCGGAGGAAGAGAGAGTTCTTTTTCAACTGCTGTGTTTTGCTTTTCTTATTTTTAATGACATGGGAAAGTTTCCTGCATAGGTAAGAGGCATCCATTCGAACATTATAATTAGTAGGGGCGTAACGATTCAGCTGTTACATCGATGTATCGATTTTTATTTCTCCGATCCAACTACATCGATCTGTGCTCGACGAGTTGGCTTTATGGACGACATATATCGATAAAACATCGATTTGAAATGTAATAAATCGATTGTATCAATACTAGGAAATAACCCATCGGTTCATTGTGCTGCACGTCAGACTTTTTTCTTAGCACTTTTAATGATAAAGGCTGACACGGACTGAGCCGTGACGTGCTCACACAGTATGCAGGTCCCGCTGTCCCGAGCCCCGATTCAACTTCCGGGTTTCATGGCAAATCCGACGGGATGTTCCAAAAGGGTTAAAATAGAGAGGGCGGGGGGGGGGGGGGGGGGGGTTTCGGGGGTGGGTAGGGGGAAACCATTATTGCAGGCGTGTTTTTTGTGTATATCACTAATACAAGTTTTTTTCTGCTACACTGCTACAGCAGTGTTTGCACTTTATTCAAGTAAATGTGAATGCATTTGCCATTCATTGTTGTTTACTTGTTTATTTATATTCATATTTAATTGATACCTGATTCCATTACAAGAAACAACAGGAATCTAAGAAATTTATTTCAGTCACACTGGTTGAATTTTTGGCTAAAAAGTTTCAAGTCACTGAATCGTTTCGGATCGTATCGTTCTAAATGAACCAATATCGTCCTTGAATCGTATCGACAACCACAAATCGTGATCGAATCGAATGCTTGTTAAAAACCAATCGTTACGCCCCTAATAATTAGACATTAGAAGTTAAGTCACTTCTGATGTGGTTATTGTACATTTTCTATTTTCGTTCATTTTTCTGAAAGGAAAGTGCTCTTGAGACAAGAAAAGAGTCGAACAAAATATTTTTTTTTCCTGTATATTTTTGTGATTCAAGTTGCAAATAAAAAACAAATGGATGAAACCGTTCCAACACTGTTGTCTATAGACTAAAGACAAAGGGCAACAAGAGACAGATTTACCACTGATTTTGCTTTTAGTTACAATTGAATCCTGTTCCTAATCTTCAGAGTGGATTGTATTTGGAATCCAGCATTGTTTGCATTCATGTGTAGTTGCTAGCAGTCCTCTTCTAACTGGTCTCAGGGGAGCGCAGGGAACCTTTAATGTGCAGCAAACAGCCTACTGTCATGGAATCAGCTGGGAGCTCTCTCGGTTCATGTGTGTGTGCTCGATTGCAGGAGCGGCATCGGGTGTGTCGGTGTCGTGGCGAGCTGCTTATCGCCTCGTATCGGGGCTGGTCACGTTGCAGTCAGCAGAGATGTTTGTCTCCGGTCCCTCTGACCTTCTTGATTATATGTCCCGCTTGCTTTTCTGCCTAAAGCAACACTCGAACAAGTCGGTGACAGGGCCCCCAATTAGGTCCTGAGCAAAAGAGCTGCTACTGGCTACTGTAGAAGAGCTGCTACCGGCTACTGTAGAATCATTTGATTTGCAGCAAAAACAATACCCTGATATTAATTCTGGAGGAGTTTGTGTTTGTGCGTGTGTGTTTTTGTGCCTGGTAATGTGCCAGTAATTTGCCACAATCACCAGACTAACAACAAACAGGAGGGATGGATGAGTTCAACAACATACAGTTTCATTTACAGCAGATTTTCTCAAGTTTTTGATTTAAAAGTTGTGAGAAAAAGATTGTGGAGATTCTTATTTCCGTGTTCGTTTTTCCTCATATTGCAAACAGAGATCACAAAGGATTGAAATAGTCTAAGGAGTACGATCATATTTAGTGTTACAACTTATTTTATTTGCTCACAGTTGCTAGAAAACGTTGTTCTACAAAGCGGATATAAATAACGTCCTCTCATATTTTGGCAAAACAAGATATCAATATTAATTGAGTGTGGCCTTGGATAGCAGAGCCAACTCCTTGTAATCTCTCTGGCTTATTTGGGGGGACATCTGTGGGCACTCTAGGCCACATTCTTAAAACGCCTGCAGAATTTTCTAGTATCAATTTGATGTTCTGCTGAGGTTGAAATGAGGGTCAGCAACCCGGATCAAGCTGTGTTTTCTAATCAATGTGGTCATCGGATCCAAGCAAAGATCCTCCCGAGTTGTTTGCCGGAGGACATTGTCTGTATGGCCGCAGAAAATATCAAAGTAGCCTAATAATTGGAGTTTTGCCCATCGGTTGAATCAATTAAACTGCTACTTTGTTTGTTCAGAGATGCCTTTGGCACCGAGTAATTGGACATGACTGCTCAGTACAGATTTTGTTATCATTCTCAAATCGTCATTATCATTCCAAATTGAAGCCTCAGCAATAAGCTCGACAAACACAGACTAATTCTGTGTGATTTAGGCCGCGCGTACATTACTAAGGAGTCTGTGGTTAGTGAGAGTTCAAAACCTATTTAAATGGTAAATGGACAGTACTTGTATAGCCCTTCGACCACTCAAAGCGCTTTACCCTACATGACATCATGCACCCATTCACACCCATTCATACACTGATGACAGGAGCTTCCATAGACAGTGGCACCGGCCCATCAGTAACTAACATTCACACACTGTAGTCACAGCTTCAGGCGCAACGATGGGGTTAAGTGTCTTGCCCAAGGACACATCGACGTGCTGGTTAGCATGACCAGGAATCAAACCGCCAACCCTCTGATTGGAGGACGACCGAGCTCCCCTCTCACAAGACAGTTCTTAGATGTACTCAAAAATAGCTTACCCATGAGGGTAATTACCCAAAGTATTATTTAGTCTTGTCTTTTTTCTTCACAGGCATTAGTATATTCTTTTTTTTGTCAGCCTCCCTTGGGAGAGATTTTCAGTTCCTTGATGTAGATCATTTAATATTTTGAAGCCATTGATTTTCCTCCTTAGGAGTGATTTTGATAAAACGTTTACTGCCCTTCTTATTTGGGACCACTCTATCGAGAGTCCTTTTTGTTACTCACAATAAAATCAGCCCACTGACGCCTCAGCGTTTGAGTCCTGTTTTGAGTCTTGACCTGACAGTTGATTTTAATAAAGTTTTGGGATAATTTTGTGCCAAACTTGGCCATTTGCATTCTGTCATGTACCAAACCATTTACTTCACTTGTACATGACTAATAGTGGTCAATACATCTCATACATACTTTTTTTTTTCAAATTTTCATATTTATGCATGCACAACATCACCATATTTTTTGTGATTAGTTAATTGTAAGAAGCTGTTACCTTCCCTCAGCATCCCTCAGAAGCTAAACCAACGGGTGGCAAAAAATAATTCACACACGTTCATCCTGAGAGCTCCAATTCTTAGATCATGCTCTGTCTTCATCTGGACGTCTACGTCCTTCCATCTGCCTCCCATCTGCATTTTGTTTCATCTGCTAAGTGTCTCGTACCTGAATACCTGCAAACAGAGATGAATAGCAACATTGCTCTTCTTTTCACTCTTCCTACGATAACAACAAGTCTTGCCACCAAATACATCCTTCCAGTGGGTTTATTTGGAAATGTTTTTCACAGCAGGGCCGGTATCAAAATAATTGAATTAGTCTTAATTAAGAATCACCTTGGCAACAGACTGACTGTGCATCACACGTGTCGTGTTCCTAGAGGCGGTTGTGGGAGTATTACAAATGCTGTATTGTGGTTCTTTGCTGAGCTTCTTCCTTTTTCAGCGTCAATGTTGCATGCAAGGATAAAGGTCACATATGTGTCATAAAGGAACTATTTTCTTTGAGAATACTCAATTATTATGGTTCATTGTGCTGCACATCCAGCGGTTAACACTTAAACATGAATATGTATGCAAGGTGCTTATTATGAAACCTCGGGATCTTGAGTCATGCATATTTGATGTAAGCAACTGTCTGTGATGGTAAACAGACCGTATGCCTTCCCAGCCGCTGGAGTGACATATCTTCTTGAACTGTAGTAACAAACAACATTATTGTAAAGTTAACAGTGGTGCTCTCTTTTAAGGCCCTTGTGAGAAATTATAGTAAATAATTAAGCCCTTAGAAGTGCTTATGCAGCGAGATAGGCACAGTAATAGCTGCTTCATTATGGTATTATAGTAGCACAGCACATGTATTGTTAGATTACAGCGATGGGGACTCGAGTTTGAGACTCGGACTCGAGTGCGACTTAAGTCGCGCACACAATGACTTCAGACTTGACTTGAGACTTGTCCTCGAAAGACTTCAGACTCTACTTGGACTCGAGCTGTGGGACTCGTGAACAATGTTTATTTTTAGGAAAGATCTGATGCGCTTGCTACACCCCTCCCTCCGTTAACTTCCTACGTAACCCGTATATTGACACATACAGCTGGCTGCGGCGCGCGACCGGCACACTAGACATATACACTAGATATCGCATTCAAGTTCTAAACATACGTCAAAAGCGCCGCCAGCTTACCTCGGTGTTCTCTCAAAACTTTTCAATGGACTATGCCAGACTTTTGTGCTGCCTTTGGGTGTTCCAATGTAAGGAATGCAACCGGGGTTGGCGGGTCACGGTTGCAAAAAAAAAGAAGCTCAATACCCCGGACAAAGTTGCCCAAAGTGTCCCAAAATTGATCACTTTATCCGGGGGAGACACCGCGACGCACCGAAGCCCTTGTCCCAGCTCCTGACCTTCCTGCCAATGTAAATTCCTTGTCTGTTAACTCATACATGCCGATTAAACATGGACAGCCTCAGAGTCAAAGCTAGTTTTTTTCCACACACCATACTTTCCTCAAACTGCTTCAATTTATCCTACTGAAACTCTTCAATGGAACAATAACGGTCAGATGCTAAAATACTAGAAAATCGCATTAGATTCGGACCATTTACGATGCCTTCATTGACGTTGGTGCATTTAAAAGGATTGGCTCCCCCGAAGGAAGATGGCGGCTCTATTGACGTATTCGTACCAATAAACAATCGTAACGAATGCGACATCTAGTGTATATGTCTATGCGGAACGCTAACGCGAATGCTAACTCGCATAACGAGCTATGCGTGCGAGCATAATGAGCTAGCGGTCGGTTACCCCCCGCTACCGCTACCCCGCTCAGCCCGTCTGCCCGGCCCCTCCGACTCTGTACGTGAGGCAACACATATTATAAGTGACTTGAGACTTGACTTGGACTCAAGCTCAGAGACGTGTGAGCTTCTCTGTTAGATTATAAGACATCTATGTGCAGGAAGAAGTGTCTTTGTGGGGGTAAAAAAGAAAAAGTTTTTTGTAAGGTTGTTACAATTACAAGTTTATGCTCATGATTTCTGCTTCAGCAAGACAGACATTAGAGAGAATTTATGCAGAATGAATAGGCACCCAGGCGGGGTAAAGGTGTAACTATCCTGACACACACACACACTGACGTGTACACAGCATATGCTTTTTGTTCGGATAAAGGAGTCCGTAGTGACATTTTAGCCATCTGTTCTGAATCATATTTGACATTTCAATTTTTTATTCACCAGTCGTTTTATATGGGTTTTCTTTTCCTAGCTGTCTTGTCTTCGGTGACAATGTTTGAGACCAAGCTTTAGTGAGGAGTGATACGAGGTTAGTTAATCAAACTCCTCAAATTGTGACTTACTAAATCAAGACTGCTTACTATCCACCAAACTTCCAATTACATTGAGGCAAGTGTGCCAATTTTAACCCAACACGTCTCACCTTACTCTGTGCTATATACATTGGTCATTTGCATTTTACTAAGATTTCATGTTTGAATACGTTTTAAACCTAACTGTTAAAGTATTTTATACGAAAATAACACACAGATGTAATAAATCATAGGTCACTTGACTTGATAATGAATACATTTTTAAAACCCCAAAGGGTGCAGTGTGCCATTTAAGATTTCATCATACTATTTTGTAATGAAAATCTGAATAAAACTAAGTAGGGCCAGGTACTGGCTGAATGACAACCACAGGCCCTACTTTACCCAAAGGAACCTTTCAGCTTAGTTCAGCTGACATAGTTGGCTCTGGCCCGGAGCTGGATTAAAGGCCTGGCAGTACTCTGGGCATTTAGGACAGGGGTAGTCAAGTAGGGCGGCGCATGTTTATTCGTACCAACTTATTCCAATAGCTGACACTCAAAAATGTGAGGACAACTGAAAACCTGTGGCGCCAGACGACTCTTAGAATGAGCGCAAAGATAATATTTTGATATGCACTAAAGATCCCTGTTCAGGCCACAGGCTGACAGCTTTTGTTCCTCGCGTTTGCAGTCTCAGCGTAATCCTCTTGTTCCCCTCCACTTTTTCCCACTCTCTTTCTCTGATGTCTCTCACCCATCATCTAATCAGCTGTTGGACGGTAACCAAAACATTGGAACAGTTGATACATCTTGCCAGGAACAGGCACACTCCTACTATGGAGTGAACCTCACCAGTCACTTGAGCACAACGAGTAAAGGTAATATTTGAGATCTGTGAACATCATTGTGTCGTGTCTAACACGCCGTGGCGTTTAGCCATTTAATGCCCTTACTGCATTACTAACTAACGAATAGATTTAGATAGTGATTATGCCTTATGCACATCTAAAATGGAAAGCCCATTGTGTTAGCATTTGTCTCTTTCGTTCCCTTTGTGTGTGTTTATTCTACTCACTCAAATGTGTCCTCCCAGCTGCACCAGTGTCTCTCGTCCAGCTCGTGCATGTCCAGTCTGAATTTGGCGAGGCAGAACTCCTCAATGGCAAATTCATAGTGGGATCCACATCCAAAGGCCGACACACACTGGGACACTGTTGAAAAAATGGGAGTGTCGGGGGGGTTGATGAGTGAAGAAAAACGAGAAAGCAGAAAGATATTCTGTTAACAGAAATGTCAAAACAGTGGGATGTGAGTAGCTGAGTATACACACATTTGATTCCCTATTAATCTGTGTACAGTGAGTGTCTGTGTGTGTCCATGTGTGCAGGACAGGTTGCATTGATGATGGATATAACATTGAACAGTGAGTCCTGTCAGGTTTATATATGAGTGAGAGAATGCTTCAAACATTGAGGAGGAAGCTTTGGTTTTTTTACCGTGACACGGTGTGTTTAGGAAAAGAGAAGAGAGCCAAGATCCAAAGATGGACTTGCAGCTAAAATGGCTGATGGATTATAAAGCACAACAATAATATCTGATGGATATAAAAATGTCTTGTCAGATAATGGCAGATTGTCATTAAGGGAACTAAAATACGCTTTCTTCCCAGGAGTTAAACAAGAATATGCACCAATCAAAAGTATTTTATGCAGTTAGAATATGTAGCCAATTGGCCTAGCTTAGCACAAAGAGTCAGAAGAAAACTGTGTTCATTGAACTGCTCTATGATCCATCAAGTAGCAGTCTCTGCTACAAAGTTTCAAACATAAAAGTTCCTGTTAGACATCCTGTCTAACAGGAAGCAGGACATGAGACTAGAAAAGCCCCCTCTCAGCCCCCAGGTCCATCAGCACCGGTTCCCCTTAAGGCTGCGTTCTTTTCCTTCTCCCTGTACACCAACGGCTGCATCTCCAGCCACCAGTCCGTCACGATGACGCCACCCTCATGAGACACTTCTCTGGTGGGGATGAGTCTGCCTACACACTCACTCTCCCTCATCCTGCACTCCAAGGACAGTTGTTCAGACAATTTACAGAAATTACACAATTTTAAGAAACAATAACCCTGCTTTAATTTGGGGTCCTTCCTTTCGTAGTTAGTTTTAAATTATAGCTTGCTCAAAAAAAAAGCAAATGTGTGTTTTGTACAAAAATGGATTTGTTTGGATGTATTTATACTAGGGCTGTCAAATGATTACATTTTTTTAAATCAAATTAATCAGAGTTTTCAGTGAATTAATCATGATTAATCCACATATGCAACGTTTCCCGGGAGAAATAACAAACCGGGAGGTGTCCGGGTGATAGGGGTAAAAAACGGGCCGGTAAAACTCCAAAAAAGTGCGCTGAGCGGTCTGCCTCTCTCTCTCTCTCCATGGGCGTGAATCTGATCCAACAGTAGGGGGGGATAATTTCTGAAGAGCAATTTTTGAAGGGGACACAAATAATAACGTTAGCTAGTTGTAGTGGGAGCATATCCAACAAGCTATTAAACAAGCTGGGTACCACTACATTATATTACTAGTATAGCAGACTTTTTTGTCATGACTAATTCATTAATTACTCAGCATAATTTGTATTTGAGAAAATAAAAACTTCATCCGATGTTTAATGTGAATAAAATAGCCTTAGACCGCCTACTTACTACGTTCCTGTCACTACCGATGTGACTGAGAGTCGAGTGCAGATCGCATAGCGCTAGCAAGCAGTGGACCAAACCACTGTGAGGCAAGGGAGGGGGGACTGAAAATGTTTCGAAACTTAAAAAGCATTTTTGGGGGTTTGTATTGTTTTACTTCTAACACAGATATTCTAAGTAGACATCATTATGTTATTTAAAATACCCACCATTGTTTTAATGATATTTCTAGGGGGGGGACCACCCTTAGATGGGGGGGTCCTGACGCCCTGGGATTCACGCCCTCGTCTCTCTCTCTCTCACACACACACACACACACACACGTCCACAGCGCAGCAGGCGGAAGAGGGAGACAGCGATACGGAGGAGACTTGTTTACTTGTTTAAATGATGAGAAATATGCTGTATACATGTCACTAGATTTGTCTCTAGTCGCTTTTGACACAAAAGTCGCCAGGAGGGGGATTTGTTTGTCATAATAGTCCAACCACAACCGCATTCGGACACATTCCTGACTGACTGAATAATTTGCCACACTGCGCATGCGTGAAATGCGTTAAAAAATTGACGTAATTAACGACAAACATCTAATTAACGCCGTTAGTGCACTATATTTGACAGCCCTAATTTATACATATTAATATACTTCACCAGCCTGTCACATCTTAACCCCACATCATCTTTCTTTAATTACTTCTTCCTAACCCTCTACCTCCTTTTTCCCTGCAGCATTGACTCATTTTCAGTGCCTTGCCTTGTTTTTCTCCCTCAGCACTCCTCTCCCTCTCTCGTTTTCTCTGTAACATGCCGTGTCTTATTGAATCTGCATACATTGACTTACATCTCTATTCATCCTTCCTGTGGCAGCGTCTCCCCTCCTCTCTCTCGCTCTCTCTTTCTCTCTCTCTCTTTCTCTCTCTCTGAGTGTCTCTCACTCATTCAGAATCATTAATGTCACACATGCAAATTGTTTAATAAGAGTTGGAAACAGACATAATGAGGATCCAGCTAGTGTGATTAAGGTTTTCAGAGGGTTGGTTTAGGGTTTGGTCAGATTCATTGGCTTTCTACTATTGATTGTTTCCACATAGCTCACGGTCATGGTTAGAAGGAACAGGAGTGTTCTCCAATGTCAAAGGGCCACTGTGTGTACACAACAACATCCTCCCCGAGAAACAATTTCACTACACAAAATCAGAAGATAATGAGAAATTTGTGTCAAACTCTACTCATTACCTTCTCCACATATAAACCCTTTATGACAAATTTTCCTTCAGAAGGACCAGTTGACATATAACCTTCAGAATGGACAGAAAGAAAGCCCCAGCCTATTTATCTGAACATTTTCCTTCCAAATACGGGGCAGTGTTCTGCTAGAGACAGTTCAACTTTAATTTGCCAGTTTTCTCAACACACTTGTACACAAATGCTTTGCCAAACACTTTTTATTACGGTGTCTGCAAACAATTAAAGTGGCTCAGTAAGTGAACATGTTTGTGGCTGCTGGTTGTGTGCAAACTGCACATTTATCCATCAGTAGTCGAATGGAAAAACACGTTTTACGTCGCGAAGAAAAACACGCACTCATCTATCTTTCCTAACTTGACAACATTTTCGTTTCCCCTGCATCATTTTGCTCCTTATCAAACCAATGTTATGTACCCGACTCCCTTCCGGCTCGCAGTGAGGCAGAACCTAATAAATCCGAACGAAAGGTCAACATACAGAAGATTTTTTCATTTCCTCCTGCTTATAAGATATTGATTTGGAGCTGTAAAATAATACAGAGCCCTGAGATCAGGCAGCATGTGCAGTCTGCGCTGTGCAACCTGGACTCTCTATTTGTCACACAGGTGGTTAGGATTAGGCAATAAAAAGTTAAATGTTAAAGAAAGTATCATGTTGTGTGTGTGTGTGTGTGTTGTTGCAAATATATGAACCTCAACATAAGTGGTATCACTGCGTGGTCCACCAGATCTTTAGCTGCTGGTTCCTTGCACTGGTTAAAATCCTAAGAAACTCCCACGCTGGAGGTTCCGAGCGAGATGAGCTGATACTTGAAGTTTGTAATAGGTCAGACGGAATTGTCACGAGTACGACACAGGACATCGTGCACAGTGCAGCTGAATGAAAGGAAGACGTGGGATGAGATACTCGGCTCCATAAACTAGACCTAACCAGAACTCATGGAGCCTGTTCCCGTACACACAAGCATGCTCTTACTCAGCTTGTCTGCTTAAATAAGTTTGAGAAATGAAGTCCATGGCATGCTTGTTCTTGTCAGCAGACAGTCGATGATGACCTTCGGCCTCTCGCGTGCTCTGTGTTTCCCTGAATCCACTTCTCTCTGTGTGCGAGGCAGTCCAGCAGCTTGCTTTGGGGGACTTCATCCGTGTGATTGTGTGTGTGGGTCCAAGATGGCATTGAACTGCCTCATCATCGTCATCATCCAAGTACCTAAACTCAGAAATAAACTAAACCAAGAGCCTCAGCCGTGAGCCAGACACAGCCGCATACCCACATTGATTCCTTCCTCACGTCGCCCTCCCGAGCGCCTCAAAGCCTGAATTTGCATATTCAACATTTTAGCTTATGCACGCAGTCCTATCTGAACGTCTAGCTGCACAGCTGCTGATCTTCTGCCTCTCCATCACACTGTGGGCTGTTATTCCCAATCATATCTGGAGCTTTTCCAAGCAACAGTGCCCGAGGTTATGCGTGACTAAAAACATGTTGAGATGCTCTGAAATCAACAGAAACAAGCACAAGATGGTAAAGACTCAACTACCTAGATATGAGTTTGAAATGAAAGCAAACGCTGTAAATTTAAAATGTAAGTGCACAGAGGTCGATGGCGAGACCGGGGGAAACAAAGGTGTAAGTATATGAGGCACGAGCAGAGCAGCGTTCGTCTGACTTACAGTAACTAAATGCAATTGGCGTCAGGTGATCGTTGCACAAGCGCTTCAAAAGATCTTAACATGGAAAAGTATTCTTTTTACCGCTCGGATGTGTGATGGGATCAGATGACTTTCTATTCAACCTCTAGTTCTGTAATTTGAACACTTTCAGTGTGAACTGGATGTACAAATAACCTTTCACTGTGTGTGTGTGTGTGTGTGTGTGTGTGTGTGCGTGTGTGTAAGGGAGACCGGGAGATATTAAAAATGGATAACCTTAAGTTACTAATACGGAATAGTCTTTTCAAAGCAGGAAAAACGATACACAACTGTTTTTAATCTCCCAAAAATCCCAAAGGTTCAAGGACATGTATTTGCAAGAAAAAACGCAATAATAAATGAATAAAAACATATCTGTGTTTCAGTTGAATCGGAAGTTGTTTTTCTCATGAATCTGTAAAATGTTCCCTCACAGCATCCCACAGAAATGCGCACAGCAGCGGCTGTGGCAGCAAGCCAGCTCCTGAGAGAAAGAAATGCAAATATCAGTGTACTGCTTCATGCTGCCTGGATCACAAAGGGCTGGTCGAGGCAGGACGCACACGCAGAGTTCCAAACAAAAAGGACTTTAACAGTCTAAATTCCAAAAACTTCCAGGAAAGGAGGACCAGGAACACGGGACAGGGACGGGGACAGCCAACATCCAATGAACAATAACACAACAAGGGACAAGAGACACACATGGCTTAAATACACAGGGGAGGTGCAGGTGATTGGACACAAGTGGGGACAATCATGATAAGGCAGCCAATCACAGATGAAGACAGGACCAAGCAGGGAGTGAAGTTACCCCAGGGACACGAGAGACATGACACTACAACCCAACCCAAACCGTGACAGATTGAGGCCGTTTGGAAATGCTTCAGTTTTGGTCTGTGCAGCAGACGGCAGACACGTCCTCTATGACAACGTTACATTTTATTCCCCCTCATCACTTTGGAATGGACGTTTGGAATTCCTTCTCATCTGAATCCTGTACATTTTGTCACTGAGAAACCCTTTCCCTCAGTCCTCACTCTACCTAGAAACTTAAGAGAGAGGCCACAAATTGACTATGAAGATACTTTAGTTTAACTTTTTAAAACAAATCTCAATATACAAACAGCGTCCCGCGTTGGCATGAGAGTCCGTCAGTCATTACGTGATTAAAGTAACATGCCCATGCTCTTCTGGTCGGGGCTTGAATATGTATAGGAATAGGAGATTATAGTCATCTATATTGATATTGCTTCAAATCCAACACTGATGACAAGCAATAAGAACGAATAATAATAATAATAATAATAATAATAATAATAATAAGGAGAACGAATGAAATCACAGTCTGATTTCATTTATTGACATTCCAAGCGCAGCCTTGTGTCGGTATCAGTTTCCATCCAACACATTCGGTTGTATTACAACTCAGCCGCTGTGGCTCTTTTGTTGAACGCTTTTTCTTCCAATCAGGAGATTGTGGTTCGATCTGATGTGTCCCTGGGAGAGACACTTAACTCCAAACTGCCCCCGAAGCGTTGTGGGGTTAGGGGCCACCTTGCCCCCGCCATCTGTGTATAAATGGGTGCGGGCGTGTGTAACACGAAGGGCAAAAGCACTTTAAGTGGTCGGAAGACTAGAAATGAAAGTCCATTGACCCTTCCATTACTGACTAGGACTTGTTACATATTTATTACATCCATTTACATATTTCCACCGGTCAAGTTAACATTGTAGTCATCAGGTTAACACACTGCTGAGACTGCACTGAGAAAACTCACAGAGCTGTGGGTTAGTCAAACTATTTCAAAACAGCAAATGTGAACGGTGAAATTATTATCGGTACTGTAATGTAATGTAATGTAATGACAGTACAGGCTCTTGCTTTAAAAGACTCTTGCTTTAAGGCCACCACTGGCACGACCCAAATTGACTTGTTGATTTGTTTTCAACCGCCTCGCCAGCTTGGCAGACTTTATTCAGGGCAGCACATTTAGGAACCTATTCATTATCAATTAAGCAGTGAATGCTCTGCAGATCCACTGAGTCGCCTCATGCATGATTAACTGTGTACCCTCAGTATCAGCTGTCCTGGCATCAGGTTCAAGGACAGGCATCTGACCCGGTTTCAGCGGCGTGGCAGATTGTCGAGTCACGGATGAGACGTCCACTTTGAAAGTGACAAACTGGCAGATGCTTTTCTGTGAGCGGCTGAGGCTAATTAGGCGCCCAGATCAGCTGTTCACCCATGAACCGCCATCCCACCGCACCGCCGGTCTCTCTCTCGCTCTCGTCATCTTCTGACAGATGATTCATAGAGAAGAAGGAAGTCTTCATCTCAGGGCTTCTGGCTGCCCACGTCCCTCAATCTCACATCAAAATGCCCACTTCCTTGACTTTTAAATGTTTTTCCAGTCATGAATCATCCCAGTTCACTGAGTAGTAGAGGAGAGAGATGGTTAGAACGAAGGCAATGAATTCATTTGGTTTCCTCTGAAAAAAGGTCTACTCCATTACTCCAAATTAGCGTTAAGAAATATATGATAATCTCACAGCATTATCAGCAAGGAAGAGAAAGTGAACTTGCTACTTTGTGTAAATAACGTTAAGTAATTTAAAAACCATGTCATTCTTCTTTACAGTAATTAATACTCGAGTCTTTAGCATTTGAATTAATTTTTAAAGAGTCTCAGATGGTTGATAGCTTTAGCTGCAGTTTCTCTGAGCTGAAATATTTCAACTGTGCGAACTCATTGAACTGCATTTAATGCATGACAGTTATGTATTGGAAGCAATGAAATGATTTTGGTCCTCAGCAGGTACATTGATAAATACACAAATTCCCTGAGAATCTGCTGAACCTTGTTGTTGGCTTGAAATAAATAAACACTGGGTCATTACTCATTTTCCTGTCCATTGGCCACAGTAATACGGAAATTCAAAATAAAAACCACTAGAAGCCGTCTGTTCACAACATCAGATTAAGCCTACGGTTTCTACCTACTTATTGATTACCAAGAGACCAAATTAATAAAAAATAAAGCAGAGCGAGTTATACGGATATGTACGGTGTAATTATCACTGTTTTTAGTTGAGCTGGACGAAAGTGAGTCACCGTCACGCTTCCCCTGTCTGGCCAGTCGTGCATGTCTGATGAATTAGCGGAGAGGACTGCCGGCTATAGCAATGCCTCAGCTGCCACCATTACATCGTATTACGGTTTTACCTGTATCACTGTCACGCACGCACACACACACACACA
This sequence comes from Apeltes quadracus, assembly GCA_021346845.1. Classification (NCBI taxonomy): domain Eukaryota; kingdom Metazoa; phylum Chordata; class Actinopteri; order Perciformes; family Gasterosteidae; genus Apeltes; species Apeltes quadracus. Next base: position 4,448,538 of record CM037932.1, on the reverse strand, counting down.
CACACACACACACACAGATGAATGCTTTCCTCCACCTCTACTGTCTGCCCTAACAGAACAGCTGGAGACCCGGGGGAGGGATTTCATTCAGACCTATGAAAAATATCCCTGAATGTATTATAATGAACAATTGAGGAAATGTTTTCTCCAAAGAAACCTCAAAATGAGTATTTTAACCCTTATCTCTCAGCTCTTGTCTGACATTGTACAACCCTTCACAACCACACGCACACTTGATCCTCTCCCCCTCGTCTCTCTTCCCTGCTCTCAGTATTATTAATAAAGGCCCACAGAATGCTTCACCCCAAGGTGTCATTGACCCTTGAATGGCAGCATAAATGAGCCAGTTTATCTCCAAGCGTGCAGAGACACACAAAGAGCGAGGCTACAAAGAGTGGACGCCTCCGTTTTTTGCACCAACAGGGTTTTTGGCTGAAGATGACACGAGCCCGCCGGTCTATATCTCCGCAAGAGAGTCAGTGCGCCAGTGAGCACGTCAGACGTTGAGTGGTGCGAGACAGTTCTTTCTAATGTCTCCGCTCCAATGCTAGACTCCTTAATGCGAAGCCACATCGTCTCTCACTGCTTCAGGCACTGAAACGAGAAGAACGCGAGGCAATTAAGATAACAGCGGTCGGCTGAAGAAGACTTAATGTGCGTATAAATGTCACTTCATTTGTACCTCTGCAGATTATCCTTCCGTATTCGGGTGTTTGTGCGAGCTTGTTTTTTTCACATATGCAACAGAATTATTTATGAATGTATATTCAACCATGAAATAAATGATTCCTAGTAATCTTTCTAGTTCAAAGTTGATTTTGATTTTAAATAACTGAATAAACCCTTACTAATGCACCACGTCCAGCGAGAATATCTGTTCTTATTGCTTGTCATCAGTGTTGGATTTGAAGCAATATCAATATAGATGACTGATAGAAACTCAGCGACCTGCCCACTATGGACAGAGCCAGATGCCACGGACCTGAAGTCAGAGCTTATTGGCCTGGTGGTGGGCCCGCTGCAGAGAAGCAGAGCCAGGACTGAGCGAGACAGACTGTCAGAGTGCTGCAGCACTAATAGAAACTAATTGACTCTTTCTAAAGGGGATCTGGAGCGCTGAGACACAAGCACTTTGTCCACAGGGAATGCTAAAATCTACAAAAAAAGGAACGTTTCTTGTAGTAACATCAATATTGTATTTGAAAGTTGCACTGTACAATAAACTCTACAAGTCTACAGTCCCAACTCTTTTCTCTGTTTGAGACTGTTTTGTGCTGAAACAAGTCACAACCTCTAAATAAATGGTGCAAATATACTAAAGTCTTGCCTGGATGAACTTGTCTGCAAATGTTTTTCAAAGATAAATTGAAACAAACGCACACACAGGAGAAAGAAACAGAATGAATAAATTGACTTTGGATGCCCAAATATAATCCCTAAAATGTGTTGATAATGAAAGCACTTGAGGTGATTATATAATGCCTCCCCTGGAGACATTAGTGGTGGTAGGAGTGGCATGATAAGCATAAGAGGTTTTAGTCTATAGTTTGAGTGTTCTGCAACACCATCTCTGAAGTCAGACCATGTTAAACGCTGCGCATTAGACCACTGGAATGAATTAGTATGATTCTGGTCATACCAGTGTGTTCAAAAACATCTGTGATTGTATTGCAATTAGATTGCTATCTGGTGGAAGAACACTTGAATTGCATTTATAATTGATTACTTATGACAAAAAAAAAGAGAGACAAAGTGAACGAGAGCGCTGCAGTGTCGAAAAATTGGTCTGGTAAATATCTCAGGAAAGCTCAAAATCCCTTCCCGGGAGTTCTTTGTGCTTTCTCGCCGAGCAGGTCTCTGCAGATCGTAGTTCCGTCAGGACCCTGGTCCTGACTCCGGCCGTGGCCCTGCTGGCACCTACTGCTGCCGTCATCATCATCATCATCATCATCATCATCATCATCATCATAATTTTAAATATGATTCATATCACTATTACCCTTTCCTAAAATCTTTGCTTTCCCTCCCCACAGTCCTCTGTGGATGGTGGTTCGATCTGACGGTGGTGGCCCCTGCAGTGGTCCTGTCGTACATCTGGCCGGCTACTTGGAATTCTTTGAATAATTTCTGTTATAGAAATTGAATGTATTCTACATCTGTATGAGTCATTCTGTACACAGGACATCCATTGCAGTCTGTCCATCCCGGGAGAGGGATCCCTCCTCTGACGTTCTCCCTAAGGTTTCTTCCCTTTTTTCCCTGGAAGGGTTTTTTCATTTTTTGGGAAGTTTTTTTCTGTGCCGATGTGAGGGTCTTGGGACAGAGGATGTTGTATGTGTAAAGCCCTCCGAGGCAAATTTGTAATTTGTATAGCCCTTTTGGGCTATACAAAATAAAATGAATTTAATTGAAAATGAGAGAAAAAAGAGAAAGGTGTTCTAAAGAGCACAGAAAGTAATTCAGACACATAAAGCGATGAGTGACAAAGCCTTGAGGGTCCACCCCACATTTAAAAAACCTATTCATACCCCTATAATTGAATCCTTTAAATGGTTTTGTGACCTTTGTTGCTTTAATGTTCTGCCTCTGTGGGACAAATGCATCCCAAAACGTGACTTAAAAAGGTTGATAAATAGCAGTAGCATGAATTTACTTAAACTTATGTTTAATAGGGGTGGAACGATTCAGCTGTTACATCGATGTATCGATTTTTATTCCTCCGATCCAACTACATTGATCTGTGCTCGGCGAGTTGGTCATATGGACGACATAGATCGATCTAAAATCGATTTAAAATGTAATAAATCGATTTTATCGATACTAGGAAATAACCCATTGGATTTAAGCATGTCAGACTTTTTTCTTAGCACTTTTAATGATAAAGGCTTTCGCGGACTGAGCCGTAACCCACTGCCGTCCCGAGCCCTGATTCAACTTCCGGGTTTCACGGCAAATCCGACGGAATGTTCCACACGGGTTAAAATAGAGGAGGGGGGGGGTTTGTCGGGGATTGGTATTGCAGGGGTGTTTTTTTTATTGCAGGGATGTTTTTTGTGTATATAACTAATACAGTTTTTTTTCTGCTACACTGCTACAGCAGTGTTTTCACTTTATTCAAATAAAATGTGAATGCATTCGCCATTCATTGTTGTTTACTTGTTTATTTATATTCATAATTAATTGATACCTGATTCCATTACAAGAAACAACAGGAATCTAGGAAATTTATTTCAGTCATACTGGTTGAATTTTTGGCTAAAAAGTTACTGAATCGATTTCAAATCATTGAATCGTATCGGATCGTATCGTTCCAAATGAACCAATATCGTCCTTGAATCGTATCGACAACCACGAATCGTGATCGAATTGAATCGTTGTTAAAAACAAATCGTTACACCCCTAATGTTGACAATGTTCACTGAGGTAATAGGTTAAGAGAGAAGTACAGTCATTTTCTCATAAACGTCTATAACAAATCAGACTTCTTTTAGCAACGCGAGACGTCGCCCCCTAGAAGCGGAACTGCACACTGCACACTTTCAGGTCAAACATTGTCAGTATTTTTAACGTAACGTTTTGACGGATGACATTATTGAAAGAAAATCTAAAAAAAAAGACAGTAAAGCTTAACTTAACACTTTGCAAATATATCTTATTTGCATCTTACACTCCGCTCCCTTTTTCACACCACCGGTGCCGGCCCTTCATTTATGAAAGACAGCTAACAGCTATAAAAAATACAAACAGACACACCTATGCAAACTCGCCCCCACCCAAACCAACACATAAACTGCCCATGTTTTTCCACCAACACACACACACACCACACATTGTGACAATTACTGGAGAGGAGGTGCGTTTGTGTACCTTTCATATCTATCTCAGTCAAGTTGATTCGCATCCATCAGCAGCCAATGATTACAGAGGTCAGGCCTTTCAGCACAGATAGAGGACTGCCCCGACCGGGTCTCTCTGGTTACAGCACACAATTACGTGGAGAAAAAAGGCACACAACAATAGGATGAGCTGCTATTCCACTGTAGCGAGACCAGAGGGCGGATAACCGTGTTACGCAACTAGTGATTTTTATCAAGGGATAGCTAAGATATTTTCCGCCTATGTCAAAGTTCAGCCTATTACTCAATTTACAGCAAACCATGACTTTACAAGGAAGGTATACAGAGTGTGTATACTAATTAGATGACAAAGATGTTTTAGATTATTATAATTGACACTTGAATAAGAGGCATATGTGTGTAAATATTTTTGGTGGTGGCAGGGGGGTTGTGGTCTGTACAGGATTGGCTTTTTTTATTAGGCTTAGAATTAGCGTCATAATCGCAACAAAAATTTTAAATTGTTGCCCTGCACTACAATTTACCCCAAATGTAAATAAATGATTTTCCATTTTGTTGATATCAATACTTAAACCTGCTGAAATACAAACCCTACATAGTGTTTCTACTTTAAAATTAGCTTATGCAATTTACTCATCACACTCTAAAAAGTATAAACCCCCCATGTCTGTGTGTACAGATTTGAAATGCACTCTGCACACTGCACACTTCAGGAAGCAACGAAGGGGGGAAAAAAATGTACCTTCTTTTAGCCAAAGAGAAAGGAATGCATAACCAGCCTGAGCAGACCCAGTTTGTGTCATTGTGAAAACAAAGCTCCCCAAAAAACAGACTTTGCAAAGATCTCGGTCACCCAGAACAAGCAGCCGAGTTATTTTAAGACAAAACAACATTTTAGCGCATAAGAGGGCAAGCGGGCTGATTTTTAAACACCAGACCAAGTGTGAGAGCGAGGACAGAAACATGAGTGTCTATTGAGAGGGATTGTGTGACTAGATTTGACTGAGCGGCGCGGCTTCCTTCCAGTGAAGAAAGCTGGAGGAAACTCAGGAAGCTCAGGGATCTGCCCTTAACTTTATTTTATTGTTATGTGTGTTTTTTGCTTTCAAGCGCATCGCTACATATACACAAAAAAATCTGTCACACATTGAAAGACAGCTGGCTGTGTTCCAACTCAGGGGTTTTGTTTTTTAAGATTTCCAATCGTAAAAGTGCAGAGTGTGTTTCAGTTTGATTTACCTTGGCTCATACAGGTGTGTGTGTGTGTGTGTGTGCGTGTGTGTGCGCCCAGTGTGGAGAGTGTGTACCAGCAAAACTAACTAACATACATCTATTCACTTCTTTTTGTATTATTGTATTATCTATGTATAATTTTGGATTGTACCAGACAGGATCAGGTGCATCAGGTTTGATGAAAACTGACATATATTTTCATTTGACATGTGCTAATATGGTTTCTGTAAAAAAGATCATAATTCTATAAAGATTTGAATGATATTAATTTGATCTTTTCAAATAATGATATGGTCTTGTAACCTCTGGTACTAATAACACACATGTACACACAACACACACGCACAACACGGAGCAAGTTTAAACACAAAGGTGGCATTTAACAATTGTATTTCTCTGTGGGCATCAATAAAGTATTTTCCCCCTCTTCACAACCTTAATGTATTAGCCTTCGGCCTGTTTTGTTGTACGTTACTTTAGCTTTGCAAGCATCGGTGGCCATTATAAGAGCCGCACGATTAACAGTATGGATGATAACACATCACCACATCCACATTTCTTGTCAAAAATGTCCATCCTTTGGGGAAAATGCCCTTAAAAAACTTCTGAAGCAGCCTTGTTGTGGGATTAGAGAGCTAAACTTACTGATGGCAAACCGGCAGATTTAGTCCAGCATGATTAGAAATGTCGTGGGTGAGAGTGAGTTTGTGAAGGGGGGGCTTGGTAGGGGGGGCGCTTGTCTCGCCCTGTGTCGTAACATTGCCTGCAGCTGCCAGAATCAAACCACTCATCCACTCCAGTGCTGTAGTGGAGGGCTTATTGAGTGGCCAATGGTGTGAGTGAAATTACAAAGCTGCTACTGTGTGTGTTTATCATTTCACTATTTTCATCTTGTTTTTTCACGATGACTAATATTTTGAAATTAATTTGCCATGTCAAGTAAAAGCCTGTTAACGCTTTGATGACACAGGGAATGCTGCAAAAAACAATCATGAATACATTTGGTTTCCTTAAGTTTCATACTTAACTCTATATAACACTTTTACTTGTCGTAAAACAAAAAGCCAACATTCACATTTTGGTGGAAGTAGTTGTGCTATTTTACCGTTAAGCCCCTCTTTTCCCACATGACTTGAGAGAGGTTTCTGACGTGCACGACTTCATCATGTAGAGAAGGAACACAATACTTAAAACCAAGTTGCATGACCTTGCACGTGGTCTGAGGTAGAGAGCAGTGGAAATGCTCTAATACAGTGCATGCTTCATGTGATAATTCATTGTTGAAGTGGATAAAAACGTAGTTCTACTTGTCCCGGCCGCAGCCACTCTGCCTGGCCTTCAGAGAGCTCTCTCCGACAGCGGGCTGAAGTCGTTAGCTCGCTCTCTTCAAATCCAAAAGGCAAATAGTTCATTTTACCCTGCAGAACCCAACTGTACACAAAACCCACCTGAAAGAAAATCATAACTTACTCCTTCAGCATTTTCCACGCCTAGCGTGGCTACAGTTGGAACCCAGGATCACCCTCTTTTCAATTTGGAGTTTTCTGTCAACGTGTGAATTATTTGTTTTTAGTTTGACACATTGGGGGAAAGAATTGAAAAGTCATTACTACATTTTTTTCTAGCCGTTTCAACAACAGCCTTTGTGATTCACTGTAACTGCTGCCTCCCTGCTGCAGTTTGCTTTAGGTGCCTCCAGAGGCAGTGAAACACACAACTATAGATTATATATAACAGAGGGTCACAGAAACCCTCTCAACTGAATACTCGGGTTTCCTATTCCGCCCTAAAACCAAATGGGGACAAAAATCCTCTGCCTTTTATGGTTTCGTACAGGTATAAGATAAGATAAGAAAAACTTTATTGTCTGTCACAGGTGTCTTTGACAACAAGGCAGGCTCAGATACAATAAAACACATACAAAAACAATCTGGTTCATCTGGTTCAACACTGCAGACCACAAAGTGAGTAAAGACGTTATTTGGCAAAAGAACATTCCTGCCAAAGGGGCCTCTGGTCTAAGGTTGTATGCAGCTTTTAATCATCTTTACCTTTATATTTACATCCATGGCGAAGTTACTGCTCGAGTCATTATTTTTAATACCCACCGAGGCGGGTTTAATCTACAAGTCTTTGAATTCCTCCGTAAAAACATGGCGCACTAAGAGGAAAAACAAACCCTGCTGAGTTGCTCTTGCTGTAATCTCACAAGAGAAAATAAATTAAGGCGATTCTGCTACAACGTCAGCAGCACTTCTGGGCCATCGAGGGCACAGCCGTGGCCACAAACAGCTGAGATCACTCGTCTTTTCAGTGGAAGATCTTTATGTGTTGCCAGATTTTCAGCCAGTAGGGTGACAGACAAAGGGTTGGGGGTCTGGATTGTATCGACGATGTCTAATTTCAGCTCAGCAATAACACTGGCAGGCCTGCAGGATGAGGGACGGTAGGGGAAATACAATCACATAGATAAGAGATATGGTCCTGAATTACCAGAAGTAGACATTTCATTGAACATCGCGAAGCGTGGAGAGCATGGAGGGAGAACGATTACACAAAGAGCTACACTATGAATGAACATGTTGCTGCTGTATGCCCAGGACTCCTCTGCATAATGCATAATCTCAATTAAGGTGCTGTCATGTATAACTAACCTGCCCATGCCACAGCTCTCTCGCCCTAAGACTAAATTGGAAACTCGGATGCCACATATTGCTTTGCTATTCTTAGTGTGTCTCTGTCCCTCGACCCAGCAGACCGGCCGTCTTCTTTTCCCCTCCCTCGCCTCAGCGCTCCACCGCCCACCTGCAAAGGTCGGGTTTAAACCTTCATCAGGCATTTTTCAGAGGTTCATTGTTGATGGGGCACCGACTGGGAAGGAATAAGTGAACCAATCAAAAGACAAATATAGACAGTCCAATTAAGTCCCTCCGGAGAGGATGATCATTACTTCATGTGGCAGATCGTTTATCTTTTTCCATGCCTATAATTGTCGATGCATTAATAGCAAACAATTAGCGAATGCCAGAAATGAGGGAACAAAGACTTTCCTCTTTAACAACATCAGCTGTAAGAACAAGTGAATTTTTCAGTACCAGCTGGTCTAAAGCTCACCTAATTTCACCTCTGGCTGCAATCTCAAGCTGCCCATCAACAAGAGCTACAGATGACTCCTTCCTTCACACAAAGTGTTTGTAGATGTCGGCACAGAATGCGTTCGGCATGTCTAAGTTGATACTTAAACATTAATACAACTCACACATGATCCATCTGGGTCCGGATGTTTACTGGTTAATGGGGGGATCTGGACTGTAGACCTGGGCCCAACTGGGATCCCACATGCTTAATTATGGATGAAGTGAAGCAGTGCAACAAAGCACTTGAGTGAAAGCGTTTTTCACTTGGCATATGGTGGAACAGCACCAGAGGCAGAGGGAAAACCGTTATGGAAGTTCCGTTTATATATGTTTTAGTCATATAAATGTGGGAACCATAGTGCTAGACATGAATGGATTCACACATACTGCATGTGTGAGGCTGTGTGTATAGCACAGCCTTTTGCATGAATATATGATGCAGCTCCCATTGACCTCTGCCCGTCCGACCCTTCTTGACCCCATTCCATCCCATATTCTACAATCTATCGCTCCTGACCTTCTTCCTTTCCTCACCTGTCTCATTAACAATGCCCTGTTATCTGGCTGTTTTCCCAACTCTCTGAAGGAGGCGAGAGCTAACCCACTCCTGAAGACACCCACCCTCAACCCTTCTGAGAAAAACAACTACACACTTGTCTCTCTTCTTCCATTTCTGTCCAAGACCCCTAAACATGCGATCTTTAATCAACTCTCCTCCTATCTCCACTGTAACAAACCTCCTCCCAACCTCTGTGGAGTGGCGGGCCACTCCAGAGAGACTGTGCTCCTTGCTGTCTCAGAGCAACTCCATACTGCTAGAGCTACCTCTCTCTCCTCTGTCCTCATCCTTCTGGACCTTTCTGCTGCATTTGACAGAGTAAACCACCAGATCCTTATTCCAGGACAGGATCTACAGCCAGGACATGGTCAAACCCGTCTGCCAAACTGCTTGTTCCTCCCTCACTGAAAGCAGATCCATAAGGACACTAACACACATGCACACACAAATCCATAAGGACACCATCACACACACACCAGCTGTGACCGGCAAGAAAACTGGTGAATGTGGAGAGAAGGGGAAGCTTTAACCTTAGCCTAAAAGGCTACTCACATTCTTATTGCTAATTAGACATTTAGAGAGAAAGAGAAACAGACAGGGAGTGAGCCACTTGCAGGGAAATAAAAGAAAACATCAAGTGATAATATAGTTTCTAAACTATTAAATGACGAATGGGACGGACGAAGGTGGAGAGGATGCTCTCTTAATTTCCATATGAGGTTATCAGTGTACAGGATGTATAAGATTTAAAAGCTTCTGTAACCTGAGTTCAAAGGGACAGGTGCGCTGCGTGGAGGGCTGGGTTGGCTGCACGAAGGGGAGATTACAATCCTTTGAGGATGGACGCAGTGCTTTATACTGCTCAGATCTTTCTTTGAACACTGATGCAAACAAACGGACACTAAACATTTATTTTACCATCGTGTAAACTGAACAACAGATTATTGAGAGTTAGTCTTCCTTTTTGATACATTATTGTGTTCAACTCCATGAAATTAACAGCAATTACACAGTCTAATTGTGAGAAAAAAAGTCGGTTATTCCGTCCAATTTCCGTAGTCTCGATCAATTCCACAATAATTCCCTTCCAGTAAAGTTACGCATCAAAAGCAGCAGGCAAAGAAATGCTGATAAACGGCAATTATTCAGTTCTTCAGCGTATCACGTACGCTGCAATATACTTTTCTGACATTAGACCTATATATTGGACATTTTTTCATTTCTGAAATGCTTGTTTTCTCAGACAAATGAATAATGAAAGAGGAATTAAAGGTCACTAGTTTAAATCCCTGGCTTCAAACAATCTGTACCAGCCTGAATGCCACCAGTTATCGTATAAAATCATATTTATTATTTAAACCCTGGTGGAAGATTAACTGAGCGTGCTCTCTTCAGCAATCCCTTGCAAATGCAATTATGCTTGAGAACGAGCTCAGCCGTGCCTAATCCAATACATATTCAATATGCCGTATACTATGTACTAAGAACGGTAAAATTAAAGATAGGTATTCACAAAATACTATCCAGCTCATGTTTCCATATAACTAAAAACCGTGGTAATTATTTCCCTTGTGGTCTTTGTAAGTGGATGATGGGAAACCAGGTGGCAACCTTTGGTTCTGAAAAGAAGTCAACGTTCAAGCTGGGAAAACTGCGGTGTTTCCATTTAAATTCAAGGCCTCGAAACTGCAGTTCACAAAGCGATGGGTGACGCCACGACGTCCACCTACAGATCTTGCGAACATTCATGTAGAAAACATACATTTCGAAGAGGTTTGCAAAGAGGATAAAGTGATTAGTACAAATTCATACAAAACTGCACGGCAACTGCTGTTGAGATACTTCCAGAATCAGAAAACATTTATTGCCAAAGCATGTCAGACATACAAGAAATTCTACTTGGCGGTTGGTGCATGACAACAGATGACAATGGACAACAGGACAACATAGTGCAATGAATAAAATATAATTAGGGCTGTCAAATGATTACAATTTTTAATCAAATTCATCAAAATTTTGCAATAAAAATTGCTTAAAAAATTAAGCAATTTTGATCATAATCAACTATTTGCACGTTGTTCCTGAGTGATTGCAGGCAGAAGTGCCAGGGATAGAGGAGGTGCTAGGAGACAGAGAAAAAGGATGATTCCATTATCAGACTTGAGAAGCTCCATGAAGCGATGACAGCTTGTGCAGCCGCGGCCGCTCGCTCGTCGGGCGGACAGTCTGCCGCAGAGACCTCGCTGTAAGCTGGTGGTCTCGTTAATACGAGGCTTTATAATAGTCCAACCACAACCGCATTTCAACATGCGCGGGGGGCGCGGACACCGGTTGAGAACCACTGCCCGAGGAAGAGGAACTTTCCCGACCTGAATAATTTGTCCCACTGCGCATACGTATGCACAGTCTGAAGCGCTGGTCTGAGATCTCCAACTTGGAATCCGGCGATCGGATTGGCTTTAAAAGGCCTATGTAGGATCTCTGACTGATTTGAGCCCCATTTGTGTTCCCAACAGATCATATGAGTCCAACTGCTGAGTCCCATGGGCCTGAAGCCACAAACTGTTGGACCAAAAGCAGCTCATTGGTCGAGAGAAATCGACTTTGGTGGTAGTATACATGTATCTGTGCCTCAGCCAACACCTCCCTTAAGGCATTGCTATAAATACCAATGTGTATCCATTTCACTGGTCAGGTTAGGATAAATCACTGGCAGGCTCCTCTGGTGGTTCGACATGCGTGTAACGATCTCTCGAGCCGCTTTGACGTCCTCATCTAAAGCCAAGGAGAAAAATGTATTCTTTAAAAGAAAGATTCCAGCCTGATGCACTGGTTGAGAGAACCGCAGTGACAGGCTCACTCTGCCACTGTTATGTAAGGTTAAATGTAATGTATGAGAGCAGCTGCCCAGATAAATGGGCTGGTAGATCTGCTATGCGGTTCTGTAAGTGGTGTAAGTGGATCTCTCGGGACAAGGAATTATTTCCATTTTTGAAGTTTGTATATTGTTATGACAGATAGGGAAAATCACTCCCTGTTAATGTATACCAAATAATCCGTACAATTGCTTGATTTAAATGAGATTATGAAATTGTGTACTTTAAGGATGACATCACCAATGATCGAACAAGGATTATGAAGGGTTGTTCACGGTCTGTGACAGCGAGGGCGACAGTAACAGGGCACTCTGTCTCCACGACAGCTCACCCATCACTGCCGGCTGGCCTTTTGGCTCACTGACCGTCCCCGAAGAGCACACAGGCAGATCTTTGAAGCAAAGTTACAGGGTTCCTCCACTGGTGAGAGCGTATTTATTGGAGTGCAGTAAATTGCTTTCGCTGCAGCTGACCGCACTATTGGCACATATGAAAATACTGAAAAGCCTCAGTGTAGCATATGAGCATGACCGTGGCCCATTGTTCGAATGTCCCGTTCGAATGTCCCGTTCGAGGGACAAAGAGGGCTTTGCTGGAAGAAAACATCTCAATTAAAATCTGCTCCAACTGTCACACATGAGAGGATCATGTTGCACATTGGCCACTGCTTGACTCAAATGTTTTCGTAAACATATTATAGCGACCCTATTCTGTGTGTTCTGTCAAAGTTGCGTCATTCCCGTCGCTCTGGCCAATCGGACGGGCCAGTGAGTGGTGAAGGTGGGCGTTGCCGGTTTTGGGGGAGGGTCTGATTGGTGTAGCTGGAGGAGTACCGGTTGTTGTGTGTGTGAACTGTGAATAAGGTGTCCGCAGCTGTTGGCGTAACAACAAATAAAAGGATCTCTGCCTATTCGTCTGCGTGTGCTGAGTGAGCCGCCACACCCCGACGTTACAATATTGTAGTCAATGTTTAGCTGTAAAATGAGAACGTGGCAAGAACTAGGCAAAGCAGCAACAGAATATGCATTCATATTTTATCAACATTAGTCAGACAATTTAGAGTTCATGAGTCAATCACAATCTTCCTCTGGTCTGTTTGGTTGTTTTCCTTCGAGCATTGTGGAATGTAGAGAATGCCATCAGGAGAACTTGATGTTTTTACCAGATTGATTCTCATGTTAGTTTGTGTTGCTTTAAGCATGAAACAGTGTTGTTATTTTGCCAGATCGGCCAAGAACATTACAGGGTTGTTTTTGCTTTATACTATTTTAGTTGAACGATTATTCTTTTTTCAGTCAAATAAGGGTATCAAGTAGGGAGCAATTTGTTTCAGTGTGTACCTTAGCAACTACTTTTGGATTTGTGAGTTATTTGTGAGCTAAAAGAATCAATAGCATTTCACATCCATCCAAAGATGCACTTCACGATTCCCTAAATGGATCAGCATTGGCTAAATATCTTGTAAACAAGTAAAAGGGTTCAATTCAAAACGGATTGCTTTTTCAGTTCATAGGGTATGATTACATATATTCATATTTATTCTTTTTAAAAACTACACAGATCTGTTTTTGTTTTTTTACTTCTTACTGTAAAGGTTGTTTTCTAAGTCTGTGTTTTTGTTCACCAACATTAATCATGCTGTAATACATTTTGTGATTTGTATTGCATGTTTTTTGCCTAAGTATGGCTTAAAATGTGTACTGTGTACTTTATCTTCATCAATAAAATGTATTTTAGTTTTGCGATTACTTCTCATTTGATTAACTTCCTGAATAGTTTCATATACTTTTTGAATTTAACCTTTTTGATACTGTATAATTATGCAGGTCATTTGCAATTTATTTTACATAGATATTGGGTTATATTTTAAGTGGTCTTTATTTCTTCATTTTAATAATTTATTTCCACTCGTTCTTATATTTCTAAGGGCAACTGAAACGTTCTGATTTCAATCCATTGTTGTAATTCTGATTTGTGGTAGAGGGGAAGGGTAGAGGAGAACTGTCGGGAGAGAGAGACAATGCAGGAAGAGGAAATGTATACAAGGGGAGTTAAAAAATGACTCCATGGAAACGGGCCACTCCTGCTTCACGCTTCTCTCTCCTCCCATCAGCCATCGTTCATCGTCTATCTAATCAACCAAAGTCCGGTGGGCGGATCTGTCACGCAGGAAGCACACCAACATACGGCACTACAAAACAGACACACACATATATCAGCACTACTAAAACTTTCACTATCCAGCCCCGCCCACCTCGTTCGTTATTCTCCCCCCACACACACTGGTTAATGGAGATCTGTACCCTTGAGTCCTTCACAATCTACTCTTCCCAAGAGCCCCTGTGCTTTTTATAACGATCCATGCATCCCTTAGATGAGAGCTTATCAGGTTACAGGGGCAAACGCCTGACACAAACGAACATTACCAAATGCCTTTGGAGCGTCTCTCTGCCCTGTCCTCCTGCTCTTGCATGTTCACATTGTTAAACAAAACAAATAAAACACAACTGCCGCTGCGTCAGCCAACCATCTGCAACATCTTCATGTTGTCTTTTGCAACAGCAAACGCTTATCTGTTCAAGAAACATGTGGCGTTACATCACAGAGACGTCTGCGTGTTGTCTTCTGTCCTTGACATTAGAAATGCAATGACGATGTGCATTTTATTTTGCCCACAAGTTTCCCAAAATATTTATGAATAAACTAGCCTTCAGCAGTCCGAGTTGCAAGTTCCAACGTTTTTTATAAGCCTTTTTATAAAATAATTATTTAATTTATTTAAATAATAGCTTTTATTTCATTTGAATTCGCCCAAACTTCATGGCTCATCGATCTACTCCCATCCACAGCCTTACGCATCGCTCAACACTCTCAGTCGGGTTCGCACTCGACTTCATGGGCCGATTTGCAATGTTGTTGGGACGTTCCCATAAATTGTCAGGAACTCATTGTGTCCTGGTCGTCAGGGCACTGCAGGACTAAAAGGAATCGGAACTCATCCTTTCTGAATGGCCCCAAACAATCAAAATCAAATGAACCTGAGCTTTTCTTTTAGTATTTTTATTTCATTTTCAATGTGGAATTGATTAAAAGCTTTCCCAAGATTTATGACATCTGCTTTGTTGGGAAAAACCAGACGTGGTCACACCACTCACTGCGGGCTTCACCTTTTAGTCCTCACCCGTTACGATTAGTGACACCAATGGCACATTTAATCACTGCAGTCAAACTGTCAGTGGTGCCAGATGTTTCCGCCCCAGAGTCGATTCTCAAAGTATTCCCCTGTTGTCATTTTACTAGCAGCCAGTGACTCGCTTGTGTGTGTGAAATATTACTGACAAACTGGAGCAATCAGATCAAATAAGATCATGTGAGGGGAAAGTGTTTATCTGTGTGAATCCTCCATATATATATATATATCTTCATATATATCTGGTCCCCTTCATTCACGCTGTAATCGATGGCACAAAACATTAACGCATAAAATACCGGTGAACGTTAGATGCCTGAATAGGCATAATTACTAGGGGTGTTGGGAAATGAAATGACTTTTAAAAAAGAAAGGTTTTTTTTTCTGAGCAAAACACTGCTGTTTCAGGTGGGAATGTGGAGGAATTGTAATGAGGCAACCTGGTGCCGCTGTGATGAGTCATAACTTTCTCTGTGCGTAAATATAGAACACCTACATGGAGCCTTTGTAACAGGAGACAAAGGCCAAAGAGTACAGGCAGCTCCACAGGACTCATTTGCTGAAGAGCGTCATGGCGTGCGTGTGCACAGATAACCATCGAGGAGCCTTTAACAGGTGTACTGTGGCTGCACTACAACCAGCGGCCAGGACGATGAGCACATTTCTGTGGGGCTCCACTCTGGGGCTGCGGGGTGAGGGGATGAGTTTCACATTACAGTTCAGCTATGGGGGGGGAGCATGTCGTGGTTAGCTCTGGTGTTAGCGGTAGTTAAGTGAACACAAGTCAACTGAATGTCATCGGTCTGAAATGACAGAGCAGGCGGCAGAGACAGAAAGAGAGCTGCAAGACGGAAAACAAAGTCAGATGAGACCGGACCTGCTTCCTCTCATCACTTCAAGCTTCATACGCGAAATGGTGTCATTATAAAGTTTGCATAAGTGCTGATAGATAATTGAGGAAATTCAATTACTTACACAATTTCAGAGAATTCATGTCCGGCTCTCTGATGAACTCTTATTACATTATTCATGGTTCAGGTAAACTACAGGCCAGGGAGGCACGTATCCATATCTCCAATGGTTCTCTGCTGGTGTCTCTATTGTTTCCCCAAAGAAATTGGCTGAGCGAGAGAGAAAAAGAGAGAGAGAGAGAGAGAGAGAGAGAGAGAGAGAGAGATGCAGCACTGTGCATCGTTTTATGCTGAATGGTAGTTTTCCCAGTGAAAGTTCATCAGCAACTAGCTGTAGTCCACTGTTATCGAGTGAGAGCTGCTTTGAGTTGAATATATATACACGCTCTGGATTAAGACCTCTGACTTTTGGGAGCCGTGAAGCGGCCTGACCTGCATGTAAAGCTAATGCTAATCTGTCTGATTTCACAGCGAGCTCGACATTCGTGCGGTTCAGGTCCTGAGGAGATAAAACATGTTTTACACCTCCGGTTGTGAAATGTGAAGGTGTGGAGGTGTCTAATGCCGGCCAACAGTTGGTCACATAAATAAATCATTAGTATATTAGAAAATGTTGTACTTCCCGCATGATTTATTACCTCAGGAAACATCAGCAACCCAAAGTTTACTTTCACGACAACTTCAGCAAACACGTCAGAACTGGAGCTTTCAGAGGAGGTTCCTGCGCGAGGTTGTGAATAGCACACCAGCGGGGACAAGCGCAGTACACGCACTCCTTCTGTAGACACACAACCACATTTGAAGGCCGCACGGGAGTTGTGATTATTTTGGACAAATACAAAATGTCAAATAGTTTCGCTACTAATATAAAATAGTCAAACAAATGCGTCACTTCTATCGCCTTTCCTACATCTGTTAGAAGTAAAATATGGTTTCATAGTGCTTTTAAAAAATACAAAAAAAGGATATTTTGTTAAAGATTATTTTTGGACATTGCATGTTTTTGAGAAACATTTGACCTCAGGGAGAAGACAGGAAGTACGGGGAGCGACGGGTAACAGGTCACCAGTTCTCACAAAGCTGCATTCGGTTTTGCTCTGTATAATTCTTTTCTGTGGTTTTCTAGATTGATTTTTTTCACGACCCCTCCCACAGAGTGGCCTTTGTCTCACGCATGACTAATGCTTTCGATGGATCCCATTTCTAACGGTAACCTGATGATATATTACGTGATCGCACAAATTAGGTTAAGAGACAAAGGTTAAGAGACATTTCGGCCCCTCCAATGGGAAAAAATGTTAGAGCCTCCACCCACCTATCAAACTGATTTACCTAAAGGCTCAAAATGCAGCAGAATCAACGGATTGACTATGGGCAAAATGAATAACATGGAGATAGAGGGAGGTTTTATCCCTGTCACTTCTTCTCTACACAAAAGCCTTGTAGAACTTTCAGGCAGGTGACGTGACTTCTGCTTTTTAGGCATTGCTCAGTTCTGTCATTGTCATTTTCTCGAATGTAGTGCGTTTTCAGTTGAGCCCTCTAAGCCAGTGATTCTCAAAGTGTACCACTAGCGGTACACGGGGCTCCCTCTAGTGGTACGCCAAAGAATCACTGAAAAAAGAAATTAATTACTAAATTTACTAAACATTTATGTACAGTACAGTTTTATTTCGTCTTTAAGAACAGTTTTTTTTTACATGTATTTTAGTACAATGTTTATTTAACTTTTATGTGCAATACATTTTAATTGAATCATTATTTAAGTACAGTTTTTTCTTCTTATGTTTAAGCGCAGTCTTACTGTTGAAATTGTGTAAAATGTTACAATGGCTGACAATATTAAATATACTTCTTTAGGAATAAAACCTCTGCCTTGTTTTTGATGAATACTTGGGCATACTACGCTACTGTAAAGTGTTGGTCATTATGGTGGTACTTGGAGAGCCAAGTATTTTCTGAGGTGGTACTTGGTGTAAAAAGTTTGAGAACCACTGCTCTGTCATAAGGGAAGACAGGGTGCTTGTTTCCAGGTTTCTTGCAAATATGCAAACAAAAATAACGGAACAGGAACTGGTTTGGCAAAACTAAAAAAAGGGTTGAGTTGTGAGGTCAGATTAAATGAGTGGGTGTTGTACTTTTATGTTGGTACATGAAAAGCAGAAAAGTTTTTGCTTGTATATATTCATCACTTGTGTTACACTAAAATCAACCCTCTTTTTGAGACACAGCTGTAAATATCTTGATACAAAAGCTAAAGACCCGTGCCGTGGAGTAGGACACTTCCACCTCCCAGCTCCACTGCTCCACTTCATGCATTAACAAATATACACGAACAAACCTCACACGCTGTCATAACAAACACGCGTTTTGGAATACGGGTGTGATGAGAGCGAGAGACACAATATATTTTATTTTAAACCGTACTGGCTTTGATGACCTTGGACACATTTTCTCATATTTCTTTTTTATATATTTATCGTCAACTTTTATCAGATAATTTGCATATTAGTCACTGTTTTCAACCTTTAATTACATGTTTGATGCCCTTACATTTGCATTACCAGCATGTGCACTTCCTCTATTTCACTGGCAGTTCTGGCGGCTATTAACAACACATGTGTTTTTATTCTTTTATTACTGGATTCCCAGACAGCTATCCATCCTTTAATATGATTATTGAGCATAACAAAAAGCGAGCCCCTGTCACACACACACATATATATATTGCTATTTAAATATGTTCCTGCAACCTACCTGCGCCTATCATTTGGAATAATATATATATATATATATATATATATATATATATATATATATATATATATATATATATATATATATATGTATATCTTTATATATATATATATGTATATCTTTATACATATATGTATGTATATATAAATATACATCGTGTGCAGCCACAGTGTGCAGGACTCACCTACAATGAACCACAGCAGCGCTTGTGTCCGCGGAGTTGCGCCGGTCCGCGGTCCCATCCTGTCGCTCTTCTAAAGCGCTCGGCAGACTCAAGTTATAGTGGGGGGCGGGGAGGGTGGGGATTACGGGTTTGGGGGTTCGGTGCTTGGAGCAACGAAGGGAGACCTCACAGAGTGAAAGGCGACATCGCAGGAAACAGCAGGTGAAGAAAAGCCGTGCACCACTCCGGTCCGGTCGGGGGATCCTCTGCTGTAACCCCGTCACCCCCACAGGTTAGTGGAGTGGTGGTGTTTGGGGGGTCGGTGGGGCGGCGTCGTCCTGCTGCACTCGAAACTCCCCCGACTCTTCCTATCACCGATCCTCTGTCATCCACGGGAAACACACATTGACTCTTGAAGTTGCAGCTATGTTTTTCTTTCGGGTGAGGGAGGAGGCACCGGAATCCAAACGGTGCGTTTCTATTGGTTGATCGGAGACCGGCTTCGACGACCAATTAAACAAATCAACAAAGGAAACACACCAATGAACAAACAAAGGCAATCGAATACTGTGTGCGTGAATGTAGTCCCGGAAATTGTTGTGACACAATCTGAAACAGAATATCTGTATTATAGAGAGGCACGTGTTGTAGATAGATTATCTTAAAGTTGTTGGCGTGTAATAAAGGAAACAAGGCAAACCGTCACGCAACTCTCACAAAACGTTTTCAGGAAATGTCAATTCATGGATCTTAAGTCTGAAGACAGGTGCGGTGTGTAAACGGTGTGTTTATGGTGTGTGTGTGTGTGTGTGTTTGTGTGTGTGTGGTGTGTGTGTGTGTGTGTGTGTGTGTGTGTGTGTGTGTGTGTGTGTGTGTGTTTGTCTAAGTGAAGATATGATCTGGATGTATCCGCTGATTCAATTGGATTCGGAGTCAATGCCGCCATCTAGTGGTCACTTTGAGCATTACCACGCAGATGATCTTTTGTATACTCTTTATTCTTTAGAAATTATTTATATTCTTATGCATGACGACGAGTGATTACACTTCTATTAGGATCCAATCATTTTGATCCAGCCCAATCATGCTTCTATTACAACAGAGAGGTACACGGTGAGTGTCTTAAACCGTAATTTTTAAGAAAAATCATTTCGTATATGATGCCTAATACTGCAGTTTAAATTAAATATTAAATTAACAGGAATAAAACCTGGCCCAGCAAGCACTTCTATGGAACAGGAATGACTAGTAGCTGCCTGTAACAAAGGGACACTGGAGGCAGACTGAGACCCCAGAGCAGAGCTCTCAATGTTTATTTAAGGAACACAGGCAACGGTAGAATCAAGGGGCAAGGCAATATGGGAAATCCGGGGACAGGCAGTGGTTCGTAGACACTGGAGGCCGAGGAGGGATCTGATCCAGGGAATAGGCAGGCTCGTAGTCGGGGGAAGGCGGAAGGTCGATACACGGGTGCTCACTGGTTCTACGGGAATACAGGTCAGAGAAACAAAGGGCTCAGTAGAGACACAAACTTGCGATACCTCACGCTCTCCCGCTGTATCGGGCTGTTTTTATTGACCTTCTCTCTCGCAGGTGTTCAGAATTCTGGTGATTGACTCCGGAGGACTTGCGACTCTGGAGGACGGGTCCCTCGGTTCCCCCTTGGGCCTTCTGCGGCCACGCTGGGGTTGAGACCTCACAGTAGCAGAGACTTTATGTTTGTCTCCCTCACTGGTAAAGTAGCAGATATGCCAAAAGATATTCCCTAAAAAATGATATATCTCCTATATTGCTTCATAAATTGACCTAAATCAACTTGTTCAAACTCCATTTGAAATTATATATACAAAAAATGACGATGAAGGCTGTCCACAAACATTTTGAATAAAGTTGTGTGAATTGTTTGTGGCAAAAAACTGTTTGGTATTACTTGATTAATTTTTTACCTGTGGATCATTACAGGAAACATTTAAACTTTGTAACCTATGCTGAAACGTTAGAGAAAAATGACCCCCCAAAAATATATTCTATTAGATGTTTCACCTTTTTTTACAGACCAGTCTTGCTCTAAACATACAGGAGCTATTTGAAGTGTAGAATCTCCCTGTTTTGCTGTAGTTTAGTTTGATCTCAGTGAAAAAGCATAAACATGACGCATTCATGTGGGATGGTGATGACGAGACCTGTTGTATAATTATCCACGCACAGACACACACACACACACACACACACGCACACACACTTAGCTGTAAAAGCTACCAACAGCTTCCAACCAACCTTACCATGAATCATGAAAGTCTTTACCCTCACATTTAATGATCCCATAACTCCATGCATTTTCGTTGAGAACAGCTCAGCGATGTGTGGTTTAGACGTGGGACAGCAGTCCTATTTGTCCGTGCTGATGGACCTGATGGAGTGATTTATACTAACAACGTGAAAGCATAGCTCCATCATGCTCTCTCTGTGTTGTCCGTCTGCTGGGAGACTTACATCGGCGTGTAATCACACATGCACACAGAGCTGAAGGAACACGTACTCTTTCCAGGTGTCACGAGTATATCTACGTGGTCTAATTAACAGTTTTACCTAGCAGGTGAGTAATGTCATTGTAATGTAATAACATAATGTAATCAATAACATGCAGGGGATGTAGCTCTTCTGTACCCGCTTGCGGTATGGGGGACATGTGGGAAAACAAACATTTGACTTACCTGTGACACTGGGGAGACACTTATAAAGAGAGAAAAGTTCCACTGTAGCTGATTCTATTGAGGATGTACAGTTTAAGGCTCCTTTCTTTTGTCCATGAGACAGCCTCACAGGTAAATGTCCCTTTGTCTACTGCTGCAGTGCTACCTGCTGGCAGGTGGTGCAGCACCTGCTGGGGGCCGACGTGACTCTGTGAAACTGCAAGTGGGAAGACGGCTCTACACGTGAGCCCTCTCAGTAACCTTTTGGTTCACTCTCCAAGGCCTCATCACTGTTGCAATAGCGCCGATGCACTGTGTTCACTATGCCCCCAGCAAACCACAAATCAGCAACTGGCAAGTTGACATAGTAGAGCATTTAGCAGCAAAAGGCCTAAACAGGAGTTGCTGGAGCTAAAAAAGGAAAGAGTACATTGATCAGATGGTAAAAAAAACACCTCAAGAGAAAGGTAATGTGCAAGTAGCCACTGCTAGGTTTTGTGTTCATCTTCGGGCTGCCTGAAATCAAGTCTGCTTTAAAGGTGTGGGAAAATACTGAGCTTGATTATAACAGCACATGTGATCTGCTTTGGGAAAGCAGAGATTATCCAGTGATTTGTACATTCTGAAATGTCTTTCAAAAATATTTCTAATCTGATTACTATTATGCTGATAACAAAGGTATTTGTAAAATGAAAAGGGGTTCACCCCAACAATTGCACGCTATACCAATGTATCCCAGCGTTACAGTGATCTCTGGTTTTATAAAAAGACCCATAAAAAACGTTATTTAATATATCTATTAAATTACTATTACAGTCATCGTCTTCGCCTTTCAGTAAATAAACACGTTACTCACACCAGGCCACTTTACCTCATGCTATTGTCCTGAACACACACACACACACACACCTCTAAATATGTCTCCCTAGTCATGATCAAATGAAAGTTCTTTCACACACGTACACACAAACAGCATACCAAGTTCATTCATGATCCGTTCTTTTCTCCGAGTAAACCTCCACAGTGGCACTCAAAGCCTGCACTTATGTGGGAGGGTATAAGAAAGGCTGGTTTGTGTATGCTTGAAGCGAACACACTATAGAGAGCCTGCCGTGTGTGAATCTGTTTGCAGGGAAGGTGGCGACACATGTGTCATTTGACACAATCAAAGTGACACAGAGAGGATGGAGAACGAGAGATGAGAAACAAAGATAAAGGTGGTAGATTTTCAGCCTTTTCAACCCCCCTTGTGCGAGTGTGGATCTGGACTTTACTCAAACTCTTCACCTGCTCCATTTTGTGACTTGGACCGTTACTGGCCACAAAGGGTAAGAATTGTTTGTGATCTTGCAGCACATCCTTCCTCCTTGTCGCTCCAAGCCAGAGGAAGAGTTTGACACCGAGAACCTTTGCTCCAGTCAGCCGACCTCGCCCTCCCCGCACATCACAGCGGCTTTCTACTACACAGCCACACGGGGGGAAGTGCTCTGGTGAAACATGCTGCTTATATTCATTTTTTTTATGGCACATGTTGTGTTGAAATAGTGAAGAAACTGATTCATTGACTGATCTGTGAATGAAGTTCGAATCAAGAATATTTATTAAAGAACAAACATTACAGCCTCAGGCTGGCCCTTCCGGCCAGGCCCTTGAGCCTCTCTTGCTGCTTCAACTCGAGAACAAAGCACTCTGCCGACATTTATGGGGGTCCAGTAGAGGTGTGAAAGTCAGTGTCCACCCCATATGGAAAAGAAATAGATACATTTTACTAAATGTTTATATCTTTTATCAGAAACGTATAAGTAATATATATGACAGTCAAATGACATTCAATATCTTTAGTAAATTTGTGTAATATGAAACCTTATATAATTTGGGAACTTATATGTACTATATGTGACAGTAAATCCACATACAATATCCTTAGTAGATATGTGTAATATCAAACTTGATGAGTTGGGCAACCATTTGTGAAACTGAAATCTTTCAAGTATTGTATAAAAACCCTACCTTACCTTAAGACATATGTAAGATCTTGCATATATGAGACATTCCAAAACAAACAATATTAAAATAAAATTTCATGAAAAAGCACATGATGAGATGACCTAACAGAGTTTAGGGTATTTTCACTCACTCATTCTTGCCGTAGAAAGATTTAAATGTTGCACATAATTAGCATATGACATTATATAAGTTGCATATTTACATTTGAAATTTTGAAAAGTTTAGATTATCCAACCCACCAAGTTCATTAAAGGTCCAGTTAAAGGTCATGGACATTTGGTTTAAAGTTATGGAAAAGTCATAAATCTATTGGTCAAAATGTGCATGAACCCTGTGTTCAGAACATTGAACATGACTGAAAAAACATTTGATTTTCACATTCTAGAAATTGTGCAGTTATAAAATACCTTAGCTGCTACAGTTTATGTCCACATGGGCACCTCCAGACCGTGTAAAGAGGCTGAGTTTTCCCTAATGATGGAGGGCTGATTCTGCGATAGTGGCTCTCTACATTGGGCGTCCTGAGGCTAGCTAAAGAGGGTGTCCTTAGCTCTTGTGATGAAGGCCCAGCGCTGATGCAGTGCATGCTGTCATGGGCATGCGTAGTCCGGCTAAAGACTGAATTTAGACTGGGGATGGGAGGGCAGTAGTGGTAACACTGGCGTTGTTACAGGAGCGTTGGCCGGCTTTAATTCCGCCACTTTACACTACTGGACGCAGAGCTCCACTAGTGGCGAATGTGCATTCGAAAATCAACAGTGTTTGCAGGCTTAAGTCATATAAGGCACATACACCAAGATTCCACAAAATGTGAATTTTGGTTTAAAGTTATGCAAAAGTCATAGTGAGCCAGTGGACGTGGTTAATGGCGGAGAGCTCTAGCTATATTCAGACAATTTAGCCTGGTGTATATGCTGACATTATCAAACTGCAGAATTGCTGTTTAATTGACATTAAAAAAAAATAAAGGAACCCTTTGAAAACACATCAGATATCAATGTAAAAAATTATTTGTAATATCTAAACTGATGTGGACAGTTTAATGTCTTAGGGGCAAAAGGACGGGACATCTTATAATAGATATAAGAAATTCATCAGAGGGCTTTATTTTATAGACACCCCAAGAATCCAAGTGAATAAAATGATGTAGCAGGGTAGGCCGTTTTGCCAAATTAAAATTTTCTCTATACCTTCTGTGGCCCCCACGTCCTTGTATGCATGCTTGACAACATTGAGCCCTGCTCCTAATGAGACAACGGGTGGTGTCTTGTGGTATGTCCTCCTAGATATGTCTAAGGGCATTGGTGAGCTCCTGTAAAGTCTTGAGGAGCAACTTGGAGCTGTCTGATAGACTAAAACATAATGTTGTGCATCGGGTTAGGGTCTGACTATGGGTTCAAAGATCTCTTCCCGATACCTAATGGCAATGTGTTTGTGAGCCGGTAGGTATTATTACAACTTTATCAAATATTATTCCATTTTATTCATAAACTGCAATGAAAACACCATTTGACCAATCAATGAAATTCAACAGCCTTCATATAAAACTAAATACACATATTTATATTGTTTATTTTAAAACGAGTCATTTTTTCCTACATGTGATACATTACCACGCTAAAACAATTGCTATTCGCTGTCTCAACACGTATATGTCTATGGCTTTGAACAAGATCGGATAATCTGCCTGTCATTCAGAAAACTGGCCAATGAGAACTGCGCGCGCTCACGTTCGAAAACTCGCTGCTGTTCTGCCCCCCTGCGCAGCACGGTTGGGCTGCCAGTCCCTGCTGTTACCTGATGACCTGGCGTATCAACCTCACCTTGGGGCGAGTATGAGTTGTGGGATTTCAACGAAGAACAAAAGACTGGAATATAAACATACAGGATCTGGTCACTTCAGTAAAGTAAAGTTATGTCCTGCAAAGATATCAGGTAAGGAAACATTTGCGCTGTTATTTTCTGAAACAACGGAATTCTACGTATTGTGTTGATGTCCTTTTCATTTTAGAAAATATGTAAGCAAACTGGGATGAATAATTTTGAATGTTTAAAACGTTATTACATTAAAATCTACTCGGTATTTACAGTGGATTAAATATGCAATAGGCGGATGAACAGATTTAACGTTATAACGTTTATATGAAGAGTTCGGTTAACGGTTAACGTTAGCTAACCGAACTCTCGTTAGCTAACGTTAACCGAACTCTTCATATAAACGTTATAACGCTGAGTCTGTTAGCTAACGTTAATCGATAGCTAACGTTAGCTATGGGTTCAAAGACCGTAGCTAACGTAAATGTGGTTTATTCAAATACTGTAATCCTCCCCAAGAAATGTACAGTTACTGCATCTGTAAACTGATTGTAGCACAACTACAACAGGCATAACATTTCACATTTGACTGAGGAGTACTATTAACGTTACATTTATTGGAACACGAGAAATATTTATTGACGGTATGGTGCGCAGTTAGTGATTAATCAACAGTATGGATGTTATTAAAGCAATAAGGTACGAGAGGCTGTACTCCAGCAATGTAACAGTTCAAGGTTGTCAGTCCTGATAACTGCTAATTATAAGAAACTTTCTTGCATTTTTCAGATCAAGCATTGGAACAACGTTTACGGGGGAGAACAGACACTCAACAACACCCAAAGTCCATCACTAGTAAGTCTCCAATAAACCACTAGTTCTGATCCTTGCATTGTGATTACTATATGTAGTATTTAGTATGATTTCTTAAGAACTCAGTAAGCCATTTTACCCACTGGCCGTAGGAACCTTTCCTTCCTTCATCTGAGTTGTACGGTGGCCCTGAGAGATAAGTGCATTATCTCTCAGATAAAACGCACGCTAATAGACAAAACCAGAAAATTAAGAAAAAAACTTCACCCAATTGACAATACATGTGCAGCATTTAGAAAACACACTGCAAATTCAGGCAACACAGTACAGGAAAGCACTGCAAATACAGAAAAAGACTAAAGTGTTTCCAGTCTCAGCTTTATATTTGAGATTTGACAGATTTGAAACTTTGCTATCCGGTTCAACAGTGTGGAATGACGGTCTGTAGCCTGCATAATAATCATATAGGCATTATTAAATAAAAATATATACTGAGGTATAGGTAACAGTAGGACAAGGTTCTCAGGAGACAGTCCTTCCTCAAATAACTCCCATACAGACAACTACTAGCTTGTGAATTGCACACACCCCCCTACCATCACCACCACGGATTACGGTAATGCTTATATGGCGATTTAATTTTAATTCATTTTAAAATATTTTAATTTTAAAACTGAGGTTATATGAAAAATAATTCTGCTTCTTTTCCCCCATTTCAGTTGCATGCAGCGTTCAGCAAAAGTCAGTTCACAACGTAAATATAAACTAATAGTAGGGAGAACCTACTTTAATAACTTAATGATTAACTAGCAGTAACAATTGAAGCATACAAACACCTAAAAATACAATCATAGTTGGTTGGATTAATTTTTACGTGTAGATCTGCTTTTTTGTTTTGTTTAGCTACAAGTGTGTTTA
This sequence comes from Apeltes quadracus, assembly GCA_021346845.1. NCBI lineage: Eukaryota > Metazoa > Chordata > Actinopteri > Perciformes > Gasterosteidae > Apeltes > Apeltes quadracus. The sequence continues at coordinate 4,421,609 of CM037932.1, read as the reverse complement.
CCTTGCTATGATTCATCTGATAAGTGTTTATCATGAATAGTAAAAAAATGAAAGCCTACTTTCTGAGGAATTTTCAATGACTCTTAGTTTGTTCTTCTCTTTTTTCCCCCAGATGCACTGAGGATTGGGCTGATTAGTGGCAATTTGGAAAATTGTTTTCTATCTGCACAATCACTTCTGGTAAAGATTCATTGACCTTTTACGGTATGTTTTGATTTGACTTACTAATACACTGCCTAGTTGGGAATATGGAAAATAACGTTTTTGGCCTCAACATTTATTTTGTTATCGTGTTATTGTGAAAGATAATCCTATCTTGTCACTAATTCATTCAAATTGTATATTTTGATTAGGGTTTACAGCTGTTGGCACTGTAATCCCAGTGTTTCACTGTTAAGACATTGAAAACTTTGCATAACAGCTTTTTTCCCTTCAATATTACAGGTCTATACAGACTGCATTTATATTATTGTGTGGTAGAAATGAGTTGTTCTAGGCACTGGTCAATCCATGCCATGCCAGTTTTAACTCAAATTTGATCATATTTCAGATAATATTAGTGGGGACAAATTAATTAATGATATTATAATATATGTGTCATGTTCGGCTTTAAATGTTTGGCCCACATGCAGAAACACTCAAATAAACTCTTGTGATATGACCTGTTTTCCTAACAGAAACGCGGGAGCACGAAGAAGATCTGTCGCCGTAGATCGGAGAAGCAGCGGGGAAAGTCTGGAGACCGGGTCAGTCACAGAGCACGAGAACCGAACCGGGGAGGTAGTGGTGTGGACTCAGCCGTCCTGCGGAGGTGGTGACAGGCGTCCGGCAGCACTGTGGGCGGAGGCGGATAGGGGTCCGAGCAGCACCGGCGGGTCCAGGGATCCGGAATGAACAGAGGAAGGAACCAGGAGAGTCCGAGGTGACCAGGGTGAATCCGGGGAGGGGGAGCTCACGCCCAACTTGGTATCACCAAGGGAGTTGAGGAGGAGATCGCCAGAGCAGAATCTGAGCGGTTGCGGATTCGGGAGCCTGGTCCTCACAGCGCAGAGTCCCACGAGAGAAGGGTTCCAAAGACACAAGTGCACTGGAGAGAACACAGGAAACACGGATTAGATCCAAGACGGGGATCGAAAAACTCACGGGTCTGAAGCTCAAGGTAACATTACAAGGTAACACTCTGGCATCCTCCCTCTGTTCGAGCACGGTTCTTATAGTGCGGCCTGGTGCTGCTGGAGTGTCTGCAGGTGTGTGCACTCCGCCCACCCGTTAACCACGAACACCTGTGGAGAGAGTGGCGGCAGCAGAGCCAGCAGCAAGCTGCACGGCCCTGCTGACTGAGTCCTGACACCACCCCCCCCTCAAGGGTCGCCTCCTGGCGGCCCAGAAGAGGAAGTGGAGGAAAGGGAGGAGAGGAAGGAGTCAATGAGGGAACGGTCAGGGGTGGAGGAGCCGGGTAGCCAGGACCTATCCTCAGGACCGCGGCCAACCCAGTCCACGAGGTATTGGAAGCCTCTACCTCGTGGACGGGAGGCCACGATCCGTTGGATCTGGCGTCCGTGGTGGTCCTGGGTGGGTGGAGGGGGTTCGGCCGGAGGGCACAGAGGACTGGAGGTAACGGGCTTGATCTGGGACACATGGAAGGTAGGGTGGACGCGGGAGTGAGACGGAAGGCGTAGACGGACAGAGGTGGGGCTGACAATGGAGACTATTTCGTAGGGACCAGTAAAGCGTGGGGACAGCTTGCGGGAGGCGGCTCGGGAGGGAAGGTCTCTGGTGGAAAGCCAGACTTGCTGACCGGGGTGATAACTGGGGGCTGGGACTCGTTTGCGGTCAGCAAATCGGCGGTTCTGTTCGGTGGTGCGATTGAGAGCTTGAATGGTTTGGTTCCAGATGTCTTTGCGGCGCTTAATGTGTTCTTGAACTGAGGGAACGGCGATCTGTCGGTTGTCCTCTGGGAGTAATGGGGGCTGATAACCTAAGGAGACTTCAAAAGGGGATAGTCCGGTGGCGGTGGAAACGTGGCTGTTGTGGGCGTACTCGATCCATGAGAGATATTTGTTCCAGTCAGAGGGATTATTGGAGGTGAGACAGCGGAGGGCGGTCTCCAGCTCCTGGTTCATTCGTTCTGTCTGACCGTTGGTCTGCGGGTGATAACCGGAGGTTAGTGTATACCGGGCCCCAAGGGCCACGGCGAACTCCTTCCACACCCGCGAGATGAACTGAGGTCAGACAGCATCTCCTGAGGTATGCCATGCAGGCGGAATACGTGCCGAACCAGGAGCTGGGCCGTTTGGAGAGCTGAGGGGAGTTTTCTGAGGGGAATGAGGTGGCAGGCCTTAGAGAACCGGTCAATAACGGTGAGTATAGTGGTCATGCCTTGTGACGAGGGAAGACCGGTGACAAAATCCAGAGCGATATGGGACCAGGGGCGCTCAGGGACAGGTAAGGGCTGGAGGAGACCTGCAGGGGGTCTGTTTGAGGCCTTGTTCTGGGCACACACGGGACACGAAAGGACAAATTGACTTACATCACGGGACATCGTCGGCCACCAGAACCGGCGGGAAAGGAATACACGGGTGCGATGGATGCCAGGGTGAGCGGAAAACTTCTCCGCGTGAGCCCATTGTATGACACGGGACCTGGCAGAAGAGGGGACATAGGTCCGATTAGGGGGGCCAGTACCCGGGTCAGGCTCTGACCGCTGGGCTCGGGAAATCAGGTCCTAAATCTCCCACTGGAGGGCTCCGCACACACACGACGAGGGGAGGATGGTAGCTGGTTCCTTCACGGAGTCAGGGGGTGAAAACATACGGGACGGCGTCAGGTTTTAGGTTCTTAGAACCGGGGCGATAGGAAATGGACAGGTTGAAGCGGGAAAAGAAAAGGGACCAGCGGGCCTGTCTGGGGTTCAACCGTCTTGCCGTCTGGATGTAGGCCAGGTTTTTGTGGTCTGTCCAAATGAGTACGGGCTGCTCGGACCCCTCTAGCCAGTGACGCCACTCCTCCAAGGCGAGCTTGATGGCTAGTAGCTCTCGATCCCCGACATCATAATTCCTCTCCGCCGGGGACAGACGTCTGGAGAAGAAGGCGCAGGGATGTAGTTTCTGGTCCTGGTCCGAGTTTTGAGATAGCACCGCACCCACCCCAGTATCAGAGGCGTCTATCTCTACAACAAACTGTTTCTTGGGGTCTGGGTGGATCAAAATGGGTGCTTTAGAGAACCTTGTCTTGAGGGCAGAGAATGCAGAGTCAGCTTCCGAGTTCCATGAATAAGAGGTCTTGACGGAAGTGAGGGCGTGGAGAGGTGCAGCGATCTGACTGTACCCCCTGATGAAGCGTCTGTAGAAATTGGCGAACCCTAGGAATCGTTGTAGTTCCTTTCTGGTCTCGGGTACCGGCCAGTCAAGGACCGCCTTGATCTTCTCGGGGTCAGATCGAACCCGCCCCCCTTCTAAGATGAGTCCGAGAAACGAGACAGAGGGCTTGTGAAACTCGCATTTCTCTGCTTTGACAAATAACATGTTCTCCAGGAGACGTTGGAGAACTGCACGGACGTGTTGAAGGTGTTCTGTTGGGTTCTGGGAATAAATGAGAATGTCGTCCAGGTACACAAACACGAATATATTCTCGGAGGACATCATTCACCAGGGCCTGAAACACGGCTGGAGCATTGCACAGGCCGAAAGGGACCTGGTACTCGAAGTGTCCAAGTGGCGTCTTAAAAGCAGTCTTCCACTCATCTCCCCGGCGGATCCGCACGTGGTAAGCATTACGCAAGTCTAGCTTAGTGAAGATGGTCGCAGACTGAACCGGTTCGAGGGCGGATGAGAGGAGGGGGAGGGGATACTTATTCTTCACAGTTATGGCGTTTAAACCCCGATAATCAATACACGGGCGAAGGGAACCATCCTTTTTGGACACGAAAAAAAACCCAGCCCCTAGAGGAGAAGACGAGCCACGGATTAGACTAGCAGCTAAAGACAGTGTTTAGCTGGAGAGAACACAGGAAACACGGATTAGATCCAAGACGGGGATCGAAAAACTCACGGGTCTGAAGCTCAGGTGGAGATCTTTCGCCTTTAGGCATACCGCGACAAGGTAACACTCTGGCATCCTCCCTCTGTTCGAGCACGGTTCTTATAGTGCGGCCTGGTGCTGCTGGAGTGTCTACAGGTGTGTGCACTCCGCCCACCCGTTAACCACGAACACCTGTGGAGAGAGTAGAGGCAGCAGAGCCAGCAGCAAGCTGCACGGCCCTGCTGACTGAGTCCTGACAATATGATCCATATGTTTTTTGACTATTGAATATTATATGAGTTGGTATAATTTCATACATAAAAGTATATATTTCTTTATACTGCTATGGTAATTTTCATTGGCTGACGTATAAGAATCTTATGAAAAAGATAAGGAAAGCATCATTTCTGTTTAAATTAAATATACTTTACACACAAAAACATAAGATTGTATGTATTTACATATAAAAAGCAAAATGTCTTAACATATAATTTATAACAAAAATTATATGGAACATATACGGAAAACATAATTTGCCATGCACTTTCCTTATAAACAACATACATAATGTTTGCTTGATTGATACTTAATTCGTTTAATTATGTTGTATGAGAAAAATGCAAAAGTGGCCACTTTCATGAGCAAATCAGTATTAGACATATAATTCTTATAAGACATACAATACATATGAAAGATAAACATTTACAATTGGCGGCAATTGGAAATTCTTATATGTTTTTTCTGTTTCTTTTCCGTATGGGACGCCCCATGGGTGTGGTCTCCAGGTGAGGCTCACTGCAGCTTAGATTTCGGTTGATCACACTTCATTAAACACAATCATAGCCGTACATTGATATTATCCTATTAATTCCAGTTTCCAAGTTCCAGTGGTTATTACAAAATAGCCTAAGGAGAGGCTGGGCACTCCCTATTCGGGCCCATTGTATCAATCTTGGTTGCAGTTCCGTTAAATTCCACTGGCGGTGATCGCAGTCGAGTGCAGATTGAATGGGACCCTATGGAGCTAGACGGCTAAATGTAGCTCTTTCTCCTGCTTGTCGTTGAATCAACGTAGATTTTATTGTTGATTCCGCAAGTTCAATATGATTATAGACCAAAAGTCGAATTAATGAGTGCTTATGTCCTTTCAATTTTTTACAGGTTGGGCCGTTGTTGGCCGGAACACGCTAGCATTCTGCTAATGAATGCTGATTGGTCAGTGACATATTACGACCAGAGACCCCGTTTGATGGCAGCTGACGCTAAAGCAGAATCGGAAATATAAAGTTTACCTCAAATAGCAGCTTGGGTTATCGTTATCGACCATGTTGCTGATGCCATGAGAAAGGAAGCCATGATTCGGAAGTGCCAAAAAGATCGAGAAATGGCCGTAAAGCAGCACCTCACACAGTATGCAAATATGTGACGTCATCACATTTTTTGAACGGATTTTTAGAACAGATGAGTAAACTTAAAAATTCAATTTTCAGCTGAGTGTATTATTCTATTATTCTATTTCCCCCCCCCCTTTTTGAATGCACGTTTCAAATTGCTTGACAAAAAATCATATCCTGAGAAAAGTGGAATTTAGTGGGTGAAGCCCCATCGGGTCCAATGCTTTCTGCACTCGCCTGCGAGCGCCCTCGCAAGGACAGAGACGTGCTACTGCAGCCTGTCCAGAACCCAGAAGTAACCAGAGTGCCACATCTCTTCATATTAGAATTTCTCTCGTAGAAGAAATAATAATAAAGATGGACGCTTACAGCGACAACTAATTAACTAGTATTCCGTGTCCTACTTTGACAACTAAATGTCAGTAGACACACCGCAAAATACTACATGGTGTCAGAATAGCTTTTTTCCCTTCGACCTGACGACAGAAGATGGAGAATGCAAGTGTCCCCGCGCCACGGATGGATTGGGATTCGTCTAACCTGCGCAACGCATGGAGAAAGTTTCGCCAGCATGTGGAGCCCGCTGAGCGCTAAAGAAGAGGAGGGAAAGTGCAGTCAGTTCCGCACACGCACGCACTGCGCGTAGGGCACCAAGTGACTGAGGGGGCATCAAAAAATCTGGGACGTGAAAAATCACCACAGTAGGCATCACCCGGGCACCCGGTTTGTTATTTCTCCCGGGAAACGTTGCATATGCGCCCCCTCACCCTCCACAACTCAGACCAGAAAGCGAGCGAGAAAAATGTCAGCCCCCCCTAGTCCACAATTCATGGACTCGGATCTCCCGTATTTTTGTGTTGGCAGGTTTGGTTTAACTCTGAAAAGTTAACCAAAGTTAACCACAGGTTCCCGTTGATCTTATGATGGGCGTGTGTTGCGATATAAACAAACGAACCATCAACGGCAAAACAAAAGCCTCGTATTAACGAGAGCGGCGTGAGAGACGTCGAGCTTACAGCGAGGTCTCTGCGCAAGACTGTCCGCCTGACGAGCACAGCGGCCCGGGCAGCTCCAGCTGGTCGCATCGCTTCATGGAGCTTCTCAAGTCCGATAATGGAATCATCCCTCACCCTGGCACTTCTGCCTGCACTCACTCGGGAACAACGCTTGCTTTTTGATGCGTGTTTAGGTCAATGTGAAATGTCTGCACTTCTTTTACGTCGCTCTGGATGAGAGCGTCTGCTAAATGCGTGAAATATAAATGTCGAATGAAAACTTGAAGCGAATAGTCAACTCCTAAAATGTTGTCAGAAGTGATTTTGTGATTAATAAGATGGGAGGCGCGCGTGGAGGATACGGCCGCCGGGGGAGGAGGAGGGGGGTTGATATGGTCGACTGTGGGCTGAAGCAACAACGGTTGCCGATTGTAAGAGGAACCTACGCGGCTCGGACCAAAGTCAATTTCTCTGCGTGAGAAATACAATGTGCGGCGTGTGAGCGCGTGAACGGTTTGAATGCGTGAGACAAGGCTTATTGAGCTGCAGAGTGACAGCAGGCTGAAGGAACTCTTTACCTCCTGCCCTATTTCGTCATTCTGGGCAGCAATGATGCACGAATACCCTCAACTCTGTGACGTCGCCTTAAGATTCTCCTCCCTTTCGCGTCGACATATTTGTGTGAGGCAGGATTCTCAAAAATGACTGCACTCAAAATGAAATACCGCAATCGGGCGCAAATCGAGGATGATTTGATGTTTATCAGACATTGCACCAAGAATTGAGGATCCTTTGCAAGGCAAAGCAGGCTCAGGTTTCACATTAACATTGCCTACCTGCAAGCTTCTGTAAAAATGAAGATAATACATTCATATCAGAGGTCTGGTGCCAATTCCCAATTATTATAGCCTAGTAATGATAATAGGCTTACCTACCGCTAATGAGGATAAAAATAATAATAATAATAAATAATAATAATTCATGTGTGGGCCTAAAAATAATAGCCCCGGGGGCTATCTATCTATGCAAGGTGGTGTAGTGGAGGTGGGGATGGCGGCGGGAAGGATGGCCCCGATTACCATGAACCAGCATTGGGGGGGCCCAACTCCCAGGTTGAGAACCCCTGATCTAAGGGATCTCACCGGAGTGTATTTAGTCAGCATGTCAACAACATCAGGGGAAGCAAGGACGTTCAAAGCTTTAAAAACAAGAAGTAGTATTTTAAAATCAATTCTCTGTTTTACTGGAAGCCAGTGAAGTGAGGCTAAGACAGGAGTGATGTGCTCAAACCTTTTGGTCTTGGTTAAGAGATAAAAATTATTTAACACTTTCTTTGTTGTTCAGCAAAAGGTGCATTGCAGTAATCAATTCTACTGGTAACAAAAGCATGAACAAGCTTTTCAGAGTCTGACTGTGACATAAAGCGTCTAACTTTAGAAATATTTCTGAGATCATAGAAAGCAGTGTTGGAGTTATTCCTTTGTTGGTGGGGGTTGTTGGTTGGTTCGTTGGTTGTGGAGGGGGGGTTGGGGTGGGGGCACCACTAAACATCTGTGCTTAGGGCACCCAAATGGCTAGCGCCGGCCCTGACAAGTCCGGGAAAAACTGCTCTGTTATGGTCCGGATTTAACGCTCAAGAAGGCGATTAACATTGCGCGCTCACATGAGCTATCACAGCAGCAGCTAAAGACAATGGGTTGCCCCGCTGCTACACAGCCAGCCACTCCATTCATGCAGTTAGCACAAGGCCGTTCAATTGCGAACAGAAATACCACGGTCAGAAAAGAACTGTCGGGAACGATGGCAACAGCAAGGAGTGTGGAGCATGCGGTAGAAAACACGATCGCACGGGGGAATGTCCCGCAAAAGGACGTCAGTGTGCATGCGGAAACTTTTGGCAGTCGCACCGCCGCGCTTACAACGCATGATACTGCAACTACAAAGGTACGACATTACCGTTACACGCAAGCCTGGAAAGCAGATCCTGGTCGCGACACACTGTCCAGAAAGCCAATAGAGTGTCTTGACAATTCTGTAAGTGAAGGCATGAATTTACAAATCCACACAGTGATCAACAGTGCACCAGTGAGTGATCGGAAAAATGGCAAAGATCAAAGCCACCTTAGCACAAGATGAGCAACTGTCAATGTTAAGACTGTCAAAGTTATCCAAGCAGGATGGCCTGAAACAAACAAGTTGTACGCTTGCGTCTCTGAGTATTGGAACCATCGGGATGAGATATCAGAGACAAATGGAATCCTGCTTAAAGGTGAAAAGATCATTGTGCCACACGCACTCAGAGCTGAAATGTTGTCACACATACACACTGGACACTTGGGGATGGAAAAGTGTAAGCAGCGAGCAAGCAGCCTCACATCCGCAACATCAAAAAGCTGAAATCCATGTTCTCCAGATTTGGAATACCCCAGACAGTAATCCGTGAGAATGGACCTTGCTACAGTTCAAAAGAGTTCAAAGGTTTTGCTCACGCTTGGGACTTTGAGCATACCACAAGCAGCCCACTGTACCCACAAAGTAACGGTTTGGCTGAAAAGACTGTTCAGAGCGCCGAAACCCTCATGGACAAAGCACACGCACAACAGAGAGACCCGTACCTCAGTTTACTGGTATACAGGAACACACCAGTTGATGGACTGAAGACGCCAGCACAGCTGCTAATGAGCAGGCGTCTACGCTCAATCCTACCAATCACAGGGAGACAACTACAACCTGAACTTGTCTGAACTTCTAGGACACTGCCGGCGCTTCCAGAAGGAGCCCTGGTCCGTTTCCAGCTTCCCACAGAGACATGGGAACCCGCCAAAGTCATCGAGCCAGCAGGTACCCAGAGGTCCTACAACATTCGCACTGATGGAGGTCACTTGCGCAAGCATAATCGGCGTCACCTCCTGGAGATGTGTGAAAGTGACGCAGACCAGGTACTTCCACCAAACAACCACCAGATGGAGCCTGAGGAAACTGAACATCAAGCAGTTGAGCAAGACCCTGCAGGTCACACAGGTTCAAAACAACCACCAGGCTGCACTTCCACCAGATCAGGCCGTGTGGTGAAGCCTAGCGACATATTGGACTTGTGATACCCAACAGAAAGTTGGACTGAAGGACACGCTATGAGAAATAAAAGATGTTTACGTTTGAAATACTTGAAATGCTGTTTAGCATGAAACTGTTAATACTTGATAACTGATGATTGCCTTTATTTCCTTCAGGCATGCAATGTTCTTGTAGATTTGGCATATATTGAAGCCTATATAGCCTGGGAAGCTGCCTCATTTCGCGCTGCAAGGCAGCCTGGATACCATGGAGCAAATTTGCCCCTGAGATAGGGAACCTATCACAGAGCGGGGAGGGTGCAGCAAGACGGGGCGTTGAATACGCGCTGGCAGGATCTTGTTGATTGCCCTGACTCCTGTGCGACTGTCACCCCTAACAACGCTAACCTCTCGGATAAACTCTGTGTTCTTTTTGATAAAAACACGTCTGTGGAGTGGCCATATATACCAGGGGTCCCCAAACTACGGCCCGCCAGCAAACTTCCGCAGACTTTATGCAGCCCGTATCCGCGGAGGTGCTCAGAGCCGACCGCCCCGCCCCCCAGAGGACAGAGGTTATGCGGCCCTCACAAGAAAAGGTTTGGGGACCACTGATATATACCTTCTACTCTCATGTTTTCCTTGCACAAACGGCAATAGTCGCTGACCGACATCTTGTACACATAACTCTCGGAGCGATCACCTTCTTCCGCGTAGAACTTATGTCGCTCTACGTCATCGGGTATAATTGAAACGATTGCCTATGAGCTAGGGACAGGCGCATTTGACAGACACTCGTAGCGCCCAATAAACGGCTCTGGGAATTCGTAAACCACGCCTCAAACACGAGGAAATGGACATGTGGTTTCCAGACCATGGCCCTTTCTCAAGACGGCAAGAACGGGCTTGCGTTCCCGCGAGAATAGACTTCCCATTTGACTTAGATGTTTTTGTTTCAAAAGAAGGGGGATGTAGTATCTTGGATACTTACGGTTATTCGTCATGTGTTGACGTCACAAAGGCGCGCAGAGAAGTAGAAGAAATAATAATAAAGATTGACGCTTACAGCGAAAACTAACTAACTAGTATTCTGTGTCATATATGGACAACTAAATGTCAGTAGACACACCGCAAAATACTACAACTACCACATTATGGGTGTCTCTGTAAATGCAGCTGAGGAGCATAGCAGCTGGTTAGCTGGAGAAGAGGAGCAGGTGGAAGACTAAGCGTCTCAGAGGCCCACTACTCACTCAACTGTAACGTCTGTGTACGTGTACAGTGATGAAACTACTAAACAAACACTTTATACCAAGGGCTAACTTAGCATAAGAAAAATAACTTTCAAAATGCCATGTTTGAGTTGACTTCAGAACTACCCCTTGATCTTTGAACGTCACGTTATTAAGGAAACGATTAAGTGCGTGCCTGTGTGGGTTGTAGTTTGTTTTGTTAATACTGGGAAATATAATAAATTGCTCACTTTTGTTATTTGTAGGGAGTCTCCAAGAGACCTTCCTCCGTCTGACCATCGCCAAGGCCTGCGCCATATTAAGGACTCTGCTAAGATCCCCAGAGTTTTAGGGGGCTGCGATGCAACTATCGATCTATGAGTAAGGGCTAAAAATGTTCCTTTTTTCTTTGTCGGCTTGTTAGAGGAGGACAGCACATTTTATATACAGCCCATAGATAGAAAAAAAAGGATTAATTACAGAACCAAAATATGTGATGTGGATTTCTTAGATACCTACTGTCAAAGTATTCTAAAGGGAAGGGAATGACTAGGTGGGAGGGTCCTCTCACACAATACGTCCTCTCAGCTGTGAGAGGACGTCCACTCAGTCTTGTGCCTCAGCCAGAACCTCGTGGTTGAGACGTGGAGAGGACTGACCAGATCTCTGAAAGAAGGGCGGACGTGGCCAGAATACCATCAGAATGCCAACAGAATACCGGTACAATCGTCAGTGTGAAATAAACACAGAGATGAGCTCTCTGAGTTAATTCAAGTAATTCAAGTCTTGCTATGGAGGCAGAGTGGACCAACAGGCTCGGAAACAGGTGATGTTGTTTTCTCTTACTTGTACCAATATGTTGTATACGATCATTGACATTGCATATGTTCTATATGATCTTTTTTTTTGTTGTGTTTTTTGAGTGTTTTATCTTTGTCGCCGATGCTTGTTTACTTGTCAGATTAAATGGGACGGATGAAGACAACATTATTTGGCTTCTTTTGGGCAAGAATTGTATTAACTTAGGTTTTTGTCAGCATGACCACAAAGAGAATATGATGGATTCAGGTCGGAGTTACTGTGTTTGTGTGTGTGTGTAGCAGATTAGGAGAATCCCCTTCTGTTTCCAGTACCATGGAAACACTGACAGACATTAGGCAGGCACACCAGAAGGCAGAGAGGAGAAGCAGGAGGGCAGGTTCTCTCTCTGTCTCACACACACACACACACATTTCCTTGAGCTGTACTTGCTGAAAAGAAGGGATAATCCCCAGCCGATGGCATTTCGCTGATAGTGTGGACAGTGCGCACATCAACATCTGACCTTACGTGTACCCACAAACATTATTTGCGCGAACAGTTAACGCCCCCCCCCCCCCCCCCCCCCCCCCCCGCCCCGTCACACAGTCTCATGAATACATAGCAAACTCTACCTGTGACAGTCAACAACTGCCTTTTGCTGTTCACCAGTAGAATGGTGTCCTATCTGGTTACTCTCCTGTCCGGCATGCAGGCACCTGTCACCGTGTTCAGAGGACAAGCTGTTCTGCCCAAACAGGTTAGAAGCACAGGCAACAAGGGGGAGAGAGGCGGGGCGAGGGAGAGAGAGAGGACTTTGGTGAATCAGCTCATTGTCTGCTATGTGGTCCAAGCTCTCCAAGGAGAATGAAGGTCTTTGAGCAGGTCTCTAATTTCACAGCATCAGCTTCCAGTAACGTAGAGAAAGATGGGAGGGCATATTGTGCTTTTGGCATTATGTAATCTGCATTTTTCTCATCTGAGCACCAATAGACTCCCCAGAGTACATCCTCTCATCTTGTTAAAGGAAAACTTAACCACGTACCGCTCTGTGTTCTCTCGTCTTCGGCTCAGGAGGGGAGGTTTGTCCCTACCGAGCCTGGGAGACAGCAGCCGACACTGCAGCCATCTGGATTCTGCTCCCTTGCCTGGTTTTACCAGGACCACCTGCATGCCGCCTCCCTCCCAAACCAGGTCAATACTGTGGCAGGACTCATTATTTAGGCTTTTTCATTGCTTAAGAAACTTTTACGTGTTGTCCATAAGTGTATCATAAATACTGACTCTCGGAAATCAAACTTTGAATGGAATGGACTTTCCTTTTGTATACAGATAATTGTACTGAACGTCTGTACTGAAGTCTTTGGAACCTGCACAAAACGCAACACAACTGGTCTGATTTGGAGTTGTCCCTCACAGGCAGAAGACAAGGAGTGTGGTTGCTGCATCTGCATCTTCATCCTCCACCGCCCTGCTGTCCATAGCCGAGCCCAGACAGCTCAGTTGTTCAGCTCCCAGCATCATGGAACCTCTGTGCTCTGTGATGCAGGCCAGAGAACACGTTCAGACCCGTACGAAACTGCTGTTGTCAAACATTTGACCCATAATACTTTATTAAATTGCAAACCAGTATTGTTTGTAGTTCAGAGGTCTTACATAGTTTTTGTAAAGGAACAAAGATTTAGTGATGCATCTAATTGACTCGTTTCTGTCATTTGGTCTTAAGCTTTGAGGAGAAAACATTTTTATTTAACGGGAAATTACTTTATTTATTTATTTTGGCATGCCTCACTACCTTCAAGGAGCGAGCCAGCAGCAGATGGGTTACCATGATCTAATGTATTACGGGAGTAATCAGTGTCAGCGTCTTTTTTAACCTTTTTTGTTGTCTTGCTTTCGATGTATTTCGAATCAATAATGTTTGTTTGCTGATACAGATGTCCATGTTTTTTTTAAACATATATTCTCTTCCTGTATCCAGGAATGGTCTTCCAAGACGTTGTAAATGAGCCTGAGGTGAATTTCAATTATATCACCATGACCTTATGTACCTCTTGTGTACTGACGGAATCTTTCCTTTCTATCCATAAAACAACTTGTCTACCTCACAACCCCTGACCTTTGAATAACAATCAATGTCTGTTTTCTGTGCCGATTCCCGCAGGGGCCTTCGCAGGGACCTTTGCTAGCACCGCATACCAGAATGCCCAAGCGTTTGGCCCCACTATACAGCCGGCCCAGGGACCTTTCTGCTCTGCCGGTGCTAAAGCACCGTGTTCCCCTGAAGCCCATCAACCATGGGGCCCTTTGCTCCAGGACCTGGCTAAGGAGAGAAAGGCTGTTCTGGGGCAGCCCACGCACTGGCCTCCTTATTGCTAAGGGTGGTAGTGAGGAAAGTGGATCCAGCAGCCAAAGTTCATGCGACTTGGAGGATGAGGAAGATGAGAGGGATGTGTGTGAGGGAGCTTCAAGGACAAGAAATATGAAGTTAATTGGAGAAAGTCTGGCCCCAAATTCGAACAACGTGAGCCGCACTGAGGTTGGGGAAGACACAGCAACATCTTAAAGTTCTGTCAAAGACCAGTAGCATTCCACCCATCCGCATGTTGGCACATGACGTGGATGGAGGGCCTATAGATCGTACAAACTCTCACGATGAAGGCAAAGCTACCAATGACTTCCTTCATTAAATATCAGTATGCACAACCAGATGATACTGTGAATGAGGAATTATCTATCACATCTGAGTGTAAGGAGGAAAAAAAATATTTAGGGCCGCACCCCAAAGTCTGACACGAAGAGTGGTCATGGCATCATTTTCCATATGAGTAATGACCAGAGTAAAGCTATTGGATCCTGTGAAGGTACTTACAGAATCGACCTGCAGCATATACAACCGTCAAGAAAAACAATAAGGGATTCCTTTTGCGCAGAAGCTCAGGTAGATGATCGAATCCCTCGTAGGGAGGATGTAAAGCTACCCTCTGTCTCTACCGATGAGGCAATTCAATGCTTTATACCGGCTGGGAACCTTCCACGGTCAGACGGAGATCCCATGGGGGGATGAGAGGGGGTTGACGGCCGTAAAGCCTGTCCTGATAAGGGACAGGAGAACCAGCGTAAAAAGTGAACTAAGAGCTGTCATTCAAACTACCCAGCAGTCCTTGAGCGTGCTTGCGCACAAAAATCGAAGTATTCTCAATCGGAACAAGTCCAAAAGTAATGTGAAGAGCTCCTCACAAGGTAAAGACAAAACATGGAATGACCCTGAGCGCATAATTAGTGGAGAGACTGTCACAAAATTCAAGTCGAGACTCAACTGTGTTAAAAGTGTTCCTTGTCACATTGGCACCCCATCACCACGAAAGAAGATTTATGATCATGGGAAAAGAGACAATCCTGACGAGGTTAACAGAGCTCAACAGCATGCACCAGAGAAGGAGCTGAAGAGCATTGGGCAGTTGAAGAGACCTGGTCTACCTGACTCCCCGAGGTATAAATCTACTGCGGACTTGCTCCAGGAGATGCAGAACGGGGATGAAGCTTTGGCCATTCACGAGGTGTTTACTGGTCCCGTCTATGAAAACGTACACGTTTACAGCTCCCGCGAGAAAGTGAAGAGCAGACAGGTGCAGTCTGCTCAGGCTAGGAAGACACAACAGTGCCATAAAGTCAAACACAGACCGCTGACAGAAGTGCAGAGGAAAAGTCCCAAAGAGAGTGTCGTGATTTCAGCTGAAAGCAAACTGAAACTGGCATCCTTTGGGATGAAGCCTCACATTGCAGCTGCTCCAAGAAAAGGTACACACAAAGTGAAAAAGGATGGACACACAAAGGCTCAGTTAGTTCCTTCAAAAGATGTTGGACTTTGTCAGAGTAGTGCTCCAGAAACTGTGTTGTCTACGTTGGAGAAGACTCTTTCTAGATACGGGTCAGAAACTATCAAATCAAATGACAAAAGATTGACAACGCCAGCAGCTTCATTTCATGTCCAAGATAATAATCGGCCACACATGAATGTGCAAAAAAAAAGAGACCCAAACCAACCGGCTGCTGAGCTTGTATCATCTGAAAGCCCCCAACATCCAAAGATCAGAACCTGGATGTCATTGTGCAGCAGTAACAGCATCATGTCACCGGTCTATCAGAAGTTCCTGGATGAAGTGGGGGACGGGCCGCTTACCGATGATCTGCTGCGATGTTTGGCCGAAGAGCTAATCACATTGGACGAGAGGGGTGTATCCACAGGCACTGAAAACCTTGAGTTCAACGAGGAAGATTATCATGTATCAGGAAGAAAAACATTTCTTGAGGTAAACATTATTAGTGATTTGGAAGTGCACATGATACTGTATTTCTATTCATACAATCATCTTCTTGTGTTACTCCACACTGGGAATCAATGGATGGCACGCATTACAAAAGGTACAACAGGTGTTTCTTTTTGTATAACAAAAAGGAAAATAATCATTAATTTCTTCTTTTTCTGTTGCAGGATAATTCAATAGAGAGGGCTGAGCTGATTGACTGTGGGTTGGTTGTAGATGACACCGCCACATGGACAAAGGGTGAAGTACTTGGCAGAGGAGCGTATGGGATTGTAAGTGTTAACATTCAGGATGACAAAGTAAGGCTTAAAGCACTACAGGTACCACAGCAGAAATTGATGCACATCTAACTATGGTGATCTCTGCTGCATTCTTACCAGGTCTACTGTGGCCTGACCAGTCAAGGCCAGCTGATCGCTGTGAAACAAGTGAGCCTCAATTCATCAGACCCTGACTCTGCGAATACAGCGGAGTACGGCCGTCTGCAGAGGGAAGTGGAGCTGCTAAAAAACCTCAGACATGCCAATATTGTGGGCTTTCTGGGTACCACGCTGTATCAGTGTGTGGTTTCCATCTTCATGGAATACATCCCAGGGGGATCCATTGCCAGCATCCTTCACAGGTTGACAACTTACCCAGAAGTCTGTTGAGGCTTTGAGTTTTGGAAGAATATCAGAGGATTTAACAATAACTGGCCTGTCTTTATGACACTGGTCCTTGTGCTGCCCTCAGGTTTGGTCCTCTGCCGGAGCGTGTCCTGGCTCTATACACCCATCAGATCCTTGAAGGGGTGGCCTACCTTCACCTGAACAGGGTGATTCATCGGGACTTGAAGGGCAACAACGTCATGCTGATGGCCAATGGCGTCATCAAGCTTATAGACTTTGGCTGTGCACGCCAACTCAGCTGCCTGAACCACACAGCCAGCCACAGTGGAGATCTGCTCAAGTCTGTCCACGGCACACCTTACTGGATGGCACCAGAGGTAAATGCATGGAGATGGTTTCTTCATCTGGGAACATCGTTTTACGTTAAATGCGGAAGTTCTATTATATTTCTTCATCAGCTAAATGGAAAATGTGCTTTTCATGCTGTTGTTTTAAGGCTTCCTAAACAAAATCCCCATATAAGAGGCCACAAAAGTCTAGAACTGCTCAAAGGGCCCATGTTATGGAAATTATCACTTTTTCTGGGATTTGGGGTGTTATTGTGTGTCTCTGGTGCTTCCACACGCATACAAACTTGGAAGGAAATCCACCCATGCTGTTTTGACTGCGATACGGGTTTCTGAATTGATCCCGTCTTCAGCCTCTGGGTGAGCTGTTCAAAGGTTTTCTACGTCACAAACCTAGATATTTGAATATTCCCACCCCCTCCAGTCCCCTTTTTCCAATCACAGCCCGCCGGCCGAGTTTATGCGGAAGTCCGCCAACCGCCCCCCCTCCCCCCAGCCGGCCGACCCTCCGGCCGATTCTACGAGCTCTGGGCGTGGCCAAATTAGCTGCAGATCATGAATATGTAATCAAAAAACAGCACACTCTGAAAGGGGCTGAAACAGAGGGGAGTAGAGGGGGGTAACAATCGTTTCCTACAATCTATTTCCAGCAAACAACTTCAGAAACATTTTTTCTGGAACTCAAAGACCTATTTTAACTTGTTGAAAAATAATCAAAATATGGGCCCTTTAAAGAGGATAGCCAAAGTCCTTTTAGGCAAGTCATGCCACCATCTTTGCAACGCCTCTGGGCAGCTCTAACAAGACCTACCTCCTATCTCATTGAATGGGAAGAGAGTCAGAACTGCACTTTCTACGGGTCATCGGGACATAAAAACCACATGTATAGAAACAGCAGTAGAATATGATAAAAAAAATTGCTGAAAAAGTTTGATGACTTTGCCCCACAGGTTACTGCGCATGCGCAAGGCTTCACGTGACCAACCTTAATTTACATAGTTTGCTAGTTACATAGTTTGCGGGCTAGTGTTCTTTGAGGATCCTCCAGGTGGACAATATTGTTATGTGTGGCCCCGTCAAACAGTGCAGCTATCGCACATCTTTGCAAGTTTGTTAGTGTGACTGTATTCTTATCCGATTCGCCTTATCCCCCTCTCCAGGTCATCAATGAAACAGGATATGGCAGGATGTCGGACATATGGAGTGTGGGTTGCACAGTGTTTGAGATGGCCACAGGGAAGCCACCGCTAGCGCACATGGACAAGATGGCCGCCTTGTTCTACATCGGAGCTCGGAGAGGGTTGATGCCCACCTTGCCAAGTGGCTTTTCGAACCACGTCAAGAATTTTGTGAAAATCAGCTTGACCAGGTGAAACCTGTTGTCCTGGTCCGTGCAAACTGGCAAATCCCTTTCATTGCTCAGGTTTATGGTTAATTGACTAAAACAGCTAATTAAGACTACTTTTAAGAGGTTTTTGGGAAATTTACTTTTTTTTCTTCTCCTCTCACCAGAGACCCAAGACTGCGGCCATCTGCAGAACAGCTGCTGAAGCATTCATTCATCCCCAAACGAGAGACCGAAGCACTCGCAAAGAACTGCTGTGCTCACCCAGAGGGAGTTTGTGGTTAGGCTTGAGTTAGACATACATTATAAAGTATTCTTTTTAGAAAACTTTAAGGCCTGCCAGCCATCCCCAGTGATGTACTAGCGTGGATGGGAATACAAAATGCACCAAAAAGACATTGTAGTAATAGAATCCCTAAGGTGACATTCAAGAAACTAACCACGGAGCACATTTATACATTTAACTTTAGGAAAACCTATAAAATGTGAAACAATTTACAGCAGAATTTTGTAATACATTAAATATTTTCTTTTTTCATAGAAATCTTACACATGTGCCAATCTTATAAGTATCGTAATTGGAACTGACGTTCTTTGCTGTGATTTATGTAAGTTTTGAAAAAAAGCATATTGCAAGATGTACTGAAAACGTAAAATACTTCCTATTCTCCTTCTAGTGATGAGTTAAGCGTGAAATTGTAACCAAGAGTAAAAGTGAAAGTGGTAATACTTTTGACATTACTATAAGAATAGAACATGTATTTCTCACATTCAAAAAACAAAGTTTGTCATTGTTAACTACAAACATGGATAAAACCGCAACAACCAGCATTGATACCGTGTCAAAGTTGTAGCAACTTTGAAGTTTATTTGTAATAGTGAAATGAAAAAAAAAAAAAAAAGTGTGGTTTACACACATCTGCTCTTCTTCCTTATGCCCAACTGCAAATCACTAATGGGTTTAAACTGCCTCCTTAAAGTATTTTGATGAACAGAGAGGGCGGTCAGGTTAACATTTGGGAACATGAAGTTGTTGAGAGACGTGTCTGAAATGGTACAGCACTGGAAATGTAAATGAGGAAAAACAAAGACAACTAAAGGGACATCCAGACTGCAGATACTTTGATTCCAAACTATACAGCAGGTTAACTGTTGCTAGGATGGAACTGAGCCAGGAAGGGTAATTTCTTTGCATTATACGATACTATGTTAAAGGATGACAGCAATACCTACACAAATCCCCTGCTGACATCTAAGGGCTTCAGCTTCATGTCCTAAAATGAGGTCTGCTGCACTTCAAAGTAAAAAAGGGTTATGTAAACTTACTACGGTCTTGTCAGTTGTTTCTCCTTATGGAGGCAAAACCTTTGGCAATCAGCTTAAGGTTTATTTAGAGGTCCCAAAAAAATATTTATTGGTACAAATTGCATGGCTCTGATGTGATAAGTAGGTGTTGAGGGCATGTACTAATGTTGGCTGTGATGAAAAAGCACAGTACAGCACCCACCCACCCCCCCTCGGGTTGGTAGAAGCGCGCGCGCGCACACACACACACACTACTGGAATGCTGCATTCACCCGATGATACCCAATCCATTAAGAAACAAAATAAAAGTATAGTATTAGGTATTATATTTATCTTGTTATACTTACAAGCAGCTCCAAACCTGAGTAGTCATGGTATAGCTTTTTTTCTTTTAACATACAAAAACGTATGTACATTTATCTCCACTCTCTGTAAACAGCAAGTACGCATTCTTTTAATTCCCTTTGATGATTGAAACATGCAAATCATACGCACAGTACTGAAGTATAAAAATAAATCACAACGAGAAAGAAATTGAGGAGATGAAACTTTACACCTAAAAATAATAAAAATGCATCCATCAACAGTACTAAATGGAATGCCAGCAAACATTGAACTCATCTCCAGCTGGCCACTGGCTTCCTCCATACAACTGCAGAAATGTGATTCAATTAAATTACTGGTTTAAAATGAAAAGAAATAGACAAAAATGCAAAACGGTGCACATTCCATGCCTCTTATAGTACTTGCAATACTTATTTTTCGGGGAAGACCTTCCCCTCAGTGGTGAAAACACACACTTTTGCACGTTCTTAGACTGACGAGGAAGGAGAACCAAGCAGCAATTCAACACTAACAGAAAGACAGCACTGAGCGTCTTAGCCCAGAGATCTGACAGTCAGGAAGCATAATTTTTTCATCTTCTTGTCTCTTAGAAATTGAGATGTCCAACAATACTTATCTTTCGTTAGTTGTTTTTTTTAAGATAAGTTTTTTTTCTGCTTTGCGGTAAAGGGTTTATTATTTCCTTAGGGCACTTAACAGGTAGGTGAGCATAGTCTGAGCTGTGTGGGTAGTCTGTTGCCATTTCCATAGGCGGGCCATGGCTGCAGAACGGTGGACTCAGTGTCTCTGCTCTCCCACTTCACGTGGCGATTGGCTAGGAGGAGGGTACTGCTGAGAGGTCCGCAGCCCACCTGGGTATGACAGGAGGGGAGGAGGAGAAACAAGAATAAGAAGGAGGGAGGAAGAGGGAGGAGGAGGAGGAGTATGGAGGGAGGGGTGGGTTTAGCCACAGAGCTGCAAGCCAGACGAGACACACTGCAGTACAGGAGAGGAGCCAGGAGGAGAAAAGGGGTGAGAAAAAGATGTAGTACCTGCAGCACCAGTGCCACCCTTGGAGATTTTGCTCACTTTGGACAATGAGGAGGAAGGGTGGTGGTTGTGGCCGGCCTCGAGGTACGCCCTCTTGCGTGCCGAGGACAAAGAGGTGGATCCGGGTGGAAGGATCGCATCCATGCCGACCAATCCCGGGGGACCCCTCAGCGGGCCCGCCCCACCGTTCCCGCTATGCGTGTGTGAATGTGGGTGACTGTGCTTGTGGTGGCGATGGAGGCTTTGCTCTGCTCCGCGGTGGTGCTTCTCCTTACTCACCAGAGGGCTGGAATGTTTACTCTTGATAAGGTTGGCCACGCCCTCATCTGATGAGCTATGGCGCTCGGATGAGGAGACTTTTATTTTCATCTTAAGCTCATCTTTGATTGGTTGTCCACCTCGATCCAGCTGGGAGCTGCCGCCAGACCCAGGGACGGCCAGGCGGAGCTTAAGCGAGCCTTTGTCCCGTTTGTCGCTGTGATGGCGTCTATCTTGCCCTGAGGTCGAGGAGGAGGGGACTTTGATTTTCAGTGGGGAGGCAGAGTTGCTTCCAGCACCACCTTGGTGGGGCTGTGAATGCTTTCTATGGTCTACGTGGCTCACAGAAGCAGATGATGCATAGGTAGAAGAGGCAGATAACATATCCCCCCTCGTATCAAAATCCATTATTCCCAAATGCTGGTCCTGACTGTGTTTATGCCCAGAGACTGCCAGCTCCGCAGCATGTTTCTCTCTGTATTTGTCCAGGGACAGCTTCTGAGCTAGAGAGGGTTGCGGTGGGGGAGGCTGAGCGGATGGAGCGTAGGCCGACTGCTTGCCCACTCCGCTCCCACCGGATCCCTTTGCTTCCTGTTTGACAGGGATGAAGTCTAGTGTTTTCTCAGTCTTGAATGTCGGCGGATGCTGAAGCAAAGAGGAAGCAGACGTCTGCAAGGACAGGGCGGACTCTTGGAGAGGGATGCTGAGGGGTTCCTGCTTAATACAGGTGGAAGGGTAACCTGCTTGGCTCTGGTTGACCAGGGGCCACTCGCTGTGGCTTGCTGGGTTGTACGCCCCGGCCAAAGCGTCCAGGGACAGGGGTGCATCTCCGGACTGGCCGGGCATGGCCACGCTGAAAGAAACGCTTGCTTTTGAGAAACCTGTGGTTGCAGAGAGTGGTGCATCACCATGATCTTGGAGCATTGAAGGCCCAGGGAACGAGTTGTCTGTCAACTGGGAGCTGTCGCCCTTTGGCTTTTTGGCAGCTTGTGTTGCCTAGGGGATAGAAAAGAGCGCTTTAGTTGGTGGCGAGTGTGCTGTCAGAAGGAGGTTTAAAGGCCAAACAATCGATTAATAAAGATTGTAGATTTTAGTTCTGTGAACGTTGCAGTGCCAATAACATTGCCATGTGGCCGACTGACAAACTGGGGTGTAATCCATACATCAAAGTTACTGTACTACTGTACTAGCTTTTGGCACGTCCATGTAGTTTAATACAGGCTAAGCTTATAGTTCAAATAAAATGGGCATGCCAGATATTTCATGCCACGCAATAAAGAGACCAGCAGTGAATCTTACCCTCCAGTTGCGTATCCTTTTTAAGCGGCTTGGCGTCTTCTCCAGAATCTGCAGGAACTCATGGGTCAACTCTGCAAGTACAAGAGGAGCTATTATTAAAACAACCTCAAGACCGTGGCCATGACTCTCAAATGTACCCTCTTAAAATTACTGTTAATCCAGAAAACCGCCATATACGACAGCTTCCGAAATATTTAGTGAGATGTGGAAAATGGCATGTCATTTAAGTAAAACACATTGATTTAATCTCACCATCCAGCAGCTCGAGGGTGACAGAGTTGTCCACGTACTCCCACCAGTGTTTTCCATCAGTGGAAACTGGGATCTCCCAGTTGGACCACTTGCACGCCAGGTGGATGCACACGCAGGAGATTACGGTGGGCTTGTACTGGAGGCAGAAAGTGGTGAGGTGCAGACTGCAGTTGGTGAGGGAGGGGCCAGTATAGGCGTGTGATGGGTGAGTTTGTAAGACCAGTTGAATAGGTCACGTATGCAAGGGTGTAGGAATGCGAGTGAGTTCATTCAGGCCAGGCGGCGTCCCGATTGGTCCCACACATGTAGAAAAAAGAAAACAAAAGAGGGAGCGGACCGTTGTAATCGACTATAGGCATTGGTTGCAAAAACAAGGCCATCATTCAATGGTTTATACACAAACTTAACTCAGTTTGTCATTTCAAAACCCGATCACAATAGTTTCATGAACTTTAAGATTCATGTCAAAAACAGAATACACATTCATTAAAAAGTGAGCATTAAATAGTGTCACATGAAAGCAATATTTCATGAAACCTGGCTGGTTTACACGTCAAAACACAGGGTGAGGAAATTTGGGAGGGGGCATGTGTGTAAAGCATTGAACACTGGGGCCACACAGGGAAGATGCATCGTTGGACCGCTGCTCTTAAAACCTGCTCTCTATGGGTCACTGGCAATAAACCCAGTGGGCCCAGTGCTCAATGGAAACAACACAGTACCAGAGCGGATGTGTCAGGGCTGGACTGACAGTCTCAATACTGAGAACATTCCTGGATTTAAATATAGCCAATATGACCTACAAGGACTTAAGGGTAACAGTTATTAAGTAACAAGTATTAATAAACCTTTTTTTCCTCATTAGATTGGAAGTAGTCTTCTCAATATCATAGCTCAGATTTGTTTATTTTGAATCATACAGTAAAGATTCTTAATGCAAGCGTATGCGTGCACTCTTGGTAAAGGCCAGTTCCGTACAATACTTAGAACACTGCTCACATTCTGCATCCATAAATTGTCAACTCAGAAGTAATTGCAGTTCAATTCCACCACCGATACCCAAAACCAAACCCTTTAAGGACCCGATTCTCCAACTATAAGACACGACACAAAGAAAATTTTGTCCTTGCTTTAGAATTAATCATATTTCCCCCTCCATACATGTTTATCAGTACAACTCTTTACAATTTGTGCAGGTCCTTAATGGGTTACGATATTTCATGTCAAGACAGAACATATAGCAAAAGGTGAGAAATATTGGATATAATGCATTGTAAACAAATGAGTATGAAAAAGAACATTTAAAAAATGTATTTGTGTTACTTACCAGAAGGACCTCTACGAGAAATGTTTACATCTGTGAAATCTTTAGCTGCTATTCAGGCTACCAAAGTGTCTTTCTTTTAGAATTATGCACTTTTTGCAACCGAACAAACATGTGGGTTTCAAGCGCACCACTACACTTCACACCTTGCATTCAACCCATCTGTGCCAACACGTGGTCCCTTGTACAATACACCGCACTGCGACTGGGGCCGGTAACGCTAAAAGCCACCCTGTCCCGCTCCCTTTGAACGAGGGAGGGGAGCCAAGGGGAGGAGGCAAGCATCCCAACAACCGCCAGCGCAACTAGGGCCCGTTGGACACTGAAAGGGTAACCTGCATTACAGGAAGCTATGGTGTGCAGTCAAGTGCAACAAAGGAGGGGCAGGATAACAACCTGTTGGTAGCCATGAAATAGGAAGTCTGTGCCAGATCCTTGCTTGCTGTAAAAGACAGAAAAAGAAAGAAAAACAGGGAAAGGGGATGGGGGGAGAGGATTAACATTTTTGGCACGGCCAAAAGACATCATTATCATTAGGATAGAAGTGAATGTTGGACCGATTAACCCAAAGCCAAGACAAAATAAAAAATAAAAAATAGAAAACGTAAGATATTTCTAATGAATTTAGCCGCGTCAACCACAAAATTTCAGAGGTGCCGTTTTTCGGATGAAAAATGGCAAATCCCCTCTAAGTGGATAAAAGTCAGTCTTGGACTTGGCCCAATACGCATAAGCAAATGTGTATGTGCCATAGGATCAACTCAAGTCATGAAAGCAAGGTGTGTGGTTATGTAACCATTAAGTCAGCAAGGGTTTTTTTTACCCCCCTCCCCACCCATGTTTGAGGTGGGACAAATCAGAGCAGAGGACACAAAGAGCAAAGAAGGAAGCCTCTACCTCGCACTAGCTGGGAACATTTCACCACATCAGTGTGTGGGTGATCAATAGTAATTTCAAAGCCTGGAACAAAATACATGACAGGTGAGTTCAACACAGACAGTTGGGAGGTAACATGTCATTTTATGATTAAACGAGAATACACCAAGAGATGCATTTTAGGGCCGTAAATTCGGATTCTAGTAGGTATCAATTTGGCAAATGGGAATAGTGTAACCATTATTGTCCATTCATATATGCATGCTACAGATCACTTTCTCTTTCGATGAAAGGATTGAATAGCCAACACATGGTGCCTTGCATAAGTGAGCACAAGGGAACATAAAATGTTGCAGAAAGGAAATTAACCTAAATGTGTGAGAAAAATCGAATTAAAAATTACAGTCAAATCGATACCATGCTCCATGACCAATGTCTGTAATGACAGAATGACATGTCACTGTTACGATTTTTTAAAAACAAGCACGAGACAAGATACCCATACAGCTGTCGATAGAACATTTTACTTCACAAGCGGTGACAAATAAAGTCAACAGTAATCAATAGCACTACTCCCTCAGTGATAAAGATAAGACAGAGATAATGATAAGATGCTGTCTCTCTTAAGTCATCCACTCCAGTCACCACTACTTACCCAGGGTCTGCAGCACTATGGATTCAAGTATCACCAGCTCTTGAGCTTGCTGGAGGTATGCCTGAAGTTTGATAGACAGTCATTACAACACAATTGTAATGAGTCCATTATCTCTGCCCCTACAACCGATTTCAAAATGGCCAAAAACTCCAAACAGAGAGGCTCATTTTACCATGTACTATTGTTTGAAAGCCTTCTGAGGTGCAGCTTGGTGGTTCAAAACCGCAGCAGTTCAAATAAAGCCCTTGATAAAGGGCAAAGGAATTTGGCACAGCCAGTTTAACATAGGGGAAGCCGTGACCACTGAGAGAACTGGAAAGACATATGCGGAGAGGAAAAAAAACACGCACTGCGTTTTCCCTGAACTTACACAACTCTTTGTGTCTAGAGGTGGTTCTTGGGGATTTAGGCAAGCGTGTGCCACTTTGATGACATGTTCGAGTTTCCGAGGTTGCTCTTCCACTTTCGCGGCCAGGAATAAGGTTGTTGGCGATATTATCTGCAAAATTGAACGGAGACATTTTACATTGGCAATTATCCCTACATGTTGTACTTCAATAGCTGTTATGTAACAGAATACTTACATTCCTGTGGAATTTGGTGAAAGAGTGGTGCATATAAAATCTATGCATGTAAACAATAGCTGTATTTATTGTTAATTGAGAGCTGGGAGTTTAGGTCAAGGGAAATGATTGAGAGCCACGCTGCCAAGATCAGAGCAAACAATTCAGTCAATACATCAAATATCGTACAAGTAAATTAACACTAAACAAATGTTTTGAAGATTGAATGGCCTAAGCAACATTCAGGAAAAGCTTCAACACCTGAGAAAAGGACATTTTGTACAGCAGGCTAGCTAACGTGATTTACGCTAGCGCCAGCTGTGTTAACTTTAAAAAAACAACTTGTCGAACAACTATAAACTTCAGTTGGAGTACTTTAGGGTACTCCATCTTTCGATCAGTGATTTCGCCAGGGCTTAGAGGTTAAGACATCGCGGCGACAAGGGGATAGCAACAGCTGCATGCCTAATGGCCCTTTGAACGTCGACCCACAGCTAGCAAGCTGGCATGCTATATTAGCTAAAAGCTAACGTTAAACAAACTATACGATTCAAACATTGCAGGTGAAGAACTCCGCAGTTAAACACCATTTTCGGCAAACACAAAAGTAAAAGTACAAAGTCGAAGATATGACGCTCTTGCTCATTAAACTAAGCACGTCGCTGAAAACTCGCAAGCGGTATCGGGCCCACTGCGAAGGGTTGTCTTAGCGCCATGTCTACTTACAGCCTGGTCGAGGCAGACGTTTGTTTACAAAGGATACACGTTGAGTCTCTGACCCATATCTTGGATCAGATTCGCAGCTTGTTGTCGGTAGGAGAGCTCTCGGTCGGGTTCTACTCCACATCGGCGGGACGGCGTGGTTTCGAGCTGCTCCCGGGTAAAAAACCATTTCGACGAGGATCCCCGGCACGCCGCCATCGCACTCCAACGTTCAGCATCGAGAAAACGGATGTGACGTAGAAGTCGCACAGGAAAGCACGACTTCTTCGGCGGTGAGCCCGGTGCTGGGTAGTGATTGGTCGGTTGTGTTCCTCCGGAATCCGATCGGCATCCGTACCACGCATCCATTCCACTGAACCGCATCCTCACGTCATTACATATTCAGAAGCTGTCTAATAGCAAGAGATAGCTTCTTCTTTCATCAATGTTGAATCATTTATTCACATTTTACACAGCTTCGCGTTTGTTCCGGGTCAATTTGATTTGCAAATGGCCCATAATAAATCAGCAAAGACAACAGAGGGCACACAACTAAACGTGTATCCTGTGTGGGCCAGAGAGAGAAGTGGGCAAACGTAAATGCAAAAGTTGCAGTGTTTAGCTACAAGTTTATTTTTGCAGTCCATAACTGAATGCATAGTTTTGTGGTGTCGCTTTTAACGTCTTAGTATCCGAATCAGAATCAGCAAACATTTATTGCCATAGTATGTCAGACATACAAGGAATTTGACTTGACGGTTGGTACTATATGAGCTTATACTTAACAATAGCCAGAGAAGGGCTTAGTTTTATATGTAGTTAAGCTCATCTTTGTGGAGTTTCTTTGAGCATATTAATTTTCTAGATGTGAGGAATCACTGTAACAGGAGCAAACCTGTGGCAATTATATATGAAAGGCATTTGAAGCAGCCCTGAATGTGTGTTCTTTGTAATACTGGGATTCACAGTAAATGTGTCTCTGAAAACACTGAACTAGGCGTTCTTCGTTATACCTTAAGTGCCTTTGGCCATTCTTCTTAAATCAAACTAACAAACGCATATTTGACCTGCTGGATATAAGTGTGGATAAGAAGCATAAAACGCTTTTTAAAAGTTATTTCTTGTTTTCCGACTCACTGGTGCTACACAACGAATGCTAAAGATCTTTGTTCAGCTGATGCATCCAAAATTAAGTTACTCATTAAAAATCTATTAATACATACTACAGGTACGATGACAGTTTTGTATTTCTTTGGGGGGGTAAACTCTTCCTTTAATCAGAAAAATATGAATATTGACACTACATCACTGAAATTGCTCTCGCTTCAGGCCCAAAAATTCCACAGCATTTCCTGCAAGCAATTTATCCTGCAAAACAGAATACACACCATATTCACTACTTGATTTGACTCACATGAAGTTTTAGAAATGTGATTATTTACATAAATCCATTTTTTGAAAGCCGAATCAAAGCTATAAATAGCATTAATATACTAAAGATCAACAGTGCTGTGCTGTTTGCAATACAGCTGATGATCTGCAAAGTGTTATTCCGACAGTTCATAACAGTAGTATTGAGGCAGCAGCACTGTTAAAATATTGTTACCTTCAGCATGTCATCAAATTTATCCATTCGACTCGATCAGGGATCCAGGCTGCAGCTCTCCCAGTGGGAATGGATAGTCAGTTCCCAGCATCACTTTATCCTGAAAGTGGAATACACGCATCATGTTAACTTGGAAAGCCGCGGCAGTGTTCGATATGTGGGGACATGTGTAGATGTTAACATCTTCAGTATCTACCCTCACTCTCTCCAAAACTGGTAACACCCGTCTCCATGTGTGTGTGTGTGTGTGTGTGTGTGTTGTGCTGAATAAATGTTGAATGCAAGCTCACTTTTCCAATCACATCAATGAGCAGCTTCAGGGAGATGGGATCGTGAACCAGGGAGTCGGTGTAGAAGGAACCAAGGTATTTCCTTGGACTGATCTTGTTGTCCACAGCACACAGGTCAGGGCGGACTTTGTGGCCGTGTTCAATTCTGCCAACGGTGAATGGAAACGAGCCACCTGTTACCAGCACATAATGGAAGTCAAACAAAATGATCTGTAATTGAGCTTGAAAATGAGATAAAGCGAACTGCACACTTGAATTATTATGCCATGACTCTTGAGCTGAAATTGTGTCAGCAACTTCTGATCCTACCTCCATGTGCAAAGCAGACTTTGAGTTTGGGAAATCTCTCAAAGATGCCTCCGAATATCATTGAGCAGATAGCCATAGTCGTCTCTGTCGGCATGCCTTTGAGATGGAAAGACAACGAAACGTAACGCCTCCTTTCTAAAGGAAATTCATTAGGTGACCTGTTATTAAAAGAGCGTATAATTGGATTCAAATACTGAAAAATTCTTGGTCCTGTTGGCCTGATCCAAATCTGTCAAATATGAATAGCTCAGAGAGTGAAGGACAAACATGTCGCTATTGGAACACATTTAAACCACACATTGGGAACCTAAGGCCATTTTTTCAGGCTTAAAATTTCAAACTGTGGTTTAAAAATTGTAGCATTTAAAATGGGGCTATTTCCATAGTTGTGCCATTGCTGGTGTAGCGGAAGCTACAAAAACGCTATTTTCTGTTGCTTGCGTCAGATTCACTTTGGCGAGTGTAAACTAAGCTTTTTGATTACTTATTGATTATCAATATTTTTAATAGTGCTATGAATTTTATTTTCTATTGATTTGAGGGCTAACGGTATTCAATATCTCCTGTTCCCATGCATTTTATCTCCCTCACCCACCAGCCAGGGAAGCCAATACTTAGCCATCCTCCCATCTGTCTGCATGTCCCACGGGTGGACAAAGAGGGAGCAGCCCAGCTCCTCAGCGGCCTGCAAGGAAGACACAATGAGAGACAGGCAGTTCTACGTGAAAGAGAGTTTCACACTCTAAATACTAAATACGAGATTAGTCAAACCAGTGAACACTTTGCAACCAACAGAAACATAGTCTCATCACATGAGAAATTGTATTGCAATATTCACTGTCTCACAGCATAGAAAGGAAAGAGTTCAGCGGCATTGAGGTCCCAGTTGTTGATCCGTGATCCAATCTGCACCCCAGGGAAGCCGAGCTGTTTCACGCAGCGCCTCATCTCCACCACTGCCAGGTCAGGGGCTTGCATGGGCAGAGTGCCCAGGCCCACAAACCTCTTGGGGTGGCTGCGCACTGTCTGGGCCAAATCATCATTTAAGAGGACAGAGAGATCCAGTGTGTCATGAGGTTTGGCCTGAAATCCAAATATAAGATATCAAAGGTAACCATGATGCCACGTAACCACATGCACAATGCTCATTTGTATCCATGTCGGTAAACGAGCGCTTACCCAGTAGCTGAACATCACAGGGACCGTCGAGAGGGCCTGAACTGTGACACCTAAAGAGGGGAGAAACAGAAAGGCTTCAATGACGTGAAACCCTGTGGTACTATTTTTTCTGTCTCTCACGTCTGTGCATGTACCATGTTGATCCATGTCCCGTATGCGTGCGTCTGCATCCCAGCAGTTCTCTTGAATCACCCGGAACAGCTTCCCATCCTTCATCATGTCTGCTTCTCCCTGAAACAGCACATGAGTACATTGATTAAAAATGTACCCATTTTGCATTAGGATTAACAATTTAATTCAAAATTTTGAAGGAGAATTTGTGGGGATTTCATAACACCACATGATGGCAGCACACAGCTGAATGAGATTTACACCTGACGTGCCAAAGTTCAACCTAAACGTCTTTCTAATAGTGTATTCATACGCAGATACAAACACCACCTGGACAGTATTTTCCCATGTCAATGGCTGTGATTAAAAAATGTTCAGGCGCATCTTTATCTGTTTTACCAAATGACCTGGAATCCTCACAGATCGTGTTTGGGCATCGGCAACAGGACTCTTACATTACATCACATTTGCATGTTTCTAACAGATACAGTTTACAATTGAATTAACCATTTGTCTTTATGTGAATCAATGTAACTGCCAGGCCGCCCTTGTGTTCTTCTGCTGCGCTGCGGAGATATTCCAAAGGAATCTTTTCCAGCTGATGCAGTGGCATGAAGCTGCTCGCACGTTGCGGACTTTGAAAAGGTCTACAGAGTAGGTGCTGTTGGAAGTTAACCCCATGTGGCCCGGACATTGTATGCAGTGCATAAGGACTTGTGTATCCTTTCTGTGTGCATCAAGGAAACTGAACAGCAACTCACCTTGCAGTGATGGTGAAGTTGGACGAACCCATCATATCCATACCGCTGAAAGACATGCAAAATAGGGATTGTGCTTTATAATTGAGGGTTTAGGAACATCTTACATCCCTCATGGGTTTAATTAATTTAAGTCATTACAGCCAAATGTTATATCCCGACACATCAGCTGCACAGTGTGCTTTTTTCATGCATTACAAAATGCGTTACACTACAAAAAGACACCGTTTGAGTAGATTTCACCATATGTTTACATATTTACACCCCTAACCCTAACAACAATCCATAATTACACATTTGTTTGCTGACTAATACACATCCAGTCAAATACTGTAACCATTCAAGAGACTTTCTAATGATCTAGTTTGTATGCAGTACTATTTCTCCCCAATCCTACAGAAACTATTACAGATAAATGGCTCTGAATGACACCAAAATGATCTACTCATCTTCTATAACTACTTCCCTACATTTTAGGGTTTTATTCATTTAGCCAGAAAGGCAAAACATTTAATTTTAGACAGTTTGCAACTATTCATAATATTTTACGAGAACCCAAACAGTAATGAGCAATTTTTAAAATATAACACCCAAAATAATTCCAGCATTTTGTGTGGTTATGAAAGGGGTCTGAATGTGTCCCTCCTGCTTATATGCCTTTAGTTTGTTTAACAGAAGTCATGATGAAGTTGATGCACAGTATTATGTTAGTGTAGACCACAGCATTTGGATTTGGTACCGTCACAGAAATTGTCAGCTGGCCTCGCATGTTCTAAACCAAAAGAAATCAAGTAGCAGAGATGCTACCTCATAACTCCTAACATGAACAAGACAGGCCTGGCTTATTATGCTTCATTCCCTGGGTAAAAATAAGGAACGAAAGGGCGGCATTGAACATGTGGAATCATTAGCCAAGGCCAGGCCTCCATAGTTACGAACGCATACGAGCAGGGTAACAGATAAGAGATAGGACAGGGCACAACAAGGCCGAATCCACTTATTGATTAAAGTTCATCCACTGAAAACACAGAAGTATAGAGTGAGCTGTTAAGCTCCCCTGTTAACACTCCAACGGTAAAATCCCGTGTACTTCATTTGACTGGGCATTTAAGTGCATTGGACTGAAGAAGAGTCTCTGCGCAGTCTCTGGATTTACTCTGGATGCTCCAGTCTGTTAGAAAATCGCCTCAGATCCTCAATGCGTCTCTCGGGGCCTACCTGCTTCAAGTCGGGCCACTCCTTTGGCAAAATATGATTATGGATATCAATCTTCATCATTAGGATTAGCCTCCGATAAAACACTGAGGTCTTCTGCTCAGTGTTACTTGCTTTGAGCACAAATTCAGCAAATTCCCTGTCCTGACTCCGCCCTAAGCTAAGAGACAGGTGACTGCGTGGCTGCTGCTGGGACGCCCTGGTTATTCATTACCTAGTCTGGAAGACAGACAAAGTAATCATTAATCAGTCAAAATCTAGTTGATGCACTGCCCTTTTGGCTCTAGCCTCTTTTATGCCCTCTGCTCCGAAAATGGCATACCCATAATAAAAATGTCAATAACCTTGCAAATATTTAGTCTATTTAGACAATTTCTTTTCTGTAGGATAAAGGGGGACCTATATAAGTTGGAAGATGTAAAATATCTGTATACATGTCACTAATTAATAAATAAATGAAGATTGAACACTGTTTTTTTTTTTTCAAAGTCTGCCTGGAAAAAAAGTACTATAAAACATTGAGAACCAAGGCTAAAAACTCATCCATTTCAAAGCAAAGGTTGTATACAGTAACTGTGCAAAGTTTTGATTTAATTAAGTGAAGCGGAACAAATCTAGAGAGGTTTTAGTAAAGAGAGGTGAGCAGAGTTTTTTTAATCGTGGGCACATCTCAGCCAATCCTGGATCGATTTTGATGATTGACACCTCATTTTAATCGTCAGAGCCAATAGAATTGAGGTAAACGTAGCGAAGGCAGACTGGCAGCTCTTTTAGCCAATAAGACGCAGCAATGGAGAAAGTCCGTGTTTTCTCGCAAACTGACTGGCCGTCACAAACATAGATATAATATACATGTTCACAAATGCCAGACGAAAACTCCTGCAAATATCAGCCGTATATGGACTAAACCACTTCCGGGTTGAAATAACACTTCCGGGTAACGTTTAGCGTCTAGCAGCGAAAAACAAACGGGATAAATCATTTATTTTGCATGAAAACAACAAACGAAACGTAAGTGACAAATTGTGCAGATGAGATTTCTGTGGCTGGTGCTTGTTTGGACTTATCTTGGTAAATGTTTGACTGAGGGATATGATACACATATTGCCGTAATCTGTGTGCTCTTGGCTTGCTATTAGCTATCTCAGTTTTGTTGTTAGCTCAATGCGTCGATCAGTGGTTGGTGAAATAGTTTACATGGTACCGTTTTTTTGCGAGCGATATTTACAGATTTCTTTTCACATTTTTGTGCAATGCTCTCATTGTGTTTGGAGCGTGTTTTGTTTTTATTCAGCAATATGTGTCTGTAGTGAACAGTTGCGAGTGTCAGCGCTCAAACGACCCCGTGTGGGGCACTTTAGAGTCCAACGGGAAACGTCTGGTAACATTAATGGCCTCTATATACTTTTGCTCTTGAAAGTATATCTTGAGGTGTCTTGTTCATTAACAATAGACCTTCGTACATTTTGCAAATGTACCGGACGTCACTGCGGACTAACGGGACTGCTGGCATCTGAATCATATGATTAAGATACTTGTTGTATACTTAAGAATAGTAATTGCATTTCATGCCACTAGGTGGAGTCTATGCATATTTGGATGGTTGGTTTTGCACTGCCGTCCTTGTTAAGAGGTGTTCTAGTGAAGTCTCCTGTGAGATGAACGTGCTGTTCCTGCGCTCTTGAATGTTACAGTATTGATTTGATTACATTTATATAAAAGCTACCATTCGGTGCAACATACTTTGTGGTCCTGTTTATTACACAAGTTACCACAATACTCATAGCCTAGTTGATGAATGTTAATATAATGGAATCCTGATACAAGTCTACCAGTGTACTGCTTATAATTTTGAAAGTATGTGATCAATAAAGAAATGCATGTCAACGTGCCGGCATGACCGCTAGATGGAAACTTGTTATAATGATACTATATCTGTGGTTTTATCTTGAGGTTGTATTACAGATGAGGTTTTACTTGTTGCCTGCCTTATTTATACACATGGCTGTGTAGTGGTACGTCTCATGATTGTACTGCAGGTGTGTCTCTCGAAATTGTCTTCAGGTCCACTGCATCTCCCCTTTAAGATGGTAGAGAGGCATTCAGCAGTTGGTGCAACACGGAGTTAAGGGTGACAGGTGGAAAGACCGATTTGATGTCATTGCAATATTGCAACAGAATGAAGTATTCTGACGGGAAAGCATTTTACAAGTCAATTCCAAAGCCAAATAGCAGTCGGACAAGTGCCTTGTTATCATGGCGGTAATTCGTATTTGACCTCTCGCCTGTGGGGGTCCCGATTCAGTGTTTTTTTAAGTAGAGGTGCACCTCTTTTATTGGGTTTCACGGCTGCGGGAGATCCCTAGTATTACTTGGAGGTCTCTTGTATTTTAGCATCAGAAAGTAGTGATGGCCAAGTAAAGCTTTCCAGCCAATTGTATCGGAAAAAGGTTCATTCATTCGATGCATCGCAAACTCTATGATGACCTCTGCTGTTGAAAACTTGTAGTGCATATGTTTCGAATACCGACCAGTATTTTTTGGCCCAGTCTCTGTGGGTTGAACATGGTTATGAGAATTGCAACCAATAAATCATCTTATAAATACATGGATTCCTATATGAAAAAAAGATTGTTTTTCAAGTTTGAATTGTGTCATTCAAAGTTGTGTTTGTCCAATTCTCTGTAAGAAGTAGAACAAACACTTATCTATGTGTCTTTCTTTCCTTTGTGCATGTATGTTTGTGATCATACCAGCAGAATTTTTTATATATATATATATATATATATATATATTATATTTTAAGCTCCAGAAATGTACTTCAGCATATGATGTATAGCTGAATTATCCACAATGTAGATTACAGTATTTAAGAAAGTGTCCTATAACAAACTGAATTTCTCTTGACTTTCAGCACATTATTGAGGCCATCTCTGAGGGAAACTGAGATATTGATACAGCAAGAGAGAAGACATTGATGACATACTTTTCATTTATTTGGCAAAAAAGGAGAATATGTATTGCCATCTCAACAGGAACTTATGTGCCTTTTAGCACACAAAGATTAAAATTAACTTAATCAAACTGCCAACTCCAGTGTAGCTCTTACAAAAATTGTAACTTTTAAAAGGAGAGGAACTCTTAAAGCTCTGTCTTTTAAATAAGAGCTACGTGGGCTGCAAGGCGTAAATCCCGGGGGGAACAAGGGGGTCAGCCCACCCCCTCCGCCCCCCAATCCAAGGGTTGTCCCCCCGCTAGAAATATTATTTAAAACAATTGTGTGTATTGTAAATAACATAATGATATACAGTATACTGTGTAATATCTGTGTAAGAAGTAAAACAGTTCAAACCCCCCAAAAGGTTTAGAAACATTTTGAGTCCACCCTCCCTTCCCTCACAGTGGTTCGGTCCACACCGCTGATGCTAACTAGCTGATTATGCGCGCGACCATACAGACGCCGACCGCTAGCGCATCCTCCAACTCCGGGCAGCCTTCCTTATCTCTCCCACTTGCCATTTCTACACGTGACGTGACCTGCAGCACTCCATGCTCCACTTTTAATGTCTTTTAATGTCTTCAAGAAAAATCATCCGAACGGTTCGGATGATTTCTCATGTACCGTGCCACCCCTAATATATATATATATATATATATATATATATATATATATATATATATTATATATAGATACATACAAGGCACAGGATTGACCAAAAAATGGCTCATCATAGGACACTCCAATGTCTGCAAACTCCCGGCACACGACAACGAGCATCTCCAAATTAATGCTTTTCCAGGGGCCACGTTGCGAAACGCAAAACTCCTTATGGAAAAGACAAACTCTGAGGTCACAGTGGAGAAGGTCATCTTGGCCTTTGGCAATAATAAAGACTAAAGAGACTGCCATAAAGCAGCTGCAGAGAGCCTTGAATAGTGTAAGATGTGTTTTCCCCTCTGCTGACATTTTTGTTCCCCAGGTCAACTTTTCCAGCGAGCTCCCCACAAAGGAAAAACTGTGACTCACACACCTGAACTCTGCCATTGTCAGGATGTGTGAGTCCATTCCAGCACTACCAGGACTCGGATAAAATCCACTCGTCTCAAGCCACAGGGCACCGCATGCTCCAGACACACACAGACACTCATGCTCTAGCTAGACTCTTTACCACCTTGTACCTACATGGATATTGTTAAGTAATCCTAGTTCCTCAGTTACTACACTATGCAAGAATTCAAAAGCATGAAATCCTTGGAAAGCCACGAGATGTTCTGCTGCGGCTTGGTCATCTACAAGCCCGCAAACATGGCATGATTTTATTTCAGCTAGCCTGGTATGGTATGTTGATTTCTCCTAATTCGGTTAATTAAGATCAAGCTTCACGATCAATTTCCAAATTGTATTCCTCTTTTTAGTAAACGTTAGCATGGGTGTATTCACTTATACCTAGCTAGCATTGTAGTTAGCTAGCAGTTAGCTAACGTTAGGTGTACCGTAAACACATTTAAATATATTTTAAGAGAACTTAACCGAATGAAAATGCAGAGAACGCACTCTCATCGACGGTGGGGATGCGGTTGAAAGTAATGTTCTTTAATTGCAGCCACCAAAGAAATCCGACGTCACATTAGAGAAATGCTCTCCTTCATGCTGTTTCTATGAAGGGATACGAAAAAACACATAGTTCCTACGGTTTCCACGGAAATCGTGTGTGGAACTAAAGCAGTTTGTGACTCAGCAGTGTCTTCCAGGCATTCTAAAATAGTTAATTTTCTTGAATCTAGACTAGCGAAAAACGGATACCTCCTCTGCTACCAACACAATGAACACTAGCAACCTAAAATGTCGAAAGGGGGCGGGGCGCTGTGCTGTGACAACATCTGCTCATTCTCAATAGCGAGAGGGGGAAACCGGAAAAGCCTTACTCTGGGAATGCTGTATACTCATCATTGACCAATCACAGCCCTTGCGGTCTGCGTCGCCTCGCGTAGGGTACGCCGTAGGGTCCGCGTCTACGCAGGCGTGACGGCGCAGCTACGCCGTTGATTCGCAGTTGATTCCCGCCAATCAGGCGTTGGCGGGATGCCAGGCAGGTGGCTGTTGTAAACAAACCGGCGGCTGTGTGATGGGCCATGGATCCCAAAGGGAAAAAGGGAAAAAGAACTGAGGAGAACAGAGGATTAAACGTTTCATGGACCGAATCATTTGCATTCATTGCCAATGCGGAAGGATTGCCTGAATGTTTGCTCTGTAGGGAGAATAAAGTTTATTGCATTTCTTTAATTTCATCTAAGCAATGAAACATAATTCATTAATATTGTAAAGAAGTTAAACAACAGAGTAGTCACGTGGTGTGTCATTCTCTACAGGATGCACTGCGGGAAAAATAAACATTTAATCATGAAGGCTTAACTTAGTCATTTTGATTGTAGGCCAATATAGCTACTATAGATACATACAGCATTTGTTGCCAATATAAGGCTTCTATAAGGCTTTTATTTTTTTGCGGCTCCAGACATATTTGTTTTTTAGTTTTTTGGTCCAATATGGCTCTTTCAAGATTTTTGGTTGCCAACCCGTTATTTAGATGTTTGTCGTTAATTACGTCAATTTTTTTAACGCATTTCACGCATGCGCAGTGTGAAAAATTATTCAGGTCAAGAACGTGTCAGAAATGCGGTGGTGGTTGGACTATTGTAACAAACAAATCATCCTCCTGGCGACTTTTGTGTAAAAAGCGACCAGAGACAAATCTAGTGACATGTATACAGCATATTTCTCATCATTTAAACAAGTCTCCTGAAGAGAAACTGCATTGCTCTCTCACCCCTCCGCCTGCTGCGCTGCTGGACGTGTGTGCATGTGTGTGTGTGCGAGAGAGAGAGTGAGAGAGAGAGGCAGCCCGTTCACAGCAAGGTTTTTTTGGAGTTTTACCTGCCAACACTCCCGTTTTTCCCGGGAGTTTCCAGTTTTTTACCCCTATCACCCGGACAACTCCCGGTTTGTTATTTCTCTGGGAAACGTTGCATATGCGCCCCCACCAACTCCCCTCCCCGTCAACAACTCAGACCAGAAAGCGAGCGAGACAAATGTCAGTCCCCCCTCGTCAACAATTCCCGCACTCGGATCTCCCGTATTTTCGTAATCTAATGTGTTTGCAGTAGGGATGTCCCGATCCGATATTTGGATCGGATCAGCATGCGATACTAGAAATCATCAACAAGATCAGACTGCACGGGAAAATTCCCATCCGGACTCCCGATCCAGTTCTTTTTTTCAAAACTCCGGCTCGTGTTTTCCAGCGATGCACCGATGTAGGTATCCATTCCAGTTTTTTTCAGCTTTTACCCCCCAAATCCGTTTTTTAGCACACCTAGTTGTTGTTAAGAGTAAAACACTTTTCAACATGAGTATAACAACAAAGTAAGTAAATATCTTTAATCTTTAATACATGCTTGGATCGGCCGGTGCTAAAAACTGCAATGTCGGCATCGGATCGGAAGTGCAAAAAGCTGGATCCGGACATCCCTAGTTGGCAGGTTTGGTTTAATCAATGGTTTAGTGAAAAGACTAGTTAACCAAAGTTAACCACAGGTTCCTGTTGATCTTATGATGGACATGTGTTGTGAACAAACGAACCATCAACGGCGAAATAAACCCGACTCCTCACAGCCGAAGGAGCCAGACTCTCTCCTCTCTCAGCCAAAGGAGCCCGACTGTGAGTTTGTTTGTTTGTTTGTTTGTTGACCCATTTAATGAGTCACTGTCTAGGTGGCGCCTAGACTTATGTAGGCCCCTCAACTTAAAAACACATGTAGGGTTAGGGTTAGGGGGCATGTTGTCTCACGGGTAAGTTGTCACACTCTTCATAACTCCAACACTAGGGGCGCTGTCTCAAAAATCAAATAGCCACTTTGTGTGACTTCTACTATTGTGAACTTCCTGCTCACATGAGGTCAAGGTCACGCTAATCTGAGGTTAGCACAATTTTCTTATTTTTCTGCTTAAAAGTAAAAAGTGTGCACTTTACTCTTTATACAACATTGTTAGATATGAATGTTAAAAATAATTATTTTGCACAAAATAAAGGAGACAGTAACAAGTCTTTTGATACATTAGCTAAAGTGGTATGTTAAGCTAACCTTGAGATGTAGCTAACATTAACACACATGTCAGTTTGGGGCAAGTTGTCTCACTGACTTTGGGGCAAGTCGTCCAATGTGACAACTTGCCCCTGTACAAATAAACACATAGAACATTCTCAAAAAAAGGTGATATTAGGCTAATTTATTTGTAATTGCTGTAATGTTTTTGAAGAAAGGAAGGAAGGAAAGGCAGGAATTAGGGAAGGAAAGAAGGAAGGAAGATGGTTCGAAATTATCTACGAAAGACAGCATGGCAGTACACCACCTGACATAATGTTAAAGGCAGCCAGGCAGGTAAAGTTGCAGAACAAGTCAATCAGAAGTACAGCAAAGGATTTTGACATAAATTACCGTACGGCAGTTTCTATGTCCCCACATGCGTCCTCCATTGCCTGGAGAAGCGGCATGCAGGCATAGGATTGACGATCATACACTTTCCAGCGCCAGGCTGAGAAGAATTCCTCTATGGGATTTAGAAAAGGTGAGTATGGGGGTAGGTACAAAACTACAAATTGTGGATGGGTGGGAAACCAGTTTTGGACCAGAACAGCCCGGTGAAAACTAACATTGTTCCATATAACCACAAATCTAGCAGGCGCCTGATCTGGATCAGGGACAAGCATTGTGTGAATTTCATCCAGAAAAGTGAGTATATGGCCGGTGTTGTACGGACCCAGTGTGGGATGAAAATCTTTTCATTACACACGATTTTTGAAACCTCTCACTCAAAGTGCAAAACTGCCTGGCAAATCTTCAAAACCATAAGCTATTTCTCAGCTTGACTCAGTTTTGAATTGCATAAACACTTTTTTCAAAACACACTACACAAAATTCTCTACCTAAAACACAAAGATCTATCAGGAAGTGACTTGCTTTCCTTTTTCCAAACCTAACCAATCAAAATGCTACATTTATTCATCAGAGAGAAACTCTGACAGCGTCAAGAATCTGCGACATGACTCTGTAGAGGTATGTATGCAACACTACTTTCATTACTTCAGACATACTATATTTACTCATCTGTATATAAGTTTGTCTGTTACAGAGAGTATTGGAGATGGATGCCCATGTAATTCGCCAGTCTCCTTAAATCCTGTGGGTTAGAGTCCCTAGGAGGTAAGTCTCCTTAAATCCTGTTGGTTAGAGTCCCTAGAAGGTGAACCTCCTTAAATCCTGTGGGTTAGAGTCCCTAGGAGGTGAACCTCCTTAAATCCTGTGGTTTAGAGTCCCTAGGAGGAAAGTCTCCTTAAATCCTGTGGGTTAGAGTCCCTAGGAGGTAAGTCTCCTTAAATCCTGTTGGTTAGAGTCCCTAGAAAGGTGAACCTCCTTAAATCCTGTGGGTTAGAGTCCCTAGGAGTAAAAGCTCCTTAAATCCTGGGCTGCAGTCTCTGAGGGTGCAGCTCGTGTGTCTGTGTGAGTGAGTGTGTGTGTGAGCAAGGGGTGAGAAGAGAAGGAGAGTTAAAATATATATAATATAAATCCCTTCCATATTACATTGATCTCGAAGGGTTAATTTAAAAGGGGTTCTGGAAGTATAACATAAGATTTCAGAACAGACGGGGAAAGCTTTCTGGAGCTGTGGAGAACATTGACGGTGTCACACGGAGGTGACCAGTTGTCTGATCGGGTAAAATAGATGCAGCAGAGGCTGTTGTTGGTGGCGGTGGTTGGAGATACTACCGGGTAAAAAGAAACATGATGTTTGAACACACGGGATGCGCGGTGAGAAAAAGAAAGGCGTTAATTTGGCAGACTGAGTGTCACTGGCGCAGATATCAAGGAGTATGAGAGATAATAAAAATAAAAAATTCAAAAAAGGGGGCTCGAGTCGAAATGCGATAAGGGGAGTGTGTGGAGAAAAA
Source organism: Apeltes quadracus (assembly GCA_021346845.1). Classification (NCBI taxonomy): domain Eukaryota; kingdom Metazoa; phylum Chordata; class Actinopteri; order Perciformes; family Gasterosteidae; genus Apeltes; species Apeltes quadracus. The sequence goes on along the minus strand of CM037932.1, from coordinate 4,380,405 downwards.
AGGAAACTCTGCATGGTTTCCTTACTGGATACAAATTAAAGCTGTGAACAAAAACAACCAAGAATGGCGTAATTCGGAAAAACCACCTGCATATGAGGGGGGAAGAGAGGGTGCGGTTCTCTCGGCACCGGCTGGGTTAGATGCGGTATTAAGTACAACAAGAGGCTCTTTGGCGGCACAGAATGAGGCTGCATGCGAAGGCGAGACGGTATCCATGCTGAGAGCTCACATGATGAGGGAAGTCAAAAACACACACACCGCCGCCTGCAATGAAGAAATGCTTTCTGCACTAACTGCATGCCCTCGCACTCTCACATATGCAAAGTCCTCAGGAAAAGCGTTTGAAAATAGGCCCCCCACTATGGGGCGAGGTCATGGGGAACCTCATCATTGTTGGATTCGTGGGTTACACATTGTGTAGTATATACATTTTTTTTAAAAGGGGTTACAAAAAGTTTTTTTCCAAAAGATGAATAAAAAAATATATATAGTATTTTCCAGGTCAGAAATTGAGTGGCAGACGTGTCTTCTCTTTTTCTAACACAATTTGTCCTTCGAGCCGGATGTCAAAACTTTTTTCTCCTTTCAAGGTTTGGACCTGAAACTCGCCACAGGGAGTCTAAGATTCTTCTCAAAGTCCTCTGCCCTAGTCCGTTACAGGATTAGTTTGGTTTTGTGAGGCCAGGATCCGCTTGAGTTGGAGGAGAGTGACGACATCCGTTTTACTAGATGTGTTTTAAAAGTTTTCATCCCCTCTAAAAGCCCACTTTTCCTTTTCGGCGCTAGGTAAAACTAATAAGAATCAGCAGTTCCTGTTAGCAGAAAAAAAAGCAGGTTTATTAACTGAAATCAGTCCGGGAAATTAAGTTTAGAGAAAAGCGTGAATAGATAATAATACACATAATATAGAATGGGGGCATTCAGCAACAAAAAATGGAAGTTATGACAGCAAAAGGTGGAAGGTTGCTGAGGATTTAAAAAAAAAAAAAAAATGATGTTAAAGCGCAAGAAGGGAGTAAGAAGGGATGGTGGAAAAAAGTGAATAACAAGATGAGACGTGATAACTTGTGATTAATTCTCCTGATTTGTTTTCTTTTTATTTTAAGAAGTGATATATGGGAGACGAAGCCTCCTCTGCCTGTCTTTCCTCCGACTCTCCCTCCAGTCTTCATCCACCCGTCACATCCTCCTCAGTCCCCATCACAGACCACAGCCCTGGTCCCATAGAGCCAAAGCCCAGACCTCGTGTCTGCATTAAACAAAGCTATGAGCCAGAACTGCAGCATCCAGCTACAGGCAGCTCCCACCAGATCGGACAGAGTGACTGGTAAGCAACAAATACCAGTACATTATCCCTGAGCCAAAACTAATCTGTTTATGCCAGCAGCAACTGGTGCTGCGGAGCAGAAAGAAAAAAAAAAAGAGAATAAGCTGATGATGATGTTGACGTATCTGAAACCTGTTTGTTTTTATGTGCATTCCTGAGACAAATAGAGACATGGAGGCCTGTGGACCTGGGGCCTGTGGGGGGACGGAAGAGTGGAGCAGAGAGGAGGCTTTCAAAAGACGGGATGGTGTTTGGATGGAGGAGAGGAAGGAGAAGACATGTGGAGGTGGTGGATCCCACTTCAATGGACAGGGACCTGTCTTCAACAGGTCATGCACACACAAACACAAACACATGGGAAACTGGAGAGAAGAACAACAAATGCGAGATAAAAGAAATAAATTAACTTGAATGGTAGAGGATGCAAGGTAATATTTCTGTGCAATTCCAGAAGCATGCAAATCCGTTATTTTAACCATAGGATGATTATTATTATTTTTTTAAAGGTGAATGAATGGGTTTATTAATTGATCAAATGTCACGATGAGCGTGAGACTACAAACAAATACCGGCACGCAGAATATCTGTCGGTGCAATTAGGGATCATAGATCCAAAAACAGGTTTAAAAACGAGACAACAATGAAAATGAATGAAAGCGGTTGGGATGAAGCGTGAGTGAGATGAAAGAATTTAACTCAACAAGCAATTTGGCTTTAACTACAAGAGGTGATTAATTAGTTACACAAAGGCTAAAAGAAATTTATGAACTGACTCCTCACTCTGTCTAAGAGAATAAAAAATGGTGACGTACTGAAATGTTTCTACAGAGACTCAAGGTCAGAGATAAGAGATGCCTGGGCATTCTTTACCACAAACAGAGAAGACTAAAACAATTCTTTGTTGGAACAACAAAGGGTTTTGAGAAACTGACGTGTCACTGAACAGTGGACAGATATGGAGGGTTGCTGTATGAATGCGGGGTAAACGGGGGGCCAATAGCGCAGCCTAAAGGATATTTGTCCTCTTATGAAGTAAGCAGATTCAAGAACACACAGTGTTGAATGAAATGAATCCTGAGTGCAAATATTTATCTGGGATATAATTGGGTAATGGACTTCACTCAAATACAAGGGGATAACGAACAGACCTATTATCGGTGATTAAAGAATAATCAAAAGAGTGAAATGTAATGGTAAAACATAGTCTTATACTAAAAGTGTGATTATTGTCTGTATTGAACTGACGTGTGAAAGCAGGGTGATACAAAGTTTATCATCTGCAGCTGTGTCTGAAGAAGGGAGTACGAGTCAACTTTTTCCTACGCAAAGGCTCAAACAAAGGAACTCTGTGGATCTTATCTAAACTTGGTTTGCAATGTTTCACGCCGGCCACTGAAGACGGCCTTAACGGGTGTGTATGAAAGCTCTGAGGCGCCATCTACACAGAGCACCATTTGACCCCCTGCTTGCAAGCAATGAATGGACACTTACGACTTAAAAAAAAAAAAGGATAATTGATGATAATTGAGATTACAACTACTGAATAAAGTAAACTACCTTTGGAAATCGCAGGTTTAAATGCACAGCAACAATTGGTGGTTAATGTTTCAACAGGAAACCACAAACCACCTGATCAACTGTCTTGGGGAAGTTTTAGCAAGTTTTGGGGAAAATACATTTGTGGGACAATGCGGAGGAAGGTAAACGAAGGTAAACTTATTTGGTTATGATGAGCATGTTTGACACATGCTCAAAGGGGGGATGGAAGTACTGATAAACATTTGTTGGCATGCATTGATTGTGAAAAACACAATCCCAAGATTTAAATTACAAGAAAACATAAGTATGGGCTTCATTAGACTAAATTAAATGTAAAGATAAGGATTATTGTCTGACAATCATAGAAATGTTTTTTAATTATAATGCACAGGATGTTTTAACAAAGGCAAAAAGCCTCAACAGAAGAAAGAGGACTGAGACACCAGAGGGAAAGTTTTTTATCAGCACAAACTGTGTCAACAATGTGACAACGTATCTGATCTGTTCTACTTTTGAGAAGAATGTAATTTATCATTACTCTTATCCACAGTCCGCAGGACTGATGAAAAAAATAAACGGTACAATTACTTAAGAAATTAAAGGGGCTCTAACTTTTGAACAATTATATGATGGAACTTTTTATCTTACCAAGCTTAAACCAGTCGTTAAAGAAAACGAACAAATGGGAGAGAACAATGCAGAAAATACGAAGAGAAAAGAAATTATGTTGTCTGCTCAATGTTTTTCCTACACAGAAGCTGCCTTATCGAGCCATGAAGGCCACAGAGGACCTGACATGAACCGAGCACACAAACAAGCGGAGAGAGAGAACACTGGATCCACCTCATGCAGGATCACAACCAGGAGCCATTTATTGCCACGTATGCTACACACATAGAGTAATATGTCTTAATGGGGATTGCACCGCTGATGACTCAGTTTTACAGATACCTGACTCCTCCGAGGCGTGGCTGGCTAACCAGGGAGGTGAGTACAATATGGTCACCTAATTGGAACCAGTGAAGAGCCCAAGTGTAAGCCATTAGGGTCACTTATAGGAGGGACCAATAACGCCCGGACGCAGCGCTCACTAAACGTCGGCGGCGACACAACTTTTGATCCGACCCGTTCATTTGACCTCACCTACCAAAGTCCCACTTATATTGATGCCATTGGGTCCCTACAACACGGTTTAGTCCGCACACTTTCTTGTAACGGCCAACAAAAACTGAGGTCGCATTAACTATGTTCATAACAATGTGCTACGACTTTCCGATCTCACCAGCAGCTAGAGTGATCTCTGGAAGAGATCAAAAGGGGGAAATTGTGAGATGTGGGTTTCTGTTTGTGTGTTTTTTAATAATCTTTTGACTTGTAGAAAAGATGGTGTGACCGGATGAGACCATATAAGGCAGACAATGTGAATTGTGGAAGGGAGAGCACAGGAAAAATGAAAATAAAATATTATCTGAGCGCACGAGTGGCCGAAGGGAGAGCCAGTTTGAACCCATTTTCAGGGCAAGGCCGAAGGCTACGTGAAGGAGGACCAGGCACTCATTGTTCGGGGAAGGCAGAATGTTACAGAAGGATGAACTGGGTTTAACCAACGTTCAAGGACAAGAGAGGTTATAAAAAAGAGCAGAGTCAGACAGCGGACGGACTCTGAGAGGGACAGCTTGCGAAGCGTGTTTCAGGTCTCCAGGTATACCTGCGGAGGATTGCTCATGTAGCACTTTATCTCTTCTAAATAAAATGTTAACTTTTTAACTTTAATTGAGTGCTGTATTGGATTCTTCTCATCAACCAACTCGGGGGGATAGGAAATCCCAACTCGCGCGTGTGCGCACGCGATATAAAATATAAAAACTCGATGAAACAGGGTGAAAGGCTCGTTATCCGTTTTTTTCCATTTTTCATTTGAGCACACAATTGTAAATAGGAAAAACGAGTTGTTATCCGTTATTTCCTTTTGGTTTTGGAAACGAATATTGAGGAAACAAGTCATTATTAGTTTTTTGAGTTTTGGTTTTATTTTGAAAAACGAATGAACGAATGGTACACGGATTCTGATGTCTCCAGAGAGTTCGTTCCACTATTTCGGAGCAAGGACAGCAAAGAGTCGTGATCTTGTCCAGTGTTTTGCTCTTAGTTGCACTATAACATACAACCATGGACACGTGAACACGCATCAAGAGTCCTTTGTCTAGATTAGATCATGCTAATGCAGTAACAACATAAGCAAATAGTTGAAAGTAGTTATTACAAATAGTAGCCTAATTCATCTGTTCGCCACATTGACTGAAAAGCACGCATTGATAACTCAATAAAACAATATTAACCGTGCAGTGAAAAACACAGAAATATACAACATAGAAAATAAATAATCAATGAATTCGCTTCAAAAACTAATTTGTGGAAAAAAAACTTTGAAACGTCCGAGTGATTGAGGACAAATATGTGACATGGTCTGTGCGGGAAAAAAGGTGCTAAGTCCTGCGAAGGAAAGAAGGAGGAGGAGGAAGGGGAGGAGGAAAAACACTAACAACTTGCTGGCACCGCCTGCCAGATTCACAGCGGGGCTCTGCGACTTAACGCATCGACGCATCTGAACTGCGTGTAAGTGGCTGTTTACCGAGAAGCTGCGGAGCGGCTCCTGGCACTGTTCACCTCACCGCACAGGGAGAAGCCTCCAGGCGCATTCTGACGAGCGGATCAATCCTTCCCCTCCCATCCTATCCTCCCGCTATTCCGCCTCTGCGGATCGCACCCGGTGGCATTTCGGACACCCGCTGAATGGCCGGTGCACTCAGCGCGCCGGCGTGACACCGTGAATTAGCTTCTCTTTTACCATCGTCATTGTTCTCCTCTTCCTTTTGAGATCGAGAAAACAAAACATCAACAGCAAACAACAATGACAGAACCGGCCAGCCATGAGTCCTCCTACCCCGTCCCGGAGCCGGCTATCGTGGATCCCCGCCCGGCGAGGCACGGCCAGTGCGCTCCAGAGGGGTTCACCAACAACCATCAGCAGCCAGCCAAATCCCCCAGCCAGCCCGAGACGTTCACCTCCGGCCATGAGATGAAAATCACAGACAGCGTGGAGGGAGAAGGTAACCTCACCTGTGATGTTTGGAAATGGGGTTTCTTAGTTGTGGTTGTGCATGAATGTGTGTGTGTGTGTGTGTGTGTGTGTGTGTGTGTGTGTGTGTTGTTGGGGGACCCAGATGGGAGGGGTATCTTTACCCCCTGTGAGGAAGCCTATTTTTGGCTTGATTTGAATAATTTATGATAGTGCTACATCAGCAGAATTCAGATCAGGGTGAAGCAAAAGCTCGAATTATCGTGAAAATGTTTCCAGTCCCCAAAGTCCTTTTAACTTAATTAAATACATTTTATTCTCTAGCCCAGAATCACAAATTACACATTTGCCTCAGAGGGAAATTCATTCATTCCAGTGTTACACGTTGCGTTGATATTAAACCAGGAACACAGACATGGCGTGCTTTAGATCCTTCTGATACCTTTCATGTGCATACAAAACCTTCAAGTGTGTTGATAGGTGGGTGCTAGTGATCATAAAACCTGTGAAACATTCCACAGTGGATCATAAGAGGGCCTCACTCAATCCTCAGCATGTTCTTTAGTTTGTAAAAGCACTCAGTTTATTCACAGCAATGTCATGCATGTTAACTCAATGGATATTTGTATACTATATGGATAAGTTTTTTTAAACCGTGGCTGTCAGTAATCTAATGGCATAAACATATTGTTTTGTTAAGTGTTTTGACAAATAGTGAAAAGTAAAAAGGGCATTGTAGGTACATTGTACTATCTACATTGAATGTTTTTGTCTTATTTTCTAAAGGCTGGAATAAACCCCTAAAAGATGTATTTAAGTCTTAGTGTCTAAGATGTTCTCGATCCTAAACACTGCTTTAAGACCCTGATCAGCTAATCTTAGGAAGGGCAGAGAAGTGAGTTGCACTTTCTCAAAGTCTGGAAACCAAGGCAATGCTATTGTAACCTCAGTTCTATAACCACATCCATAGAGACTTCTACTGGACACCTCATATTCAAATAACAATGTAACATTTAAAGTGAAATGAAAAGCTACATGAGGCTCAACACCTACAAATACACTGACTGCAGATACATGAATACAGCATGATGAGACGCTGCGTAATTAACGGACAATATAGTCATATTAATGTAATTAACTCACAAGAACTAGTCACATTTATTTACAACAAAGCATGAAAAAAAACAATCCATCAAAACTGCAACACTAAAACACTGCACACTCAAGCGCACTGGCCACTCAAATATAAGCCAAGGATATTAACTTTATCATAAAAATAACACGATAGACAAATTCATTATTCATTATCAGTTGTAGATGTAAAAAGACAAACTCTGTCTTTATTTACCAGAAGTTCCACCTGAACTCTGACTGAATATTAAGATCTGCTCGCTGGCTTTCTGTTGCCAGTGCACGCTGGAGGAATTTCATGGCAGTGCACGCTGGTCCACTGACCAATCACAGCGCACGGCAGTGCTGCGCTGTACGTTGATGCAGACGTACTTACTGTGAGAGCGACCTCGATGCTACTGGCACATCAAAGAATACGCCCATTATGTCAAACCAAAGATCTGATTGGTTAGAAACTATGACAATTACCTGTATCGTTCCCATACACTTTAATGTGTAAAGTCTACCTAGAGGACTTTACATAACCTAGAGACACAGCGGCTGGATCTGATTGGATAAAAGCCCTCTTTAAAAAAAGCTGCAGGCTGGAAGCAGAGCAACAGAGGAAGAAAGGAGCTGTGCAGTGAGAAAATAAGCGAATGAAAAAATAACTATAATAAATGTACTGAATTTAATTAAAGAGAAGATAGAGAAGGCTAGGCTATCTGCTGTGTATTTGTAGCAGGGATGGAAATTAAATGTTTTGTCCACTGGCCACTGTGGCTGGTGGATTTCAAAATCTACCGGCCACTCAATGTTTTTACCAGCCACTTTCTTGTTTTTAATCGACAATGTGTAACTTCATGTGAAAATACTACAAGATCTACAATACTTATTTACTCTCAAGTCTCACTGAAACACTGACACTTTCTCTTTCTCTCTTATACATACACAAACCACAAACTGATATACATTTCATTTAATGAGTAGGGCAGATTAAACCAAAAATTAACATTCCTCCACCCATCCTCCCTGCTCCCAGTACAATTTACCCCTGCTCATCAGAATCAGATTCTGAAGTTTCAGATTCGTGGTCTTTTATGGCTTCCAGTTTTTAGTCCCAACAATGAAACTATTAGTTTTGGCATCCTCTGAAGCGTGTTGACGACATACAGAGCAGTACATTATCAGATGTCTCGTCGTAAACTAACCAATCGTGGGACTCCCCAATGACTGCTTTTCTCCATCGTTCTTTAAAAAATCTTTTTTTGACTTCCACGTAACATTTTGTTTTCGAACTGGTTTGCTAAAAGGCTACGTTGCTAACAATAACAACAACTAGCCTGCCACTGCCACCGGTGGCTCGAGAAAAACGCAACTGCGCTTCTTATAAAATGAAACAAGTGAAAATGGCAAAATATTACTGAAATGTAAGACTTGCAATAATGGAATTACTTAAAATGTCATTTTTTCTGTAATACCTCTACATTATCCTAAAGTCGCTATAGGATTTATATAGTAGTTTTACAGTACTTCTCTAGTATGTCCAACAATACGATAGTATTTCTATAAGATGCCCATAAGATTACTTATAGGCATCAGTATTAGTAGGCATTAGTATTTTGTCGAAAACGTCCTGCATTAGCATGGCAGCTGCTGCACTGGTGGCGCCCATGTTCTTTCCAACTCGTCCTGTAGCAAGACGCATTTGGAACGCTATGAGTGGTACGAGCCAGGCAATGACGTCACTTTTCAACTCGGGAGGCGGACGGACGAGACAAATGGAAAGTGGCATCTCATTTCCGGTTTCATAGCATAATTCCGCCATTATTAAAACGAAGATATTTTACAAGAGAATGAATCAGATTGAAGAGCTGTTCTCTGAAGAAATCCGTAAATAAGACCACTTATACAACGCGTCATTGGCGGACTATAAAGATGCGCGGATGGCCTCCAATTCATGGCCGCCAAACTCCGCAAACGTCGGTTTTGCGGGTCGAGGGGGGGTTAAAGTTGTGTAGCAAAAAACGGGACAAATATGTCCGCGAAAAGAGACGAAGAAAAGCAGCAGTGGCGAAGCACGGGGCAAAAAAGTATCCAATAAATAAATAAACCACCGACTTCCACTCGCAAAGACTCTCCAGGTTGTCTTCGACAATAAACGTTGCTAGGTGTTCTTTTGGTGAATTGCTTTGCAACACACGCAAGACTTTAGAACCATGAATTGAAACAAGTCCGCCGACGCAGAAGCATGCGCCGGCCTTTACCGCCTGCGATGTAACGCCACATTTTTATTTACCCGCCACGGTGGCTGGTAGGTGAAGTGAGTTTACCCGCCACAACACAAAATCACCGGCATTTGGCTGGTGTCGGGTGCTAATTTCCATCCCTGATTTGTAGGTGTTGTGCTTCATGTAACATTTTATTTCACTTCAAATGTTTAAAAGTCCTTAATCACAACCCAAGGTAACCCTAAGGATATCCTTATAAGATCACCAGCGTTATTTTACAAAGCTATTTTAAATCCAAATATCTTTTTTTTACAAGCTGAGCAGTATTAACCACAACTCAGTCACACTACAGTGTGATGCAACATTAATAAGTGAAGTTAAAAAGGGCAGATTTTTCCAAATACTGGTTTCTCTTAGTGGCCAAGTTGCACGCTTTCACTTTTTACGATGCACCTTTAGATGTCAATTAATTGAAAGTCTAATGAGATGTCGAGAACGGTACCTGCAGAAATGATTAAATATTATATTGTTATAATATAGGAAACGAACACTGGCACTCATCACACACGCACACTCCGACATTACCTTTCTCCTCTGCTTTCCTCGTCTCACTTCTATTTACATAAAAGTCCCTGCCGTTAGTGTTCGAAAACCTGTGCAGTCGTCTAAGCATTCTTATCTATGCCATTGATTTCTATCAATGCAACTTGATACCTGCCGGATAGACTTTCAGATATAAAAAGTAATGAATTGATATCTTCCAGGTTACACAAGTGCTGGAATTTGACATTGAATCGCAATTTTTTCAGGCAGATGTACTGGCTGATAAGGATTCTTTTTTTCAAATCAAGGTGTCTCAAACATGTGTTGAGACGAACGCACACAAAGCTGTGTCTCCCAGAGAGATGAAGGATGACGTATTAAGCTAATGCTTTCTGCCTGATCCCTCGCCAAGGATCATGTGAGCAGAGTAGTACAACCGCGCTGTTTCACTTCCCCCCACAGGGGCACACACACACACACACACACACACACACACACACACACACACACACACACACACACACACACACACACACACACACACACACACACACACAAATGTTGGTTGACTGGATTGGCTTCAATGTTTTTCGATTAAATTAATGAAATGGATAAGACATGGACACTATAGCGGACCTTTTTTTCTTCAGTAGCTTCTATTGTGTAGTTTGATGAACTGATTTGTTGCATCAGCTGCTGCACTCAGAAAGGTAATCCTGAACAGTATGATGCGTGTTTTATCATTGTGAACAATGCCAACGTACTTCTCACTCAGCGCCGGCGCTCCGCACACGCACATCACGCACTGCGCGTAGGGCACCAAGTGCCTGGCGGGGCATCAAAAAATCTGGGATTAATTACTATTAGTGTAAATAACAAAATAAAATATGTCTAAAGCCTGTTAATATGCAAAACCAATAGAAAGTAATAGGTCATCACTCACAGCAGCACTTAAAGAGCTGGGTCCTGGGCTACGGAATACTTTCTGTAAACGCAGAAAGTATTCAAGTCAAGTCAAATTTATCTGTATAGCACAATTCATATGATTAGACTCAAAACAGGCAATGCAACAAGAAATGCATACACAATACATAATAAAAACATACAAAATGCTGTCAGTATAAAAAGAAAATGTAAAAACAACTGACCAGAACTAAAAGCTTGTGAAAAAAGATGTGTCTTTAGTCTAATTTTAAAAGAAGACACTGTTGTGATGGACATCAGTTCCACTGGTAAAGCGTTCCAGAGCACAGGACCACAGTCCTGTACTGAAAGAACCGTAAGCTAGTTTAGAGTTGATTTTGGGTATAGTGAGAAGAGCTTTGTTACATGATCTAAGGGATCTCACCGGAGTGTATTTAGTCAGCATGTCAACAACATAAGGGGGAGCAAAACTTTAAAAACAAGAAGTAGTATTTTAAAATCAATTCTCTGTTTTGCTGGAAGCCAATGAAGTGAGGCTAAGACAGGAGTGATGTGCTCAAACCTATTGGTCTTGGTTAAGACTGCAGCATTCTGAATAAAAATGTTTTAACACTTTCTTTGTTGTTCAGTAAAAGGTGCATTGCAGTAATCAATTCTACTGGAAACAAAAGCATGAACAAGCTTTTCAGAGTCTGACTGTGACATAAAGCGTCTAACTTCAGAAATATTTCTGAGACCATAGAAAGCAGTGTTGGAGTTATTCCTTTGTTGTTGGTTGGTTCGTTGGTTGGGAGGGGGGGGACCACCAAACATTTGTGCTTAGGGCACCCAAATCACTTAAGCTTCACTTTTAATCCGACCGTATCTGTATCCCTGAAAACAATGCTGATGTCTGTAGAAGAACACCTATTAATATTATCACAGCGTGTCCAGTCATCATGCTATAAGTCATGTGGTTCCCAATCCGCCTGCGTGGTTCTTAAGTCAATGACATTATCTTATGACAGCAATTGTGTAATCGTGGCTCTGCGTGACTCTCGCACGCACGCACACACACACACACACACACACACACGCGCACAGTACACGCCACGTGTACCATACATCGTTCATACCATTTCACTTTAATTACTGCACTTATAACAACAGTTGCAGGGAAAAATTGCTTCAAATGAGCTGAAGCCAGTTGGAGACGAGCACATTGCTTGGAGATGGAGGGTCTCGCTGTTGGCAGCGCTTTGAAGCCAGTCCCGCGTCCAAGTCCCACTGGACGCGCTCCTCTTGTCTACACCCACACTACAGAAACAGTGGGAGTTAACTGCATGTCTGCTGGAATTGTTCATCCAGGAGAAACACACAGATTAAATGTATTTAAGAAATCAAATAAATGTATTGTTATAAGTAGATTTTTACGTTTTTTTTAAATGCCATTTTAATTAAAGATTGTATTACAGTATTCATTATTATCCGGGCTTCTCACTGATTGTCTCCTTTGCTTATTTAGGTCATAAATGTAACTATTTCATAACTGAACAAATGTTATTTACAGTCATTTTAAGAGGGAACTCTACCAATTTTACGCAAAAAAGCCAGCTCTCAACCCACGGTGAGCACTACACAGAACCATTGGTCAAAGTCTTTGGAGGAGCTTTTGTACAGTGTGTGAAAAATGAATTTCACAATATACTGTGGAATCTCTAATGTTAGCTGAGCTCGGGATAGAAAGCCTGTAGAACTGTATGTTGTTCCATGGTTTATTTTGCAGATGTAACAGGGCTTTCTGTTGAACTCTGTGTAGGTCAGCGCCTGAATTACGCTCCATTCATCTGTAATATGCAGTATGAAGAGGATCCCAGAGTCCTTTGAAACTCTGGCTTCATTTGCGCTTACCATTGGCCACTGCAGGTCTTCTGCATGCGTGTCGTATAAGTTTCAGTTTCTAGTCATCACTAGATGCTACTAAATCATACACAGTGGCCCTTCAATTAGTTAGAAAGTACTGATTACTCAAGAGTCCCAGTCCTGTGCGTTACAAGTGTTAAAAAAGGTCAAACTAACACTCCTGCAGTTCGATGGGATGACACAATCAAAGACTGCATAAAACCAACAGCACATGACACACAGAAAGAAGGAATTGTGGTTTTGACTCAGTGTGTTTGTATTACTGCAGGTCTCCTCGAGAGCAGCATGCGCCTGAAGCCGCACGAGGCCCAGAGCTACAGGAAGAAGGTGCTCTGGGTTTCCTGGTTCTCCATTGTGGTCACGCTCATACTGGCGGTGGCAGCCTTCAGTAAGTTTTAAAAATACTCATTGATAGACATGCGACTTGGGCTGCAGACAGTGTGTAGGTGGTATCAAGACTAAGCAGTTAAGCAGTTTATTTCTCACTTCCCTGTTGACTAAGCGGAGAGCTGGTCATGCAAACAGAGCTTTACAAACCTGTCCTACAATGCGAGGTTGGATAGAAGGCATGTGGTCTGAGTCACATTGTTTTCACAAACGCTTTCAAGTGGAACAATGTCAACCCAAAACTAGTCACTCATTGAAATGAAAAATACACATCAGGTATTGATGAGGAACTACAATCATTTTCATAGTGAGTAAAAGTTATTCATGTTGTCTACATTGCAAAACTATTAAGAAACATGAACCACCCTCTGCTAAAGCCCATCATTTGAGTTTGAAAACTTGAAAACTCATGTCATCAAGTTTAAATTCCGGAGCTGATTCATACACAGAAAAGCATGCAAAATCAGTGCCCCATTTATTGTCTTTGGAGCAGCCATATACACTTGATATCTGATGACATCACAAGTTTGAGTCTTTCTTCTCTGGTTTCTGGCTCACGGTGAGGAGCTCATGTTCACAGATATCGATTGAAGGTTCCTAGGCCATGGAAATTACATGTTTAAACTGTTAATTGAGGCGCTGTTCCCTTTTACGGTAAGAGAAGGGCGCAAAATAGCATAACTTAAAGTGTTATATGTGTTTGATTGGATTTCCATGATGCTTCTAACTGCTGCTATGTGGTAAACTGTCTCATGTTGTGAAATGATTTGGAAACAGTTTCCTCCATTATGTTGTCTTACCAATGGAGGATGTCTACCTTGTGCTGCAGTGGTGGGAGTATACTATGTGGTTTTGCTTTGTCATCCTGGCTAAGCATCAGTTTTAAGTGACTAGTTGAAGTTCAAGTTCCTTTATTTATACCCGAAGGTAGATTTTGTTTGTAGTGAAAGTCACACACGTTTGCGTAGATTTGCGTCCATGAATTGGAGGCATCCGAGCGTCTTTATAGTCAATGCCAATGACACGGTGTATAAGTGGTCTTATTTACGGATTTCTTCCGACAAAAGCTCTTCAATCTTATTCATTCTCTCGTAAAATATCTTCGTTTTAATAATGGCGGAATTATGGTATTAAACTGGAAATGTGAGACTCCGGCAAGGATGTCGTTAGCAGACCAATCGCAGCCTTGCGGCTTGCGCCAATTTTTGCTACGCAAGCCAACGCAAGGCTAGAAAAATTGGTCGACGCACGCAAGGACGCGAGAGGGGGAGGAACGGTACGCAAGGGGCTCTTGTGTCCTTGCGTTTCTCCGAAAATGCAGAAGCATGAACTAGGCTTTAGTGAAAGGAAGGATAGCGGGGAGACAGATGGTTAAGGATGTGTGAAGTGAAGCTCTGAAAGGAGCAACGGTACCAGGGGGACGAGGCAGGACTAGTCCTGGCACCCGCCGTTGGGGATTTAGTGGGTGTGATGGTTCAACTGTAAAGAGCAGCATCGTGCCAGTTCCTCCCGCCTGTGCCCTATTTCTTTGTTTGTTTCCTTACCCTCCGCCTCGCCTGAACTTTAGTAGTGCTTTAACATTTAGAAGGGGCAAGGGTTCAGGTCCCATCCTTTTATGCTCCACTTGAATGTTTCGGTCCTAACTGGCCGCTCTAATGCCGCTTTAGCGCCCAACCTTCTTGCAGCAGCCGTCCCTTGTCCTCCTTCTGCTACAGCGGCTCACCTTTGAGAGTTGCACGAGTCTGGGAGGCTTTGTCAGACATATCAGGCTTTGAGAGCGAGCAGCGTTCCCGGTTCAAGCGGTGCTGTGTTGGTGTGCAGGTGACTTTGCCTTTCCTTGATGTTATTTCTGGTCACAGACACGGATCTTGATGGTACTTTTTGAAGTTGAACTCTTGTTTCACTTTTGACTGAAACTACTTCAGATATAGTCCAGCCAATCAGCGTCTAGGACTTTTGTGACCCATGGTAATTATAACATACTGAGAAAAGCTCTCATGTATTGCATGTTTTTCAGTGGAACGCAGAAGTTTCAATACATTAAAAACAAGGCATACACATATGCTTCATTTGTGTTACGGGCATGTCGTCGTACATGGAAGATGCAGGGTTTCAAACTCAAAGGCTTTATTGCAGAAACAGGCAAAACTCTCTGATGCATGCCCTGCTCTGATGCATGCCCGGTAAAATGGGCGGGGCGAGCCACATCCGGATATTATGGCCGTTCTCGCCCAGATGCGGACTTTAGAATTGGAACAGTACTCGGGCTGCGACTGATGACGTTTCACGCGTCCACGAGAACAAAAGTCCACACAACAACGCATATTGAGAAATGGCCAGCAACAGTGACAAGACAAGGACTAACAGACTCAGAAGGCCTAAGTACAGACGGGAGGTGCAGGTGATTGGAAACAGGTGGAAACAATCAGACAATCACAAGGGAAGACAGGACAAGGCGGGAAGTGGACATGCAAGACACGAACTACAAAACAAAACAGGAAACAGACCCAACCCGTGACAACATGTCTTGTGTTCATGTGTCTTTGTTTTAGCATTTTCATTATACCCGCGTGGTCTTCTGACTCACTCAATAGACTATGGCCGTCAATAATGTATCCGTGGATTTTAGTCCTTTGAAAGCATGGTGCGCCGAGGCTCATTTGACCCTTATGGCTTCAAACAAGCCAGAGTGTTTTTGCAATCCAATATGTGGGATATGTGGCAGAGAAGTGCGGTAGAGCCGTATGGCAACTAGATAGATACAGTCATGGTAATATAATAAACTATAACTTGAGCATAAAATAGGAAGGAAGCATGAAGACTAACTTTGTAATATTATTTAGAAAAGGTGATCTTGTAACAGGAAGCATAAGGATGGCATTGCAAGAGAGATTAGTAAGGAATGTACAGCAGAATATACAGTGAAGAGAGAAACCAAGAAACTCCTCTCCTTTTCTCTCCTTCTTGTTTTCCCCCTTGTGTCTGCACAGAGCTGTGATGACTGGGATTCAACCCAGATACATAAAGTAAACAGTTATAAATATCCCTCTAGCTGTGACTTTGTAACTGCACAAACTGAATGAAGCAGTAGCAGAGACAATTGTATTTACATTGATTGATTGATTGATTTAAAAGTTAAGCATCTTTCATTTCAGCCTCCATTTCTGTCTTTCCTTGATCTATTTCCTTCTCTTGCAACTTGGTGGTTTTACCGGGTCATCGGTAATGAAAGCAGTAGTATACAAAATCATGAACCAAATCTGCAGCCGTGTTTGTTAATGGTTTTGCTCTCATACGACGTTGCCGTGCTACCAATATGTTTCAAATCGTGGGTGAAAGTAGTTCCCAACAAATCCAGAATTTACTCATTTGTGAGTTTTTTCCTTCTACCTCTTTAATAATTCAACATCATACATGGCGACTTTCAGAAGATTCATATCTCCACAAGGAACTGATTAGCTTGAGGCTACAGGAAAACACCGAGGGAGGTGAAGGGGGTTATTGACAATAAGGCAATTATTCAAGTCTTATCCTTTGAGTAAAATGGGGCTTGAAGAGTTCTTAGGGTGACGGGATTTAGCCCCATCAAGAATAATGAAATACTGTGTGTAGAAGAGAATGGACATGTTTGGAACTAAATCAGAAGATGTCCGCAACTGCGACGGAATATGTGATAATAGTTATTCACGTCAACGCTCCCTTGTTATTAGAGATTGGTCTGCTGACTCCTCTGAAGTTTCCACTATCTAATTTGCTGAAAGGCGAACACATCCAGCGGCAAAACAAATGATGAATCACAGAAGGCGCAGGGTACACAATAGAGATGTTTGCATCAGCTGGTACCTGCAGGCCATTCATCATATCTGGGCGTACTAATGCCCCCCCCCCCGCCTCCCTTTCTTGCTCCAACTACACCTCCCCAATCCTTCAGTCCCACTGTTTCCTCCTTTCCTTCTCCCCACCAACGTCTCCTCCTCAGCATTTCACTCTCCATCCTTACCTCCCTCCCTCCACTCTTTTCATACACCCAACCGCATCTACAGTCTGTCTCTGTGTAGAAAACATAATCATTTATTCATCTATTTTCACTCCATCCCTGTGCAGTCTATTTTTACTGATGAACAGCAAATTGCCAAAGGGGGAGCTGCCAAGCTATGTGGGGGTTGAGTGAAAAATCTGAGTAATTTACTTCTCGTTGGATCTCTGCAACCTTGTTCAACAGTGTCAATCAGATATTTAGTTTGACATGTAGTACCGAAGTAGCCTCATAACTACGTCTGCATCAAGGTACAGCGCAGCATTAATAACAATAAATAAATAGCTGCCTTTTAGCACAAAATAGTAGTAGCCACCAAACGTTGTGTTGCATTTCAGGAGCCAAGAGGAAAAATCCCTGTACGTGCATGTAAACAGCATTGGGTCTCAAACCATCTCAATCATTCATATCGCTCATGACGTCCACCTTAATTGTCCGGCTGCGAAAACTCGCACTGCTGAAAATGTCAACCAACTGTTGTGCAAAAACTAACCGTAATTTAGAAAATGCACAGCTGGTATGTGAGTAAATTTGTTTCTGTATGTATTTGTGTTGCCAAAAAACAAGCACAACCCTGAGTTTCCCCCTCAGACGTCCTCCTCTCCATAAGTCTTTGTTTACTTTAGTATTCTAGATCCACTAACGTTCTGAGGCACAGACATTGGTACACTAGTGGCATAACTGCCACATTTTAACACATGTTTTCAGTGTGTACCTGCACATTTACATGATAATAGCTTTTAGAGAGATTGGCCTTCTCTTTTTCAGATTATTGTCAATTAGTTTTTTTAGTTTGTAAAAAACACCCACCACATTTCAGATGAACATTTACTCTGGCCTAACCTTCATCTCCATGAAAGAAATACATGCACGATGCAATGCACACGTTACCCCACTAACTGATGAGGCATACATGAGGATATATGCTGTCTAACTAGAATCAATACCCTATGTTGTGACCTACCATTTTGCCAGCTTTGTGCAAATGCATTCATAGCATTCACGTTTAGAAGACAAACTAATGAATTGTACTCCATACTGTTCATATATACACTTACCGGCCACTTAATTAGGTACACCTTGCTAGTACGGGGTTGGACCCCCTTTTTCCTTCAGAACTGCCTTAATCCTTCGTGGCATAGATTCAACAAGGTACTGGAAACATTCCTCAGAGAGTTTGGTTCATATTGACATGATAGCTAGGGATGGGTATCGTTTTTTCCGGAATCGTTTTTTTTCCGATTCCGGTGCTAACCCGGTACTTTTAAAACGATACCGGTGCCTAAACTGTGTCTAAACCGGTACTTTTTTGAAAAAAAAAGACAAGTGACAGCATTAATGTAAGGCTTTTTTTTGTTGCCAAAGCAAAAAAGGTAACATTTTAACAAACACATATGAAATGATATATTAACTGTTAGAAGAAGAAAAAAACTTGGATTTAAACTTTTTAACTTAAATTGTTAAGGGTGCGCTCCTTGACCACCGCGGCCGTGCCCTTCCCATCAGGAGGGGGGGTTAGTGGGTGTTGGCTGTTGTTGAGCAGTGTAGGTCCGGACCGGAGCGACTGTGACGGGCTGAGATCTGTGCAGGGGGAGGCGGGACAGACGGCACGAGGCTCCAGCCCGGACGCAAATCAGAGCTTTGTGCGAAATAATAATAAAAAAAATACAGCCACAATTTGACCGTTTACTTTTCGGCATTTTCTAGCTAGCTACTGTAGCTGTAAGCTACGAATGATAAACTATTGTTAAATGAGTCATTGGAGGTTTGTAAAAATAAGAGCGGGGGGGGGGGGGGGCGCGTTGTAGATGCGCGCGCTGAGTCTGCTGTTGAAAGCCTGTGTCCGTCGGGGCGGTAGTGCCGCGCGCAGCAAAAACACTTCACACGGACACGGACTTAAATCAATATAAATATAAGGTAGATGGTTAGCTAGCTGCTGTTGCTACACAAACGGTAAGCTGTCGCCATTAGCTGTTGCGGGGATAGAGTCATCAGAGTAGTGTAAATAAAGTTTTCAGGCACCGAAATGAAGTCTGTGTTGTGTTTCGGTAGGGTAGGTACCGGTCGTGTAGGAATCGGTACTATATTGGTACCGGTTCTCGGTACCCAACCCTAATGATGGCATCACGAAGTGATGAGAAATTTGTTTTGTTGATGAAAACAAATTACTCACTGACAGTCAATATGGATTCAGGAAAGGCAGGTCAACAGCAATGGCTCTAACTGAACTAATTGAAGAAATTACAAATTCTACAGACAAAAAGAACTATGGAGTTGGGGTATTTATTGATCTGAAAAAAGCGTTTGATACAATTAATCATGAAAGATTAATCGGTAAACTGGAAAGACTTGGGATCAAGGGGATAGTGCTGAATTGGTTAAGCAGTTATTTAAAAGACAGGCAGCAATTTGTGAAGTTGGGAGATTATGTATCAGATTGTTTGGATATTAGGTGAGGTGTGCCCCAGTGGT
This sequence comes from Apeltes quadracus, assembly GCA_021346845.1. Classification (NCBI taxonomy): domain Eukaryota; kingdom Metazoa; phylum Chordata; class Actinopteri; order Perciformes; family Gasterosteidae; genus Apeltes; species Apeltes quadracus. The sequence continues at coordinate 4,360,855 of CM037932.1, read as the reverse complement.
CAGTATCAGGACCAAAATTATTTATTCTTTACATAAATGACATATGTAAGGTATCTGAACTACTGAAATTTGTGTTATTTGCAGATGACACAAATATCTTTGGTTCCGGACCGAATTTAGAGCAACTCTTGGAGCTAATCAGTTTAGAATTACAACAGTGGTTTGATATAAATAAGTTATCATTAAACTTGAGTAAAACTAAATTCATGATATTTTCCAATAGTAATCCAAACAAGCAATATCAGTTAAAAGTAGATAATGTTGACATAGAAAGAGTATATGAAGTTAAATTCCTTGGAGTGATTATAGATGCCAAGATTGGCTGGAAATCTCACATAAAATATATCCAAACTAAGTTAGCTAGAAGTATTTCTATCCTGGCTAAAGCCAAGCACATTCTAGATTACAGATTACGTTACATTTTGTATTGTTCACTGGTGTTACCATATTAAATGTATTGTGTAGAGGTCTGGGGGAACACTTACAAAACTTTATTAGAAAAGATTATCTATACTTCAAAAGAGCAATAAGAATAGTTCATAACACAGGATATTTGGAACATACCAATTCATTATTTTTTACAGTTTTAAGCATTAAAACTATTTGATCTGGTTGAATTTCAAACAGCTGTATTTATGTTCAAAGCTAGAAACAATCTATTGCCTGGCAATATACAGAAACGGTTTCTTGAAAGAGAGGGGGGCTACGAGCTAAGGGGAAAGTTACATTTTAAGACTCCCAGTTTCCGAACTACTAGGAAACGTTACTGTTTATCTGTGAGTGGTGTTAAATTGTGGAATAAACTAAATAATTAATTAAAGAAATGTAAAAACACATTACATTTTAAAAAAATGTGTAAACTAATTATATTATAGGTATAAAGAAATATAGTGTTAACAATAACCTGAGCCTATATGGAATTACTTGTAAGTGTATAAGTATTATTGTGTTTGTGTATTATATGTAAGCGAATGGAATTTTTGAATACACATTTGCATAGATTAAATATATAGTAGAAGGAGTAGGAGTATATAAGTTTCACTTCTTCCTACTCCCTTTTGTACATGTAAATTGAGTTTTTTTTGCGTGAAAATCCCAGTAGATCAGCAGTTTCTGAAATACTCAGACCAGCCCGTCTGGCACCAACAACCATGCCACGTTCAAAGTCACTTAAATCACCTTTCTTCCCCATTCTGATGCTCAGTTTGAACTGCAGCAGATCGTCTTGACCAAGTCTACATGCCTAAATGCATTGAGTTGCTGCCATGTGATTGGGTGGTTAGAAATTTGCGTTAACGAACAGTTGGATAGGTTTACCTAATAAAGTGGCCGGTGAGTGTATATATATAATGATATATGTCAATACACTTGGCTCATTAAAGCCGCAGCTACAACCAATATGGTTGAATATTTTTATATATATATATATAAAAACACAATATTTATATACAAACCAAACACCAAAATCCCAAGAGTCATGCAGCAAAGTCATCAAATTCTATGCTGAGATGCTTGTAATGCTAATAGACAGACAGGGTTTTATTATCTGTCAGCTGCAGAAAGAAAAGCCATTCTTACCGTAACTAAATGACTATTATCGGATGTAGTAGGAATTTGCAGTGGATAATCGGCCCTGACTCCCTGCCTGTAAAAGGAATTACAGACGTCCACGTTACAGATATGGGAGCTCAAAGCAAATGCTGATAACTCCTTGGATTGCATCTTAATGCTCCACATACCCGCTCAGTGTTCAGTTTCTACAGCAGTCATTTAGTAGTAAGGAGCTGACTGGGGCCATAGACTGGCTGCTGACTGCTATGTTAATCATGAGTGGTTAATCTTCTCATTCTTTCCTCATTATGTGCGAAGAGGGACACTGCTGTCTTTTACAACCCGTGATGTGCCATTCGCTGCGCAGCAATGAATGGCTATTATTAATGCAGCATGGAGCATCATAGTATCTTACTCTCGATAGATTGGGGACAGGGGTACTTTACCTTTTCTCCACCTCCATGATGGCAGTGACCTGAGCATAGCCTCATCAGAGAGTCTCTGATCATTGAGAAACTTTATTTAGTGTTGTATGACCTTGATGTTGGAAAAAGTAGTGGATTCTACCATTGCCGAGTCAACCCTGGTGCAGTTGGTCTCATGAGAGTGAGAGTAGATACGGGATTTTTTTTTTGTCTAATTCAAAGGCTAAACTAGCATTAAAAAAGAACTGCCTATAAGTAGGAGCAAGTTACAGTGGATGGGTCTGAAATAACACATGTTAACAGTTTGTTCCAGTTCTCACTTTCTATAACTCCACATAAATACACCCACAAGAAGAGTCCCTGTAGTGTGCTATCCAGAAATACACTCCCCATTGCTTGTGTGTCTTTGCGACCTGGAGGTTCAGCTACTGGGTAAAAGGAAAGGGGCAAGTGAATATTTTGGCATTTAGTCTTCAGCGTTCTCGATTTCTCACATCAGATGCTTCAGTTCTACCTCCCTGCGCCCTCAGCATGAGGACACAGACGATTCCTCGCACTCACACAAGCGTTAGTTATCATGACAGCCCTAGTCCTTGCATGGTTCCGATATAAAACGAGTGGCGCAAAATGTTAAGCTAAAAGCGAATGTTATGTAATTGACATGCTAATCTTAATCATTATTGAGTCATGTGTGCACTGGTCATTCATAGACTTTGGCATGTGCGTTCGAATCTGCAGTATATACATTTGTTTGCATCTATCACTGGGTGTGTGTTTGTTTGTATGGTTTTATAATGCTGAGGATAATGTCAGAGTTACAAATCATAGTCTTAATGTTTCCCAAACCTTAATGTTCTGCCATTCTTCTCCATTAAGGCCTTTTCACACCTGGGGTATGTTTTCTTTGTGTGCAATTTGTTTACGCGTTGATTTACTTTCTCTAACCTTTATTTAATATGGATTGTAACTATTATGTGGCGGATACATTTTTTGGGAAACAATGCAGATTCTTTTGCTTTAGTAGATCAAAGGTACATGTCGGATCCTATGAACGTTTTTTCCTGTTATTATATATTATATTGTATTTCCTATATAAAATGGCATTAATACTATTCCTGAGGGAGGTGAACTGAGGGAGGAGCATTACGTGACGGAAGAGAAAGTTAACAAGCCTCAAAATTGAAAGGGACATTCAGGGCAATAAATGATAAAAATCTTTGTTGATTCTTAGTTGGGATGGATGCAAAACAGAAGACTTTCACTTTAAAGAAACAAAAGTGACTGTGTTTGAGGCAGTAGTCATTTTGTGGTTGTCTTTAAATAAGCTACATTAGCTAGCAGCATGTTGCAGAACCTGATAATAAAACCAAACCTGACCATGATGCCTTGGATCGGTCAATTACCCTGACCCTGTGGCAGCCAAAACACTCGGGAAAAAATGATCGGATAGATGATTTGGAAGTGTCAATTATGAAGTTATTGATAGCGCAATGTTTTGGCTATCAAATGGTAACACCATCAGATCTGTGCTAGGCTGGGCTGTCAAACTAATAAATACGGAGGAGAAAATCAAGTTTTATGTATAGATAAAAAGTCTATTGGATGGAACGTTTGATTTTCCTCACTGGTATCTTCTGGCGGACGATGTTAATTGCTGTTCTGTGCCTCTCTTGCATACACCTCACCTTGCTGTCGATGTGTCAGGGAACTCTGTCTGCATTTTCTATCAGAAGCTACAGAGTGGTTTTATCTCTCTATTTGCTTGGCTGCCAAAAAACTCTCTAGGCAGCGTCACACCGTCACACTCGACTATTTTTACTCCTCACTGATGAGCTGGAGAAGTGAAGGTGTGCTCAGATGCAAACCTCAGAAGAGAATGTCTGCTAGTGAACACGTGAGGGACTGTGCATGTGTGTGTGTGTGTGTGTGGGGGGGGTATTTGCAGTTAGTCACACATTCTGATTGTAATGTTCTACACCATCCGTGTCGAGGTGTAGCATTTCACAGCTCAAAAGAGCTCTTTGCAGCTCAAATGTTCATCGCTGCTTAGAGAGAATTGATCAAGGGAAAACTGGGAAAATGGTGTTATTTTGAGGTTTATTGTTCACTCAGTGGCTGCCGCCTAATGTCACTTATGCAACAAAACTATTAGGTTATTGTTACCAAACTGGAGGGGGGGGTGGGTTAAAATGACTGTGTGTTGCATAGAATAAGTATGCTAGAATTGTACTTGGTTTCACATGAACTTCTGGATGAAAGTCCTGTGTTTGCTTGAACGACCCGTCCTCCCCTCCTACCCCTTCCGCCCCACTTTGACTTTCTTGCTTTTCAAACCAGGCTAGTTTGACGATCTAACGGTGACTCGGTTTATGGTTTAAATTGGGGCTCGTTGAATTTGAAAGTATCTTATACAGATGCCAACGGTTACCCTTGAACATTGTTTGAGAGGCCAAATGGCACCAACCAAACTGCGGTATTCTGCGACTTGGCAGGAAAGTTGTCCGGATATTCATTTCTTGTCATCGATGTAGTGTTGTTTTCCGTTGTGCATGCCATTACATATTAATAGCGGTTTAATTGATCACAGTCAGAGTCTGCTGTGCCGTAGTCAACAACGAATCCCTTTGAATACTTAATAAATAAATAAAGGGGCATTCCATTGATTTGGTATTGTAATTGGACTTTTGCTATACTAGAACTCAAGCGTCATGGTATCAGTTGCGTACTAAAACCAATAAGCCCTGATAATATCTCTGGTGAACTTCTGAAACACTGTGAAGATCCATTATGTTTTCTTTTGCATGGCATATTGTGGCTTGATCGTAGAAACAATAAATAATTGTAATGTCTGACTGCGTGAATAAAGGTTTCATCTCTCAGGCCACCAAATACTCATGATGGGTGACTTAGCGGTTGATCAGTTTCCCACGACAGTACAATCGGCTGATGATGTTTTCCTCAAGGCTTTAACCCAGGGGTGTCAAACTCATTCTGGTCTGGGGGCCGCATACAACTTAATCGGATCTCAAGGGAGCCAGACCAGTAAACTCATTCCAAAATTACATAGAACTAACAATAAGTCTACTTTTTTCGTATTAGTGCAAAGAAGAAGAAGTAATTATAAAAATCTTTAGATGCAATGAATTGTCCTTTTACTAAATATATTATGAACAACCTAAACATTTTCACACAGTTGAACATTTATTTAAGTGCATTATGCATAAAAAATGATCACAGTGATTGTACAGTGTACAATGTTGCAAAACATTTATTGACAGTTTTGTGGAAGTTAAAACACTGTCCTGCATGTTAAAATACATCAAACACGTCAAAATGTATAAATTATTCAAAATCCATTTTCAACAAAAATCCATTTTGCTTCTGGGAAGCAATTCTGAACACATGAACTGGTTTCTTGTTGTCGCTTGATGAATTCATGTTTTATGCATTTTATCATATTGTATGTGCTTTAGTCTCTGCTCTGCTTTACCTAGTTGAAAGAAACAATTTCTCCCTACTTAGAGCTCTTCGAGATCCACTATGAACGCGATAAAACCGTTTTTTAACAGTCTGAGTAGAACCAACCACCAAAAGAATCCTCATCCTAATGTGTAAAATCAGTGGAATGCATACAAGAACAAACTGTAAGAGGATCAGTCAAGGTCATGATCGTAACACTGGACACTTATTGAACTACTAGTTGCTCTGCCTCATGCAGGAGCACACAAGGCCCAGATGGTGTAACTTCAATATTCAATGATATTCAGTATTGTTACTGCTGCTCCAAGACGCTCTGTGGACCATGCACTCTACACTGCCTCAAGGATGGTCCCGTCGTTATCACATTTCCTTAAAATTAACTGGCAATAGAATGACTCACAGCACGAAAATTCGGACTATGTTCCAAGATCTCAGTTCACCAAATCCAGATGAAAATCAGTCAGCTGTGCCCTTCTGGTGCTGTGAGCCCTGGAACCACATGCTGTACGTACAGTGGCAGCCTCTCGCTGAGCCGAAGGGTACTGTCAGGTACTGTCCTTGTTGCTCACATGTTAAGGGTTGCTTTTTAGGTAGATTAACAAAAACAGTATATCGGAGAGCTCAGGCTGACCAAATGATGGGTCAGCCAGTGTCAGCTGATGGGTCTGAAACAATTCCGTAGCCGTAGCACGTCGTCTTTTCATGAATTTGTTGGGTAAAAGATTTTCCAACTGAAGTTGTTTGCGTCGTCTAACAGACTCTGAGTGGTGGTGAAGAATCATTGATAAAGCCACATTAGCCATATCAACCAAAGTGGCCACAAATCCATCCCCTCTCTCTGCACTTTGACTACACACTTTATGTATGCTGATTTGTGTTAAGAATATCATCAAAGGGATGCAGTGAGTATTTAGGAGCTTCATTTTCACTATTGTTTTCATACATGCAGATTCATGTTGCAGATTTAAGCTATTTTGTTCCCCTTATGGATGGAAACGAAAATATTGCCGTTTATATCGTACATATATTGTCTCTTTTATATCAGAGAAGCTGGTAATGGAAATTTACATTGAAACGGAATCCAAACAAATGCGGTAGTTGTCGGTCATGACTCGCCGCTCATTCCATTGCGTTTGCGATTTCTTTGGGATTCAGTGATATTCCTCTGTGGTTTTCCTCTTCCGCCAAACACTGCTAGGTCCCTCCAACACGCTGCACCGTGTTTTTAACCGAGGCGCCTTCTGTGCTCGTGTTAACGCGATGAATGGTGATGAAGCAGCAGGCCTGTTGCCATGGCAGAACTGTCACGATGTGCATCCAGAAACTCCTAACCCGTCTCATACCGGATGTATTGCACAGACGCAAACCATGAGATAGATATCTAATTTGGGATGGCAAGATCTAGACAGGTACTGAAACCCTGCTGTCTGCGATTGCTTACTGACCATGAAACCAGCTGAAAGAAATATGAATCAACGTTTATTGCCGGATTGGAAGTAACAGTTTACCCTGTTATTTGTAATTTGTCTTATCTCCAACCATGATTACAGAAAGCAAAACGCAATTCATTTCATCTTTCTGTTCACTACAACCTTGCGAGTGATTCATAGGGCATTTTTCCTCGACACGTTACAAACATAAGCTGGTTTAAATCTAGAAAATTCAATTAGGCGGAACAAAAGGAAGCTCCCGTGTAATGGATTACTGTGACTCTGATGTCTTCAGCTAGCAGCTGACGTGTCTGACTTGCGGGTTTATTTGTGATACACATAGTTGTCATAACGAGGCAGTAGCAAAGGGACAGCGGAGAAGACAACAACAATAGAATGATGCAGCAGACCCTTCTGAATGGTTCTCGTTTAAGTGTGAATGAATAATATTTACAGGTGAGCCTGACCCGTAAATCAGTAATATTAATCGATGGAGCCTAATTCTGGGGCCTGTTTGCTCCCAATTTGCCATGATATCAATCAATCAATCAACTTATTCAAGACACAGAGGTCCATGGAGACAACACAGTACAGATATATATATATATATATATATATATATATATATATATATATATATATTAGGGCTGTCAAAAATAGCGCATTAACGGCGTTAATTAGATGTAGATGATGCATTTCACGCATGCGCAGTGTGACAAATTTATTCAGGTCAGGAAAGCGTCCGAAATGCGGTTGTGGTTGGACTATTATAACAAACAAATCCTCCTCCTGGCGACTTTAGTAAAACCCTTTTCAACATGAGTATAACAACAAAATAAGTAAATATCTTTAATCTTTAATACATGCTTGGGTCGGCCGATGCTAAAAGCTACAATATCGGTATCGGATTGGAAGTGCAAAAAGCTGGATCGGGACATCCCTAGTTGGCAGATTTGGTTTAATGAATGGTTTAGTGAAAGGACTAGTTAACCAAAGTTAACCACAGCTTCACGTTGATCTTATGATGGACGTGTGTTGTGAACAAACGAACCAGGCCTGACTTGGCCAGTCAGGCCTGTCAATGGAAATTCTTAGACGGGACACCGGTTGAATGTTAACAGGTGTCAACCGTCAGCATTCCAGCTATGTTATTGCTTTAGTTAGATTTTATATTAAATAACATAATTTTGAACAAATAATTCTATAAAGACAAAGACTTTGACTCTTTACCAAATGCATCTAGGTTAGGCTGTAACTTAGGCTGTACCGTTACACACTCACAGTATAGTGTCCTGCACTGCCTTTTTAGTCGCGTTCCATTGTACATCTGACTGAATTAGATCTATCATTGTTTGCTATCCTATTTTGTTGCTTGTTATTGCATGGCTGCATCAGAGAGTGAGACGACTCCAGAGAGGCGCACACATCGGATGTGAGTAAACACTAATCCCTAATACATCTTTCAACTCATGCAGGTTTTAACACAAACCATCATAGTAATTGGTGTTTGACAGCTAAAATAATCTTCAAACCTTGCACTGACCGGGCAGCTCACATAGTGTGTGTGTGTGCGTGCGCGTGCATAAGGCATGTGTACACACACACACTACTTATGCTCTCGTCTCAGGCCCCTCTCCCTGTCCGTGTCCCTGTTTGATTATGCAAAGCTGTCTCCACAGAGCTCATTATTTAATAGTAAGGGACATGGGATGTGGTCATTTTGGTTCAGACTCAAGCCTCTATGAACACAAACAAAACACAACGAAGCTCGCTCTCCTGTCTTTCTATTCTGCACACGTCGATGGAACGATAGACAAGTATACTAATGTTGGCAACTTTCCTTAACTTAAATGAAATATTCAACTCACGCCAGTACGAGTAAGAGTACGAGAAGCGGGCAGGGGAGGCGTTTTAGCAATACATTCTCCCTCACTTTGCAGTTATTCATGACACGAACATAACAGGAGGGTGAAGAGAGATTTTGCAGTTCTCCAGCGTAGAAGAAGAATGCCCTCCGGCTGAGGAGGTATGCCAAATTGACGCAGAGTGGTACAAAGAGAGGCTGCTGAAGTGCACATAGGATCATTGAAGATAAAGGTTGAGAGAGAGAGAGGCCATGCGGGGGGCTCACGTACCGAATCCCCCCCTGCAGGGCAGAAACAGCCTCAGCTCAATCTATTCGTCATGTCTCTGGACACTTCTGAACGTGTGCTGTGGTCATGAGACTGCTTGTTTGGTGTCCTCAGATCTGTGCGGACATCACGAGGTGCCCACCGTGGACCCGAGTCCCAGTAGCCAATCAGGTCGCTTTAGCTGTGTCTCGGTGAAGCCTGTGTTAACCCCAGCAGCTGTCCAGTTTGGGGTCATCAACATGGTTTCTACGAATTATTACTCGCTGTTATCCTTCCAGGGAGCCTTCAAGTCTTGAAATGTATCAAAGCTAATAAATTTGTGTGGTAAACAATAAAACGCATTTAATGTGGGAGCCAGAGAAAAGAATGGGAAAGAAGTGACAATGGAGTTATGAAACTTTACATTTTTAGCTCACTCTATTGTTTCTGAAGCGTATCATTCTATTGAAATATTTGGCAGGAATTTCCTTTGGGATTATCTTATTTATCAGGATGAATTAGATTGAACAACTACAAATAATACACATGTTTCGTTCGTGATAAGTAAACCGTATTGGCTGTTGGCTCGGTTTTGTGTCCATAATCATAATAATTGTTGCTATTGAAAACACCTCAAATACACCTCAACTGGGACAAATCATCCGGTTTACACCATCCATCCGTAATCCATCCGTCAGACTGTGAGAGAGACAAACATCGGGCCTCAGCTCAACAGCTCTGGCTCTTGCATTGATGAAGCAGAGGACAACAAAATACCTGGGGAGGATATTCTTTGTGCTGATAATGAATTCCCTCATAATACTGTCATGTCGGTTTGCCACCAAATGTCGCTTTTGAAGTCTGCTTCACAAACACAAGGACATTAACCGGAAACAAATGGTCAGCGGTAGTGTCTTCAGCATAATCCATTCATGCCATTATTCACACTCTATTTTGAGGCCTTATCAGAGATCTTAACTTATTATCACCAAACTCATGGCACTTCCCTCTTGATGTCTGAGTAAGGGTGTGGAGAAGGGTTTGTGCCGTCAATTAGTGACATCCTTGAATGTCCTCTGGACGACTTTCTCAAGCCGTTAAAATGTTTCCAGAATGAGGCTCTTTAAAAAGCTGCAGTTGGCTCAGTCCTCCGCGTGCTCGTATCGTCCCTGCTGAGTCGTCGGTGACAAGTGGCTCGAAGGTGGCACCTCCCCATCAACGCGCTCTGCTACAAATCAATTATGCCGGTTTACCTTGAGGGGAGAGGGATGATGGAGCGGTGGGGGGGCAGAGCCCGGGCGAGGGAGGGGTCGGGATAAAAGGGTGTTAATATAGGAGAGGAGCGGCGAGAGGGAAGGAAACAGGGGAGACGGATTGAGCAGCTAAATGAAAGGGATGGAAATAGAAGGATGGGGAGGGGAAGGAAGGAGCGAAGAGAGGGAGGAGGATTAATGGAAAAACACAAGCGTGATGAGGGAGGCAGACGGATGGTAGGATGAGAAAACACACACACACACACACAGGGACAGAAAGAAGCAAGTGGCTCATCCACAGGGGACGAAGAGGGACCGAAGTACAGTTAAAAAAAAGAGAGGTTAAAAGGCAGGAAGGACGAAGGAGGGGGAGGAAGCAGCCCGGTTGGGGCTTCCGCAGGGTGAACTCAGCCAGCTGAGCGGAGCTGAGAAGAACTGAGCAGGAGCTCCTGAATTATTAAAAGGTCACATTTGCAGCAAACGGCCGCGGCTTTGTCAAACGTGTCTGCTGGAGGACAAGGACAGAGTGTGTGTTCCTGCCTCGCAGATCTTAGGAGTGTGCAAATGTGCGTTTGTGAATGGACACAACATAGTTTGAGCTCTTTGCATAAAGGGCTTATTATATGTATGTTGTTTTATTGTAGCTTGTTGTTGTCTTTATGATGTCATCGGCTGTATACCCATTAGAGCCGATAATTAACGAGGAAGCAGCGTTCTGAGGGCCTTTGTTTAAAATTCCCCCAGTCAAGAGCAACTAGCAATTTTATACACACACAGAGAAAGACTAACACACACACACACACACCTACACACACGCTTGAATACACACAAACATACTTACTCAGACATTTGCGCAACACAGCAGTCCGATAGGTGACGTCACAGTAACAATGTCCACCTCTTATATGCTGTCTATGATTCCAAGACAAACAGACAAGTAGTAATCAAAGGGAATGTGTGTGTGTGTGTGTGTGTGAAAACATCTGGGTGCAACACAGTCTTCATACATTTATTTGGTGATCACATTCAAATGTGCATAATTTGGTTTTAATATTTACAGTTTTTTTCGATTGTTTACATGCAATTTTGAACACCGGGTTTTTTTTGTCAAAATATAATCACAATTATCCAAACACCACACTCAATTTGCAAAATTCCTAGATAGTTCACAAAATGACACACTTCAGTCAAAACATGTACACTTCAGTCAAAACATATACATATTTGTGAAAATGCTATTAGTTTTCATTTAACCAACACAGTCATCAATGATCAGACACTATTGCAGCCAGTTTCACACTGCTGTGATAAATAGAAAACACATTTGTAAAAAAAACTTTTAGGAAATAGCATGTGCTAGATTTTTGGCCAGATGTTATGTAAGGGATCATTTAGATGAAAAAAAAATTGTGACAAAGTCACAACATTCTTCATGACTTAGTCTGAGATATAGGGAGAATGTACACAAATATTACATAGACACTACACAACACTGATGCTGCAGACTAAATATTGCAAGTATTTATTTCAATACTTACAGTGTTTCTTACCATAATCAGTAATCAACCAACAATGAAATCAATAAAACAAATAAAATCTATAGACAAATAAGTACATACACTTTGACTCTGAAGAAAAACTACAGTAAAAGCAACAAGAATACTGTAACTATTCATGATCTCCTCTTTGAGCGCCCCCTCTCATTCTCACTCTTCTTCTTCTTCTAGCCCCTTCTATTTTTGTTGAAGACAGGTGAACTCACCTGCTGCCTTTTATAGCAAACCTGAGTGCTGCGTTTTCAAATTAGCACATCTGTGCTTCCACACCTGGTGGATGTGTTTATCCAGTACGTTCATTAGTGTGGTCATTGGCAATCCGGGGCTTTGTAATGACAAGGAAGTAACCTCACAATCCTTATCGGTGTCTAAGGTGACAAAATGTGTGTAGAGTTTTACAAATCACTGTGTGTAATGTTTTGCAAAAAGGGTGAAGCAGAAATTGTGTGTAATGTTGTGCAAATCTGAGAAGGTGTTTTGCTCATTGGAGTAGAATTTTGCATTGTGTGGAAAATTTTAGTGTGTAAACAATCGTAAAAAACTGTAATATACAAGCTTAAAACCTTAGTTCACCTTGAAATTGAGGATCACAACGTATCTCGCCCCTCGAGAGGTGTATTTACATGGATATCTAGTTTAGTCTGGCTTTAAAGATGCATAATTTCCCTCTCACTGAGCCTCCCCCCTCCCGTCTTCCATTCTCTCTCCAGCCTTTCTCTAACCCGCCTGTGCTCACCATCACTATTCTCAACATCACACTGTGCACATTTCAGCTCCACCATCACCCCTCAGCACGGATACATAAGAAACAGCTTCAATGACGCTGCTATTCTTTAAACACGTTAAACCCCTCCCCCCATCTGGGGACCATTAGTTGTTTTTCCTCAACCTCATTTAATGTGTCCATCTGTCCATCTGCCCCTCGGTCTGCCTCTGTCTTCATCTCTCTCGTCCCACATTATTCCTTTGCTCTTCATGGTCTTAATTTAATTCCACCTGCCTGGATTGAGTGCTCGCTCTTGAGGAACAAGGAGGAGATCGTGATCTCATTTCGTTTTGGTTCCAATTCAATGTGAACTTTTTTTTATGCAGGCATCAGCATGGGGGCTGAGGGAAGAAATATTCTGTGTGGACAAAGGCATAAGCATGACCTCAGCCTGGCAGAGGTCGTGTTGGCAGATTTCTTCAGTGAGATTTAACACATGTGTAGGTGACAGTTTGGTTTTCTTCTAAATTAGATTAAGAGCACATGGTGAAATTGTAGCTATACTTGCAAATAGGTTAGTTCAGGAGACTTAATGAGTGCCGTGGTTGTTTTTTTCATTTTTTAGGTGTTTATTGTTTACTGCTCATGCAAATTTGGAACGGTATTCATATGCTTGTAGTATATGGACAATATTTATATTCAAACTGTCTCTAGCATAGGTAAGGAAAAGCTGAAGAATTCTTAGAAACAACAATAAAAAATGCTTTGGCCTGGACTTAATGTGTTGTCAGCTGCTGCCTCGTCCGTCCTCTCCTCATCACCGGTGCCAAGTGAACACTGAGAACAGAGACGGAGCGGCAGCGAGCCTGGGTCTCACATGACTAACTGATGATTACCGCTGCCAAGTCTGCCATGGATATGCAGGTATTGGCAGGACATCTGAGTAGACTATGGGGAGCATAGAAACAGATAGAGTAGAGTGATAATTCCCAGAAGCGGACTCCGAAAGACGCGCTGGACTCGTGTTTGGCTGCCACAAACTGTTTTCTCATACTAGATGCAAATAACGGAGACACACACGCAGCCCACTGTGGTTTCCTTTCCCGTTTCATGCTCCTGCCGCTTCTCTGCTTGAATCCTCCAGCCCTTCCTTGATCATCACACCCTCTTATTTTGTCCCTTCCTTGGGCCTCTTCTCATCTTCTTCTTTGAATTCCCTCCTTCCTCAGTTTTTTTTCCATCTTCCCTCATCTCCTTCCTTCCTCTACCGCTGCATCCTCACCTCCTCTCCTCTCCGTTTACCTCCTTTCCCCAGTCTTGTTAGCAGTGGCCATGCGTGCACGCTCGCCTCCCCGATTAACTAACAGCCTGAAGGATGTCTCGCCGAGTACCGAGTCTGCTCTCCCCGCTGGCAGGCGGTACCCACACAGGCGGCGGTCGCATCCAATGAGCTTTGAGAGCAGAGACTGAATAAATGAATGTTAGCAGGAAAAAGAAAAAGTACTATTCTGTCATTTGTAGTGTGTGTTGGCCCAATGACTACATGCATAAAGACATCCCTGATGTTTTTAACAAGCTACATGTTTAAATGAGGGGGATGAAGTTGGTGATGAAGCTGAGGGGTCCTAAATGTTTTCATCATGAATATCTAGCGATGACACAGACACAGAGAGAGGACATCTGTTCTTTTGGGAACTGAACACGCATTGAGCATTGCAGCATTTGTGTGTGTGTGTGTGTGTGTGTGTGTGTGTCCAATGAAAGTGTTGATTAACATTGTGGCTGACTAACCGCATCACTTTTAAAGACAGAGCGTCAAATAAACGAAACATGCATATTACTCAATAAAAAGCAGACTCAGTGGTATTCTCATAGTAACTAGTAGTGTATTAATGCATTCTTCCCTCTTTTCCCTCTGCAAGAAATAGTAAGCCAACAAATGTCTTTGGCAGTTTGCTGGGAACATGGGAGGCCCCCATGGTGCGTCTTTGTGGCTTAAAGAGATTAAACGTTGTGTTTTTTGGATTTATTCTTTCTGGACATGCAGCATCTTGCAGAGTTATTTCATTGCAGAACAAATCACAATGCATGATCACTCCAAAACATTTCCAAGTAGTGGTTCAACGACTGCCTTCACCCATAACTAATAAACTCTTATTAGAAAAATGGATTTTCACTGCTGCAGGGCTTGATGTGCTCACTAGTTTGGAGCTCGCAGACATTTTGTTAGCCATAGGGAGGATGAGATTCTCTCTGTAAAGTGAATAAATGCCACCTGACTGTATTTATTAGGCACAACTCTGAGCTCTATGTGTTCTTGAGGTGAGCATTACCCTGGATGAAAACCACAAATCTAGACCAAACCCTTTCTACGGGTCAGCGCTTCCCAGACAGTTCAGCTCTCAACTCAGAGGCGTCCTGGAATGTAACGGTCGCACACGCACACACACACACACACACACACAGAAGCTTTAGATCAAAGAGGCATTATAATCAGGGGCACAAAGACGCCTTTAGTTTAGGTTTGAAGAAGGAAGAGAGAAAACACACTTTTCTATCACACGCATGGCTCTAATTTGAGGAAAGTATAAGCATTAATGCCTAAGATGTCCCTGAGCAAGATGAACTTGTTTGGTACTGAGGGTCATCCAATAGGTTAGAATAGAAATCCATTTAACTGAAGAAGGTAACTGAAGCGGTCGGTTCAGCTCAGTACCTGTATTCTTATAAAGAGGATTCAGATTTCATATAAATAAAACATGGCCTAAGACCTTGCAACAGGAAATCTGCCCCTTAAGTTACATTTTTTTTACAGATGTAACAATTTGTGAAGTTAATTGTTTCATGATCTTAATAATTATTTAAGTAATTTCTAATGCAAAAACATCACCAAATGTTTTTCATCTAGCTTTGGTTTCTCCTCAGCAGTTGGGCGGCCTGGTGGGATCCCCCCCCCCTCTGTGTGAGCATGTGAGAAAGACTTTGTAAGAGAGAAAGAGGGAGCCACTCCGGGTGACAGAGGGACGGCATATGTCCTTCCTGCCTGTTTGGGGCAGTCATGTGTCAGCACCCAGCCCGAGTACCATCTGCCTTGTATCAGGGCTCATCTGGAACTTCTCGTCTCCTTCTTGTCTTCCCTCCTCTCTCTTGTGCATCCCTTTTAATGTTTTTGTTTACATTAGCAATACTATGAGCATCCAACGAAATGAAATATTACTGGCGTTTGTCTAAATATTTATTAATGGCTGGCAAAATGCAGAGTCACTTGGATTCTGCAAGGCTGTGAAGGCTCCAGCGAAAATGAATAAAAGAAAGGAAGAAGAAAAAGGCCACGACTCAAAGAGCATCTGAGATAAGGAGGCAGGGTAAGGAGGAAGGATGCAAGGAGCTATGTGTCATAGGAATAAGAGAGAGGATGCGACAAAGAAGAGAGAGGGGAGTAGCAGAGGAAGAAGATGAAAGCTCTGTAGTTCAAACCAAGTCCTATCAGCCTTAAATCTCTTGTTACCATGGTGATTTAACTGTCGATGTGCCGTCCACCAGTGACTCTGTCCTGGAAACACAGGGGAGGTAGGAGGGGGCGAGAGAGTAACACAAGGACAAGCGGAAGGGGGGGAAAAATGAAGAGGCCGTTCTTGTTAAACAAGAACGGCAATGAATGAACAATACTGTGCCATTCAGGTGTGAATGTGTCTAATATGAATTAGAAAAGGATTTTACATTAGACAGATTCAAACAATGAATATGCATTAATATTGCAACAATAGCATACTTTATTATATTAGTAGTAGGGCTGTCAAAAATAGCGCATTAACAGCGTTAATTAGATGTTTGTCCTTAATTACGGCAATTTTTTTAACACATTTCACGCATGCGCAGTGTGACAAATTATTCAGGTCAGGAATGTGTCCGAAATGCGGTTGTGGTTGAACTATTATAACAAACAAGTCCTCCTCCTGGCGACTTTTGTGACTGGAAAGCGACTGGAGACAAATCTAGTGACATGTATACAGCATATTTCTCATAATTTATACATATTTCTCTCACTCTGCACTGTAACTCTTAATTCTTTTTATATTTATAATTTTATTTGCTGTTTTTTAAGTTGTCTTTTAATTCTTGCATTTTATTTCACTTTTTTGTATGACATGTTATGATGTGAAGCACTTTGAGTCTGCCTTGTGTTTGAAAAACGCTATACAAATAAACTTGCCTTGCCTTGAATCTAATAGTAATAATTGCTTCCTTTCTCTCTGTCCACAGCTGTATCATTCATGAGACACAGCTCGTCGTCCTTTGGATTTGGCGTGAGTTCCACCTCCCTTCTCCTCCTTTTATGTCATAACTAGTCATAACTTTTGCGTCTGTGATTTATTGATGAATCCCATTTCCAAAGTGTCATTGCTTCCTTTGTTTCCAAGGTAACAGGGCAGAGAAGCTCAGGTTGGATGTCAAAAGACCTTTTGTGATCGCTGAGTCTGCTGGCTTTCCCCAAAACATTGCTCCTTGAGTGTAATTAGTGAAAAGTAAAAATTATAATAACATTGAAGTGAAAATGAAATCCTTCACACCCGAGGCCACAGAGGAGAAATGTGATTAGCATGATTAAAATATTATTAACCATAATCTGCAGTGCTATCTCTTGATTTAAGATTTTAATTAGAAAGGGCTTGGCTATGACCATTTTAATAAAGTAGAGAGAATATAACCCAACGCAAAGGGGCTGGAGCACAGCAGCTTCCACTCCTACGGTGATGAAGGCTCTACATTTTGTATTACAGATTGTGTGGTGTGTAAAGAATGTAATGACACTGAAGAAACATTTTGCGAACTTAAGTCACGGCGTTCTTTGAGAGTGGATGAATTTCTAACGCAGCACAAAGTCACATTAGACAATGTTCAAAGCTTGGATTTCACAGTGGCAACAACACTAGTCAGTCTGCCGGTCATGTGGTACAAATCAGTTGCAGTTTGTGTCCAAAACCGCCAATATGATTTGTTATTCAATAACTATTTGGTGAAGTTATACTATGTATAACTTCAATAAGCAGGTCATTGAAATGATTGCCGTTCAGAAGAACAGAAGAGATAACATTCCTATATATATTATATAGAGTTGTTCCGATTCCGATACTAGTACCGATACTGCCGAAATGCTGGCATCGGGTATCGGCGAGTACTGGAGTCCATAGACTCCAGTCTATGGACTGGAGTCTCCAGTCTATGGACTGGAGTCTAACGTTAGCTCCTGTGCTAACGTTAGCTCAGGAGCGGGCGTTCTATTAGCGTGAACCGGGTTTGAGGAACGTCACGCACGGCAAACGAACCTAGCTAGCGCTATCCGGGCACTCGTCTTGGGCAACTTTCGCTGTACCGAACAACACATTAGATTTGAATTGTTATTATTACGGGTCCGCTTATCCGGGTCGGTAACCGCTACTGTAAACGGCCGTTGGTCTCGGTGCTTCTCCGTCATTTGCACATTAGCTCAGGACCTAACGTTAGCGCATCATGTCGGCGGTTTGGCAGTACTTTACAGTGGCTTTTCCCACCAATAAGACGCCGACATGCAACAAGTGTAAAGAAGCAATATCGAGGGGTGGCACGAGCGCAAATTTCAACAACAGCAACTTAATCAAACATCTGAAGACGCGTCACGCTTAAGATCACGACAAATTTACCAAAGTTAAGGGGACACTGGTATCGGTACACGGTATCGGCCGATACCCACTAGACGTATATCGGAATCGGTATCGGGAGGGAAAAAATGGTATCGGAACATCTCTAATATTATATATATACATAGATGTATTTTGTGTATTAAACCACTGCAGAAACGCTTGCAATTCAACCTTCACTATCTTCCTCTGTTGCTCTTTTTTGATGTATCTGCTTTAGTTTGATGCCACCCTGGACGTCCTGTCGTCTTTCATTGTCCTCTGGCGCTACAGCAATGCAGCAGCTGTGCACTCTGCTCACAGAGAGTATATGTGAGTTCAATTAGTGTTTAAAGAATGTGTATGATGTGATGCAATTTGTGTTTCTCTTCTCCACCTGCAGAAACGCCAGAGCGCTTCTGAATTTATACATTTATCTGCAGTATTCTTAAATCGATCTGTCTTTACATTCATTTTATTTTTGTCTACAAACTCCCACTGAATTATTGTTTCCAAATATGCTAATTCAGCAGTAACATTTTGTTATGTCAGGGATGGTATTTATTTTAGAGATTGTGGGATGTTTTGATAATGATTTACACTGATAAAGAGGTGATGGTGGCGCATGGAGTAGAGAGGGTGTGCTGGGAATCTCAAGGTTGTTGGTTTGAATCCTGGCTGCTCCATGTGTCATGTCAAAGTGTCCTTGAGCAAGATACCTAACCCCTAATGGCTCCCTGGGAAAAATGTATGAGCCAAAATTAAATGTAAATCCTGATTTATGCTTCTACGTCGAATCGACGACCAATCACAGCCCTTGCGGTCTGCGTCCGGCGAGGCGACGCAGGTGCACGTTGAGCTAAGGCGTAGGGTATGAGGGTGGTGTAGCTACGCCGTCGATTCGACGCAGAAGCATAAATCAGGCTTTAGCTCGACGTGCACCTCCAAGAAATTGTAACTACGCGTTGAGGCGACGCCTACCGCAAGGGCTGTGATTGGTCAGAGTATACATCATTCCCAGAGTGTAGCTTTTCCGGTTTCCCCCTACCGCTATACCGCCAGCTTTAAAGTTTATTTTCAGTGTGTTTTCAACGATAGGCCAAGTTGAGGAACGTTGGATCGAGGAAGTACAAAAGTACGACCATCTGTGTCGCAGAAACGGTGCAATGAACCAAAACAAATTAGCAGAGAGATTTGCGAACCCCACAGCCCCCCATCCCCCTTGCGTTCTGACGGTGAAATGCAACGCAACCCGACGCAGAAGCATAAAACGGCTGACGGCGTAGCTACGCCGTAGGGTTGACGCAGAAGCATACTGAGGCCTTAAGTCGCTGTGGCGAATGGGGTCAAAGTTGGACTCAGTATTAATTAGTCAGGTTTGTCAGACTTCTAAAGGAAGTCAGAGCATTAAACTAAACGAAACATTAATATGTAAAGAATTTAGAGATGAGACAGAATGAGATTTTAAGAATAGATAAGGACATTAGTTATCTTTGTCACATATCTTTGACCTGTTCTTCTAATATTTCTCAGTGGTTGGTAAAAGTTTTTCTTTTCTGCCAGTATCACTTATAACCGTGTCTATCCATGTCGGTGTAAGTGGTAAACTGTGTGACTGATCTTGAGACAGTGCACAGAGAGCCTGCTAGTTGACGTTGCTAACACGCTGCTCTGTGTGGTTTCCTGTCTGCAGGGCATGTGTAGTCCTTGGGGTTGTGTTCGTTCTCTCCTCCATGTGCATCGTTGGAAAGGCCATCCATGATCTGACGACCAGGGTGCCCCCAGAAGTGGTAAGACCCCCCCCCTCCCCCCCGCCCCCCGACACACACACATCATATGCATATACTCTATGGTGTGAAGGTTACGGATAGAGCTTCAGAGAAAGTTTCACTTTGAAAAAGTCAAACTTTGTAACGCTCCTCCTTCTGCAAAGTACACCTTATTAGACTGTTCTCACAGGCTGTGACATGTTCCCTGTGACAAGTACACTGATTTTCATGTATAACATCAGTAAAAATGCCCCTTTGAAACTTTTAATTTATATTTTGAAGCTGAATATCATCTCATGTCATATCATGTAATGATAATGAATAATGTTGATAATACTGACGTCTTATCCGTTGGATTGCAGGGGACAATGTCTTTTTAGCATTTTGCAGTTCTGATCAGGCTGCTCTTATTTATGAAGGAAGTGCTGTTGAATTGAAGGTTAAAACCTGCCTGCAGCGTCACTATAAATCACACAGGGTTTTGTGAAAAAAAACTCCCAGCTGTCTCCCCAACCAAAATAAACAACCTCCTGCTTATAAGAAAAGTGACAAACAAAGGCGCACACACAGAAACATGGCACAAGTAATGAAAATCTTCAATAGCCACATGCGATCGATTTCAGTCGACACACACACGCACACACACACACACACACACACACACACACACGGTACAAGCACACACACGCACACTGACTGTTGTGAGCGAGGTATCTTTTTATAGCCCTTTGGTGTAGCTCTTCTGACGTCAGAGTTCTCTTCTCAATCCACCTGACGATTTTTCCTTTTCTCTCGACACATGCACACACACTTTATTTTTAACTTCCCTCCTCCTCCTTTCTCTCTCTCTCTCTCCCTGTGGAGGCGTTAAGACTATGAATACAATTGTCATTCCATTGCCGTGGCGTTTGGGGAGCGGCCTTCCCCTTTGTTGCGTCTCGTCTGGACTTTCGAAACACTCTTGTTCTGGTTTGTAAATTATTTGACCTTCGCCATTTGTCCTTAGAGAGATTTATGCCCTCAAAAAAAGTAAAAGGACTTTTTTGTGACTTGGGGGGACTCTATCATCCTTTTACAGAATCATGCTGGTGCAGCTTTTCCTGTGAACACATGAACAAAAGCACTAAAAGTCATCTTTTTCTTCCGTGTCTTCTCTGGTGTCCGTTTGTTGCTGGTCACGACCAACTGCTGATCGAGTCAAGTCATCGGCATTGGGATGTTGTCTGTCTGCTCGTATATGTGCCGTGCGAACTTGTGCATGTGCACGAGGCACAAACAAAGCGTGTAGCGGCTCACAAAAGCATTGCTCCATAGCGCTTCTAGTGGCCAAATTGGGTACAGTTAAAAAACAAAGACGAAGACGCTGTTTATTGTAACGCAAATATTTGTTATTCATTCATGTATTTTAAAGATGTACTATAGACCCTTTTACTGTTTATACACAATGATGACGTAGCAGCGGATGCGCGCGCATATTGGAAACGGAAGTATGGCGAGAATCAGCAGTATGTCAAGCTACGCGAGTGGATTAAGCAACACAGAGAGAAAGTTATTTTAAAAAGTTGACTTTATGAAATGGTATCTGGCTACCAGATCCGTGTACTATAGTGGAGTAGATAGAAGACGTTAGCAGATGGCCAAATATACAGTGGCCAGTTATAGAAACCGAGCGTGTACACCCAAGAGAAATTACGAGCATATAAATCACTGGATGCTTATGAATACGTTGTCTGTGGTCATGTACAGAACGTCAAATACCATGACATAGACTCAGAGTTTTGTGTGTTGAAATCAGAAATTCTTCCTAGTCAAAGACAAGGACACAAGACAACGATGTACGAGGCTTGGGTTATAATCAACCAACGAGAGAACTATGACTGCGGTCTTGTGGACCGCATTTCCTTTACATATTCTGTGGTAATGTTCTCATAACCAGCGTTTGAAACTACAATTTTCACGAAATACACAGTGCCAACAGTGTTTAAAATGTAAGCAGCCAGCCAGTATCATTCAGTTAGCCGATCCATTCAGCTAACTGTAGTATGTTAGCTTACATGATGACGTAAGCTAACATACGTTCGTATGTATACACGCGTAGATGTTTACTTACTGCATAGTCCGAGACAAAATTTGGCTGAAAGCAAATGTAGCCCTGGTCATAACATTATTGATCAGCTATTGATATGAAGTGGGCGCTGCAGACGCAAGCATTTTTTATTACGTCCTCGCTCCAATCAACCCGTTTAATCGCCTGTAGCCACAGGCGCCGCCGGTTTGAAACGGCCGTGATCCTGTCAGAATCCGATACAACTTAAGCCCCTTCATGGAATTGCGATTAGTGCACCCATAAACGCAACAACCAGACATTTTTATGCTTTGATGCTTTTTATAAACTATAGTGAGTGAGTTGCTAACACGTAAAGCTGCTGTGGGGGAACACCACTTCCGTTTCCAAAATGCGCAAGCAGCTACTTGATCACGTGGGCTGTAAAAGGGTCTATTCACAATGCCATGATTACATACCACATGTATATCTCTTCCCATGTGTGTATTATTCACCAAAAGTCCTTTCAAGCTCTTATTTTACACAGAAAGCAAAGCAAGTTTTGAATACATATTTGCCATATTTAGACGGTATATTAGGTAGCAACAATGATATCGTTAACACCTGGACAGTGAATTTCTTAAAGTTTTAAGCACAGGCAACACAGATAACTGTATATTAAACAAAGTAGGATACAACAACAATGATGAAAACAAAACATAAAGTCAGGGTCTTGGTATTCTTGTGAATGAAATGAGATTTAAATGAAGAATATGCTAAGATCCGATGGGAGAATACAAACACATCTGTTCCTGATAAACAGACTGTTTAGATAAATAGACTGCCCCTTTTCCACCAAGGCAGAGCTGGTGTTGGTTCGGAGCCAGAGCCTAGTTTCAAATCGGTTCTTTGGTTTTCGACCACCAAAGCACCAGCTCCGAACCAGTAAAAGTGGTTCTTAAGTAGCACCATATCATTGCTCGTCTAGAAGTAAGAACCGCTTACGTCAGCGGCTGGGCGCGGGGTTATCGTGACCAACAAGACGAGAGTAACTTGTGACCGCCATTTTAAAAAATCTCCGTCTATGAATAAAGACGAGCCGCACGAACACGTTGGATCCGCTGCGTTTGGATGCCTACTACCACTGTCTCTTCCATCGTCCGCTTTCTTTTCTCCAACATCCCGCTCCATTTTGTATCACTGATACGGCCTCGCTCTCGTTGTATCCATCTTCGGCTTATTATTTGGGCAGAAACAGCTCAGTGCATTAAAGTCTCTATCGAATAAGTCCGAGGTAGTACATCACAAGGGTGGTGCTCTGTTGGTATAACGTGTGCGTGACCGACAGCACCGGAGAGTGATTACCAGTGGAAATGGGTCCTTTGGTTTCTTCCTCTGGGAAGTTTAAATCAAAAAGTCTGTTTACAGATTACAACAGAACTACAGTGCAAAACATTTTGAAGGTTGATCAACTTGAAGCCTGCGGCTGGAAATTTGCATTGAGCGGACAGAGGAAAATGAGGACTCCCTATTCCCATCACGTCTGGGGTTGCTGCTCCCCTGACGTAATGCCTGATTAAACACAGAGGGCTGAGACTGTCAACAACAGACACTGATGCAACAGATACATGCATGCTTTGTTCTTTTATCATAATCTCAGTGAGTCACTTTCTGAATCTGAAAAAAAAGAAATTTCACAACTTTTTCCCAATACCCTTTTTGTCTATCTTCTCACTTCAGAGATAAATAAGAAACAATTTACACACAAAAAAAGTTTTGCTACATGACTTTACGTAATTAAATTCAAGGATATGTACTTTACTTTACACATTATAGGGAAATCCCTTAACTATAAGGTAATCTATATGCTGTCCATCCAAATGCTGAGTGACACCTGCCAATTTCCAAAAAGCAGGTTAAAAAAGCACTTTCTCTTTTCATTCGCACAATGCAATGTGTCCTACTTCGATTATACTAAACTATGATAATAACTCATCTCATGCTAAATTAGACACACTATGGAGCAAACTATGTATCAGGATACGTTGTGATATGACATGACTTCTATAACATGACAACCTGAAAAAATAATCAGTAGGTTTATGCAACATATTGGGTCAGTTAGCTTTAGGGAGGAGATTGTTTTGGGGTTAAAACAGCTACCTATTGTTTCATAAGAGTGTCAATATCCACACATTTGAACGTAGTAGTAGGAAAAGCATGTGTTACTAATAATGTTGCATCTGATGAAGCATGGCAGTGGGACAACTAGCCTCCTAATGCGTTTGGTAAACAGGGCCCATCCCTTTTCACCCACACTAACCCACTTTCTTGCTGGACCAATGCTGGAATTAGTAAGTCAATAAACTTGTGTAGAAATAAGATTTCTATTAAGCAGAGGCCAAAAGATGTGAGCGTTTTGGCACTAGATGCTATTTAGCTGCTTTAGTTTCAGAGTTTAGTGCGGTGGTTCAAAGCCACACTGTCACGGTGTAGTAGGGCACTTACACATAACAGTGAACAGAGGTGCGATGATGTTACTAGTGACGTTGTTTCGACCCAAGGGTTGATACACTGAGTGGCGTCTGTTCATCTGTTACTGATGTCGAGCTGAGACTAGTTTGGTTGCTCATCCTGTCTGAGTGATAATGTTGGCGCTTCTCTGTGTTTGCCTTCCTGTGTTTGCAGGCTTCACTTTGTCTCTGACCACACACGGTTATTACCACAACCTGTTATACACATGTTGTCCTCCCGCAGGACGACTTCCTCTACAGTGTTGCTATAGTGAGCGGACTCACCTGTGCTGTGCTGGCGGTGGCCAAGTTCATGCTGGGAAGAGTGCTGACCAGCCGGGCACTCATCACTGACGGTAGAGTGCACACACACACACACACATTCAAATAATTATAATAAAATGTGTAGTGCAGTGGTGAGTGGTGTTAACAAAGCTAGAAATGGGCAGTAATCCGAAAATAGGTGAATCTAATGAGATTTCATGTTATAACTATCTCTTACCATGAAGCAGTCGTAAAAGGCTTTGCCAGGCTTAAATGCCAGTGTTCTCCAGCCCCAAACGACAACAGACTGCAAAATATTAAAACCAAAGCCACAAAACAAAGTCTGCGTGTGTGTGTGTGTGTTTCTGTAAGAAAGAAAGTTGCCTTCAAAACTGGATGGAAAGAGCTGGTAGGTACTGGTACTGACCCTGGCTGGCTGCTCAAAGACACAGTAACACAAACACACGCTGCACTCTGTTGTCCCAGGTCTCCAAACGTGCAGAGCATCAATCCAATAAACCTGAGCTTGCTGTTCTCAGAGACTGGATTAATTTCCCACAAGACTACATGCTTACTGCGGGCGAGAGAATAACCCACCGTGCCGGCTTCCACATCAGGACAAATGGATTTATCAGAAGAAAAAAGCTAATACGCTAATACAGTAGATTTAGTCCACAATTCTATCCCTTTTAATTTCAAAGGAACTCCACAGGCCAATAGATATTTGGGGATACAACGCTCCATAAACCATGAAATTGTTCATTTTTCAAGCATTTTCAGCATTTACAGTTTTAACAATTGACTTACCATGCGTTCAGGGTGCGATTTGTGGGAGGGCGTGGGGGATTGGGGGCATTCCCCCCCCCCTCTGGTTTTCCTATCCCCCCCTCTGCTAAATTATTTTTATCGCTGGGGGGGACAAGGATTTCCCCCCCCTTTTTTTTTTAATCTCCGGGGGGACAAGGATTTCCCCCCCTTGGTAGCGATGAATGCAACTTAACTGCTCGCCTACTTAAACTCTTGAAATATAACGATCTTCAGTGTCAACATTCAGAAATATCCGCCGTCTGCCGGCGGATATCATCGAACACGTCATCGAACACAAAAACATTGTAACATTTTAGTGCGGGAACTTCGCAGGGAAAACAGCACTGAACCAAAAATGAAATGCGTTCAGAGCAGCATATCGAGTTACTTTTCAGGACCCAATAATAAAACGACTAAATTAACACCTGAGAGTGATAGCGCAAGAAATGTGCTAGAGGTTGGCGCTCATGTACGCCTACAGGACGATTCCCAGCCTCTTGATGATGAAAGAAACAACGATGTTGCTGTGCAGTAATGCAGCTCCGCAGTGCGAAGCTGCATTACTGCACAGCAACATCGTTGTTTCTTTCATGTCCTTCAATGGGACCTAATGATGGATTCTTAAAGGCGATGATCAATATAAATCCCAAAATGCATGAAAGAACAATTTTATTTTAAACATATTTGAAATCACACTAATCTATCACAACAAGAAAACCTCACACCAAAACCAACGACAGCATTACATCAAGACAAATGTGTTCTGGCGAGGAACTGTCTCTAAGTTTCTTTAAGGCAACTGAAACTCCATTTTTGTGTTTTTCAGGGTTTAACTCTCTGGTCGGTTCCATCATGGGATTTTCCATTCTGATCAGCGCCGAAGTCTTCAAGCACCATACTGACGTCTGGTACCTGGATGGCACCATGGGAGTTCTCATTGGACTCATCATTTTGGCCTACGGCATCAAGTAAGATAAAATACCACCGGTCTACACTTTTTTTGACGTATTGTTTTGAAATATTTCCTAATAATTCCTAAAAACTCAAACATTTTTAATCAGAACCGAGTAGTCCTCTGATCAGTCTGTTTACAGACCATGTAGAACCTATATGACACCATCAATCATCGTATCTTGCTGCAGAGGCTAGAACATTTGATTGGTATTAAAGGAACTGCAGTTAGCTGGTTTAAATCTTATTTATCGGATCGATCCCAGTTTTTGCTTGTAAACGGAGAATCCTCGAAGACCACCAATGTTGGTCACGGAGTCCCACAAGGTTCTGTGCGTGGACCCATTTTATTTACCCTTTATATGCTTCCTTTGGCCGATGTTATCAGAAAAACACCGCATCAACTTCCATTGTTATGCAGACGATACTCAATTGTATCTGTCGATCAAGCCAGAGGAGACCGAACAGCTCGTTAGACTTCAACAATGTCTTGGAGACATCAAAAATAGGATGACCTGCAACTTCCTGATGCTAAACAGAAGTTATCTTGATAGGCCCAGAGCGCCATCGAAGTCAGCTGTCACGTGATACAGTTTCTATGGATGGAATTTCTCTGGTATCCAGCAGCACCGTCAAGAATCTTGGAGTTCTCTTCGACCAGGATATGTCCTTCATCTCTCATATAAAGAATACTTC
This sequence comes from Apeltes quadracus, assembly GCA_021346845.1. Lineage (NCBI taxonomy): Eukaryota > Metazoa > Chordata > Actinopteri > Perciformes > Gasterosteidae > Apeltes > Apeltes quadracus. The sequence continues at coordinate 4,333,642 of CM037932.1, read as the reverse complement.
AAGGACTGCCTTTTTTCATCTACTTAATATATCGAAAATCAAATTCTCCTCACCTACAAGGCGCTTGCTGGTGAGGCACCTTCTTATCTTAAAGAGCTTGTAACACCGTGACGCCCTGCAAGGCAGCTGCGTTCTATAGATGTTGGGTTACTTGTTGTTCCTAGAGTTATTAAAAGTAGGATGGGAGGCAGAGCCTTCAGTTATCAAGCTCCTCTTTTGTGGAACCAGCTTCCACTTTCAGTCCGGGGGGCAGATTCAGTCAGCTCCTTTAACATAAAGCTTAAAACGTTCCTCTTTGATACCGCTTATATTTAGGACTGGCTTAGGTTTGCCTGGACCAGCTCTTAGTTACGCTGCTATAGGCTTAAACTGCCAGGGGACTTCTTAGGACACGCCAAACTCCTCTCTCTTTCTCTCTCTCTCTCTCTCTCCCTCTCTCTCTCTCTCTCTCTCTCTCCCCCCCCCCCCCCCCCCCCCCCCCCCCCCCCCCCCCTTTTACTAATATCCACGTTGCATTAATGCACATGACTAATTCAGCTCCTTCCTGGGAGTTCTTTGTGCTTTCTCGCCGAGCAGGTCTCTGCAGATCGTAATTCCGTCAGGACCCTGGTCCTGACTCCGGCCGTGGCCCTGCTGGCACCTGCTGTTGCCGTCATCATCATCATCATCATAATTTTAAATAGGATTCATATCACTATTACCCTTTCCTAAAATCTTTGCTTTCCCTCCCCACAGTCTTCTGTGGATGGTGGTTCGATCTGATGGTGGTTGCTCCTGCAGTGGTCCTGTCGTACACCTGGCCGGCTACTTGGAATTCTTTGAATAATTTCTGTTATAGAAATTGAATGTATTCTACATCTGTATGAGTCATTCTGTACACATGACATCCATTGCAGTCTGTCCATCCCGGGAGAGGGATCCCTCCTCTGACGTTCTCCCTAAGGTTTCTTCCCTTTTTTCCCTGGAAAGGTTTTTTCATTTTTTGGGGAGTTTTTCCTGTGCCGATGTGAGGGTCTTGGGACAGAGGATGTTGCATGTGTACAGACTGTAAAGCCCTCCGAGGCAAATTTGTAATTTGCGATTTTGGGCTATACAAAATAAAATGAATTGAATTGAATGTTCTGTTAACAATGGGATTGTTTCTGCGCCCACAGACTCCTGAAGGACATGGTGCCCCGCGTGAGACAGACGAGGAACTACGAACGCTTCGAGTGAGAGTGCGTGTTGATCGGACGAGCCGGTTCCAACACAGAAGGCGGCCTCCTGCCCTCCGCCCTCGCCGCTCTATCTTTGATAAACATCTCACCTGCACATACAAAAGCCTAACACCCATGTTCTCATACAAATATATATTCATATACACAAATGCTGCGCACTGTACTTAGCGAAATCACACATTCAGACATAACACACATGAACGCACAAACACCGGTGTCAGAGACTTAGAGAGACAAGTGAAGCAATTGAAGACCCCATCCTGGAGAGAAAACACTTATTTTAATTTGTTTTTATTTTATTCTCTCCTTCCCCTTTTTTATGAACCCACCAGTTTATAAATCTAAAATAAGGAGAAAGCAAGAGGACTCAGGTTTCGATTGAAATCAAGATATAATTGTTGCTCTCACAGTTTTCTGCCCTGAGGAAACTGCACTTTGTCAATTTGACCTTTACGGATTCAGCTATTGTCAAGTTGGGAAATAAACGGGCAGGAAAAGGCATCAAAAGAGGATTTTACTAAAAGGAAGCTTCCACAAGAAGTCCTAGAAAAAGAAAACAGATTTTAAGCTTTCTTTAGATTTCTTTGTCTGAATTAAGAACATATACTCTGAGATGAGCGGATCGCTACTCAGTAATACATTGAATAAGATTGTATTGTATTTGTAGTTTTCTTAAATCAGACAGAATGTTTGTCAACTTTACAAGCCCACAAAAAGCAAAGTCAACTTGGTCTAGGAGCAGCACCGAGTCAGACCACACAGCTTTATCCAAGAGGTAAAAACAGTTAGAACGGTGACGTCCGCCTTCATCTAGAAACCTGTCGACTCAAAGCAAACTGCAGTTAAGGGAAGAGGACAAACATTTGCCATAAGAAGGCTATAAACCTACAGTGCACAAGGGGCATATACACATAGCACAGCCCTCTGCTCTGTGGGTGATGCTTTACAGCACAAATTAGCCGACTGGTTTGTTGCCAACAGTTAAGCACATTGGCTTCTTAGAAACAAAGGATTGTGTGTTTTGTATTAATTACTGTGTCTGATTTGTTCAATTTCTGTATATTGTGCATTGCTTTTGATTGGTTTACATGCACAAATACCTGGTCCAGTAAATTATTGATAACCACACAGCAGCTCTTATAAAAACTGAGGAACAGTTATAAAATCCAAGTTTTCTAAGGGTGAGAAGGAAAAACATTTCTTAATATTTAGTAGCTGTATTTTTTGTTTTTACTACTTGTCATGTTCAGATGATGAAAATATGTAAAAGGACGTAAATCTGCAGGAAACCCCATAAATTATTTTTTATAGCCATAATAGTTTATTGTTTTTTCTGTAGAATTTTGTACTGAATCAAGTTTTGATATTTACAACTTTTTTTCTGCCCATTTTTTTTTTTCTGCCGTGATTGATAAGCTGTGGGCGTGGCCAAATGAGCTGCAGCTCATGAATATGTAATGAGCAGCATAAACAGTGCGCTCTGAAAGGGGCTGAAACAGAGGGGAGTAGAGGGAGGTAAAAATCGTTTCCTACGAGCTATTTCCAGCAAACAACTTCAGAAACATGTTTTCTGGAACTCAAAGACCTATTTTAACATTAATCAAAATATGGGCCCTTTAAAAGTGATTTCTTTTCTGTTTCTTCTTTTTGCCCTTGTGTTGACTGCGAAGTTCCTGTGGAAAGTTGGATGAAAAGAAGTTTAGAACTTATGAAACAAACCACAGCAACAAAGATGAAGCAGCCAGTTTCATTACCATTTCATTGCCATCATTTACAGATATTTGAATATTTTCTTTTTACCTGCGTATTACTCATTTGTTTTGTATGTTGTTACCGCCCATCAGTTTGTGTGAATGAATGTAAATATAGACCACACAGTTTTTAAGAATGTCTATTACACTGTTCGGTGCATCAGTAGCAAAAAGTCACTATATTGTCATAGTCCTTTGTGTGGCCGACATAAAAGGCTATTTCTGGAGTAGGCAGCATATATTTAAAGTGCAGGATGATCAGTGTTACACATGGTTGAAAAAGATGTACTATATAGCTCTTATACTGTAAATGTTGTTTTACATATTACTGTAGAATATTGGTGAAAGTCTTAATTTAAATGTTTGCACTGTGAGTGAAAATCTCAGACTGGATGTAGGTGAGACTGACAGCGCTGTGCTGTCCAAGGATCGCTATTACTTATTAGACCATTTCAAAAGAAGAACAGATTGATAAAATCATTGTTTCACATGTCGGAACCGGACAACAAGAAATTACCTGGTGGCACAAATTAATGTTGTTTCACTTGGCTTTAGTTCTCGAAAGAAATGAAAATCCACCTCATTTTTAGAAATGGTCACGCAGGACAATTAGTGCAATTAGATTAATAAAACTGACTTATTTATTGATTGCTTTTATAGAAATGTGTTAAAATAAACTTTTTTTTAAAATGTAGGACTCAAAATATATTATCTTGAATAATAAATTGGCAACAAAGAGACAAAAGTTGTAAATGTGGATCCCGAGTGCCGGTGCGCCCCCTTGTGGCAGACGGCCATTTGACAGGAGATGTAATTAGTATTCTGTGCACTGGATCCAAGGGACTGAAACGAGGGGGGGTGGAGGAGCACAGCTGTGTACAGTGATCCTAGACATGCCTACATCCACTCTAGACTGTAATTATCATCTCTCACTTGACATTGTGGGCGAGGTGCAAACAATTGTTTTCTGTGGCTTGTTTCCTTGTGTGAACAATATATAAATAGTAGGCGTGAATCAGCTCACACCGCTACGACTCACCAACAGCACATTGATTTGTAATGTTACCACTCTGATGCATACAAGACATACTCTACAGGGACTTTTACTAGCAAAGCACAGTGTTTACATGCCAACACCCACCGCAGCAAGCACGGAACAAACTCATCGTAACTCCTAGTAACAGTATGCTTAATGCGCTCGTCCTCTCACATGACATATACGTATATATATACGTGTACTGATGAACTGATAACTATTTTGATCTTGGCAACAAGTCCTTTCTACCTCTCTTCTTTGCACTTATTTTCATAGAAGGTTTTTATTGTGCACGTTCATGCTACATTCAGTTTAGGCCAGGTGCTGTGATCAAGAACCCGGCCCCCTTGCACACCTTAGTAGTGGGTGATCCTTGAAGCTGCTGGACTCGCTGTTGGGTCAGTGTAGAATCTGAATACGCCTCCCACCACAAAAAGAATAGATTCGAACCTGCCTGTTCTGATGTCCTATCCAGAGTGTTACAGTTGTTTTTCACTACAAAATGACTAGAGACCACCTCGGACATTTGCACAAACATGCATTCATTTGAGAAGTGGTGTGACACTTGACTCGCTGATCCAATGAAAAAACTCAGAAACAATTCTGCAGGTTGATGAATGTTGGCAAACTGTTGAAAGCCTCCGTCCTCTCTTCTGACATGTCTGTTCATTCAGTCAAACCCTTGCGTGAATGGATATTATTATTGCTTCATTTGACGTGATTCAACTAACTATGATAGCAATGCTACCAATCTGTTGCTATACTACTTTGCATGAGCAGGTAAAAACTCTCACAGCTCCAGTGCATTGTAGCCTCACACACACACACACACACACACACACACACACACACACACACACACACACACACACACACACACACACACACAGCACATATCCAAAACCTCAAGTATGTGGAAAGATGTAATTGAATTTCCGTTATACCTGACTGTATATGACGGAATATATTATTTGTCTGTTAGTACAGTAATGACATCCGTGGTAACAGATGATGTAAAAACGGTTGATGTAGGAACTATGAGTTATCTCTTTGTCGAAAAACAACGTTTTATTGACAAAATAAAGTTTTATCCTGCTCAATGCTGAAACATGTTTCTTTTTGTTCAATGCAAACTCAGATATCTGTGTGCCAGAGGAGTCAGTATGGAACCGATCCTCGAATACCAGTCTTTGATAACTATATGGAGGAGAACTAACAGCAACAAGATGGCTATGAAATATGTGTTCACACCATTTCTATGCAGGTTGACAATAGACTGTGAAACACCATGGGGGTATTCATCATTATCAGACTTCTTGTGTCGGGACCATGGCTTAGCAGACTATTTCTAAACTCAGAAGTAAAGGATTTATGGACTGCATGAGGACTAAAATAAATCTTTTAATAATGTTCTTATGTTATTTTGATCACAATCTGAAAAGGTAAATAGTCCAACTGGTTCTTTTGTATTAGACAGTGTTGTGGCCCCATTGAGGGAACGTGAGGTCATTATCGTTCTGGTACAAGAAACCTCGGATAAAACTTTGGTGTCAAATACTGCTTTGTTTTTCATTCACAGATTAGATACATGCTTTGCATAACGCTATCTGTTCCTTGATATAGTCTCTACATGGGCAGATGCGGGTCAAGAACCGGTCTGATCTCACGCAGCTGAAGAGCAAGGGGTCGGACTGGAACACACAGTGTTTTCTATGGCGGTTGTAGGCAGGAAACACCAACTGGCTGTTAGAAAGCTCTGAAGTTGTACAATCGACACTGTGGCTGGAAAAAGAAGAAGTAGAAGAAGAAATCAGAATTTGGCAAATTTTGCTGTCGCCATCTTGTATTACAGTTTTTGTAATCATTTAGTTTTTTTTAGGGCTGTCAACATAAAAGTATTAATCTATGCAACTAATGTGGCCAAGAGTAATACAACAACAAGAATGTAACGTAGTACTTTTATTCACTTCCAGAAGAGCTGCTAATTAACATGTTACACCAAGTGGAATTCTGCCTCTCAAAATAATCAAATGTGTGTATTTGTGTTTAAACTAACTTTAACAATTAAACAAGTATCGAAAATACATGTGTTTCTAAAGTGATTACTCATTACAATTTAGACAACATTGTAACAACAACAAAATCACACAAGTTACCATATTTGGAAGGCCTGAGGAGTGATTGAGTGTGCTCTGCTTAATGAACTATTTGACTATGAATGGAACCTAATTAACTAATTGAACATCAAGCTGTAATGAAAAAGAGATGAAACTATCGAGACCATTTACTCATGTTTAAAATGTCTGAAACATTTACTTTTTTTTTTGCAGATAAGGCTTATAGGAGACTATTCATAAAAACATTTTTTTTGTTTCATAATCATGGACATTTAATCCCCCGATTTTCAGAAGTTTACAATGTGAAAAAAAGTTCTGAAGCTGGTTTAAAAAAATCACCACAATCAAATGCTCCCCCTACAACCTATTTCTAAACACACAACTACATATGATGTAAATAATGATTTGTGTGACTGAAGCAGAGCCATGTTTATGCTGATAAAATGAGGACTTACGTTAAAAGATCCTTGGCGTTGTTGATATTAGGGAAAAACGCAGGTTCGCAGATCAGCCCCGCCTGCTGGCACGCCTGTTTACAGGAAGTGTCCGCCTCCGCCTTTAAAACCCTGAGCGCGCTCAGTGGGGGCCAGCTCACTCCTTTATTACAGAAGTCCTGAGGTAAAGATGTGTAGGAGTTGAGATGAAAAGACTCTCTAATTACAAAATTATTCTCTTTTCCATCCCAACATTCCTGTAACCTGTTTCTCAATCAGGATGTTGACCCTCTGCAGCATTCCTTCACAAGAGAACTCATAGGGAAGGTGGGGCTCAATCTGAAATGTAATTTCATAATAATAATAATTTTGTCTGTATTTTTGCTGAGTTCTTTGGGGATAACAGTTAGATTTGAAAAGGTACTTACAGTCTGATTGAGGATAGCTGTGAGCGCTCTCTCTACATCCGTAGAGTTGTGAATGTCTACCATCCAAACGTACGGCTCCCCTATGGCCTCGGCATAGGGGTTCTGGGATGTCACCTGCAGCACAAACACACCAACAGTAGCATTCAATTGCTTGTTATTCCTTGCTGTCCATTGACACAGATTTTGTAAATTGTTTAAAACAGTTCCAAGCATGTAATTTGCTATATGAATCATCAAAACAGTAAGTTCTTCAGTTTCAAATAACCCCCTGACCTCTCTGATGTTGGGCTTCCCCTCAAAGAACTTTGTGTTCAGGCTACTCCGCGGGGGGTCTAGCCTGGGGTTCAGGAAAGCACAGCCATTGGCTATCGCCTCCAATGGGGCGGGGCCTTCATATGGGAATGACAGTCCAACAAAAACCTACATCACAAATAAACAAAAAAATAAGGAAGTACAAGGTAACCACATACACTGCTTTGACTCCCACGCTGTCTATTGGTTATTGACATCAGGGTAATGTTGTTGGTAAGGATTTCAAATTTAAATGGTCTAAAACATTTACATCATCACTTTGTGTAATGGAATGAGGTGTAGAGAAAGCGCTTTGTGTCCATAGTATTGATTGAGCTTCACTACTTTGTGTGGAGGAAATGAGCTGTGTTCAAGGTGTTGTGTCAAAGAGGGTCCAGGTGCGTGCCGGAAGAGGATGCAGAAGCAGGGGTTAACAAAAAACAAAATTTTAATATTTAAAAAAAGGCAAACACAGTTGAGGACCAGGGACAGGAACAACTAACAAAGACCATCCAACAGCGACATCTGGCAAAGACAATGACGCGACAAGAGACACACATGGCTTAAATACACAGGGGAGGTGCAGGTGATTGGACATAAGTGGGAACAATCATCGACACGGAAAAAAGATTTGTTAAAACATTTCTATTGCAGATATTTTACTTTTCTTTTGTCACCTCAAACAAATTAAATGTTACTTCTAACTTTATACATTTATATGTTTTCTACCCAAAACAGTAGCATTCAGAGTCAAACCTAATGGAGACACATTCACCTTGCTCTGCCTCAACAAGACCTGAACCTCAGAGCTTTTGATGATGCCGTGGTTTATCACATAGCTCGGGATTGAAGCGCTGTGATCTACCGTCCCGTGGACCTCCATGTGCTTGTGGATAACGTCCAGATAAGCTTCTTTACCCTGCAGTATGACAGCAGAACAAAGCAATGGGCAACAGCTGGAAGTCCATGGGAAAAGGGAAGATATCACTTCTAATGCCTTGACTAATGTCTGAATGAAAAAGGGGGGTCAATACCTCACAGACTAAATCCACAAACTAACATCCAAAAGGTTATAATAAGGTTAAATGTGTATGTAGAGATTGGGCAGTTTGGTGATCCGAAAGTATGAAATATCAACGTCAATACAATTATTTAGGTATGAAATAGCAATGTGACAAAATGTGAAAAAATACAGTGGCAGCCAGGTTTAATGCTTGGCCTTGGACAACTTTTTTGTGTGAACAGAATAGATTTTTTTTCCTAAGAAATTATGATTTCCAAAATACCTTCATTGAATACTGGAAATACAGGTTGTGTGCAGGAATACACATCTTCTAACATACTTCTGAGAAAAGCAACATTATGAAATACATTCTTACCTCCCAAAATGTGCTTCTCTTGCCATACACAAGGGCCTGGTTTTGCCTTCTGGTGGAGTTCAACTGCTCAGTTTCTCTGGCGCTCAGCTGGTGCTGCACCACGAAGCCCAGGAATGTGTTGTCTGGTGTATGAGCTGCTCACAGCGAGGCAATATGCATTAATTAAGTACAAAAAAAGTTGGATTGTTGTTGGTGGTTGTTGATCGCAGATGAAGCAACATTATGTAAATCACATTGTTGAGTGTTGGAAACGAATGTAGAAACCGAAACGTACGGAACATGGTGTAGAACTGCATTGGGATCAGGTGGAGTCTCCCAAATGGCCCATTAAGGTTGTGCTTTTGGGCCCAGGTGATATGATTGAAGTCTGGCTCAGTGCCAAAAGTGTCCAAGATGCGCAACCTACATCTGATCAACAGACACAACACAGGGACACAGTTCTACTCGGCGACACATTCATATGCACATTTCTGACAGCGAAATGCACAATAAACCTCCCACACTGCTGAAAAACACCTGACCACCGCGTGTAGAGTGCAAAGATGCATATTCTTTTCTGTCCACCAAGTCGCACACATATATGCCGATGTCTAACTCACACATATAACTCAGAAATAGTTTTTATATATCCGGACTCACCTGTATTTAATCCAAGATGCCTTTAGTACTTCTTTAATCTGTTTATGACCAACAATGTCTGTATAGATCAGGCTTGCTTCCATTTCTGAATGGCGAGTTGGGCAGCTGCCTTTCTCAGTCGCTAGAAACCTACAGACCGAGAGGCAGATAAACACAGGAATGGGCCAGTATGGACGGATATTATAACAGTCACAGGGAATAGTGGAAGCAGTGCATGTAATTTATGATGACGCAAAAATGACGCCAGTCAGCCTGACAGAAAGCAGCTTGTGACGACATGCCCTTTGTGTGTGCACTTACTGCTTGAGGTCGAGTTTGGAAACACTGAGGTGAAGATGGTGACCCAGGATGTGTAGAGTGGCGATGAGGTCACTCCACTGCACTAGTTCCCCAAGGGGGCCCCCACTAAAGGCTGCCTCGGCTATTCTAAAACCTGATTCAGATGTCAGTGCTCCAGGATGCACCAGAATCTGGGAAAAGGTAAAACCGTGGAGAAAATGCAACAAAAAACCTTCTCTTCTTTGTCTTATCATTATTTTCTACCATCATCTGACGAATATCATCGTTCTACCACTAACACAGTTCAAATGACGTTATTTAATCAAGCAAACTGAGACAAAGAAAGGGCTTTGATAACTCTTTACCCACCCGGGTAGCTAGTATTCAAAGCAAAATGTTTTTAAGATTTTTAAGAAATATTGTGTTATTTCAAACGGGTTTTGGAAATCTCAGTATAGATGCAGTTTAGTATGATAGCTCGTTGCAGGCTTCTCTAGTTAATTTAGATTTAGTTATGCTGGAATGAGGGCATGATGTATTGACGCAGTCAGCCCTAAAAACACGTCCGATCCATATGCATCCTTATCAAAACACACAAATTAAAGGATTATATCGTCATGAGTAATGAACTCATTGTCTCTGTGTTAAGTCAGTCTGTACTAAAGTAATCTGTTGCATTAAAGGCCATATAGAGTGGTATTTGTTTTGATAGTCAATGGCAATGCGACCCATGATCAATATAATCCCCACATGTAGCCATTTGACAACACAGGGGATCAAAACAGTGTCTGATGGGGACTCGTCAGTAAACTGTCAAGTATTATTCAAATGAAAGTAACGATATGTAATAGATTACCCGTTTAGCTTTCCTCCCTGTGATGTTGTATTTGGCTGAAAGAGAGCGTCCGGCCTCAACCCAAATCTCTTCCATACTGAGAATTCTTTGGTGGATCCAACGGAACTCAACTCTGTTTTGCAGAGATGAATACAGATCTGATAGATTTTCTCTCACAGCTGCAGGTCCAGTGTCCTCCTAGAGAAAAAGAGCCAGCAAGTCAGCATTCAGTTTGAAAATGTCCCTTTTTTGGACCATGAGTACCACTCACAGCATTACATTTACATTATTACCATTAGTTTCTTTACTCAGAGAAGCTTAGCCCTCTACGGGAATGGGTAATAGTCTCCTCAGGTCACATAAGCTTATTGAAAATGCTTTGGACCTTGGTATCAACCACCAAATCTACACCGATACAGGAAGTAGCAACAGCCAACATCACCCTCAACACAGCCAGGGGATTGTAACCCCTCTGTATGGGGCCACTGCTGCTCCTACGCCGACTCACCGAAGAGGGAGTAGAATGAGAGACATTTTAAGACAGTGGTGCAGTATCAGTGTGTTTTCTACAGCTGTACACTGAAAGGCACACAATTTGGTGAAGCAAGTATAGTTCTCCTCACTAATGAATCACATAAGTAACAGATTCTTTTGCATTTACCTCTAAATTTTCTTCATACGCTGGCATCACGCGGCCTGGAAGCAGTGGACACCACGACTCTATCTTTTTACAGCACAGACGGAAAGAGACACGTATGTGGCGAGGTCTTCTTGGGCCAGGGTCCCCGTGCGGTGTGAGAGCTTGAAACCACTCACCTCACTCAGGTAGATAAGGATGGAGCAGAGAGACCCATTCACCCCATGACGGCTGTAGCAAGGATCAGTCCTCCAGCTGACTTTCATCCACTAGGAAAAGAACCAAGGACCGTAGGAGTAAATCATTAGGTTCAAGTTAAACAACATAAATGTACTTAATTTAATCTAAGAGAAGGATTCGTGCTTCATCCTCAACAGTTTTACCTTTTTTCAATACATGAAAATACTTTTTTACAAATTGATTGTTTCAAATCTTTGAGACTTGTATTACCTTTAATTTTGCTTTGCAGTCTGGGAATCCATCCAAGGGTGGCAGTGAGCAACTTTCCTTTGCTTTGATCATATACAAAACACACAAACAGACAAACATCATTTTAGCATCATTGACTTACCAATCGTCAATAATGTGTATTATAAAGTGTTTGTGGAACCAAACTGAGGATGCAGAGAAAAAGTGTTTCTCTGGGTTGATAACCTTGATCAATAGTTCTTAGAGCGTCTTAGAGGCACTTGTCATTGGGCTTGTCAATGAGCCAATTAATGACATTGGAATTATTACTTATTGTTCGTCATTGAGATACTTCCATCCAATGTTTCATTTTAACGTTTCACATTTAAATTCATCACTTTTGTGCTGATATGACTTATATTGTAATGCATTGTCATGCTAAAGTTTCTCTTTCCATTTATCCATTTAACGTTCTCAATTTGAAGAATGCATTACCAGTTTTAACTTCTCCTTCCTTTTACTGAAAATACTGTTAGTAAGTCTTTTTACCGTTTTCGCCTTCTTGCTCTTCCTTCACTGCCTTCAGCTCGACAATCAGTTGATGCAGTTGGAGTTTATCCGAACGCAGGTCCTCAATAATCTCATCCTTCAGTCTTTCTTTCTCTTTTTCTGCCTCCATTTTAATCTGGAGGGCCAGGCATTCTGCTTTGAGAGAGATGACGAGCGGGAGAGAGAGTTGCACTGTTTATCTGAGTATTTATCTGCTGTTTGTATCTTGTATCAGCACACTATACAATTAAGACCAAAGAATATAGAGATATGAATGATATCATGAAATGTCATTTGAATGAGTTACAGTATATTGGTTCTACACTGAAAATTACATTTTTAGTTACAATGCTTATACAAAGTCTGTCATACATGCGTGTTTGACATCAGTATAGTAGCCCATGGAATTACCAGAATTCATCTATTTATGTGTATTATATATCTTGACTCCACTTTCGAGCCAATATTTTTGTCCTGTATATTGTATCGTAATTGTATCGAATTTGATCAATTTTTCTACTGTAATATTGTGGTGTGGTTTCTCTCTGTTAGGACCGTTCACAGTGGGAATACAGTTAGCCTTCTTACGAGTCTTTTTACCGGTCATGACTTCCTTCTCTTTCTTCCCTTCCTGTAGCTTCACAAGTTTCTCCATACGAGCCACTTGTTGATGCAGTCGGAGTTCATCAGAACGCAGGTGACCAATCATCTCATCCTTCAGCCGTCCTTTCTCTTTCTCGGCCTCTATCTGAATCTGCAGATACTGTATTTGTTGTTGGTAGTCACCCAAGGACGGTGGGAGGGTAACTAGCAGAGGGAGAGACAAACAAGACATTATTAACATGTCATGTCATTCTACTCCATTACATTTCATGTTTTATATACTTGGAGCTGGGACATAGGTATGTATTACCATGTGTGGCAGTATGCAGTGATTGGTCCTAATAACTCTGAATCACAGCCAATCGCTGCATGACAACGCTGCATAAAGGCGGCCTTAGAGCACATGTCTGCATGTCATTTGCCAGAGGCTGGGGTTACGACACATCCTGGCGGCTTTCATGTGGTGACAGGTGGGCTGTCGGCAGCAACTCTAATGATGCTTGTATTCCTTTATGTGCATTCTCATAATTAGGATGACAATAACTACCCCTTATCTCATAATATATAAAAGATAACATAGTTTCACTTTTCAGAAGTTTGATTGTTTGCCTGCCACTTTTAAAAGGTTACGATGTGCTAAGACATGTGTAACTTCCTGTGCTCCATGTATGACGGGACTCCCAGAGGGGGAAACGTCCCTGATAACATTCTGCATTGCTTTTGGTCTCCTTCTCTTGACAGGTGTCCTGTTGTGTTTAAATGTCCAGTAGCTGATGACTGACACACACACACTGGCCCATACGGTGTTGAGATGTAACTCTCAACAAATATTACAGATATTACTGTAAACTACAGGAAGGATTGTCAACAAGCCACACAAAAATAATATTTTTCATCCAGTTTTTAGTGTGGGTTTTTATTATTTTACTCAGAAATGGAAAACAATAAGTGTGACATACGAGTATAATATGCTTTTAATGTCACTTATTTTGGATTGTGAAAAAATTGAATTATATATAATATATAAAACTCCATGAGGTCAAATCTGCCACCATAAACCTAAATCAATAAAATATAATAAATACAGTCAAATTATGTAAAATCCTAAAAATGATGTAATGAAGTTTCTTTATTCGAAGGCGGCAAAAAGAGCAGGTGCACACAGGGTCAACAGGTCAGACGGATAATCATGCGCGTCTGCAGCACTTTATGATCCATGGAGCATTGTTCTAGCTCCTCATGATGTGACCTTTGACCTCTTAACCGTTTAACTGATTCCATATTGGGGATTTGGGAATTCAGCTCACCAGCTATAAGCTACAGGTGCATTTATTGTGTGTGTGTGTGTGTGTGTGTGTGTGTGTGTGTGTGTGTGTGTGTGTGTGTGTGTGTGTGTGTGTGTGTGTGTGTGTGTGTGTGTGTGTGTGTGTGTGTGTGTGTGTGTGTGCGTGTGTCCCTGACCCCTGAACTGGGCCAAGACATTTCAACTGTGCACAAGAGCCAGGCCGTACTTATTTGTTTGGATAATTATTTTTCTGTGTTATTAGTATACTTTTTTGTTTTAAATCTATTTCTTTTTGTATTAATTGCCACGGCGCCTCCTCCAGCCGTGGTAAGGCTTTCATGTTTGTTTTATATTGTTTTGTTTGTTTTTACAAGGATCACTGAGCAGCAACAAGACATCAACTAACCTGCCACAGACCACTGCTGTTTTGCCTTTGCATAAAGTCACCTGGTCTGGGTGTATTTTGCCCGTGACTAAGTTCACCTGGTGCCTGTTTTATTTGCTTTGTTTTGGGCCCAGCTTTTTCAACCGCACGACAGCTAGGCCGTACTTGTATTTGGATAGATTGTTATTTTGTCTGTTTTGTTCATCAATTTGTTTTCTGTTTATGATTTCGTTACATTTCGGTTAAGCTGTTTTTTTGGTGTTGTATTAGTTGTGACATCACGAGAGGCTCCTCAACTCTCAGCGGGGCAAAAGTAACGTTTAAACAAGGATTTTATTATAGTTCCGGGGAATTAACACAAATAGTCAGCTCAAATTCAAAAAGGGTAACTCAGGTTGTTCTTCTTTGCGATGCAATCACAATTAAGGAAAATGTATTTTCAGGCCTACTAAAACCAGAGCTGACGCTTGTGGCCAATCCAGCATTCAGTCTTCCCAACGTCGCAAAAGTATCTTCCACTAGTGAACCTCCGACCTTCCTGCTTCGAAGCTTGTGTGGAAATATGAACCATTGCTAAGCAAAGCAAATGTATCGGTGCGCCGGAACGAAGCTTCGGACGTCACTGATCAGTGACGTCCGAAGCTTCCTTCCGGCGCTCAGTCACGTGACCTCTTCGATTTGATTCAAATGGGTGCGAATCAGGGTTTGATACACGTAGTGAAGACCCATTAAAATATTGGGTCAAACACAAACATGTGTATTCAATGTTTTATGTGCTAAAACATCTATTTGTTTTAGCACGTAATCTTTTGAGCATTTTTTCTAAGGCGGGGGGAAATAGTATCCACAAAAAGAAACCGACTCAACTCCGATACTGTGGCGAAAATTGTATTTCTCAGTAAAAATCAATAATAATTTCATGCCCCATCCTGTGTGTCCACAAGCACCTCAATATCCTGCATTAACAAACCTGTCCAAAAGCACAATCACACTGCCACACTGACCTTTCCTGTAAATCTCTTCCCACATTCCAGATTCAGACAATTCACATAGGAGTGCGGTACATGCAGTAGGAAGCACTTGCTAGTATGTTAAATTATATTGCTTACATATAATACATATATATTTATTATATATATATATATATAATATATATGCACCATCATATATTATTTATAAATAAAAGTTAATTTCTTGATGCTATATATATTATATTATTCATATAGGAATCCATGTATTTATTAATGATTTATTGGTTCAACTTTTCATAATCATGTTCAACCCACAAAGACTGGGCCAAAATATGCTGGTAGGCTATTTGAAAAATATGCAGTACAGGTTTTCAACAGCAGAGGTCATCATAGAGATTGCAATGTATTGAATGAATGAACCTTTTTCCAAGACAATTGGCTGGATGGTTCAGAAAGCTTCACTTTGCCATCACTACGGTCCTCCCAACGTCGCTGAAGTATTTCCAACTAGTCCTGATCTCCAGCCTTCCTGTAGTTCTTTGTCGCGCAGCTCACCTGCCGCTCGTCTCTCGGCCCCCACCCCCAACTACTTCTCTCCCACCCTTAAAAGGCCTTCAGGCTATCAGACCCTGATTGGTTTCAGGTGTGCCGCAATGTCTGTTGATTTAGGGGTGGGGTTCCCGACTCCTCCAGCAGATGGAGCCCTAGTTGTCCCTGGAGGCAGCCATCTCCTTGGGACATATCGTCCTTACAGGACCCAGCCTCTCGTGACGTCACATAGTATATTTTGTTTGTTTAAATTTCTTTTCTTTCTTTCTGTATTGATTAGGTCCAGAGCCTGCGGTGGTGGATTGGTGTCCCAGGTGGTGGTGTCCCTAATTCGTTATGTTTTTGCACGTTGTTTGAGTTTGCTTTACTTTTAGTTGTCCCACGTGTGGTGTTCCTCCGGCCCCCTTTTCTTTGGGACAGTCCATCACCATCGCCAGTCTCAGCCCTCATCGGCTCCCCTGTTGCTCATCGCAGAGATTCTTTTAAACATTGGTTTCTTTTTTTAACAGTAAATTGAGTTTAATAAAATGTAAATTTGTATCATACGTTTCTGCCTCATTTTGCAACGAATCTGAGTGCCTTCCCCTCCTTGTCGTTGTTGGGTTGAGAAGGTTTAAAATAATGTGATGTCTTTTGGCAGGAGATGTTCATTCAAAGACAGCACTTAAACGTGAAACGTACATCATTAGGAGCATTAATATAGCAGCAAACCACTATTTTCAATGAAGACGTACAATTGTACAGTGGAGCAGGGTCCACATACAGGCGCCACCTACTGTACATTATCCCCGTTATTCTTTGAATGGGTCCAATTGTTACACTTGTATTACATCCTTCTGCAGGTCTGTTTCTTCCTCTCTCCCATTTCGGACTCATTTCATGATGGGTGTGCTCTCTCTCTAACCTTTAAGTCTTTGTTCCTCCGCTTGGCCAAGCCTCAGTCTGCGGCGGGCGGACATTCCGACGTCCTTCTGGTCAGCGATGTTCTAGGACCAGTTCAGAAAGGCAAGACACACGCGTTGGGAAAGAAACTAAAAGCATTTTTTTTTTATTTTGAATATAAAAATGTTATAAAACTTATAAGTGGATCAATGAAGATACAGACCAGGATGGAATATGATAAAGATAGAACCCAGATGACACCAATGCCTAGGAGCATCCATAGGGTCCTCCACAAGGTATTTGTCACGTTTCTCATAGCCTAATATTGTAGAGTTAGACGATGGGCTGCACAGGCCTTGATAAAAGAAAAGCAGCATTTCCTTTACTTATACTGTACAAAGCGTTTAAGTAGACATTTTTGTACAATCCTCTGTGCCACAAATTCTCTGTTGCACACATTTAGCATTCAATTATTTGATCATAGAGCATAGAGCATAGAACTTACCTTTTAGACCGTTTAGTAATCCACTTTTAACCAAATGAGTAGAGTGGACTGCAGACTTTGCTCCAGCAGTGTCTCTGCCATGCAAATATTCTACAAAAAGAGGACGGCACATAATCTGAACATAATGTCTGTGACTACAGATAAAAAATAATCTCTTGGTTACAGCAACATTTGTATTCATGTGCACTGTCCCCTACCAAATAAACCAATAAATAAAGTAATGCTAATGCAATTCTACAAACAATACAATGATGTTTTAACAACATCATGTTTCTGTTGAGAAACCAGTTATTACTGTTGGATCAAAGTGGATGTTGATCATGTTTCTAGTACTGAGCTCATTATTCGATTTGATTGGGTTCTGACAGAGTGTACAAAAACCAAATCACTGTTTTAAAAACAGCGTTGAACTTGTCCTGACGTATGGCATTAAATTAAACTTTTAACAGTCTTTCCACCCTCAGACCACTACCTGGTAACATTTGAATTCCGACCAGCTGTGGCTATTATGCAAAGGCTTCTGAACTAATCTGATAGCTCTGCAGCTACATTTAAAGAAGTGTAACATGGCTCAACCATAAAGGGGACCGCTAACTTGGGTCTGTCTCAGATCCATCATGTTGTAATGTAGACAGTGCCACCGGCTCTTCAGTTAGGACAAAAGACATACTTGATTCAGAGCCTTCATTTCTTATTCTACGATTGTCTGTGCTAAAATTTTCCATCACAGTTGGTGTCAGAAGTGGGATCGTTTGAAGTTCCGTCATGGCTCTATGGACGTCCGGGAAGTGGCTACTTTAGGATCCACCGAAACCTGATTCTGCCCCAAACCTCAGATTCAGAGAGAGGGGTCCGGCGACCAAGGGGGGCCTGATTGGCTTCAACACGGTCCGAACAAGGAAGATTTTCCACAGAAATCGGGTAAGAAGTTGATATTCTGATTTTCAAACGGGGTTTCTGAATTGTAACGGGTGATAAGATTACATGGAAAAAAAACGTATTTAGCACTTGGTTAACAGAAACATTAATAAAAAATCTCCTTCAAATAATTTTTCATTTTTTAATAAAGGGAAAACATTATTTATTGATTGGGTCTTTTACGATGATAACTTGTCTTTTTCTGGATATTTTAATATGTGTATGTTATTGTGTATATAATTATAAGTGAGAAGTATTTCAGTTTCATCAGCATCCAACTTTTTACCTGCGGAAGACAAAGGCAATTTACGGATTAACAAGTGTATTCGGACTAACACTGAGATCGTAGAATTGTGACCTTTGACTAAAGAGGAAGACAAGGACAACTAAGAATTGTGACCTTTGACCAAGGGGGAAGACAGAGACAACTAATAATTATGACCTTTGACCAAGAGGAGGAAGATAGGAGTGATTTTTTAGAATAAAACTGAACATGTTATGAACTGACTTAGAGGAAGAAAAAAAGGGTATAAAAACTCAGAAGGTGATAAAAGGCAAAGACTAATTTGTTTTTTTTTATTTTAAGAAGTGATATACGGGAGACGAAGCCTTTTCTGCCTGTCTTTCCTCCGACTCTCCCTCCAAACTTCATCCACCCGTCACATCCTCCTCCACCTCCTCGGTCCCCATCACAAACCACAGCCCTGGTCCCACAGAGCCAGAGCCCAGACCTTGTGTCTGCATTGAACAAAGCCAGAACTGCAGCATCCAGCTACAGGCAGCTGCACCAGATCGGACAGAGTGACTGGTAAGCAACAAATACCAGTACATTATTCCTGAGCCAACACTAATCTGTTTATGCCAGCAGCAGCAGGGCTGCGAAGCAGAAAGAAAAAAGAAAAAAAAGAGGATTAATACGCTGATGATGATGTTGACGTATCTGAAACCTGTTTGTTCTTATGTGTATTCCTGAGACAAATAGAGACGTGGAGGCCTGTGGACCGGGGGCCTGTGGGGGGACGAAAGAGTGGAGCAGAGAGGAGGCCTTCAAAAGACTGGATGGTGTTTGGATGGAGGAGAGGAGGGAGAGGACAAGTGGAGGCGGTGGATCCCTCTTCAACGGACAACATGTCATACACAAACAAACACAAACACAAACACACAGCCATAGGCTGATGGGAAACAGGAGAGAAGTACAACAAATGCAAGATAAAATAAATAAATAAACTTTAATAGTAGAGGATGCAGGGTAATGTTTTTGTGCGATTCCAGAAGCACGCAAATCTGTTATTTTAACCTCAGGATGAATTTTTTATTTCATATTTTTTATTTTTCTTCAAAAAGGTGAATGAATGGGTTTATTAATTGATAAAATGTCACTATGAGCGTGAGACTACAAACGAATACCGGCACAACAAAATGTCCGTCGGTGCAATTAGGGATCCAAAAACAGGTTTACAAACGAGACAACAATTGGTATCATGAAATAATTGTTTAACCAGTTCCGTCGAATAAAAAAAAAGATTGTTGGGATGAAGCATGAGTGACTGATATGAAAGAATTTAACTCAACAAGCAATTTTGGTTTAACTACAAGAGGTCATTAGTTAGTTATAGAAAGGCTAAAGGACATTTATGAAGTGACTCCTCAATCTAACAGAATAAGAATTGGTGACGTGCACTGAAATGTTTCTACAGAGAGACTCAAGGTCAGAGATAAGAGATGCACAAG
Source organism: Apeltes quadracus (assembly GCA_021346845.1). Taxonomy (NCBI): domain Eukaryota; kingdom Metazoa; phylum Chordata; class Actinopteri; order Perciformes; family Gasterosteidae; genus Apeltes; species Apeltes quadracus. The sequence goes on along the minus strand of CM037932.1, from coordinate 4,313,813 downwards.
CATTTTACAACAAACAGAAAAGACTAAATCAGTTCTTTGCTGAAACAACGAAGGGTTTGGAGTAACTGGCGTGTCAGGGTTGCTGTATGAATGGGGGGAAACGGTGGGGGCCAACAGGGCAGCCGAAAGGATATTCCTCCTCTTATGAAGGAAGAAGATTCAAGAACAAATTGTGTTAAATTAAATGATTCCTGAGTGAAAATATTTATCTGGGATATGACTGGATTATTAATTTAAATACGAAGGCAGGACATCAATGAACAGATCTATAGAAACAACATAGATAATTGGTATTAAAACTACTAAATAAAGTAAACTACCTAAGGAGACAGAGCGTTTAAATACACAGCAACAATTGAAGGTGAATGTTTTAAACAGGAAACCACAAACACCTTTGGGGGATACACCTTTGGGGAAAATACAACTGTGGGATAATGTGGATGAAGGAAAAAAAAAAAAAGGAAAACAAAGTTTGGCTGTGATGAGCATGTGTTAGATTAACAAATGCTCAAAACGGGGAATGGAAGTACTGATAAACATTGATTGTGAAAAACACAATCCCAAGGTTTAAATTACGAAAAAACATTAGTATTGACTTCATTTGACTAAATCAATGTAAAGAGAAGGATTATTGTCTGAAAAACATATGCTTTGTCAAATTCATTTTAATGCACAGGATGTTTTAACAAAGGCAAAAAGCCTCACCAAAGAAAGAGGACTGAGATACGGGAGGGACAGAACGTCTCCAGCACAAACTGTCAACAAAAGAACGACGTATCTGATCTACTTCTACAAAATGGGAAAAAACAAACAAAACAGAGACTATGAAGAGAAAAGAAATGACTGTTGTCTGCTCAATGTTTTTCCTACACAGAAGCTGCCTTATCGGGTCATGAAGGCCACAGAGGACCTGACATGAACCGAGCACACAAACAATCAACAAGCAGAGAGAGAACACAGGATCCACCTCATGCAGGATCACAACCAGGAGCCATTTATTGACACACATGCTACATTCAGAGAGTAAATTCTTTTAATGGTTTGTGAAATTAAATAATAAAAAGATAAAGTTAAATTAGATTAAAATATACAAGCAAAAATTAAATCAATTTAAACGGATAAGATGCAAGAAGTTGAGTCAATTGCCTGGGGGTGATTGCACCGCTGATGACTCAGTTTTGCAGATACCTGACTCCTCCGAGGCGTGGCTGGCTAACCAGGGAGTTGAGTACAACAGGGTCAGAAACATGGAGTGGATCCTGGACTGCGCTCCGCTTCGCCACCCGCTGTGATCTCCCTCTGTACCACCAACCTCCCACCACACCAAAGAAGAAGAACCAACAACTCTATCCCATCAATGAACATTACGAAATGAGTGAGTGAAAGAGTTACTGTTTATTTTGATCTAAGTGGCTGTATCGCTCCTCGCTCTGGTTGGGTGCCTCTAATACTTAGGAGGACTACAGCAGCGTCGTGTGGAGGCTACCATGAATAACTAATTTGAACCAACAGGAATCTCAACAGGATGATGGAGATTGGGGAAACTGCAGCATGTTGGGGGAGTCATCTCGACCCCCTGACCGATTATATCGAGGCCTAAAGGGGCTTACATATAAAAATATGTTTTCTGTATTGGCAAAAACAGTGAACAAGATATTGTAAGAGACTAACAACTTTCAATTCATTTGCACGAGGTGTAATGAGGTATAATGCTTAATCCGGGGAAAAGGTTATCAATTGTAGGCTCAGACCAGCCTACCCCCATGTATTTTTATTTTATTTTCCACATGACATCCGTAGTGTAACGCTCAATGACGGGAGAAGGTTTCCAGTCTATTTTTCTCTTAACGAATTTCTTCCTATTTTTCCCCATATTGGATTGAGGGGTTTTTATAGGGAGTTTTTGTTCCGTGACAGGCCAAGTTTTGGAGCGATGTCTAGATGTTCATGTTTATGTTGTTGTGATGTGTTACATATTTTATGGTAAATGTTTTTGAGTAGGCATATTATATTAATGCATATTGTGTGATTAAGAAGTAAAAAAAAAAAAAAGAGTGGAGTGTAATGGGAAAAATATATGATGATGAAATCACATTATCTCAGAATTACATTAAACTCAAACACAGCGGAGAACAGTTTTTAACATTTGATAGCACCCGTGTGATTGGTTTACGGTAATGGTGCCTGCGTCTGGTTGGCTAGTACTAACCAAGTCCGCCCCAGTCAGCTGACATTGTCAGAGTTCCCCCCTCTGGACCTGGGTAAAGGTTGGGTTAGGTCTCCCTCTGGTGGATCTGGGAGAGGTTAGCAGTGGCCCATGTAAATTGCCCATCTTCCATTGTTTCATTCAATAAAACGGACATTGCTCACTCGCTATCGGACTGCCGTGTCGTTTCATTCTGCGTTTGGGTTCAGCCTCATAACAACCCTGAGGGACATTGTAACCACCGGGAGAGAGGGGGCCGCCTGGGAAATGCACAGGCTTGTTCAGCTTGTCTTCCTGACTGAATTTACGCCTACGCTTCATTCGTGGACTGACAGATTGAGCTCAGTTAATCAGCCTCTTCATTAGTAGGTTAACCTGCAACTGTAGAGCACCAATGCAGTGTGCCTCCCTACCAGTGGCCTCTCCCATCAACCATGACCAATTCAATTCAACAATGTCTCCACCTAAACCTTTTACTTCTACTAGATAACTTTAAGAAAATGTACTTTTAGTAATCAATCTTTATTTTCTAACTGCCCTTGTCCTAGCAGTACTTAACAAACCCACTCTTGATCCAGATGTGTTGGGTAACTAATTTTGGTCATTAGAGTGCATCATGGCGCATTAAGAATGCTCTTCTAATTGCATCAAAGATTTGTCACATAGTTCCACAAGGTTCTGAGCACCATATATGCTTTCTTTAGGCAATGTTATGAAAGGGTCAAAGGGTTCATCTTTGATTGTTTGATTGCAGCATTGTTAGGAGATTATGCTCAACTGTATCTATCGATCAAGACAGACAATACCAACCGGCTTACTAAACTTCAATGAAAAACCTGCATAACCTAAAACTCAGATGAGTATGTTTTATGTTTTATATATGCACGTGCATAGGTTTACAGAGTATGTTTGTATGTATGTGTAAATGTCTCAGTACTATGTGCGAGAGAATTTCAATAGCGAACGTAAGAGTGTTTTATTAGTATGTGTAAGAGTGTCTTAGTAGTTTAGTCTTAAACGGCCCCTTTTAAAAGTTATGTGATTGGAATAAAGGCAACTCGAAAATAAATGATCTAATGATATAGTTTCTCTAGATGGCCTTTCTCTGGCATCCTGCAGCAATGAAAGATTTACGGATTTATCAGTGATTGAGATGATTAACTCCTAGAATAAATTAAGAGAACTGCCTTTTTTCACAGAAATATGTGTTCATGCACTTCATGCACACAGAAAAGATGACTAGCAATTCCTTGTCAGGCTCCTCTAATAAGGCTGTTTAATATCTCCAGTCTGTTATATCTTAAGGCACGTACTGTACCACAGTACACCTCTAGAAAGCTGCACTCGCTAGAGGAAAGGTTACTCGTGGTTCCAAGAGTCCAAAAAAGTAGGATGGAACCTTAAGCTATCTGGACCCTGGTCCTGCCTCCTGCCTTGGGCCATCGGACACCCGCTGCTACTACCATTATTATTTTCAGTCACATTATTATTACTGTTATCATAAACGTGCATTGCCATCTTTGCGTGTTCCTGAACTTTTAATGCTTTCCCTTCTCGCAGATTTCAGTGGATGGTGGTTTTATCTGATGGTGATTAACCCTGCAGTGGTCCTACTGTCATCCATTGCTACTGTTATTATTATTAGTGGTCATTTCTTCCCGCTATGGTTTCTTCCTTTTATATCTCCCCGTTGAAGGGTCTTTTTCTTTTCATGGGCAGTTTTTCCTGTGCCAATGTGAGAGATTCAGTCAGAGGATGTCCAATATGTACATTTTTTAAAGCAGTATCAGGCAAATTTGTGATTTGTGATTTTGGGCTGTTTTTTGGTGATTCATCATTTGTCCTTTTCCCACATTAATTGTACGTTAAGAGTCTGACAACTCAACCATGTTGACATATGGAGCATTTGAAACTATGCCAGTGTTTTTGTTGATCCAACATAAGTTGACTAACGCTTTTTACTGACGGCAGTGATACAGATATTGTTTTGTATACTTCACCTATCTCATTGTATAGTTCACTAGGATCCTCTGTTGGACTGAAATCAGCAAGTTGACCGAGTCATGGTTGACCTGGTTGGCCTGAGCGGGGAAAGTGGGCGACCTTCCCCGCTTGACTCAGCCTTTCTCCTTCCTGCGGGTATCACCTTCGCACGGAAAGTCCTGTGTACAGATGGCTCAGAACGCTAACGACATGTCAATTGTTTAACAAAATAAATATGCACATTATCTCGCCATTCTCTATAAACCCAAGCTACCTTGCCATCTGGTTGAAGCTGCCCATCTCCTGTTTCAGCCTTTGCTTTTGAGAGGAATGGCTGTTAGGTAAACAATGTTCCACTTAATGGGTTGAGGAAGGCTCACGTCAGACCTGCGGGCGGGCATTTGTCTGTGGGTGCGTGTGTGTGAATGAGAGGATTAGATAAAAGGGGGGAAATCGTGTTTCTCTCCACTGTGCGAGCACTGAGAAGTTCAAATGTCTGCGAATCTATGACTTGTGTTTTTTAAGTGAAACAGAGAGGATGTACTGGACATTTGTCTACCTGCTGATCCTAATGACATTCAGCTCCCTGTCTTGCGTTCCGGTTCGGCCAAAGGTTCCCCTTCCCTGCCTAGACTACCAAAGGGCCTTTGGAGGCTCCTGCTATGAGTTTGTGGATCTCCAGCTCAGTTTCTCCAGTGCACAGGGTTGGTGCGAGCAGCGCGGTGGACACCTTGCATTTATTCCAAATGAAGAAACTCAACATTTCCTCCAGAGTCTCTTGGACCCAAAGAAGGACGTGTGGCTCGGACTGGCACCTTCTGTATCTCCAAACCTGCCATATTCTGCAACCCTTGAAGGTAAGATCACCATGTGGAAACAAACTATATACTCATTTACAAACTGTGAAAATCTGCAGAAAATCTGCAAATGCCTATCTTCATCTCCCATAGATGGCTAAGTTTAATATGCTTATACAAAAACGGTCATGATGAAGTCCCTATCAGAGTTGATCACCATTAGATTTTACGTTACTATTTTGGGATGTTTAGGGGAAAGGTATTTGGCAAAACCTTAGTACAATTGTGTAATGCGCCCTCCCTGGTTTCACTGTGTCTGATAAACAAACTTATTCTCCATTAGGGTGTCATTCTCTGTTCAGGTAATTATGTAATTTGAAAAAAAAAATGAATTCAAACCAAATTTCCTGTGGAAAAAGACTTAACACAAGTACTACTTCCCCCAGACATGGTACTGGATGAGTAGCAACTCATCCTTTAACAACACGTAGGTGGCCATAGGTATATTGATTGCTTGCGAATATACCAAGCATACCCGCTTACTACTGATTATTTGAACACTGTATTATGTACAGAGAATAGCTTCTGGCCACGCTCTACACTTAAATGCTCAGTAGGATATTTTGAAATATATGTATACGTTGCATGTTTTAGTAAGAGAGAACCCAATGAAAAAGGGTTACTGCCACTGAAAACTGTACTGTTCCGCTGCAAACTGACATGTAATGTAGTAAAACCAGTGAATTCTACTCTAAAACAAAAACACTGTTAATAATAATAATATGGATGATGTTGACCAAGACATACATTCTTCGCTACCACAGGCCAAGTTGTTATATATACAGCCACTTCAGCTGAAGCTGTGCATATGGATACTGTTTGTATTTAGCAGTAGGTTTGTTGCATCCTCAGGGACTCTCTCTTGGCTGGATGGCTCACATATCGCATATTCAAACTGGGTGAGCAGCCCGCAGCCAGGAGCAGCTTGTGGACACACACTGAGAGACTCAGACTTTCAATGGGAAGCCACACGCAACTGTAAAAAAACATTGCACTTTATCTGCCAGTTTGGTATGTATTTTGACTTTTACTTTGAAAAGACAACCCCTTATTAAGTATGTCAATGAAGATTTCTCACTTCGCATTGCTTTTCTACCTTTCCAAGATTCTGGGAGATCCATACTGTGTCCAGGTGGAAACACCCCTCTGCAGTGTGGTTCTGGTCAAGTCTTGGTGATAGATGGCGGCTTCTACTGGTCGGAAGAACATTTATTACTGTCGATCCACTGAAACAACATCCACAGGAGACCAGTGCGGCTGGGTGGATGTCGTAAAATCATTAAAAGGTAAAACATTGGTCCAATTCTAAAGTATTTGCCCTACATGTGGTAGTTGTTCTTTTAGGACGATCAATGTTATACAATTTTTTGCAGTCCAGTTAGCTACGCAAGACGTGTTAAAGGATCTGAGATACAGAATGGCCACTCTAGGCTTCACAATAGTATGATCATTTTATCTGCTGAGCTCAATGGGAAAACAAAAGCTAACGTGGAATACAAGCACTCGTGCCTCATGAAAAGGTTCTGCCTGAATGAAGACTGTGGTGAAACTCAATCCAAAATACGAGGGCGGTGATTGATAGATGTCACAAAGTACACATCGCAGAAACAAACCTTTGTTCGCAAAGAATGTTTGCCCATTAGGACGTATGAGAAAAAAAATAATAGCTGGAGAGATACAAAGATACATTCATGATATCCATCCAGTAAATATTGACTGATGCATTTAACTGATGTCAAAGGCGGACTTTCCATTTATGCATTACCTGTACTGTTCAGTTGTTTAGCGCACAGAGGCCTTTCTGAGCAGGCATTACGTGAGTGTATGCTGTACACGTCAGAACTCTATTTGCATTTTGGAATCATCAGATTTCCTGTACCTATAGACACAGAAACCAAATCTAGACTGGCGCATTGGACATTTGATTACAATTTACAAGTGCAAAACATTCTGCACGTGTAAGAATTGTAATCAAATTGCTATTGTCAGTGTTGCTGATTCCGCTATTGGCAATAGCAGCAAGGCTGTTCATAGCGTTGTCTGGCGCTGGCACAACTTAGTTTTAATTTTTGCTCTCACACTCCAGTGCACTTAGTTTGCCAAGAAGAAGAAGACGAGCGTAACAGAAAAGACACATTGTTACTCCAAACTCAAATGAAGCTGGTCATCGCCCCTTAGTATTGTACCCTTCTAGTTTTTCTCTTATTTAACTTGTGGCTACGGCTTGTCAGTTTCTGTCAAAACATCTGCCTTCACTGGTTTACAACAAAACCTCTGAGTTGCATTTATGAAATTAGAGTGGGGAAGTGTACTTTCTAGCAATTTAAGTCTTTCTTTGCATTTTTGAGTTCCCCGATGGCCAGCGTTCAGACAGAGAGGGCTGAGCACAAAAATGCAAGACAATTGTTAAGGCCCGACTAATTGTTAGCACCATGTACAGACATGAGGAAAAGGTTTGGTTGTTAGACTTATCTCTGCACCATTAGAACTTTGTATCATCAAGTAGTCGTTTGTAAGACTTTCCATAATGCCATCATCGTTGCCAAATGTTAACATTGCCTGATAACGCCCCTCTCTCTCCTATGAAGCCCACTGTCATGGCCGTCAGACATGCAATATTGCACAACTTGTGGGTTCCTTTGGTGAACCGTGTCCTCAGGTTGGGAGCTATCTCTCTGTGGAACATCACTGCAAGGATGGTAAGTGTCTCGGTTTAGGAAGTTACACAATGATGCAGAGCTTGTTTAAATTGTTTCCCATCCCACCATTTATTCAATGTATTGTGGAGTGGAGAAAAGTTGAAAACAAATTAACCAACAGAGCGGGACACTACATAACTATATTTTCCCAAAACCACTCGTATCGTCTGACAGACAATTACCATGTGTGGCAAAGACATCCACGTCTCAAAAGCAAACTAAATGTTTAAAAGGTATGATGGCTGAATATATGGGTTTTGGATCTTGTTTCCATGTTTGACTAAATTCTTTCTCAGCACATTGAGCCATGGGGGCAGCTACGGCGCCCCCCCCCCGCAGCTCCACTGCCACAGACCCGCAGGAAGAATCACAGGTGTAAATAATTGATTGAATGCTGGCTGAATTCCATTTAGAAGCCTCCGTTTCAGGCTCTTGGTATTGTGCATGTGTTGCCCTGCTGTCTGTGGCGCGTCAAATAACCGCAGCGGACACCTTAAATGCATGTAGAAATACACTCTTTTAATGGTGGTGTCTGTACAACGTTACAGTCTCCCGTCAGCAGTTCTACTTTCCCATGTAATCGCATACATGATGCACAGACACCCCCCTAGTGGTGAGATGGTCATCTTTGACACTACAAAATTACAATACAGCAGAAAACTAGTCGGCCAAACAAAAACAATGGTTACACAACAATTTTAAAATGCATCATAGACATTCTGGCTCAGTAGGTCCAGGTCAGTAGGACGCTGTCCTCTCGCACTGGTGAGTAACTGCTGTTGTTTTTCTCGAAGTCAATTCTACTGAAATGTATTGACAATATGAACTTGATGATCGCACTCCAGGCCTCACACTGTCAGTGAGCTCTGCGGCAGCGGTTTTTGCAGAAGTCACTATCAGCTGGAAGTGGCTCTTAGATTTGCCACAGGGGAATCCCAGCTGCAAGCTGAGTACCGGAGACGGGCGTGTTATTTATCATCACAGTCAAGAGGGGTGAGTAGCAACATTTACTGGAAATGGAGACTACGTGAGTTTTAAACGAATAAAACTGAAAATCGCTGTTGTGTCTTTGAAAAAGACGACTGTTGACTTGATTATTTTGTTTGACAATTCACATTTACATGGTTGATTATGTTAACACGTGTGGTGGTAGAGGTTGGAAACATAGATATTCTATAGTCAAAGAGAGTATCATTATTGTAGAGTATCATTATTGGAAAGTTTAGCACCAAACATCTCTCACTGGAATATGCTTTTTAAAATACCTGCCAGGCAAAAGTCCCCGAAATTTTAGGCGTAGAAAAGAAATCAAGGTTAAGGTGCTGGACTAAATGATGCTACAGTTCATAAAGAGCTTGAAAAGAAAGGGAAACTAAAACATTTCAAAATCTGCCTCAAGGTTGAATGTTATCATACTGTCAGTTGTGTTAGAGTTAGTGTCATGCTTTACTTACTGTATAAGTCCATCACATCATTACTTCTAATCCCTTTACATTATTTGGTCTAAATGTAGGCATCAACAGTCCATTTTCAGAGGTCTTGTGAACATAAAGTTCAACTGTTCAATTGCTTGCAGATACATTGCAAACCAGGAATGCAAAGCCAACTGTAAAGTAATAATGCCCTGTACACTTATAATTTTCAGCAGGCAGATGCAGAAAAAGATTCTCTATGGCTAACAAAAATCCTAAAGGGAGACACATCTTAATAAACGAGTGAACGATTCAAAGCCAAAACAGTTGTTGAGTAAATTCAATGAGTGGGTTCTTTTCTCACAGTTTTTATTTACTTTGATTTATCGAGACTTAAAAAAAGGAAGTATTTTTAGGGTTCAATGCAACAAAGGGTTAGGAATTTGTGCAACTTTACAGATAAATTGGATTAAATGATATCAGCAGGCAAGAAACAGCAATTTAGCCTATTTCTCTAGACTGAAATTAGACCAAAACCCTTAATTATTTAAATAAACATATCGGAACGTACTTTGGAGACCGCTAATTTTTACTATGCATGCTTTTCCTCAGGTTGGAGAGGAGCGAGGCGCACACATATACTCATCCAGGCACATTTGGTGTGGTGGTTGAATGCAGCAGCAGCGACATACATATCACAGCTCAGAAGACAATAACCATTCAAGAACCCATCAAAGTGTTTGGCGTCATCAAGTGCTATGCTGGGAAACTGTCTTTTAATGCAAAAAACTGTAAAACCCTTTACAGAGAGCCAGTTCAAATACAAATGGAGGTAAAAGCAGGTAGGCTCAATCCGACCATGATGTACACAATTCATCCTGCCAAAGTGTTTATATACATCCTCTGACCTGTTTGCTACAATCTGATGATCTGTTTATCTATCTACCTGTCACACCCATATGGGTTGATAAGTAGCACCGCAGGCAATAGGACATGGGGTTATTTTGTTTTGGGATTTATTTATTTTTTCTTTTCATTCTGCAGGTACACATGTGACTTACAGAATCCAGAGTGATGAAAGTGTGTTGCATGGTTTATCCGTATTTAAAGGAAACGTTCCCAGGAACATTACAGTGACTTCCGATATGATGAAGCAGTTCGGGCCTGGCTGTCACCGGCTCACCATGTATGCATCTAACATGGTCACATACCCTGAAGTGTCTACAGAGCTGCAGGTGAATCATCAATCAAGTGAACATACCATTTTCTATTAATAAAGCAGTAAATGACATGATAAGGACCCTTAATTTGTTTACCTGACTCTGATTGTGGCATAGGAAATTATTATTAATATTTATTATAGCATCATCAATCCGACCCAAGACTGATATCAACTCTGAGTCAAAGATTATGATGGATAATTATCTAACACAACGAGATACAACAACAAACTGAACATCAGAGCAGAGCAGGTCATCCATGTTTCAGCAGCAGTGCTCGGTGAATATGAAGTTGATCAGTTTTTCTGTTTTGCGATTTCTTCCTGTCCTGCAGATGTGTGTGTTGGAGAAAGTAGGCGGGCTTCAGGCCTCCCTGCTGACGCAGGGGGATGGTTATGGATACTCTCCAGGTACTACTGTTGGTGTTTCCCTGGAACGGGGAGCGCCTGTGCTGCTGCTCTTCTCTCTGACTGGAGACAACAGCTCATACTCTGAGTTCCGAGAAATGGATAAAAGCAAGGACACATTTCATTTTGATGAGATTCGAGGTACCGTATGAAACACACATTCGACACTATTGCGTTATGGCATTTGATATTAACTGATTATTTTCTGATGCTTTTCAACAGAACCTGTCCATGTGAAACTCAGAGCATGGAACGTCTTTTCATCTTTGGAAGTGGATATGTTTACTTTCTCTGGCAAAAATTCAGTTGCTAAACCAAACGGCCATGGCTACGTGAGACCGGTCTTTTTATTTTTATATTTAAAGTATTTTATATAAAATAATGCTTACTCTTTGCTCATAATTGTTTTTGTTCACTGCAGTATTTATAAAACCTTTTGGTTATTTTTTTTTTCAGAGAAAGAAACAAAGAGTTGTCAGATCTCCAACTGAACTCAGTGCAGTAGTTACCGAGGATAAATCTATTCTGCTTTCAAGTACATGGAATATAATTTCCACAGAAGAATACGAGTGGGAATGCAGTAAGAATATTTTATACTCTTTTTTAAAAATGTATTCATTTATGGGTTTATAGAGTAATATACTTACTAGGTTGTTTTATGTATTGATTGGCTTTTGCTGCATGCCTAAACATTGCATGCAAATTCGTTTTCTAAACCACACTACCCTTGTTACGTACACCTTTAAAGCTTATGATTGCACATGTTGGCTGAGGGCCTCATGTACGTACATTTGCAAACGTAGCGTTATCAGGGCCAAGAACAGCACGCCGATAACGCTCGCTGTGATACTTCCCAGTGAGCACTAGACGTAATGTCGACGTAATGCCGGCACACTTCGTGCGGCCCACGGACGAGTACCGAATATATGCAGAGGTCCGCAGATACTCGCGCGTGTCCGCCAATACACACCTCCCCCCTCACCCCCGGTCAGCCCGGCCCCCGACAGAGGAGGAAGTAAGTTTTGTGGCCCTCACAAGTAAAAGACCACTGGTCTTTTCAACTGGCTAAAAAGTGGATAAAACATCAACGTGGCAAGAAACGCCGATTAGGTGATAATTTGTTCTGTCGTAAGGTTGAAAGAGAGACAATATTATCAAAGATTTTCATAATAATTAGTTAACTGGTCAGAGAAATCTGGCCTTTGCAGAGACGTGTTTTCAACATCTTTAATATTTCTTCGTATTTTTAAAACGTCATAAATATGGAACTATAGACGGTATGCCATTAACAATATGCTTTAAGGACAAAGTAATGTTTCAAACATTACTCGTAAATACTTTACTCTGCTCACATCTGTAACCCGCATGCACAAGTTCTTAGACGCTTGCAGAGTTTCGTCCTGGTGCAGCACAAGGCGAAGTTCCACGGAAGCAGAGGGTCATTTAACCGATAAGACTAGCTCGTCTTACACGTTCAGACCTCATTCCAACCCAATTTCAACCTCATTTCAACGATGTAATTACATCTAGTGCTCGCTGTGTTTGGTGAAAAACTGACTTAGGCTATCGTTTGAACTATTACTAAAAAAAAAGGTTTTTGTTAAAAACAAGGGTCTTGCTGTCGAAAGCCGAAAGTCGAAATGTGCTAAAACAAGGATAACTGTAAGTTAACGTACATGCACGTCACATGTATGTGCTGGTCCAGGGTCAGGATAATTAGAGCTCAGCACAGTTGATTGCATATTCTAACACCATAGACAACATTTTCACCTGTCGAAAATGTATGTTTCGGCTCTCAAAATCAAGCCTGTCTTGAAGACTTGAAAACACGGTATTTGTCAATGTGTGTGAGCACAGTCTGCTGGAAAAATGGTTGCTCATTTATATAAGAGCTATTGTAGAGTGCTTCCTGATCAGCTGAATCAGCTTTTAATGCAGAAGATACAAACTAACTACAGGCCAACATGTATTGGCAGAAATGCGGTGTTTAGAGGGGATTTTTGTTTTTGTTTCTTCTTTAATGTTTAGATTTGAGGTATGTCATACATTTTTCACCCCCAACTCGTCAATGATAGTCACTGAAGACATAAGTGTCACCTGTGATGCAAACACCAGTTTATGTGTTTGTTTGACCCCCTTCCACTCCCACCTGCCTTGTGTTGACGGTGTAAAATAAGAACTGTCCTTGTTGATTTACAGAGAGTCCATGTGGATGTGAAGGAAAATGGAGTGGAAGTACTCACATCATAACAAAAGACTGCCTACCAGATCCATTTAATTTTGATAGATATTATTTTCGTCAGAAAACAGGAAGTGGTAGTGAAGAAATGTTCATATGCATCACTGTTACCCTCGACTTTGTGGCCAGATTGGATAAGGTAATTTAAACGGATCTGCTGTGATCACAGTACATTATACAGTACCTGCCATTCTCTTTACTGCTTGAGATTTTCCTCATTTAAAAAGAAAAAGAAAATATATATTCAAACATCAAATCAAGCAGTGTACTGAAATTAAATGAGTTATTGAAAGTTGAATTTGCTTTTAGTTTTTGAAGAAATCTACAGTACTTCTAGTTTTTCACCAAATAGCTTAGATGTAAACACTCTGTTATGTGTCAAACAACTTATCTATACATTTGTTATGTCATAGTCTCAATTGCTCTAAAGGTTGTGAGCCAATAACGAAAGACACTGATGCACAAATTGAAATGAAATGTGTTGAAAATGTGTGTCCACCAATCATATGGTACTTAGAGGAACAGCAAGAGGACTGGGAGGTAGGTTGGATGAATGATTTCTTAATAGTTTTAGATTGAATGATCATGAAATTGCTATATGTTTTATGAAAAAAAAGGTTAATTGACTTCATGACTTTACATGTTCATTAAGAATGAAACAGAACAATGCTACAGAGATGCAAATACAAGGCCACTTCAAAGGAAACAGGATGGTGAAAATGTTTTCACTGTGCCTTATGAAACAATTAATACAGCCGCATTGAAAGAACGTGACGTCACTGTAGCGATAACGTCTGGTAAGTATACCTAAGTCAGGTAATAATAATGCTTACTCTGTATAACATCTTGCAACGATTGTTGTGTTCAACAAGGTCAACATGGCAATTATGAGCTTTCTGATGTATATCCAAATGTAGCCGGAGGCATAAAGTTTCATTCATGCGATAAAATGAATTCAACATCATGGCACAAACACCAGCAAAAAAAAGAGAATAAAGGATTTGAATTGTTTTTGCCCTAAATCTTTCTGATGAATTTATCATCTTGTGATCCTGTTTTGCAAAATCACTCTTATGCTACTCTTATGCTACTAAACAAATACACAATTACATACACATTAAGGACACTAGACAATTTAGCTTTTTCACGTCATTTTTCTTTCATTTCACAGTTGACAGACTTTTTTACAAGAAATACACGATAAAGACCTCGTCATCTGGACATGGAGAAGGAAATACCACCACTAAAACTGCTAACACCAATCATTTATTTGCAACCAACTACAGCTTGCAGTGCCTTAATTGTAGCATATCCCCACAGAGTGGAACAATCCTTGATGTTTTCACTATAATGTGCAATACTGAAATTCCTTGCTCTAACTGCCGGTACTGTTTTAAGACTGCTATGGGTAAGTTATCCAGAATTGCAAACACATCCGTGACAATTTAACTTATGTCTGTGACTTTCAATAACCACACAATACCTGTCACTACGAGAGATCTCTGAATCTAACTTATTCATTTGTTTTGAAATGAGCAGGTCAACATCTATACTGCAGCAATAACACTGAAGTGAAGTCTGTCTTCCTCCCTCCGGGAGACAGCAGCTCCTACTACATCCTGACTGTCACAGCAACTGCAAGAAATGAAAGCTATGTGTGTAACACAACTATAACTGCAAAGGTTTGTGAAGTAAATGATCATTTTCTAAAGTGTGGAATTAACCAAACAAGATTAATGGAAATATTCAATGCCTTTGTAAGGAAATATATTTTCCTCCTCAGGTGACGGATTCTACTGCGGCTTCAGGCTCTTCACTATATGATGTCATGGCTTCTGTGGAGAATGCTGTGGCTCTGCTGAAAAAACAAGGCCTGCTGTCTGCAGAAACTGTGGGACAACTCATCATATCTGTTTCCAATAAACTGAACAGTCAATCGGATCAATCAAACAGAACAGACAGGCAAAAGGTAAAAGCTCATTAGACTGTTGATACATTTTAAATTTTTGACGCGTCAACAGCATTTATTGGTGTCTATATTTTTTGATGCACTTTACCCGTAACAAAACCTTTTTGTGAAGAATTCGTAGAGCCCCTATGAATGATATCCCCACTATTATCATTTTATAAATCAGATTTGTTCTAATGTCCTTTA
The DNA here is from genome assembly GCA_021346845.1 of Apeltes quadracus. Classification (NCBI taxonomy): domain Eukaryota; kingdom Metazoa; phylum Chordata; class Actinopteri; order Perciformes; family Gasterosteidae; genus Apeltes; species Apeltes quadracus. The sequence goes on along the minus strand of CM037932.1, from coordinate 4,298,635 downwards.
GTCTGTTGAAGTTTCGTGAGAAAATGCTGGACATACTGATTGATACAGTGAATGAAGCTCCGGTCACAACCCCAGAAGAAGTCCAGGTGATAGCCAGGGCGCTTGCTGCTGTTGTCCAGATAGACACTGAGCTCAGCCCCTCTGCTCAGGTACTGTCCAGTGAACCCCACGCTGAGTAAATGTGGCAAAAATAGGAGGAATGGAAAATTCAAGTAAACTGCTTTCACTATGGTTTACTGCTTTATGTAGCATTTGTAGCATGGGACTTTGTATGTATATTAAAGAAGGATAGAAGGGAGATTTGTAATGGTTGTGTCTAACAAAACCCTTCCAAAAATATGTCAGTGATTACAAGAATTGATTCCCATCTTCAGGTGAAGGCTTCAATACTGTTTGAAAACCTAAGTTCAGGTCTACTACACATGAAAGTCATTGAAAATGAAGACAACGTGATTGAAATTCACACTGCTGCCAACGCCATTTTGGAGGGAGTGTGCAGTATCCTGGACTTTTGTCCCAATGTGAGTGTTTTACCATCCCCCTCATCTCACACTATTAAGACAACTTTGAGTATTCAGCGCAAAAAAAGAGTGGATTTTAGTGACTTATTTGTAGTTTATAATAGACCATATCTCTGTAAAATATGATTGTCTAACATCTTAAAAGATGGGCAAGTGATTCATCATTCATTCTGGAAAATGATTCTTGTCTGACTGTCTGAATTAGCAAGTAACCAAAAGGGATTGACACAACGTCATCCTTGTCGTAAATGCTTTGTGTTATCCGTTACAGAAAAATGTCTGTGATGCCTCTAGAGGGGGCACTAGCAGTGGCAATAACCAGGGCACTAGTGCCACCACTACCAAGACTACAACAACTACCCCTGCTGGCACTGCATCTACAAAAACTGGCACTAGTGCCACCACTACCAAGACTACAACAACTACCCCTGCTGGCACTGCATCTACAAAAACTGGCACTAGTGCCACCACTACCAAGACTACAACGACTACCCCTGCTGGCACTGCATCTACAAAAACTGGCACTAGTGCCACCACTACCAAGACTACAACAACTACCCTTGCTGGTCCAGCATCTACAACAACTGGCACTAGTGCCACCACTACCATGCCTACAACTACTACCACTGCTGACCCTGAATCTACAACAATTGTCACTACTGCCACCACTACCATGCCTACAACTACTACCACTGCTGACCCTGAATCTACAACAATTGTCACTACTGCCACCACTACCAAGACAACAACCCCTACCCCTGCTTGTCCTGTATCTACAACAACTGGCACTAGTGCCACCCCTACCATGCCTACAACCCCTACCCCTGCTTGTTCTGCATCTACAACAACTGGCACTAGTGCCACCACTACTAAGACTACAACCCCTATCCCTGCTTGTCCTGCATCTACGACCACTTGCACTAGTGCCACCACTACCATGCCTACAACCCCTATCCCTGCTTGTCCTGCATCTACGACCACTTGCACTAGTGCCACCACTACCATCCCTACAACCCCTATCCCTGCTTGTCCTGCATCTACGACCACTTGCACTAGTGCCACCACTACCAAGGCTACAACCCCTATCCCTGCTTGTCCTGCATCTACGACCACTTGCACTAGTGCCACCACTACCAAGACTACAACCCCTATCCCTGCTTGTCCTGCATCTACGACCACTTGCACTAGTGCCACCACTACCACGCCTACAACCCCTATCCCTGCTTGTCCTGCATCTACGACCACTTGCACTTGTGTCACCACAACCATGCCTACAACAACTACCCCTGCTGGTCCTGCATCTACAACAACTGGCACTAGTGCCTGTCACGGTTTGGGTTCACTTCCTTTTTTGTTTTGTATTTTCTCTTTTCTGGTGTCCCTGGGTTAACTTCACTTCCTGCCCTGTCCTGTCTTCACCTGTGATTGTCTGCCGTGTCTGATTGTTTCCACCTGTGTCCAATCACCTGCGCCTCCCCTGTGTATTTAAGCCCTGTGCGTCTGTAGTCCCTTGTCGCATAATTTTGTTTGTTGATTGTTCCTGTTGGATCCCTGTCTGCTTTTCGCCCCTCGTCATCTGTATTGGATTCATTAAAGTACCCGTTTCCGCGCTTAAAGAACTGGGTCCTGGGCTACGGAAACCTCCCCCCTCAATGCAATTAGTTTCACTCGATGGGATCCAAAGTCCAACTGGCTTGATGCTCACTTTTACACGCACTGGACGCTTTGGCTATGAGGAGGAAGCACAAAGAGGGGAAACCGATCCGCGTCACGAGCACACGCGCACCTCCACAGCCCGGACACGCGCACAAGCACACGTACGCACCCAAGAAGCCGCATTTACAGAAAAAATAAATTTTCGACGCGCTCTGCAAATACACAAAATATTCCTAGTAAGAAGCGGAAGCCGCTGGCAGCGGTAAATACTTTCTTGAATACTTTCTGTAAACGCAGAAAGTATTCAAGTCAAGTCAAATTTATTTGTATAGCTCATTTCATATGATTAGACTCAATGTGCTTAAAAACAAAACAGACAATGCAACAAGAAATGCATATACAATACATAATAAAAAAATACAAAATAATGCTGTCAGTATAAAAAGAAAATATAGAAACAACTGAACCTAACTAAAAGCTTGTGAAAAAAAAGATGTGTCTTAAGTCTAAAAGAAGACACTGTTATAGACATCAGTTCCACTGGTAAAGTGTTCCAGAGCACTGGACCATAGTGACAGAAAGAACCATAAGCTGGTTTAGAGTTGATTTGGGGTATAGTGAGAAGAGCTCACTGGAGTGTATTTAGTCAGCAAGTCAACAACATAAGAGGGAGCAAGGCCTTTCAAAGCTTTAAAAACAAGAAGTACTATTTTAAAATCCATTCTCTGTTTTACTGGAAGCCGGTGAAGTGAGGCGAAGACAGGAGTGATGGGCTCAAACCTTTTGGTTTTGGTTAAGACTCTGGCTGCAGCATTCTGAATAATTTTGAGTTTATTTAACACTTTCTTTGTTTTTCAGCAAAACGTGCATTGCAGTAATCAATTCTACTGGTAACAAAAGCATGAACAAGCTTTCCAGAGTCTGACTGTGACATAAAGCGTCTAACTTAATTAAATATTTCTGAGATGATAGAAAGCAGTCTTGGAGTTATTCCTTTGTTGGTGGGGGGGGGGAGGCACACCAAACATTTGTGCTTAGGGCACCCAAATGGCTTGGACCAAACGGCTAGTGCCGGGCCTGCGTATTGCATCTCCCTCCGCACTGGGCCGCAGCGACCTCCAGTTCCAGCTCTGCCAGTCCCGGCTCCACAACACCTCGTGCCCCCGACTCCGCCAGTCCCGGCTCCACGCCTCGTGCTCGGACTCCGCCAGTCCCGGCTCCATGACACCTGATCGTGCCCCCTCCCTCCTGCCCCCTGGTCCTCTCCCCCCCGCCCTTCAGAGTTTTGGAGGCCGTCTGGAAGCCGGCCCTTGAGAGGGGGGTGGGTTCAGAGGTTGGGCCGGCGCGCCCGAGCCCGGCTTCTCACGCCATGCAACCGGAGTCATCGAGCCCGGCGTCCCAGGCCCTCCAGCCGGTGCTACAGAGCCGTGCGCCCCACGCCATCCCGGCCAACCTCCAGAGAATCCCACGCCTGGCAGCTGTACGGGCCGACCCCCAAAGAACACCACGCCTGACATCCATACCCGGGAGACCCAGACGCATGGCCACCGTCCCGGCCGACCCCCGGAGGCTCTCTGTCTGCCTCGTTTTCCGGTCCCCACCCTCCAGCCCCTTGTCTGCTCTGCTCCCGGTTCCGCCCTCCCTTCAGCACCTTTCGGACCGTCTGGGATTCGGTCTTTGAGGGGTGGGGGGGGTTCTGTCAGTTTGGGTTCACTTCCTGTTTTGTTTTGTAGTTTCATGTTTCTGGTGTCCCTGGGGTAACTTCACTTCCTGCCTTGTCCTGTCTTCCCCTTTTATGGTCTGCTGTGTCTGATTTTTTCCACCTATGTCCAATCACCTGCACCTCCCCTGTGTATTTAAGCCCTGTGTGTTTCTAATCCCTTGTCGCGTCATTGTCTGTTTGTCGGTTGTTCCTGTTGGATCCCTTTCTACATTTCGCCCCTCGTCATCTGTATTGGATTAATTAAAGTACCCATTTTGAGTGAACTCTGCATTTGGGTCCTGCTTCCTGCCTCGTCAGCCCGGCATAGTGACAGTGCCACCACTACCAAGACCACAACAACTGCCACTAGTGCGACCATGCCTACAACCCCAAACCCTGCTTGTCCTGCATCTACAACAACTGGAACTAGTGCCACCATGACCATACCTACAAGCCCTACGCCTGCTGATTCTGCCTCTACAACGCATTCTCCCTGTAAGACCACTAGTTGGTCTACAACCCTTACCACTGGCAGTAGTGACACCCTTACCACCCCTAACACTGCTAAGACCAATGATTTATCTCCAACCAACAACAACTTTCAGGGCCTTAATTGTATCATATCCCCGCAGAGTGGAACCATCCTTGATGTTTTCACTATAATGTGCAATACTCCAATTCCTTGCTCTAACTGCCAGTACTGTTTTAAGACTGCTAAGGGTAGGTTATCCAGAATTGAAAACAATAATCACACAATAACAATATCTGTGAGTCTAACTTTTAGAGTCTAATTTATTTTTAAATAAACAGGTGAAATAAACCATCTGCGTTGCAGCAATAACAATGAAGTGAAGTCTGTCTTCCTCCCTCTGGGAGACACCAGCTCCTGCTATATCCTGACTGTCACAGCAACTGCAAGAAATACAAGCTATGTGTATAACACGACTATAACTGCAAAGGTTTGTCAAGTATATGATCATTTTAAAAAGTGTGGAACGAACCGAACAAGATTAATGGAAATATTCAATGCCTTTGTAAGGAAATATATTTTCCTCCTTAGGTGACGGATTGCACTGCGGCTTCAGTCTCTTCACTATATGATAGTCATGGCTTCTGTGGAGAATGCTGTGGCTCTGCTGAAAAAACAAGGCCTACTGTCTGCAGAAACTGTGGGACAACTCATCAATTCTGTTTCCAATAAACTGAACAGTCAATCGGATCAATCAAACAGAGCAGACAGGCAAAAGGTAAAAGATACATTTTTAATTTTTCAACATACTGTATTAACAATGTCTGACCGCCGAGTTGTCCTACAATATATAACGTTGTGCTCATAAGCACATACCCTGGCAGAATTTATCATTCCTTGGCCATTTTTCAGAGAATATGAATGTGTAACGGTGTGGGTTGTTGGGGTTCCCGCCTCAGCGACTCCAGCACTGCACCCACCCGCCGCACAATGCTCCGCCCAGGTGGTGCTGTGGATAATCACGTCGTCCAGGTAGGCGGCCGCATATGTGCCGTGCGGACGCAGCACCCGGTCCATGAGCCGTTGGAACATGGCCGGGGCCCCGAACAAGCCAAAGGGAAGCCAAAGGGGAAGCCAGAGGGAAGTGTGGTCAATTAGTACAAACCAAAGTGGAGAAAGCTGTTTTCTCTTTGGACTCTGACGACAGAGGAATCGTAAAGAAACGCGCAGTGCCCAGCCGGTCCAGGAAATCGTCGCCTCGGGGCATTGGGTAGGCATTGAATCGTGATACGTCGTTCACCTTGTAATAGTCCACACAGAACCGCACAGACCCATCTTTCTTCACGACCAGCACGATGGGGCACAATGACCCCCATCTCCAACATAGCAGCCAATTCCTCCCGAACCACTTTTCTCTCGTGTTCGGGCAATCTGTAGGGTCGTGACCTTACCGTCACCCCCGGGGAGTCTCGATTTGGTGCGATCAGGTCGGTCCGGCCTGGCATGGGGGAGAACACATCAGCAAACCGCTTCTGCCCTCTGGTCCTCAGAGAGACGGCCCTCACACAGGAACGGGGTGGGAATGACTGCTTTTGAGGTGCCCTGGTCCGTTAGAATCACTTTCGGTATTCCAACCTGGGAGATCACCTGAAACAGAGCCTGCGCGACGCTCTATGCAGGAATACATTGCGCAATGGCACTGACTCCGGATATCGGGTTGCGTAATCCATGAGGACCAACAAAAAGAAATATCCGCGTGCGCTCCGGTGAAATGACCCGATGAGGTCCATGCTGATTCGTTCAAACGGAACGCAACGGGGACCTCGGGATGGCTGGTCGATTAACTAATTGACACTCTGGGCAGGACGCACACCAGCGGCCCGCATCCCCCGGATATAATAAAATCGGGTCATTATCCATTCAAGTGTTTTCCCGTATCCCATGTGACCCGCCATCGGATTATAGTAAGCCGCCTGGAAAATCATTTCCCGGTGGCTTTTCGGCACCAGCAACTGGGTGTTTTCCTTCCACAGTCCGAGTGTCACGACTCACTCTATACAGTCTATCCCTAATCAATGAAAAGTGCTGTTATGGCCGCGCTGCGTCAGGGCGCACTAGTTGACCATCAACGCGGTAGGTCGCTCCCAGGCCGGGGGAGGGTAATGGAGCACCGGCAACCTGAATCACCTACCCTACCTCCTTCAGAGGGCACTCCCTGCCGAGGTGTCCGGGCCGCCCGCATCTCCAACAGCCCTGCCCTGGCGCTTGAGAACCCCTCTGTGGGTCAGGAAGGGCGCCGGTGCTCTCTGGTCGGTCGGTAGTAGCCCTGCGGGGACAGCTCCAGTTGTGGGGTTGGTACGGGTCGCTCCATCGGGTGACGGCCCGGCAGCAATCGGTCGTGCCGCCAGTTGCTCCAGTGCCTAGGCCTGCCTCCTCACCTGGTCCTGGAGCGCCCCCGGGAACTGCCGGTTGGCCTCTGCCTGGTCGCGCTGGAAGGCCGCCAGCTCTCCAATTATATGGCCCAGCAACAAGATATCCCCTGCTGCCGGTCGTCGTCTACCATCGTCCCCAGCCGTTGGGTGCCACTGTAACGGTGTGGGTTGTTGCTCCAAAATGATGCCGCAGATACTTTGTTGTGGCGAATGCAAACACTTTTGTTGTTACACGGCAGCTCAATAAACACAATTCACTCTGGCGGCATCCTGCTCGCTCCTGGCGAACTCTCGCTCACGCCGCCTCCCTGTCTTAGATAGAAAAACCTTTCTTTCACTTATGGTTAGTGGTCGGGTGAAGACATTTATTATCATTCAACCATGTTTACTCTTTTTAAATCATAATCATACCAGAAATTACCCAAATGACCCTGATCAAAAGTTTATATACCGTGGTGATTTTGGCCTGATAACATGCACACAAATTAACACAAACGGGTTTGAATGGCTACTAAAGGTAACCATCCACACCTGTGATCTGTTCGTTTGTAACCTGTGTGTGTGTAAAAGGTCAGTGAGTTTCTAGGCTCCTGATTGGGATGCAAAGAAAAACCCACAAACAACCCACGAATAACTGAAATACAGGACTCATCCTCAACTACCACAAAATACTCAATACAAGCTGTCATTGAAGTCGTTAAACGGGGCAATACACGATATTAAGAACTGAGGTATGTAAACTATTGATCATTTGGGTAGTTTCTGGTATCATTCTGATTTAAAAAGAGTAAACACAGTTGTTCGATAATAAATGGTTTGGTTTGACCCAACCACTAAGCATAAGTGAAAGAAAATGGCCATAGAATCATTCATTCTGCCAGGGTATGTGCTTATGAGCACAACTGTAGTAGGCTCCTGAATCCACATGATTTGCTTCAGGCATCTTTTTTTTGCATTATTATTATAGTAGATATATTTGAATGTTTTCTTTATATTTATTGGTGTCTGTATGTTGTAGCCACTTTACCCTTTAGACAACTTTTTTGTAAAGAAATTACAGAGCGCTTATGAATGAAATCCTCACTATTTTTATTATGAATCAGATATGTTCTAATGCTTTTCTCTGTTGAAGATTCGTGAGAAATTGCTGGATATACTGGATTGATACAGTAAATAAAGCTCCGGTCACAACCCCAGAAGAAGTCCAGGTGATAGCCAGGGCGCTTGCTGCTGTCGTCCAGATAGGCACTGAGCTCAGGCGATGTGCTCAGGTACTGTCCAGTGAACCCCACGCTGAGTAAATTTGGCACAATAGGAGGAAGGGAGAAGTACTGCTTTGACTTTTTGTATTTGTATTACATTGGACTTTCTATGTTTTTTTTAAAGAAGGGTAGAAGTGAGATTGGTAAGGGTTGTGTCTGACAAAAACCCCCGAAAATATATGTGTGATTACAACAATTGATTCCCATCTTCAGGAGAAGGCTTTACTACTGTTTGAAAACCTGAGCTCAGCTCTACTATGCATGAAAGTCATTGAAAATGAAGACAACGTGATCGAAATTCACACTGCAGTCAGCGCCATTTTGGAGGGAGTGTGCAGTATCCTGGATTATTGTTCCAATGTGAGTTTATCACCATTCTCCTCGTCTCCTGTATTCTGGAATATGAATCTTGTCTAAATGTCTAAAATAGCAGGTAACTGAAAGGGATTGAAACAACAATGTTGTAAACACTTTGTCTTATCTGTTGCAGAAAGACGTCTGTGATGCCACTTTGCTTTCTCTGAGCAATATACAGAGTGCACTGTTAGCATTTAAAGATGTCGACAAAGCCCCAATTATCCTCCGACGGGATCTCTTTCATGTGTTTGTCAATAGGTAAGCTCGGAGCACGGAGATGTAAGGGAAATACAAATTTGTAATGCTTTGAATGGCTTTTTTTGGTAGCCAGAATCAAAGCCAGAATCAAAGGCATCAGAATCAAAATCATCTTGGTCTGTTCTCAAAATATTGAAAAAAAAAAGCACAAATGACTGATAACTAACTAAATAACCAATCAGCCTACATGTTTCTCTTCAATCTTATCCATCAGAGTGACACTGGCAAACTTGCATAAAGAAATTATAAACATTCCCAACAGTTCCAGCCCCACATTTTCTCTGCCAGCACTGCCCAATATAGGACAATCATACGAACCAGTGGATATACGAGTAAGTCAAGTGTGCTGTTTTGGTTATGTGGGCTCAATGTCACATATCAATCTGCCTGAGCTTTTAGCTTTATTACAATTGTTGATTTATATATATATATATATATATATATATATATTAGGGCTGTCAAATGATTAACATTTTTAATCAAATTAATCAGAGTTTTTAACTGTGGATTAATCCACTTAATCCACTGATTAATCATCAAGTGGATTAATCATGATTAATCCACATATGCGAACGTTTCCCGGGAGAAATAACAAACCGGGAGGTGTCCGGGTGATAGGGGTGAAAAACGGGAGCGTTGGCTGGTAAAACTCCCAAAAAGTGCTCTGAGCGGTCTGCCTCTCTCTCTCTCTCTCCATGGGTGTAAATCTGATCTAACAGTAGGGGGGGACAATAAACATAACATTTCTGAAGAGCATTTTTTGAAGGGGACACAAATAATAACATTAGCTAGTTGTAGTGGGGGCATATCCAACAAGCTATTAAACAAGCTGGGTAACATTACATTATATTACACAAGCATAGCAGACTTTTTTGTCATGACTAATCATTAATTACTCAGCATCATTTGTATTTGAGAAAATAAAAACTTCATCCGATGTTTAATGTGAATAAAATCGCCTTAGACCGCCTACTTACTACGTTCCTGTTCACTACCGATGTGACTGAGAGTCGAGTGCAGATCGCATAGCGCTAGCAAGCAGTGGAACAAACCACTGTGAGGCAAGGGAGGGGGGACTCAAAATGTTTCTATATTTTGTGGATTTGTATTGTTTTACTTCTTACACAGATATTCAAGTATACATCATTATGTTATTTACAATACACACTATTGTTTTAATGAATATTTCTAGGGGGGGACCACCCTTAGATGGGGGGCCCTGACCCCCCTGGGATTTACGCCCTTGTCTCTCTCTCTCTCGCTCACACACACACACACATGTCCACAGCGCAGCAGGCGGAAGGGGGAGAGAGCGATATTGTTTCTCTTCAGGAGACTTGTTTAAATTATGAGAAATATGCTATATACATGTCACTAGATTTGTCTCTAGTCGCTTTTGACAGAAAAGTCGCCAAGAGGGGAATTTGTTTGTTATAATAGTCCAATCAGAACCGCATTTCGGACACATTCCTGACCTGAATGATTTGTCACACTGTGCATGCGTGAAATGCGTTAAAAAAAATTGACGTAATTAACGACAAACATCTAATTAACGCCGTTAGTGCACTATTTTCTACAGCCCTAATATATATTTGTATATTGTATGTTTATTGATGTAATTTTCACCTTTTATGCAACCTACATACCAAAAAACATCTTAACATCTGTGATTGGAAAACGGGACTGGAGTGGGTGGGATTATTTAAATATCTAGTTTTGTGACATGGAAAACCTTGACTATTTTGATAGTTCAGAGGCTGAATGCAGGATCAATTCAGAAACCCGTATCTCACTCAAAACAACATGCATTGATTTTCTTCCAAGTTTGTATGCCGTGTGCACCAGAGACACACAATAACACCCCAAATCCCAGAAAAGTGATTTGTCCATAATAGGGGCTCTTTAACTTTGTTCTGTGAATACTTTTACAGATGGTTAGTTGGGACGAAAACCCATTTTCCTTCAATAAAAGGGGGAACATCAGTGGCCCAGTAGCTGCTCTCTCCCTCACAAGAGAAGATGGTTCTATAATCCATGTGGAGAAACTTGAGCGAAAACATAAAGGTCAGTGCAGGCTTACAAGGTTGTGTCATTTTCCAACACAGAGTTGTGGAACAAAATGCAATTTGTAGTCCCATTTATGACATACAAAAAATAAGGTTTATCGGTGACAGCAATTATCTTTTGATATGATTTCTGTTCATTGCAGCCTCATCCTCTCAACAGTACACTGATAATCAGTAAATGACACCAATTATTTTTAGGTCAAAGCTTTCCGCGCATGGCACTGAACATCTCGTGCCAGTTTATGACGTTTTCAATCGGGACATTTTCTGTTGCCAATTTCATTTTTTTTTTTTTTAAGACACGTGTAGAGTTTGTTGGACTTCTAGAGGGTTTATCAGATTTGTTTCAAATTGTGTTGCTATAATCCTCCAACTAATTTAAAGTTCAATTGCAGAAAATAGACAAACAATACTGTAATTTGCCTGATCCACAGATTCTTATACCAAGGCCTTTAGGAGAGAAGGTGGAAAGCACTGTTTTGGACCTCGGTAACTACAGCACAGTGGTCATAAACATTTCTTCGGATGATTCTACGCTGGTATTAAAGGTGCAGAGAGACGCTTGACTTTCTACTTCTGAGATGTGTTATTAATATCTGCTTTGCTCTACTTGATAATATGAACATGCTGTTTTATAAGCTAGACATTCTTGGCACAGCACGCAGAATTGCTGACGCCGTAATTTATGGTTAAAATGTTTTCTTAGGATTAGTTATCTAATCTGAATAGCTCAATTTTAAATATATACAGCATTTTGGAAATATTGGAAATGCAGCTATTATATTTTTGCTATATTGTTCAAAATTGAGTTTTTTTGTTTTTGTTTTGCAATGAGAATTTAACTGATCCTATGCTTACGATTATTTCTAAAGATGGTGCCTTTAAGTGATCCTTTACCCTTCAAACTGCTCCTTGGTTATATGGACTACCCCACTGAAACAAATAATGTTGCAATGACAGAGATGCCTCACCAGGGAGAAACAGAAGGTAATTAATACCTTTGCTTTGTCGTCAAGATGGTATTTAATTTTATACATTTTACATTTTGAGGAGATTGCTTGAGTACTTGTGTGTTTGACTTAAACAGAGGTGAGATACACTTGGCTACTGGACCCTAAGGATTTCAAAATAAACAGCGGAACACACTATCTTGTAGTAAGGCCCATTGTAGGTCCAGGTATAAAATCCATCAATGCAAGTTTGTCCATCACCTCCTTCACTACCGCATGTAAATTCTGGAATGAATCAACATTGGAGTGGAGCACTTTTGGATGCAGGGTAAGCTCAGTAATTCAACTGGCCTGTTATGTGTAACATTGTTTCACCAACAATATTGACAGTGAATGTTGTCTCTACCTGAGCAAGGTTGGTGTTGAAACCACACCTCTAGTAATCCAGTGCCTCTGCAACCACCTCACCTTCTTTGGGAGCTTCTTTTTTCGTCGCTCCCAACACGGTAGACCTGACACGTGCCGCCCAGCTGTTTGGGACTTTTGGTGAAAACCCTGTGGTTGTCTGCTTTGTGGCGTCTCTTTTTTTGGCGTATCTTTTGGCGATTATGTGGGCACGACGAAAAGACATTAAAGACATTGTGAAGGTATGGTATATGTTCATCACCGGCGTTTGATTAATTTACCCTAAATGCAATCCCAATTACAACCAACTTCTCTTAAACGTTACATGCCTGTTGTTGGATTGTTTACAGGTGAAGGTTACTGTGCTGGAGGACAACAACCCCATGGATGAGAACCGCTACCTGTTGAGTGTCAGCACAGGGTATCGGAGAGGAGCCTCCACTTCCTCCCAGGTTAATATGTGATCAGTTAGTAGCAAATGGTTTATATTTAGGTTTGATGGGAAGAAAAAAAAACAACCCCTACACGAATGACCGCTGACACGAGTCCGATCAGAAGAGAAGATAATTGTTTATTTGTGGACAGATGATACGTGATGATAAAGTCTTGACAGTCTTTGACTCCCTCGAAAAAGAGATTCTTACGCACGTTGGTGGATTCTATGAGGAGCTGAAGCTGATGAATATGTGAAAACTAGGTAGGAAGTGGGAAGGTGGAGGGGTGTGTAACAGCAACATGAACGTGCTGGATTTAAAGGGATAATCATGAGTTGATTAGAAGATGATGTAATTGTTTTGTTTACCTTAACACGTGTAAGTTAAGTGTAATGGTTTTGAAGTTGTCAGTTTTAAAATGCAGAACACCTCCCTGTTTAAGGTGACAATCACTCTGCTGGGTGCAGAGGGAACCAGTGAACCACATCACCTGACAGATCCAAAGAAATGTGTGTTTGAGAGAGGCGCGGTAGATGTGTTCTTGCTAACTACACCCTTCTCTCTGGGAGACCTGCACGGCATCAGACTGTGGCACAACAACTCAGGAAGCCATCCTGCCTGGTAGGAAATTAGAGACACTTAACCCCAATAATCATCGCCAAAATGTATGTACGTTTGATTTTAAAAGAAGCCATGGCATGGAATTCAGTTGTAAATTCTATATTTGTGAAACAATTTTTGCCTTGTTTTAAATATTGTTTTCTCAGGTATGTTGGCAATGTTGTGGTTCATGATATGCAGACGGACCAGAAATGGCATTTTCTATGCAACTCCTGGCTAGCTATAGGCATAGGGGATGGTACTATCGATAAAGTTGTTCCTGTTTCGACGGAAATGGAATTGAAGAGATTCAGGTATGGTATAAGAGGCAACAAAATGTATATACACAGCATTGAAGCGTAACTCTGTTATCAGATAGGTAGATAATATGGATGACTAGGGTTTTGAATTCAGATGTTTAAATAATAGTTTGGTTGGTAGTGCGGCTAGTTTTTATGTATTGGCGGTAAAGATCAAGGAATCGCGCCGCTGTCTGGTTCATGAATACAGCTACTTTAAAAAAGGCTTGCAGAAAGATTAATAATTCATTTGACTTCAACCAAATAGAACTGAACTGGCAGTGATGAAAAAACCAGCCTCTCACTAATTAAGTGTTAAAAGTGCTACTTGCTACTTTGGTTTTCCAGTAACTTACTCTATATGAAGACTACAAAGGATTTCAGTGATGGACACCTCTGGTACTCTGTGATCAGTCGACCACCAGGCAGCAACTTCACTTGTGTTCAGAGAGTCGCCTGCTGTTTTACACTGCTGTTCTGCACCATGCTGACCAGCATCATGTTTTATGGCATCCCAACGGATCCCTCGGAGCAGAACATGCAACTCGGTACAACACTTTTCTATGAATTAAAAAAAAGCGTGTAGTTTATGCTGACAAAACAGAAAAATCATACTCATTGAAGAATTTCCATTTTCATGTGAAATGAAGTCTTTTGTTTAAAAACAAATACATTGTGTATTTTCATGGATTTGTATCTCACAAAAACAGCGCCTTTCATCTCCGTTTCTCGCTCTGTGTTTTTTCAGGTAACTTTGAGTTTACCTGGCAGCAGTTCATCGTTGGAGTTCAGAGTTCCCTCATCATGTTTCCCATAAATATCCTTATTGTTAGCATTTTTAGAAACACTCGCCCACGGGAAATGTCTTGCTGCAAGCGCAAAACTAAAAAGCCAGATGCCCTTGGACTGAATTCTTTCTTACAGACTGTGACCACCAACACAAAGGTTGATGTTTCTTTAGATACCCTCATCAAGGTAAATGCTCTGTCTTTTACACGGTTAATTTGTTTATCCTGAATATTTAAGCCCTGAGATGATTTATAAATATTTAATGACACTGAATCATGAATGATGGATACGTATATCAGTTTCAATTCTTACTGTTGCAGATGTACCATATGTAATGTTGTATGTCAAAATTAGAACCTGAAAATGTTAACATTATCTTTCAGGATATCACAAGAATTGCTTGTTGTCTGTCTGACACCATGAAAAGCAACATTCAAAACATGGAGTCTGGACAAGGCGTTGATATCAATGCTGTGCTCTCTATGGTGGAGGACTTTATCAAACCGAATAACACAACCATTAACGTCATGCAGCATCAAACTCAGAGCTCTAGCAACCTCGCTCAGCCTCAGCCACCAGGTGTGTAACGTGTTATCTTTATATATATATTAGGGCTGTCAAAAATAGCGCGTTAACGGCGTTAATTAGATGTTTGTCGTTAATTTTTTTTAACGCATTTCACGCATGCGCAGTGTGACAAATTATTTAGGTCAGGAAAGTACCTCTTCCTCGGGCAGTCGTTCTCAACCGGTGTCCGGCCGGTGTACTTTTGTGTCAAAATCTAGTGACATGTATACAGCATATTTCTCATTATTAAACAAATCTCCTGAAGAGAAACAGTATCGCTCTCTCCCCCCTCTGCCTGCTGCGCTGTGTGTGTGTGAGAAAGAGAGACAGACAGCCCACTCAGCGAGGTTCTCAAAGCACCTTTTCAGAGTTTTACCTGCCAACACTCCCGTTTTTCCCGGGAGTTTCCCGTTTTTTACCCCTATCAACCGGACATCTCCCGGTTTGTTAATTTCTCCTGGGAAACCTGTTGGCAGGTTTGGTTTAACTCTGAAAAGACTAGTTAACCAAAGTCAACCACAGGTTCCTGTTGATCTTATAATGGACGTGTGTTGTGAACAAACGAACCATCAACGGACGAAATAAAAGCCTCGTATTAACGAGACCTCCAGCTTACAGCGAGCTCTCTGCGGCAGACTGTCCGCCCGACGAGCGAGCGGCCGCGGCTGCACAAGCTGTCATCGTATCATGGAGCTTCTCAAGTCGCATAATGGCATCATCCTTTTATATATTTATATAATATATTTTTCTTGTGTACTTGTTGTTATACTAGAACAATAGGGTCAACCCAAAGTCAACTTGCATAAGCACTATGCAATATGCAGAAGCAGATTTGTGTCTATATTTCGTACAATGCAACTCATATAGTAATGCAAAAACTTTACCAGGAGGAATCAAACTCTTCCTTTCACAGAACACTGGGTTATGCGTTGCAGTGTAGAGCTAATCATATATATCATGTGTAAAAAGAATGTTCTAAATCAATTTGCCTGCATTTTTTTTATAATGATCCCAATAAAGAATTTAAACAGTTGATGTCCATTTATGTCAGTCTATCTCCTCTGCATATTTCCAGAGGATAGTCCAGGGTCAACAATGGAGGGGATTCAAAAGAAGAGTAACAACACCCAGTATCTGTACCGGCAGTTGTGTCACATTGACAAACGGATGAGTCTGTTGGGTCCGTCGGGCTTCCCGACCCCACACAGTTACAGCCGAGCTCTTCAACAGATCAAGGGCATCAAGGAGTGTCTTGAAGATCAGCTCTTCACCACCCATAGTGTCAACCCAGATGAAATCACCCAGAACAGGTACATACAAGATAAATTGAAGAGCACACTGCTGGATTTGCATGTTGGCCATTATCTACAAGCTATATGTTTAATTTGATTATTTTAAATATTTTTGTTTACTTTCTGTTTCATTTCATCATAGATATATATAGAACAGGACAACGTAGTTGCTTATGGTAACCTCTTTGGAGAAAGTTTGTGCTGATCATTATTATGTTTAACGTTATGAATTCAGTGGTCCCTGCCTGCACTGTAACCATTTGAGATTAATAGATCATTGTCAGAGGTCTTAATTTGTGGAACGTATGAGACATATGAGACACTACAAATGGATTTCCTTGTCTAAGTAAATGAAATCCAGCTGCAATCGGGCAGTAGGTTTGGAAAACAGCTGGTAGTAGTCAACAGTTTAAAAAATGGGCTCGATCGCTTTCGATTAGAGCTGTTCCGATTCCGATACTAGTATCGGAAAAGCCTCCGATACTGCCGACATGCTGGCATGGGGTATCGACGAGTACTAGAGTCCAGGCTCCGATCCGATACCACGTACAGTGTCTCTTCTTCGCCGCTTTAAAAAAAGTTGCGTTGTGCTGCCATCAGGAGGTGAACTCAGGTGAAGCAGGTGAATATTTTAGAGGGGCGAAGAATTGTTCAACGTTTGATCAGGAGCTGACGTCAGCTGAACGTCAGGAGCTAACGTTTGCTCAGGAGCGGACGTTAGCTAACGTCAGGCGCTGACGTTAGCTCAGGAGCGGGCGTTAGCTAACGTCAGGCGCTAACGTTAACTCAGGAGCGGACGTTAGCTAACGTCAGGCGCTAACGTTAGCTCAGGAGCGGGCGTTAGCTAACATCAGGCGCTGACGTTAGCTCATGAGCGGGCGTTAGCTAACGTCAGGCGCTAACGTTAACTCAGGAGCGGGCGTTAGCTAACGTCAGGCGCTAACGTTAGTTCAGGAGCAGGCGTTAGCTCAGGAGCGGGCGTTAGCTAACGTCAGGCGCTAACGTTAACTCAGGAGCGGGCGTTAGCTAACGTCAGGCGCTAACGTTAGTTCAGGAGCAGGCGTTAGCTAACGTCAGGCGCTAACGTTAGCTCAGGAGCGGGCGTTAGCTAACGTCAGGCGCTAACGATAGCTCAGGAGCGGGCGTTAGCTGACGTTAGCGAGATCCAGCGCTCTACTAGCGTGAACCGGGTTTGTGGAACGTCACGCACGGCAAACAAACCTAGCTAACGCTATCCGGGCACTCGTCTTGGGCAACTTTCGCTGTACCGAACAACACATTAGATTGGAACTGTTATTATTACGGTTCCGCTTATCCGGGTCGGTAACCGCTACTGTAAACAGCCGTTGGTCTCGGTGCTGCTCGGGCTGTCTTCTCTGTCATTTGCACATTAGCTCAGGAGCTAACGTTAGCGCATCATGTCGGCGTTTTGGCAGTACTTCACAGTGGCTTTTCCCACCAGTAAGACGCCGACATGCAACAAGTGCAAAGAAACAATTTTGAGGGGTGGCACGAGTGCAAATTTCAACAACAGCAATTTAATCAAACATCTGAAGACGCGTCACGCTTAAGAGTACGACAAATTTACCAAAGTTAAGGGGACACTGGTATCGGTACACGGTATCAGCCGATATCCACTGGACGTATATCGGAATCGGTATCGGGAGGGAAAAAATACTTTCGATGATCGAGACTTCGATGCGGTGATAAATTCCACATTTCTATCGTGATTTCTTTTGGATTGCCGTTGGGAAATACTTGCCTGTTTTGTATGTCTTGGCTTTGTTGTATGTTTTAATCAGCCTGCCAACAAGGTTCATAGGGCTGTGCAATTAATCACATTTTAATTTGATTCACACTTCTGTTTAAAAAAAATATTTAAAAAAAATAAGATGATCTGCTTAAATGAATCATTGTGTGGCAGTGTTTCCATGCCGACCAACCACCATGAACCCTGTCTCGTTTACAGTCCTTTGGTGATTCAGCTTTTTGTTGCCATCTAACAATTAATCAAAAGAAGGTGAAAGACAGATTTTGTTATGTTTGCACAGATCCAGGCAAGCTGTTTCCTCCAGTTTCCAGTCAGACAAGCTACAGCTTCATATTGAGCATACAAACATGACAGTGAGACGTTGCTCTAACTAGCAGAAAGAAAAGAAAACACATAAGCCTAATTTCCAAAATGTCCAAGTAGGGTATGGTATAGTTAATCCAAGATATATGTTATCAGTTGCTTTAGTAAAGTGTGTACGGATGGTGTTCTTTGAACTGCAGGTTGAGCACAGGTGGTCGTGATGGCTGGAGGAAAAGGGTGTGCTGTCATGGAGGGCTACCCTGGTGGTTCATCTTCGTGGCCTGGCTGCTAGTGATCGCAAGCAGTTTTATCTCGGGATTTTACACGATGCTTTATGGGTTGAAATATGGGAAGGATCGCTCTGTAAACTGGTTGGTGTCAATTAGTGTCTCCTTTTTCCAAAGCGTGCTGGTCATTCAGCCATTGAAGGTGAGAAGAAGTTCACTCTTCATACATTCAGAATTTCCAATATAAGTAATGCTTTGTATTTTACAAAACTCCATAATATTCTCACATTCTAAACTCCATGTCAGTCTTTATATTGCATTTGGAAAAAGATATGAATAAATCAACATGATTTATGTCTTTCCCCACAGGTGATCTGTTTTGCTGTCTTCTTTGCTCTTGTAATAAAGAAAGTTGAAGATCAAGATTTCAAAAATCTAGAGTTTGAAGGAAATCTAGGTAAAAGATAATGACTTGAAACTTAAACTCACATTTAAATTCTTCAATTATCAGAACAGACACATACGTTTTCCCCCGCAGGTGGTTGTAAGGACCAACAAATGAACAGACAGAATTCCAGTCTCTATAAGCCTCCTCCGGCTGCAGACATTGAGAAGATGAAAAGGAAAACAGTCATGGAAAAGAAAGCTTTTGCCCTCCTCAAAGAAATATTGAGTAAATATAAAACACTGTTCTATTTATTGCATTTATGCAAAGCAAATACAAATGTCTCTTTTTATTTATAGGCCACAATAAATGAGACAACACAATCCACAAATCATTCCTGTTAGTACGCAAGTTCAGACTTTTCCAGGGCTAGCTCAAAGTTCAGTTCACGCAGATTCAATTATACAATATAACAATTTATGATAAATCAGGGACCATGACATGGTCATATCTTATAGTATACGTTGAGGAATCATATTAAAGTATGAAAGATCATTGGATAAAGTTTCAAATATGGGTTCATGTATTCTTAAACCCAAATATTAAACTGCAGTATATTTTTATCTTCATTTCAAACTGAAATAGTCACTAGCATACCACAACATATTTACTTTATTTGGAGGTGTGATTTGTCCTCTTGAAGGTAGTTTCACTTCTTCTATTACATGCTCAATATGCACTGTTCTGTAGCACATGCATCACAGCTTGAGAAGAAATTGTTAAGGTTTCAGGATCTGCTTTAATCAACTCTAATATGTCCTTATGTTGCAGCCTACGTGGTCTTCATGTGGATGTTGCTTCTGCTAGCGCACGGCCAAAAAGATCCCAATGTCTTTTTCCTGCAAAGTCACATCCAAAAAAGCTTTAGGAGCCAAATCTCAGACAGCATGAGTCTTGCAGATGTGTTCACTTGGGCCAACACGTCACTACTAAGCAACCTTTTTGGAGTTTATCCAGGTAAGAATGTAACACTCATGCAGAGGAGAAACCCTGTTGTTAACATTTCAATGACCAAATAAATGGTTGTATTACATGAGCAGTTTTCTAACTGTTTACATTGCCTTCTGTCAAAGCAGCTTCCTTTTCTTACTAAAAACCAAAGCCGTCTTGTTGTTCTGTTAAGCTTTTATTTTGTAGTGCTTTGGAATGCTAACTCCACACGCAGCCAATAACAGTTTAAACACACATATTCCACTTACTACGACCACACTGAAAACCATCATTTATGATCTATTGAAGTGAGAGGGAGACAGCAAAAGGTGGTTGAGGTAAAGGGTTGTGAGTTGTGGGAGTAAAGGAATGAAATGTAGGGGAAGGAGGAATGGTGGTTGTAGGAAGAACTGATTTAATGAAAGGATTGAATGGATAGGGTTCGGAATGAAATTATGTATGTTAAGAGGTTATAGGGGACGAAAGGATGATGGCCGATGGACAAAGGGTTAGGGATAAACGGGTGAGGATTGTGGGATGAAGGCGTGTAGGATGAAGGGGGAAGGGTCACGATGCACCTGAGAAGGGAGACAAATTAAACGTTTCTTTTTCCAGGATTCATCACTGATGGAAACTCCAAGCTAGTAGGTAATGCCCGTCTTCGTCAACTGAGGGTGCAGCCCAACTCCTGTCACATTGCAGGACCTATGCTCCAGTTTGCGCCAGACTGTAACGCTCCATATTCATGGGAGGCTGAGGATATGGGATCCTATGGTACTGCTTGGAACCACTCTGAGAGGGTCAATACCTCTACAGGCACATCTAGCCCGTGGACATACCAGACACAGTCTCAGCTTAGGTCTTATCCCATCTGGGGCCAATTGGTGCTCTACAGGGGAGGTGGCTATGTAGCGGAGCTCGGACCGGATTCACAAAATGCCACCAGGTATGCACATTGGAATTTGTCCTCCCCTTTTCATGTTGGACTGTGATTTTAAAGTGCCATCAACCGACTTACAGCGTTTGGTGACCTAAATCCATGGACCTATTGATCAATCAATTTATTCACATTGAAGCCACAGAGATGTCAAAAGCTGGTTGAAAAATACCATTTGAAGTGAAGTGCAACACATGCATACATTTAGCTAGACAGGTAAGGCCTTCAGTAAAAATATTTTTGTTTCCTTAATCTGCAGCACCCTTGACTACCTGTTCAGGAATACATGGCTGGATGTGTACACAAGGGCAATCTTCGTTGAGTTCACCGTGTACAATGCAAATGTGAACCTCTTCTGCATTGTCACTCTCTTGCTGGAGACAAGTGCTCTAGGTAAGGTTGAGTGTTCACTTTCAAAAGTGCCTCACAACACATTCACAGCTTTAGCAAAGAAACAGATGGGATCCAGATTAGTCAAAGGTGCAATTTCTGAAAACATACGTCATTTCACCCAACGAATGCAAGCAAAGAGCTGACTAGAGGTCCATCTATGAGTAGCAGGGAGCGAAAAGCTGCTAGCATTCTCATGTCAGCCGATGTCTTTACAGCACAATAAATGAAGAACAAAAGGTATATTACAAAGTAATAGTTCACCTTAAATAGAAAATACATATTTTTTTCTCTAGACTGTGGTGCTTTTTTTTTAATCAATCTGGATTGTTTTGTTGTGAGTGGCTTAAGTTTGGACTTATCTGCTGTAGATTTGTCCTGCTTCTCTTCAATGGAACAGGACTAGTGGTCACCTATAGAGTGTGTGGTGTCCAAAGTGCCGAGAAACTAGACATTGATGTCTCTTCTATACGGTTAGTTGACATATGCAACTAACCGTATAGTATTTTTGGTGTAAAGTTGCATGTGCCTACGTAACCTCTACATGAAACTGCACCCTTTGGGTGAAGTGTGCCTTCAACACAAAAAGTCTTGCAGTTGTCACACATTGCAGCTTTTTTAAAGAGTATCTGCTGGAGGTAATGCAACGTGTACGTCTCTTATCCATCTGATTGTGTTTCTTTCTACAACTCCACTGTAACGTTCTACCTTCAGCGTACCGTACACTATGTAAATAAGATCATGCCGGCCTTCATGTGTTCAAACATTATTCTTCCCGATGATTTTGTAGGAGCTTTTCAGTTCCACAGCGAGCTGCACAGCATTCGCCTTTACCGATCGAATGGTAATCTTCAGATCTTCGTTATAGCTGCTGAGATCATCTACCTGCTTTTCATCATCTATTACATGTTCCTGCAGGTATGCACTAAGATACATATTTAAACATCTGCAGACAGGGCTCAGCAGCTTGTTCACTTAAACCTTTGACTCATTTTAGATTCAGGATACTTCTGGAGATGTGCTTCTGCTTGGTTTAATGCAGTTGGTCATTGAGGTTGGATAAATACAAAACATGTATTGTTCTAATAATGTAATAAAAATGTATTGTTGTTGTATTGTATTGTCAGTTTATTGTTTAGAATGCCTTTTCTCTCCCACCTTGAACTAACGGAACAAAACCATGGAAATCCACACAAACAATATCTTCTCTTTTCCTGACAGGGAAAATTAATGAAGCAGCAGCGCTGGGCTTACATCAGGAGCAAGTGGAACCTCCTGGAGCTGACCATCATCTTACTGAGCTGGAGTGCCGTGGCTGTCTTCATCAAAAAGACCGTGATCGGAAACCGCGATTTGACCTACTACGAGAACCACAAGCACCAGTGAGACTAAACTGCTTGTTAAACCATCACATTCACAAGTATAGGTAGTTATAAGCAGGGCTGTTAGTGACTCTTATTCCTGTCTATTTGTTCTCTCTAAAGTCTCTTTCTGTGCTTTATTGCTATCCATCTGCTATTGTAAAATAAACAGTGTTTTTTATAACGTGCACTAATTCTCCTTACTCACATGTTTCCTGTATGTTTAGATTTGCAAGTTTTTACGAGACAGCCACAACAGACTCCGTGCTCCAGTATCTGGTCGCCTTCCTGGTCCTACTGGCAACCTTCAAGCTGTGGCACCTGCTCCGACTGAACCCCAAGATGAACATTATCACCGCCGCCCTGCAGCGGGCCTGGAACGACATATCCAGCTTTCTCGTGGTCATTTTGATCATGTTTGTGGCGTATTCCGTTTCGGTGAGTCTCTTACCTGTTTACCGAGACCTTCGACCTTTGGCAAAGATGTGAGTCAATTAAACCCAAAAGATGAGTTTCTCATCAGAAGACAATACGTTGCTCAGGGTACTTTCAGAAAAGGGATTAACGCTCACTAAAACTTTTAATTGGATTTATAAGGGAGAATCGAGTAGCAGCAGAAGTACATTAACTTCAACTCAACCAACTCTAAAGGTGGAAGACTTCAAATATGTGTGTGTGTGTGGGGGGGCGTGTGTGTGCGTGTGTGTATGTGTGTGGGCGTGTGTGTACTGAGGTCATTGTGGAGTAATTTACAGTATAAATTCACTATAGTTAAATATATATAGCAATATATAGAAATATAATGATTGATTTTTTTCCAGTCCAACTTGATCTACGGCTGGAAGTTGTCCTCGTATAAAACTTTCATGGATGCATTCCTGAGCATTGTTGCTATGCAGATAGGTATCTTTAACTTCAACGAGGTGAGTGCCCCTCACAGATCTGCTGTGTGAGATGTGTTCCTCTACAGCTCAAACTGACATTGGTGTCTCTATGATGCACTGTTTTACAGGTCCTGGACGACTTCCCTTTGCTCGGCGGATTACTGTTTGGTTCCTGCGTTGTTTTACTCACATTCGTGGTCCTTAATCTCCTACTCTCTGTGATCTTGGTGGCCTTCAAGCAGGAGCAACTACACCACAAGGTAACATTCATCAAGAGTTATTTTTTAGCATTTGGGCTCAGGTTTTTGGACCAAATTCAAAGTCAAATCAAAATGTGTTTATTCAAATACAGTATATAGCATAAGCCATAAATTAAACAAAGATATCCAATATAGTGTACAATTTTGCTGACAAACAAGCCTTTCAACAAGATTAAAATTGATCAAATTGTTTTGGTGACTTCAACTTAAAAAAAAGTGTTTAAAAAGAATTCAAACAAGCAATTACCAAACAATCAGATCAATGAAATTTAAGAAAACTGGGTTTCTGGGCTTTTTATGATCCAAAATGAATGGTGGCACTTGGATCAATAACACTACTTAGCCATTGCAGTTGCTTAGTAACCGCCTCTTTTCATTCTCAGTTTTCCCATTCCTGAACAAACCATGGTACAACTGGTTCTGGTTCTTCCCTTTTTTCCCTGGAAGGGTTTTTTTCATTTTTTGGGGAGTTTTTCCTGTGCCGATGTGAGGGTCTTGGGACAGAGGATGTTGCATGTGTACAGACTGTAAAGCCCTCCGAGGCAAATTTGTAATTTGCGATTTTGGGCTATACAAAATAAAATGAATTGAATTGAATTGAATTGAACTACATGTTATCACAGCGATGAACAGGAAACCTTGATATTTTAGGTTGAGTTTTGTTTTTCCCCAGTAACTTATAGATTGCATTCCTAGATTGCATTTTGAGTTTTTCACATTGCTTAGAAAGAGTAAAAAAAGATAAAGGTACAAGATGTCAAAAGCACATGCCTTGAGCAGTGAATAGAGTAAAGAGTAACATTCAATGTCTTCTCACCCAGCCCTCAGACGAGGAGGAGATAGTCAACCTGCTGCTGAAGAATATCTGTGGTCTCTTCGGGATCAGACATGAAGACACAACTGACGTCCACAAGCCTGATGCGAAGCAGGACGCTGGCGTAACCATGAATAACAGCAGAAATACGCTTAACTATGCTGAAGTTGAACTCTGAGATCTCGGTAAACATCTTGAAACAAAGCTTTATTTAGTTCTATTTGTGGCCACTAATATTCACATGTGTTGTTGTTTCTTTTTCTATGCTTGACTTGGTCATTCTGAATAATGTTTAATACAACAGAAGGAAATATTTACAGCATATACACTGCTGTCCAGAAGGTTATAAGGGTCTGCAGCAAAAATGTCTTACACAATTCCCTTTCAAACTTTTAGGTCCTTTATAGTTGTTATGTTGTAGGAAGGGTTTAAGGAAAAAAGGTGTGTGATTTACAATTAAAAGGGTAAAAGGAAAAGGAAAATCCCTCTCAGCAGCAGGCAATTGGGAGCAGCAGAAATAATCATTAGTCATTTTTAAAATAAATTCTTTGCTTACTATCAAATGCTATATATATAAATAGAACCAGTTTCATGTTTATTAATGTTTTGTACTGAACAGTAAATAGGCTAAAGTGTCCTTCAATGTTCACAATACAAATAGAAGGTGTAGGGTCTAAGGTTAGAAAACAATTATTGAAACAATCCCAAACATTAGTTTGACGTGCTATGTATTATAATGTTCATCACAATGTAGAATAAAAAAATGAATTTGAATACAATGTGTCTATGTGTGTGTTTGCCGTTACCATTAACAGTAAATTAATACAGGGAGAGGAGAGTTTGGAGTACGTTCTATATCGTTTTCATGAAATGCACGCAGGGGAAAAAATGTTTACTGATCAAACTCCTCTGTTGATACATAGCAAGCAATAAAAACAGGCACTTCAACGTAATAGTATCGATAAGAAAGGAACATTTATTTTAAAATCATTGTAATACTTTCATACGTACGTTTAACAAACAAAAAGCACACATGTGGCCTCACCAATGTAGCAGCAACGTGATATGAAGATGACGATGCCACTCCAAACAGCATGAGATTAAAAACAAATTATTTATTCATTTATTTCATCAAAGCAATAACATTGGCCCTATTTATCTGTTTCATTTGTTTTTTAGCGGCAACATGAAATTTCCTCACAGTCACCAGGAAACAATGACCTCGGTACGGACCTGGTTCTAAACAAAACACACTAACATCTGGAGCGAAGGTCAATCCTTCCAATGCAACCAAACATATAAACGAGCATATTGTGAATAGATGCAAATAATCTGCACACAGGACGGTCCCTGATGCTGCTGCTGACCCCCCAATAAAACAGTTTTTTCCATAACTGCAGGTTTGTTCATATTTGTTCATAAAGGAAGCACTAGATGGCAGTCTAATACAGGCACAGTTGGACAGTAGGCATCAAAGGATATATATACTCCGTGGGAAGGCAAGCTCCTTATGACTTTAGCGGTTCTGACTATTCTACACACGTTTAAAAAATCTTCCGTTTTAAGATCGGGGTCGACGGGGCCGCATGGAGTAAAGTGGTGCACTGGGGACCACGAGGTGCAAATCCCATCGGTTCAAATCCCATGTGCCATTTAAAAGTTTACCAGAGCAAGACACATAACCACTAATTGCTCCCCAGGTAAAAATCTAAACCAGGGTTTAAAAATGCAACTTAAGTCGCTTTGGAAAAAAGCGTCAGCTAAATGAACTGTAATGTAAAGATAGATATGCAATTGTGAAGGTAAATACTTAATACCTAAATGTGTTAATAATTTGAAACTGACGTATTGTCTGGTCGATATCAAATATTTAACAAAAATAATTTTTTGTTATTTTTGTGTGTTTTGTATTTTTGTGCTCATTACTGATCTAAAGAAACTGGGGAACTTGAAGCAACAATAAAGGGAAAACAATTGTGAAGAATTTTTCAAATTAAATGGATATTTCTTTTTTTTAAGGATGGAACATAGTGAATCATTTTTTCTTGTTCTTCTACTTTTTTACTTGCACCACCGTTTGATTCACTGCACTTAAATGAAAAGGCCGGCGAATTGTAATTTTTTGTATCGATGTATTAAAGTATTTTTACTTTCACTACATAAAGGGCCCCCTACGCACCTCGCTCTACAGTTTCAAGTTTCATTCGGAGAGTTGAACCCCTTAATGTGCGACAGTAGGACAAGTCGTTAGCATTAGCACAAACTTCATACGGTTCTGAGATTTGGATCAAATCACCTGTTGTCATTAGGAATCCGATAGGAACAGTGAACAAATCGATCCCTTTCGATGGAGCTCAGTGTCGTGAACGAGGTTGGAAAAGCTCGTTTTCAGACCAGAACACATTGTTTGTTCTGTTCCCATGAGTCGCGCTTGCAGGGGGCAGTTCCCCCGCTGCCCTCGAGCCCTCTCCTGCAGGCCAGCAGAGCTAGACAAACAAGGCCCGGGGTCCAGTCAATTTGTCTGGACAAACGTGGGGATTTGGGGCCACGGCAGAGTTATGCAGTGCTAATTGTTTGTGTGCCAAGGAACTCCCCTCAATCCCCTGGTCTCTCAAGTCACTCTATTCACCCTGGCCCTTTGTCTGGAGAGTAACTTGAACCTGACACATTGGACCAGGGAAAGTGGAATTCAGTACCCGCCCCATCCCCGGTTGTGCAGGCACACAATGTAATAACGGGATTGTTTTTCTTTTTTACTCAATGCACACTTTCGTCACCCGCAGTCATGGTTTCTGTGCCACGCTCTCAGTCGGCAGGACGGATGGAGAGCAGATGGGTTGGGTGGAGGGGATTGGGGAAGGGTGGGGGGGGATTTGGTTGCCTCCACCCTCTGGTCAACAATAAGCTGCGGTGCATGTGACTGACACAATCTGAGAAAGTGGCTGGAGCCAGGCGTCACCCCGGGCCCCCGCCACCCATCAGTTCGGTCGGGCCCCTTGGCGTACCCCTCGGCATGCTGATCAGAGGATTAGCCCCCCGGGGACGGCGCTGAGTCAAGAGCACGCTGGAGAAAGGTGAAAGGCATGCGGGGCAGACGAGGTGCACAACGGGTTTCACACGCACCGGGAGGACCACACACTTCCTGCACCGGTGGCCGCCTGTCAGTAGAGTGTCCCACAGTGCCGCCTCTTTTATAGAAAGACAACCAATGGTTAATGGAGGAACAAAATGTGTAAACTAATTGATCTCCTCTCTTTTTCCCCCATTTCAACAATAATACTATATAATAATTTGGTAGAACTTATAAAACCCAGCATCCTTTAAACAATCTTTAAAAGTAGCTGGAATTTGTGATTTAACAGCATTGCAGGACTTTTTGTGTGGTCTCCTTTTAGTTTAAGGACCTGTGAGAGATCCTTGTGTAATCATATTGTTGTCTTATCAATGACATGTAAAATAGGCCTAACGTATAAGATCCTCTCATGTGAAAGGACTGGTCCATTAATGACGCCTTCCTGTTTCCCTTGAATCCTCGTGTCTTAGTCTAAATAAATAAGGTGTTCAAATATGGTACTGTTTATTATATTTTATTGACATGATTGTTTCGGGACGTGTCCAAGACATCATCCCTCATTGCATTCAACAATGGGACATTGTGTATTTTATTCTTCCATCTCCGTGCAGAGTTCCATTGAACACTGCAAATAGAACCGACGAAGCTCTTGAGAGTTTGACTTTTTTGTTGTATTGTATTGTATCTAGTTTTTAACACTGATAATTCTAACTTAATTGTGTTTGATTAGTCCGCTGATTTTCTGCACGGTTGAACCTTTTTTCTGGACCTAAACTTGAGGTTTTGCTTATTGTCATGGTTAAATCTTACAAATGCGCAGCTGGATAAATTTACGCACTAAGGAAGGTTTGGTGAATTTGATTCAGTAGACTTGTATGAGCTAACCTAGGAGGAAAAGTAAGGATATACAATTTCTAGGTAAAGGGATTTTTATTTTTTCATATTCTTTTGGTGAATGGACTAAAGAAAACTAACTATATCTCTAAGTTACACTTGTTTCTAGTGTTGATCAACTGAACTCTTTGAAACTGGTAATCCCAACCATGTTTAACCTTCACTCACGCTGAATTGTTTTTGTTCCAACTGTTTGTCCATCAACGTTGTTGTCACACTTTACGCAAAATGATCCTGTGTTGAGTTGCTAATCTTGCATTCTACAGGAAATAACTGTCTAATGCTCTCAAAAGTACATCAAAACACTATCAATTGTATTACAAAATTAGTATTACTTTTTAAAATATCCTCTAGTGAAATTCATGACCTCCGAAGTGCCTTTCGTTTCTAGGAAATTTCTTGCATCCTAAAAATGGCAAGAAAATAAATATAACCCTGTCCTCACTTTTTGCCATTATAAATAATTCCACATTTTTTAAAAGGGCCCTCACCCTCAAAAAGGTACATTACCACTAAGCACATAGAAGCCATTCACATGTCTTAACGTCCAAAAAATATCATCTCATCTAAAAATCGGTAAACTTCCCAAAAATCAATTAACAACCCCTGTGAGAAAAAGGGA
This sequence comes from Apeltes quadracus, assembly GCA_021346845.1. Lineage (NCBI taxonomy): Eukaryota > Metazoa > Chordata > Actinopteri > Perciformes > Gasterosteidae > Apeltes > Apeltes quadracus. The sequence continues at coordinate 4,269,665 of CM037932.1, read as the reverse complement.
AGAAGCAGGAAAATAAGACATGAAACGAGTGAATCCATGCTCTAACCAATATAGAACAGTTCCTTTGTTTTCAGCAGGTATCAAACACGCATTATTACTTTGCAGTTAAATATTTAACATTTATTCGAACAGTTACAACATACATAACACAATAAGGACATCTTATTCATACAATACATAATGTTATACATAAAATGCAACGTTAACTTTCCATAATACGGCGGTGTGTCCTGGTGTTCTCTATCTCTATCTATTTAGCTGTCGCCTTCTTATCTTATAAGATTATTATCTTATCTTATAAAATGTTACGTTCTATCACATTGCTGCGGGAAAAATGCACTACATTTAACGCTGGACTAACAGTTTATTTAATTAAGGCTTTCAATGCAGAAACAGAAGAATAACTGTGAGCTACGATGAATCCATTATTATTTTCTTACATAGTTGTCAGACGGAGGTCTGACCTGCTGAGACTACTATCTCATCAGTACCACACATTGTCATTTTGCTACTCAAAAGAACTCAAACAAGAGAAAAGAGCTTTTTTTGCATTCCAGTGGGGCCAGTATGCTTTCAGGAAATGATGTGAGGAAGCCAAAGGTGGACAGAAACAGCCCTTTCAAGTTTACGTTAACTAACGTGCACGTGGCCCTGTACTCTTTTAGCACTGTGCGCTGATTGTTCTGCGTGTGCTCCCGCATTTGGGAGTTGCAGGTTGCGCACGGACACTACAATATGGACTTTAATTATTTTAACAGCCTCTGTGTTAAAAAGGAGGGGAGGACGCAATTAGCCGACAGGAGAAGAGAAAAAGAAAGAGGGAAGAATGAAGGGGGGGATTGTGTATTTGACACATTAAATGGTGGCCGTCAATAGCGTGTGGCTGTGTGCAGTTGGGAACGCATTCATTGGATCCTTGAATGCATATTGCTTCACTACCGCGGGCCCCCAAACACACACCTCTCTTTTACTCAGTGTGTCCATCATCCCCACGGCCACCTTTCACTTGTGGGCCTAATCACCCTATTTAGCCGCCTTTTATTCACTTTCTACGGCTTCTCTGTTGGCCTCCATCATTTTGTGCTGTGGCACTGACTGGAATAGAATCAAAACAAATTAAGCTGGATAAATAGATGTCGGGACAAATTAATCGTCAGATAATTTAATCTGCAATATAAGCTTGAGGTTATCTTCCTGTATTGGAACCAAATATCTATGCATTCGTACATACACTGACCGAAAAACTGTCATTTTTCATCAGCAGTTCAACTAATTCTGTGTGGAATCTGTCCGGTGAAAAACCTGTCGCTGCTTCTGTTGGGGCTGACTTTCACTCAGCTGGTTGTTTCTGCTATATGAGCCTGGAAAAGAGCAAAGGAGCCGGCCCAGTGTGGTGCCTTTTTCCTCCATTGTGCTGAGATCACCTCATGCCAGCCTTCGCCTGTCACATTAGTGCACATCAAGACTCGGAGCACCACACCGGCCACAGAAAGGACGTTTGTCATCTGGGTTGTCGCGCTTTGTGGTCAGCATGGATTCCCTTTGGAGGTGTTGTTGGTGCGGGATGATTATTTAGCAGGTAATCCCCAATTAAGACTCAATGAAAAAGGTTGATGAATTAACGAATATTGTGTTTTCTTGTAGCCGTGCTCATGCATGCGTGTGCGTAATCACCTTCTGCAGTAGGGGATCTCATGTGGATGGTTGTTTTTCGAACAGGCTGAAGGACTGACATTCACTCGGTCCTTCCTGAAAATAGGGAAGTCGTAACAGCGTTTTATTTTGGGGGATTTTATTTGGTTGAAAATAGTGTCCGTCATAATTGACAGATTTTGAGGAGAGCAAAGCAATTGTGTCTTTTGTACGGTTTACTCAAAAGGATAATGGCTGCTCCCAAAGCGTCAGATAGAATCAGTTATAAGAGAACCAGAGTGGACGTCTTCATCAAAGAAACACCAATGTCTTTTTCCCAATGTTTTCGCCCTTCTCCTGACTTGCAGTGGTTTGAGTTTGTTTGACAGATGGTTCACCAAATCAATGCCAAATATTTTCTGTATAAGTGCCTGTCCTGAACCACCATTGTTATGGCCTTGATTAAAAATAATACAAATTAAGGATATCGCCAGCCTCATTTTTTGGAGTAATCAAACCCAAAGTCAATTCTGCTCTTTAAATGAGTCCCTCATTCGCCTCTCTTGTTCCGTCTTATCCAGCCTGTTCGGGCTGTCAGAGCAGCAACAATCCCAGTCCATTAGTATGCTAATGAGGCTGCGGCCCGACAGGTGGCTCGCTAGACAGCTCAATTAAACCGCTCATTAAAGAGGGAAGTTAACGAAGCTGCAGCCCGGTGCCAGTGCGGTTTTTACACACAACGTGATGTCACAGGCAACAAATTGCTGGTGAGTAAGGGAGTGTGTCAGGCTGCGTGTGTGTGTGTGTGTCTGCGTGTGGCCAGAGACTGAAATACCATGTCAGAGAGAGCTAGATGGACGTTGCTAATAAGGCAGAAATGTTGCTCAGTGATCAGATGAGATGAGAGACGTAGGAGGAGATGGGGGCGGAGATAAAACCAAGTCAGTCAAACTGTGGCCTTTCGCCATCCCATCGGGCTGCCAGCGGCGCAGCTCGCTGCATCATTAACTGGACTCCAGTTCATTTAAAAAAAAAAAACAGCCCAAAACAAACAAAGTCACAAGTTTACTGGACATTAAAGAAACTTCTTGGTAAAGGTTAGAAAAAAGATTGTGGTTTGAATAATAACTTACTAATGTTCAGGTTGAGGCAACACAGTTCAAATAAACTTGGTGTAAAATGAACAAAGTGACAACGTGACTGGCTCTCTTTGTGTTCAACCCTCGTTTCTGGCTCTGTGTCTCTGCCTGGCCATTACAAACCCAACAAATATATTTCCATTTCAAGTCTCTGCAGTGTGCAGAAATGAGCAATATCAAAAAGAAATCCTGAATATTGGTCTTTTTGACATGTTTGGCATTACAGTAAAAAAAAGTCCTGACAAAGAGGTTCAAAGAAGTTTAAATGTATTTTTTACATTCCAAGTGCTTACGATTCTTCCACTAAAGTAAAGCATTTTTAGAATATGTATTTTCTTTTTAAGACTAACATTCCCGACTGGACGCATGTTGAAGGATGCACAATGACAGTAATCATTGCCTCATCACGCTGGCTGGGAGTTGATCCCGTCCCTCCGTCCTTCCTGGGGATCCCAGTCTTGACGATATGTTACTGTTTTGTGACTGTTTTGTCACAGTATTACCTTGAGTACCTTGAACAAGATGCCTTGATAGATTTATATCACCAAGTGAGAACTTCCTCTCACTTTTAATTCCTAACAACCCGTGGTATTTGCCATGGGTTCTTTTAAGTATAGTAAAGTATAAATGTACTGTAGAAAATCCATTTTGTACCAATGGACACATCTATTCACCCTTATAGTATAGTGCCTGTTTTCTGACCCCTGGAGTGTGGATTACTATCAGTATGAGATTGCCCAGTATATTTAGTTTAATTGATGCAAAAAGCTAAAAGAATGCAATTTAATGTATAATATACAAAAATGATTGTTTTCTGACTATTGTCATTATTCAAACATAAAGGGCAAAACAAACCTTTTCAAGATGCAGGATCCTTTGTGACAAGAAGTCACAAAGGGTAGTTGACCCGTTTACGGGTTGCTCTAAGTAAAAAAAATCTCTTTAAGTAAGTGACAACATTACACTTGTTGATGAATGCATTATGTTCTCACAGTATCCAATTGCATTTTTTAATTTGGTTTTCATTTTGATCCGATTGGTCTGGTTGAGATGGATGCGGAGGGGCATTAAGTGCAGCATTTTTCAATTGTTCAATTGTTTCAATTGTTTCAATTGCTCATTGTTTATCATATATGAGAATAAAGATGTAACACAACATGGTAATCAGTTTGTAACCGTGACCAATTTACTCTATAATCCGGAGGGCGTGCTCTCTCAAGTGTGAAACTGTGGCCATATGCGTCTCGCTTCTCTCCCTCTCCCTCTCGCTTGTGTTTCGATCGCTGTGTCTGTGACATGAAGGATCATGGGAGTTAATGGGGTAGGACTCCGGTCAACAAACAGGGTTATGCATGGGCACAAACAAGAACACAGTGAGAAAACAGGCGCGCCAGATTCCCTCAAAGCTGTCTGAAAGATGTCTGCCCTTATGAATATGCTAATCCCAGTTTACCACGGACAAAAAAAATGCTCATTAATTAATGAGCAACAATGGCCTGTTTTAAGGACACTCTGTGGTTGGAGATGGAGAATAATGTTTGTGTGCCTGTGAATGTAATAACAATATTCATCCAAACCTTTTGGCAGTTAGTCAGCTGGCAAATATTTGTATATGAAGCAGCGGGGTGCAGTTTTTGAATGAAAAGAATAAGGAAATGTAAACCAGCATACAAAAACCCAATTCAAAAGAAAGATTGGGAAGAAAAAACGTACTCAGAAACACAGAACTCATTCAAGTAACTGGGGACTTAAACAGGGAGTTTAACAACTCAGGCAACTCATTGCCGCAGTTTCAGCAAAGGAAGTTTTTAATATACGCCACTGGGTTTCAATGCCCCTCCCCCCCTCCCCTCCACAGGTATGCAGGAAGAGTTTAGGGGTGAGTTGAAAACCTCTTGGACCAAAGCCTCCTCAACACATTCCCAGTTCAACTGTCAACACCAGATGGTGATCAGGTTATAAGGATGCTCTGGTAGCTCGTACGCCTACGGACTTCCACATGTTCGAACATGGTGTTTGTTTCGGCCCCTGAGGTTCAGATCAGAGGGGCTGTTTCTGCAGTTATCTCCATCGCCGCCCATGTGTGCATTGAAGTCTACAAGTAGGCTTATAGAGTCCACAACTGAAGCCCCAAGCAGGACCACATTCACAACACAGAGTTTCCCCCCCAATAAGCCAAAGGCAGGTTGAGTAAGAGAAAAGAAAATTCCTCAAATACATTATTTCTGGGTAAATACAGTATGCAATAGAAATAACATTTTGAGGTATAAAAAAAGGGTAATCAATAAGGAAAATCATTATCCAGAGAAAAAGTGTTCCAAATGACCAGAACAGTTCAACGGTGTACATTTTGCTGATCTAGCACTACTGTACATACTGTACACCTTAAAATGGACACATTGACATATCACTACTGCGAGTTGCATTCTCCACCTTTCAGGGTTCATGCCTTTTGCATAGCCTGAGGAGCTATTGCCCTCCACACACAAACTGTTCAAGGGTCAGTTGATCGGGAACATGGAAACTCACCAACGCACCCAAAAACCCGTTCGCCATCTGTTGTCTTTGATGCCTTGTGAGCATCCTCGGGCCAGATTCTGCCATTACTCTGCTGTCGAACAGCAGGGTTGGAAATTATTCTTGATTTTTGATTTCTCCTTAAAATATTGCCTCATGATGCTTTCAAAATTAAATGGAAATTGGTCAAAACACAGCACGGACATTTTGGAAGGACTGTCTGACCAAAGCCTTTCCTTTACTCTTCTCCTGCCACTTCACATCACCTTTGTCTTCTGTCTTTGCATCTGTCCCCTCTTGCCTCCTGCAGCATGCGGATCACTGAGGTCCAAGCAGTCAGCAGGCAGCGGCCTGCTGCTCTATTATGTCACTAATTGGTGGCATGAGCGAGATGGCTACAATATCAAAAGACAGGAAGCGAAGGGTGGTAGGGACTGTGGGGGGGGGAGAAGATGGAGAGACTGAAGGCAGGAAAAGGAAAGTGAGAGAAAGAACAAATCTCTCCCTTTCTCCCTCTAATTAGCGTGGGGCGTGTCCATACTCCATGTTTGAGGCAAATTAAGTTGACAGGGCAGTGACAAGTTTTGTGTGTGTGTGTGTGTGTGTATGTTCGAGTGTGTGTCTGTTGAAGGCAGGTCCGTCGAAGGGGGCTTTGGTAGGTGTTGTGTACGAGCCGGACAATGAAGTTTCTAGGTTTGGATATAAGGCTTCCTAGCAAGCTGCTCTCATAAGACCAGCTCTGTTGGTGGGAAATAGGAAATAGGATGTGGGAAAAATTCTGTAGAGAAAAAAAAAAAAGTAGAGACAGAAAGAGTCTGGGGATTAGCTGTGTACTTAGCTTTACCTAAGAAGGAGCATTGTTCGTAAAAAAAAATGAGGTACATTCCAAGATGAATCAAAGATGTGGATTGGTATCGCCCATTTCTGGTCCCCAGTAAAAGAAAAAAGTATATTTATCTCTCGTTACTGAAACGCAAACACGATCATCTCAGCCTGAGATCTAAATATTAAATATTGTGTGATGGGAGCTGCTATCGACTTGCATTGTGGGAATTGTAGTGCTTGATATTTGACAGTGAAGTGACGTGAAGTGTAATTCATGCTCTGTTTTCATCCACCACTTAAAACCCACAACAACTGCTCAAAGAGACAGAATAATATTGTCTGATTGCAAATATTATCATTTGTCCATGAATTTCTAGCAGAAAACTTGATAAAAAAGAGAAAATGTCAATATGAAGAATTCCCTGACAACTAGCAAACTCCAACTAAATGGATCTTGACATTAGATTTTTCTGCCAACTGCTGAAAATTAGATTTAAACTTGGGAAGCGTTAACATTGCTATAAAAATAAATGACATAATTATGATTATCATTCTTTGTGTTGTGTGACAAAAAGCACTAATACAACATCCCCTCTGGCCTCCCTCTCGTTTTCCCCCGAGGGTTTCTTCTGCAGGCTCATGTGTCCTAATCGTCCCCCTATACCCGTCACTTACATTGACCCCCCACCCCCCTTGGTTGTGGAGGGAGAGAGCGACATTAAATCTTAATCTCTGCCGCTTGATGGAGAATGCAGGTCCCTGAAAGGCAGCATTTTCTGGTTACATGAACCCATTGGGGGGGGATCAACCATATGCCAATTGACATGGCTGCGTCTGAATGGCCCAACGTGGATTGTAACAGTGGTTCTGGGACAAAAAGGCCCCCCGCCGTCTCCCACACCTCCACCAGAACCGAACAGACGTTCAGACTGGGGGTGACACAAGGCCACCACCCCCCCACCTTCCACCACCCCGCCACACTCACACACACACAAACAGTATGGTTTCCCGACTGGCCCCTGACGTCTATGCTTTTGATATGATGTTGGGTCGATGGGACACGGATGGAACAAGTATAAAAACGCCTGGTGGGCAACAGAACCGTCTTTTAAGAAATGTTTGTGTACTTGCCAACTCAAATGCTCAAGCAAACATTAACGTATCCACATGTATTGCTCTGACTTCACTTTAATGAAGTTATGATTTTTAGGCTGTGCTTTGATTTAAATATAAATCCAACCAAAGTCTCCAATGTCTCCATCCACTTTCTGCATGGGTAACGTTTCCAAGGGACGGGAGCCAATCCCGGCGGAGTAAACCTCGGAGAGGTCACTAATCAATCACAGGGAGGACACAGAGAGACAGGTATTTAGGTATCTACCCTTCATTCACTCTTTATTATACATCCAATATAGAGGCACAAATGATCATGTAGTACAAGCTTTAGGGTTTGAGGTCCACGTGTCCTCTTTTTTTAATTTTATTTATATGTCCAATACAAAACGTCATACATTTGTCTTGTTGTTTGATATTTAAAATAGAATACAACAAGGAATTAAATTAAAACAAAAAGGAAATGTTGAAAGTACATGAAGACACAAAATTGCACAACCAATGTTTCAAAATGATGAATAATTTACACACGTCAACCTGATAACAACTTCTCATAATTTAAAATTGTGGAAAACAGTCTTTTTACATCTCATTAGAACATTTACAATGAATGCTTTATATTAAAACTGCATTGTCTGTAGTCAACTGGATTCAGAGAACGTTTTACTGCTGCACATTAACCTCTCACTAGTGTGGAACAAGTCATGTGAATATTTGATCTATAACCCCTAAAAGCGTTGATTGTGACTGACTGTACGCATACAATTAAACCGTGATCAGAGCAGTGAACAGTCCTCGTGTTTTACAGTCCTCATGATCCCCCATAAGAGCGGGAGAAGGCGAGCTTTAGTGAAAATGGGCCCTGACTGGAGAGGCAAGCTGGCCCGGCCACTCCACTGACTGTACCACTGGAGAGGCCAGTGCGTTCGCCATATGTGACAGGGATGGTCAATAGGATTACGTCGTGCACCTCTCCTTCGCCCTCTTCTTTCCACTGCACATAATCAAGCAGGGGATGAAGTCCCGGCCCACCAATCCCCTGATGAAGTGTCCCAGATCCCCTTTTGCCTACTTGGGAAGGGAGAGTGGGGCACTGGGGGTCTTGTGGGCCGAGAGAAAGAGCAGGGGGGGGACCACCAGATGGATTAACATATTCAACAGAGGCAGAGATCAAGCCTTTATAGAGTGAGGACAGAGGGAGGCTTTCTCTCACACATACAGAGTCTGAGAGAAAACAGAAATGAGTGTAAGCTGGATTTGTTTTCATTGTCATGGAAAAACAGCGATGGGCCGAGTGATAACTCAGCTACTCAGATGTAGCTTATTTTTTCTTTTCTCACAAATGTTGGCAAGACGTGGACATGTGCACAAACCCTCGTTCTGAGGGGGGAACTAAATACATTCATTCAAGGTGCTTCAACAGGAGTACAATACTTGAATTACCGTATTTTGAAAAACTATTTAATACTGCTATGCAGTTGCAGAGAGAAATCTCATAGGTAGTAACCGTGAGATCACATGAAATTGAGAAACTTCACTTCAATCACTTGAAAACTCAACACTAATCCTCCAACTTTTTACTTTCTCGAAGGTCTTTTGTAATTCAGACACAAAAAGACACAAACATATCGCTTTATATCTGTTGTTTCCAGCCTCTAAAACGAGAGCGAGCAGGCATCGTGTGTTTCAGAAAACCTTGAATGCTATTCAATTTAAACATTCAGAATCATAAGTGTAGCATTACATCATACATGTATGCAATATATATAAATTAATATTGTCCTCATATAATGCTTGTAGCTTGCAGCTACACAAATTTGTAAAACATTGAAACAAGTTATGATTAGAATTAAAATAACTTTTATTGTTTAAAATAGTAGCTTAAGAACCCAACATAAAAGCATAACAGAATAACATAACAACAAAACATGACAGTATAATGTCACATCATAATGACGTCCAACGCAATGTCCCTGTGTAAAATCACAACACAAGGACACATTGGGCCATCAAATCATGTTTCTTTTGCTTATGTCCATTATGGCAGAAAATCTACTAGGTTGTTGTCCACGTTTATGCCCTTTCTTGTCAAATTTTGTCCCATTTTCACCCATGGTCATATCAGCCAACACCTACCTGAGTTGCATTATCACCTGTAGAACAACTCTAAAAAAAGACCAAGTCTCAACTTATAAAATAACTGTGGAAAAAGAATTGTGGGCATCAAATCAGGTCATTTGGAACCAGGCCGGAACAGGTGTGCTTATTAGATGCTTTGCAAAATCACAGCTCAAAAGATGGCATGCACTTATTAGACATGAAAACGGATCGCCAAGGTGAACTAAAGCATTAAAATTATGTCTATTATATAATGTCTATTTTGTCTATTTGCATGAAGAGTATATTTAATACTAAAGAATATGTTACAGTGCAGGGATTAAGCTTGAATGATAAATATTTTGACTGTGTCTTGAGGCTAATTTTACTTGAGTCAAGGATCTGAATTGGTCTTCCCCCCTGACGAACTAACACACGCAACATAACGGCTGTGTTGTGGGCGAACTCGCGGTCCCATCCCAGCATGGGCACCAGATTAAGGACGCAGCTTTTTTGCTGCTTTGCTGTTCTCATGACAAGTGAATGGCCAGTGAGATTGTGGACCAACATTATCCTACACATTCATCTCCACATCAAAGATGAGCCCAACGGCCAAAGGAATACCACCCTGAAAGAGAGCAAAGACCCTGCAACTAATGTTAGATCAGAGATCCAAAACCAGAAAAGTAGCTTGTACATTGTTAATGAGTGACTGTTGATATCTGTTCAGGGTGAATTATCTTTTCTGTTACTTACATCTTACGTAAACCAAGTCATTGTTTAACTGGGCTGCACAAGGTCGCCCTCCTCCTGTCACAGCGAACAATATGCACTTATGCGCTGCAGAGTGAGAAGGAAAAGACATGACTGTCGCACCGAATCCATCTCGTATTTTTAACGTTGCCGCACTCGAACTGTATGTATGTGAGACAGCATTGCATACACATCATGGCATAGATATTATTCCAAAACGTTGGGACTTAATATGATGCGATAGCCTCTGATCTTCTGCTTTGAGGCTTTCAACCAGGTTTCGGCGCCTAACTGGAGGGATTTTCTCTCATCCAGCAACGAGAGCGTTGGAGAGGTCTAACACTGATGTTGGGTGATGAGGTCCAACTCACAGTCTGCAGTCCAGTTCCTCTTGAACCGGCTGAATGGGTTTGAGGTCAAGCATCTTTGCTGACCCGTATTTTGCAAATTAGGTTTAATGTTTCAGTCCTATTGTAATTTGTTTTCACTTACATTCACAAGTTTGTACTTTGTGTACACCACTTGATAGGGCCCGGAGGGTGGTTATTATGCTTTTTTATCATTAGTTTTGTATTAATCTAATTACGTGCAGCTCGCGAGTGGTTACAGGTCAGGAATTCCCTTACAGAGCAACAGGAAAAAACCCAAATGTTGAAGAAGCAACCTTTGATCCTTCCTTAATACCGCCCTGTCAATCACTAATCTAACAGATGGGAAACAAGATACGGATCAATCAAGGTATCTGTGGGTCCCTCTGTTTAGATAGAATGTCCTCGTGGACTCAGACAAGTTACCGGTTTCTAAAGAAAGGTCACACGCCGATTCCCTGAGTGACTCACAGTAAATGATGGCATTGTAGGACATATATCCTCGTCACCTGGCTGGAGATTATGTGAAGCCCCACCCTTGTATGTTCCACCCTGTTCTTATCTATGTGTGAAGATTGAATAAAAGGCTGGTGTAAGGGGATGTTCGTTGGAAAGCCGACACTGCATGCGCGGTGTGGCAGGGCTCCCCTTTGCAAAGTGAAAGATATGACTGACACCATCAGACCAGATTGGTAGTGACCTCTTGGACAGAAAGTAGCCCCGCCCTTTATGTCTCAGTATGCCTTTGCGTCAAGCCTCAGTATGCTTCTGTGTCAACCCTACGGCGTAGCTACGTCGTCACTCCTACGGCGTAGGAGCCGTTTTATGCTTCTGCGTCGGGTCGCGTTGCATGTCACCGTCAGAACGAAAGGGACTGTGGGGTTCACGAATCTCTCTGCTAGTTGGTTTTGGTTCCGTGCGCCGTTTCCGCGTTTTCATTTCTGACAATGGCGAGCAAAAGAGAGAGAATCTTGTTGCAGCTGGAGCTAATCGACGTTGAACAACACACGATCTCTTTCCACAAGCTGTGTGCCATATGGCAGTCTTTGTAGTGCGCTGAGGAGTATGTGCGACACAGATGGTCGTACTTTCGTACTTCCTCGATCAAACATTCCTCAACTTGGTCTATCGTTGAAAACAAACTGAAAATAAACTTTAAAGCTGGCGGTATAGCGGTAGGGAGAAACCGGAAAAGCTACACTCTGGGAATGATGTATACTCTGACCAATCACAGCCCTGCGGTCTGCGTCGCCTCGACGTGTAGTTACAATTTCTTGGAGGGGCACGTCGAGCTACGGCGTAGGGTACGCCGTAGGGTCTGCCTCGACGCAGGAGTGACGGAGTAGCTACGCCGTCGATTCGAGCAGAAGCATAAAAAAGGCTTAAAGCATACTCTGCCTCATGGTCTATTCCCCGCTAAATGGACCATGATTTACTAAATGAACATCATGTTGTATTGAAGAAATTAGGAATTCTAGAGACCATATACTTATGTTTACAATGGTTACTGAGGGAAGGGATAATGCAGAAAAATCAAAGATTTTCCTGCAACCAGCGTAGAATTTGCTTGCTTACATGAACCTAACATTGTTTCTAACATAGTTTTAAAATGTAATAAATCGATTGTATCGATACTAGGAAATAACCCATTGGATTTAAGGACGTCAGACTTTTTTCTTAACACTTTTAATGATAAAGTCTGTCACGGACTGAGCCGTGACGTGCTCACGCAGTATGCAGGTCCTGCCGTCCCGAGCCCCAATTCAACTTTCACGGCAAAGCCGCGGGAATGTTTACAGTGGTTGAAATAGAGGGGTTTTGCGGTGGTTGGTAGGGTGAAACCATTATTGCAGGGTTTTTTTTGTGTATATCACTAATACAGGTTTTTTTCTGCTACACTGCTACAGCAGTGTTTGCACTTTATTCAAATAAAATGTGAATGCATTTGCCATTCATTGTTGTTTATTTATATTCATATTTAATTGATACCTGATTCCATTACAAGAAACAACAGGAATCTAGAAATTTATTTCAGTCACACTGGTTGAATTTTTGGCTAAAAAGTTACTGAATCGATTTCAAGTCACTGAATCGTTTCAGATCATATCGTTCTAAATTAACCAATATCGTCCTTGAATCGTATCGACAACCATGAATTGTGATACAAATCAAATCGTTGTTAAAACGAATCGATAGCACCACATATATAGCATCAACTGTTGATAAAAAAAAAAAAAAATAGGTCAACTGATTTCGGTCTGTCTGAAAATTTAGGAGAAAAGGAAGATCAAAAGAGAACATGGAGAGCGCTAAGAAAGACAACATGGAAGAAGTGGTGGGAAGGCGCGGGATTGAGCAAATGAATGCAAGGCGGTGATAAAGGAACGGACATCAATCTGTTGAGCAGCAACACATAGGGACACTGTGGAAATGCCCCTTATTCGTCAAGCTTGGCAGCCTTGCACTCATCAAGATCACAGTGAGCTTTGAGGGCACCATGAGAATGAATGAGACCGGCGTATCGATGAAGACATGGAGACAGAATGAAGACAATGCAGCAGCAAGTTGAGAAAGAGGGTGAACCTGCTGCCTGGCTGCTGGTGTTGTGATTGATGAGGTCACAGAGAGGGCTCCCCCAATGCAGAGTGTCTTCTGCGGGTCAGTCAGAGGCTGGGTGGAGGTCAGAGTGCAACAAAAGAGGAGTCTGAGAGCTGCACAACAATTGTCAGAAAAAACAAACCTGAGAAAATGCTCTCCGTCCTTTATTGACACTTTGTGTTGTCGCTGATAATCAGAACAATGTTTGACTGTGGCTACATTAAAGCAGCTGCCGCTGTGCTTCTCACAAGATCAGACTTGTATCTGTCCATAGACCCTGGTTTTCGCCCAATATGTGACATTAATGCAAGCTGAGGCCAGGATAATTCTGTTCTCATTGGTTCTCCACAAGAAGCAGAGCTGTACGCAGGCTGGCCAGTGCCAACAGCTCGCGCTCACTGTCAGTTAAATTGACAAGGTCATCGTCTGCTTGTGTGATTTTCCACCCACTTTAAAAGTTATAAGCGGATTGATTGAATGGATGTCAAGAGCATATAGAGGCATGTTACCTGAAGCGGGCTCAGGAGGTCTTTATAGTCTATGCCGCTGTAAGGAACAACTAAGGTTGACAACCTATTTTACTGTAATTTGTTACTAATTACTCAAAGTTGTACTTAATTAGACTTAAATGCAGATCCTTTGCTAAACCTGACCTAAGTTGAATTTTGCTGCCTGCACTGGGAATGATGTTGTTTCCCTCTCGCAGGGTGGGGTGAACCATTGGAATGCCCCTCTGAAGCATTACAATGGCACTCATAATTAATAATAATGCCGACATTGACACATTGAATCGGTTCATTATACATTCTTTATTCTTGCTCCTTGTCTCATGTACTCAGAAAGTATTTTTCACTTACTTAGTATTTAAACATTTTCTGCAGGTCCATTTATTGCTTCTAATGGAATACACAGAATTAGACGGAAAACATTTTGTTTTCGTCTCAGATAGCTTTATTTCTGTAAATGTAGAGATTTTTTTTACATATATATCTTGATGTTGTCAAAATTCTATATAATAATATTAGATTTATTATTTATATTAAAATTTGCAGAAAGAATGATGTGAGTCAAAAAAGCTGCCCGGCTCAGGACACACCAGTTGCGTGCAAAAGTAAAATACATGACAATGTCATTATAACAATGACTGTAACCCCAACAAAACTAGTTCCTCCAACCCCAAAACAGCATTGATTCAAACAGTGCCGTAGACACAAAGCACCTTCCTATGGTGTCACTTAGCGTCCCCAGGTGGGAGGGTAAAGCAGTGGAGTAGCTATGTATGAAGGTAACCTTTTAAACTCGGTTGGAGCCACTTGGTAAACACACACTATAATTACTGCTTATTAGAGGGTATATAGGGGCCCATTAGTGGCACTGGGCTTACCCCTCACTGTCTGCCACCTCATTATGGGAGCCAGCACATAACATTCTGCCTCATTACCACCTGCCTGTTAAACTCACACACATGCATCCATGCAGGAACACACACACACACATACTCGCAAACAAGTAAACACACAGGTGTGAGCGCACCGCAGGTGCTGCCAGATTGAAGTCACCTGTGGACTTGTAAAGTGTTGTGCAGTGGCAAATTGTGTGTATGTGTGTGTTTGAGTGGGGGGGCTGTAAATGCATAACGTGACATATGATCAACGGACATTGTGTATGACTGTTGTCTGCTGCATTCCTTTGAGATGGAAAGGGACGGTTTAAGGCCACATCCCACAGGCCAAGACTACGATGATGTATGTTAGGTCATGTATATTTTCAAATATATATTCTGTTGTTCCGTTATTTAGTTTGGGTAAAAAAAAGTACTTTGCAATTATTGTAAATTATATTTTTTCTACAAATTACAGCTGCAGGCATTCGCCTAAAAAAAGGAACGTGATTGCCTACAAACTCCTAAGCTGTAGGCAAGACAACAACACACAAACAAACTATCCTTTCTTAATTGCTCCCTCAGTGTTCCCCATAGAGTCCAGCTCTATTATAGAAAGAAAAAAACAATAAAGTCACATTCCAGACCATGCCACCCTTTGCGATCACTGTGCCACGGACAAAAGCCATGAGCTGAGTGCAGCTGCCTCTGCCGAGGCCCAAGCTTCTCAGTCACATTGATTTACTCGGGGTACAGACTACTGCAGGTACTATTTTCTCTCCTCACTATCTGCCCTCCCGGTGCGCCCTGTAGGGGTTATAATTCTCAGCTGAGCCTGTTTGCCCCAGCCATGGTGGCATAAGCAGAGAGGAGGTGCCAGCACACTCTCCTTTCCTTTGATTCTTTGAGTCTTTCACTGCCAATCCTCTTGTCGAGTGAATGGCTCCATGGCAGCGCTGCCAGTGAGAGACTTGTATCTGTCTCAGTTGCACGCTCTCTGTGTGATTTTTCTTGTTCTGTTCTCCAGGTGAATGCCTCGTAGGCAAGGGTGCCAGGGAGGCAGATGGCTTTCAAGGCTGAGAAAGAAAGTGTAGAAGAAGAAAGACTAAACTAATGTCTAGGGACCCCGAGGAGAATACTAAGTACTGAAAGTCCTGGCACATACCACCAATCTAAGAACGGACCCATTCGAATATTTTCCCTTCTGCTATATCTGCAGTTCAAATCCAGTTAAATTCTCATGCCAAAAACCTTTGTTTAACTTCAATTTAGGCTTTATTAAAACATGGTTCTTAATTGTGTGGCTTTCTATCAACAAATTGTACTCAACAAACTATTCAACAAACTATTAATGTAATGATCAGACAGTTTATACAGATGGTCAATTATAAGTATTGCCTTTTATTTTATCCTAATAAACTATTCTAACTTGCAGTATCTTAATCCAGCTGTTTTTGTTTTTCTAGGACACATTCCTTCGTCTCATGAGGCCTACAATGACGAAATTACATTTAAAATTCCCTCTAATTCTTGCAGTAAAAATATTTGGCGATGCTTTTGGAGGAGAGGCTTTTGATGACCAT
The DNA here is from genome assembly GCA_021346845.1 of Apeltes quadracus. Taxonomy (NCBI): domain Eukaryota; kingdom Metazoa; phylum Chordata; class Actinopteri; order Perciformes; family Gasterosteidae; genus Apeltes; species Apeltes quadracus. The sequence continues at coordinate 4,253,659 of CM037932.1, read as the reverse complement.
CGTCTCACTCTGACCAATTGGGCCAGTTTGGCGTTACATCCAGGAAACACTGGTGGTGAGCATTTGACTGGATGGGAAGACTTGGATCATAATGCAGAAGTTGTAAATGGATGTTTAATATCACCGACAACCAGTTTACTTCAATTGCTCAGGGATTTTCTGTTTTTTACTCTTTGTTCACCGGCAAGACGCAACAGAAAGCAAAGTTACACAGGGTAGAGTAATTATTATAGAGTTGTTTGAGAATTAAGCCCTCATATATGAACTTGTCTGCCTTGGACTCCGATCTGGAGTTAAGAATGATCAACCTGAAGCACCTGTTAGTGCCGTAAGCCTGTTAGTTTAATTAGGAAAGAAAAGCGTTGGCTCTTGTTGCCTGCGTTGAACAACAGGTTACCATAAGAATCCCTCAAATTCTTGCCATGTAGTTAGAGTTGTAGAAGTGGCTGATAAAGGAGCATGTGTGGCATTCAACATATAAGTATATGTGTGTGTGTGTGTGTGTGTGTCCACTCCAGGGTGCTCCAAACTTTGAGGACAGCCCCTCCAGAAAACACAGGCCTGGCCCTCCAATCTCAAAGGACAATTTCCATTCACCTCCTGGCAACGGTGCTGAGAAATGGAGAAGAGATGGGCAGAACGGAATGGGTGGGCAGTAAATTATCAACTTTCCGAGGAGAGGACACGATATTTATTTATAGCATTCAGTCGGGGTATTCGGGGATAGTTGTAACGGAGTGGGGGTGCTAGTCTTTTGCAAGGGGCATCCTAGGTGGTCAGCATTGACCTGTACTAACCCCTTGTATCCTGTCTTATTCTCCCACCCTTCACACTTGTCTTGTACCCGGCGCTCCCGAGACCTCCCTGGTAATTAGGGAACAAGTCACGCCCACTCCCTGCCCCCAAATGCGGTAAATTTCCCTCCTTCAGCCGGCCTCTGTGACACACACACTCACACATCCTCCGAACTGGGGGCTTCAAGACGCCATTCAGCCCGATCCCTGCTTGCTCTATCCCCCACTCTACATTTTACCACCGCCCCTTGTTTTGTTTTGCTGTCTCAATCCATCAATCTTTCCATTAGCCTTCCATATTACGGATGCCGCGGGGAACGCCCCCTTTACACCGGCCCTTAAAATCCGTCTTCCTTTCTGCACCTCCCTCAGCCTCCTCTACCTCCCTCTTTACTTCCGTCCTTCAGCCCGGCCTCGTTAGCAGTTACCTGGCGTTCTCAAAATGGTTACCTTTTCCATTTGCTCCATCACCTCAAACTCAGGGTCAGCGTCAAACTCAACCAGGGAGGGGAATCGGTGGGGATGGAGAGGGAGAGACGGGCTGGGGATGCTGTGGGTGGACGCCCTTCGGGGTAGCAGCACTTTGGGTGGTATGTTTCCTGCGAGGGTGGGACACAATGCCCCCAGTGTTCAGCCTGGCCCACAGTAGCTTGTTTTACAACAGGGGAGGGGCAGGCATCAATGGCCATATGATGTGAACCACCCTGAGCCGATTCTCTGTGACAAACAACCCCCCTCCGACCAGACTCCCACCTTCTCCGTCGCCTCTTCTTTTCTACTTTCTTCCATCACCTCCCTCCACACATTCTGTTCTGTTGGACCAAAACCAAGGAAAGCAGAGAGCAGGCAGCAGCACCACTGCTCAATGGACTGGAAATGAGGGGACACATGCCCACAATCGCACAAAGTGATGCACACTCAAAGTTTCTCACAGAGATAATGGGCATAAATGCATTTACACCTGCACACCGACACACACTGGAGCACACCCTTTCTTTCCTCAAGCATCTGGAAAATGAACTAGGATTGGTTTAATGGCACCAGTGTGTTCATTGTTTGTGTTCCTCTCTTCTTTCACAAAAGAGGAACAAATATATTTGGCTTGATGACAGCATAATTGCTGAAGAATTGGAGGAGAGCTAGTGTATTGAGTTTCCCCAAAACTCGCCCCTGGAGACACGTCCAGTCTCGCAGAAGTCTGTTCACGTAATGCTCCATTTTTAACCTGCTTTTGCAACAATTCCTCATCCCCAAAGGGTGTGTTAGTGCTTTTGACATGCCACCTGCAGGGATGAGTTCTGTTTTACTTAAAAACTATAGTACTTAGTTCAAATTCACCACCCACCCCAAATTTTTTGCGCCACATTACACGTTACCGTATTACTTTATTGTTGACATAATTGCAATAGGGCAGTTGGAAAATGAATCAAGGGTGACCCTAAACATTAGAACACAGAGGCAATATTATCATTTCATATTTTTAGAAATTCTGAAAATAATTTACAAAAATCAAACGAGACTTCCGTCACAGGACTTCCATCAATCCATCATCCATCTATCCATCCAACCATCTATCCAATCCATCCGTCGGCAAACGAATCATCCAATGATCACTTGATCTAATCATCCATTACATTACACTATATGTCATTTATCTATAAATCCATCCATCCATTAATCCATCAATCTATCAATCCATCCATCCCTCTAGCATTCTAATCATCCATCAGGCAATTTAACTTAATTTAAATTACTTTCAGCCGAGGCAGCAGGTCTGGCATCTCAACATTGTTGCTTTACAGTAATCCCAGACTATTGCCCGGTATACCACCTTTTCACATTCATTTTAAAGTACAGTTACAAAAAAATGATATATGTTTAGTTCTGCGTCGGTAAACACCAGTTAATCACACAAACACCCAAAAGGTGTCTAAACATCATTTTGGGGGGTATACGTATGAGTGGCTGTGGGTGGGTGACAGCTGGTTAGCATGGGGGCGGTAATCACGTAGTCAAGACCCTTTGTTAAGGCTGATGAGCTGTGTGATGGGATAAGGAGGCTGGTAGTGAGAGTAAAGGAATGTAACCCAACCTCTTGGTGCCTCCATATGACGCTAATTGCAGCGGAGCGGGGATGGCCTGTGCTGCTTGCGTATACCATTGTTATTCCTCAGCCAATTGTCTCCAGCCTTCTGACAATGGCCATCTGAATGAGAGCCTGTTAAGCCGGGTGGATCCCCATCATTAGACCCCTTTACACCCATTGTGATGCTGCGCTGAAGATACTGTAGGGCTGTCAGTGACTTTCAGCAGCGCTGAGGCCTTCGTCCACAACAACACAGGCACATTTTTTTTTTTGTTTAGATCGTCCATCGACACAAAGAGAATTTTGTGTAGAGGCTTTCCAGCGTGGAGACGTTTAGAAATGCCTGCATAAAAAAACGATTTCTAACTGCTTATCTAACTCGAGAAGACACAAGAAATATGCGGTGGACTTTCGAAATTGGTCATTTCCGTCATAAAAAAGAAAATAATGGAATACGAAGATATGTCAGTTTTCATGTTGCTTCATTGTGGACAACAAGCTAATAAAGCAACCTGGAAATGCCAGTGTGGATGGAACCTTATCCAACATGTCATTTTTTTTTTTTACGTTCGATATTCAGAGAATTCAGACACACACTTTGTTTATTTGGTACAACTAGCCAGAACTGTTGCATTTTAATGCAAGACATGATAAGTCATGAAGATTTTGATTCAGATTTATTTCAGAAAGGTGTTTATCCACTTATGTTGGTTGGTTGTTGCTGTTAGAGCATATTGCATTACAAAAAAAGGATTGGAATTTTGTCTTTTCACATTCATATAAAAGGGGTGGACAACTGTAAAGACCCAAAAGAGCTGTCAATATTACACAATGCTAATCAAATGCGGCTCCTCACATGTCACTATATCACTTGTATCTTAAAGTGCAAACAGAATAACCAATTGGACCATTCACAAAGGTTCATAATGGTTCAAAACTGAAAAAATAATGTAATAGTGTCTGGATTAAATCACTTGATTGTTAAAATTGGGTTTTAATTAAATAGGGGCGACAGGACATTTCACAGTTTGAATGAAATCCCAAACCTTCTTAACCCCCTTAAAAGACTTTTAACAGCCCTAAAATAATTTCACGATCATTAATCCCGGTGACAATCAACAGCTTCACTCTAGAGAACGTGACACTTTCTTCACCCACACACGTTCGATCACGGGCGTAGTGAAGACACAAACCGCCAGCTGGCCGGGTTTGGGTAACGTGCTGCTCAGTCGACTCCTACGTCTCCCTAAAACAAGCATCTGGAGGCCCAAGGAGTGAATACAAGTGTGAATATATTCATCCCCATGCTGCTTTGTTAAATCTCTGGGCGTAAAGCCGTTGTACCCCCCCGTGCCCTCCTGGGTGACCCCCGAGGATCAGAGACCAGGTTGTCGAAACATTTGTAACATTTGGCCAAAGCAAATCTCAGGCTGCCTGTTGAATTGAAGCTCGGCCCAAAGAGAAGAAAAAAATAAAATCCCTCTGGAACCCTCAAAACAGTCTCTACTCTGGACCAAGACCCCCACCCCTCTCTCTAGTTCCTTATCCCTCACACACACACACACACACACACTCACACACACACATCGAGCACGGAGGCTCAACCCCTCACAACCTCCAGCAAATCCCCTTTATCTTTTCCCAGCCAGATGGGGCCGCTGGAATAATAGCCGAAGCCCAATGAGTTCCATTCAATTTGTCATGCCGTCTAAAGGAGCTTGTAAGCTTCCCATTTGCAGTTATGTTATAGTAACCATGGGAGGCTCTGCAGTGTTAGGACTTAATTACCTCCTAATAGCTGTTGTAGAGATAAAGCCTCCAGGCCAGCATAACGCTGCCCAGCCCCTTTAGACACCGAGGCCTGAGGAGGATCCACATCATGCTTCAGGTGGCCAGCGGACATTATGACCCCTTCACTTCTCCTGCACCCAAACAGATCTGTAAGGGCCACAGATCAGTCACCTCGATGACCACACTGTTGCCGTCAGAGACTCCCAGATGGTTTCTGGTCTGTAGAACTAACATTTATGTCAAAAGGACGTTTTTAAGATTATTTTATATCTGTTGGTCAGTGAACAACTTTGGTCCAGACTGAATTACCTCAGAATGAATGCTTGGGAAATGTCGCTGAGCCATCCGTACAAGACTCCTCCCCTAGCGCCACCATGAGGTCCATGTTTCTGTTTTTGGGTGAAATGTCAATGGATTTCCATCCACTGGGAAATAACTGCTGTACTTAAAGCCGCTGTGAGGAACTGTATTTTCTGTGGATTTTGGCGGTCCCTGTTGGCTAAAAGGGAAATCATTTCCAGGCACCAGACGGCCTTGAGAAACCTTCTGATTTATTGAAGTGGTGACAGTCTGCTCTGGTCAGTCCTGGTTCTGGTTCTACTTCCAGCAGTGTTCCCACAGGAGGGACCAGCCGATCCGTGAGGTGAAGCTCTGCTCCTTTAGCCGAAAGTCAAGCTGGTGCTTCCTGGCTCGGAGCTCTCCTTGTTTTTGGTACGACTGCAAGTCAAAGGGAACCAGCACATGGCGGACGGACCCGGATGACTGAGCTGAGGATGTTTCAGGGGGAGCGACGACAGGCAGCTGGTTTAAAATGAACCTGTTGTGTACTTTGGAAAAGAAAGTTTAGAATATTATTGTTGTGATCGACATTTGACTGACGACAAGCAAGCTATGCACCTTCATTTGGACAACTTTACAAAGTTGTACAAATCAGTCTTAAAGTTAGTTTAGCTCATACACTTATGTCTACTGTTTAAAACTAGGCAGGATAACCTTAAGTTTCATGTAAGAAATAGAAAAATAAAAGAGATAAGGGGCATGCATGATGGATTTAACCAAGTCTTTGGTATTCAACAACTTTTATTTTCCCCTCCGCCATTTAATGTACAGTGGATCTCCGTAGGAAAATGAATCTAGCCGTGAGACCGCGTTACACACACTGTATATACCAGCGTTGCTACCACAGATTTCAACAAAAGCGAGAAGTTTGCTTCATTTCGTTCCAAGATTTGTCAGAGAAAGGGACGGAGGGGGAGCGCCATGGACATTGTTCATGTCTTTCAGTTCATTTGGCCTCAGCCGGCCAGCTCCTCAGACAAAAAGAGAAACCTTCTCTCGTGTTTCTTCCAACCTCTGCTCACTGCTTCTGCTTTTTTTTTGGTGTTCCCTTTCTTTTTTTACTTTGGAGGCAGATTAGCAGGATTAAGTATGGCTCACATATGCTCCTCCTCACTATTGGTATTCACCACGGCACCGGGCCTACCGCCACCCAGACTGATGGACCGAGAGGGGGGGAGGATGAGGGTCAAACATTTTCAAAACACCTTTCTCTACGAACCTTTTTTTTGCCCACTCTGCCTGTTTTAATCCAACTGTATTAACTGGACATTTTGTGTTTCAACGTTATGATGCCGGTTCGGTAAGAAACGGTTCTCCCGGTTTGGTGTGGAGTGACCTTGACCGGGCTGCACTTGGGGCCAGACCTCCCTCCCCCCACACCCGAGGTCCCTTGTCCCTGCAGCCGGGGCTTAAGGCAGGAGAACAAAAGCTAACACGTATGCTGTCATTCACTCATAGCACTACGTAAAAGAAAGTTATAACTGGGGCTCTCTGCTTTTTAATTATTCTCCATATTTCACTATCAATTTACATTTTATCTAAGCATATCGAGAGCAGAGCTGTCATCACTGCAGGAGATCATTTGGACGGAATGTGATTTAGTACCGAGATGTGAAATGTACTTCCTTGAGCAATGGTGAGTGAGACGCAGAAAAATCATCAATCTACATCAGTAAATTAAAAATGCAATCTTCTATTTTGTGGAATATACCCCTTTGATTTTTTCTTTATGGCGTTATGATGTTACACTGGGTAAACGTTGGTCTGCATTGATGGTCATCATGGTTCAGTTCCATGGGCTTACAGCCATTTGTAAAGCTGATAGCATTCTAATATTAATTTGACAGGTTTACAATATGAATGAGATGGATAATATTCATTGTTTTGTGTTTCCTCGAGGTTTTAAAGGTCATGTGCCATTAAAGAAATACATTTCTGAAACCACGAGGGTTCAGACAAGGCTTCATAATGCCTGCATGCATGATGATTGACGGTCATCATTTAGGAAACTAACTGGACTAATAAAATGTTGATGCATTGGAAGGTGGGGGGGGGGGGAGCTCTGTGCTCTGTGTGTCTCATTGTGAACCTGTGTAGTGCCACAGTGAGTGTGGGAATGTCTAATGGATGCAAATCTCTCAATTTAAAACACCACGTAGTATTACCATAGCGTGTCTAAAGCGAGGAAACACGCAGATGGAACGGTCTGAGGAAACAAGCAGGTGAGGAAATGAGGAGGGCAGGTGTTGTATGTGTGACATCATTGGCGTGACACCTGATATTTGGATTGGCTGGCAGGTGACCGATGAAATCATATGAGACCAGCCTCAAACATTAGATCCAGTTCCTTCCTGATACAATGACCACATGGAAACACAGATACAGAGAAACAGATCGACGGCCATGATTTACGTTTGATTTATCTTTAATCATTCGGTATAAAAAAAAAGTAAAGAAATATGAAATAACCGCAACGGAAGCATTTTTATAGTATTTCATTTAGCTTTTCTCTGGAAAATCTGATGTTTAAGAATAACAACCTGGGCGAGCCTACTGAAAAAAAAACACGGTTTAAATCCAGACATTCATTAATTTAACGTTTTTTTTTTCTTCCTTTTCGATCAATATTTCAATGGGTGAAGTCCTGAGCAAACCGATAAACGTGTCGAGGCAATTAGCGCCGAGCGCGTCTGACTGCGCGCGCAGCTCATCGTCGGGGACAAAAGCCGCTGTCACTCTGAGTTACGTCCGAGGGCCAATCACCGGTTTGCGGCCTTATGTCTGCCGGAGCGGCCGCAGCAGGCCGCACCGCTATCGCTCACTGCGGACTAATTGGAACATTACGGATCATAACCGTTAGAAACAATTTTGCACACTTCATTAATTAACGTTGAAGATGCACTTTAACGGCAGCTGCTGGTCGACAGCGGGTAACAACGGAACAACACGCGAGCAGGAGGCATGTTGCGCTGCAATGAGCCGCTGTTACGCGGATCGGGAGGTCGGAAGGAAAAAACAATAAATAACGAGCTGAGGAGCGAATTATTGGTCACAAATAAAATAAAGATGACGACAAAAAAATAGAGGATATATAATCAAGGAAAGAAAAATGTTTTATTTACCAACTAAATTGTTTGTACCAATTTCAGCAGTACATGAATTAAATGCAATCCATGTTAATCGTTTTTTTTTTAAAAGAGAGAAAATAGGTCCTAGTTCTTTTATTATCGGATTGGATAATACAGACAAATGAACTATTCACTTCTTAAGAGCAAAAAATATGGCTTATCATCTGTGCTATTTCAATCAAATCCTTCCGCACGCGGGCCAGCATTTTCACAGAAGGAGCCACATGTAGGAGGGGAGTGCGACTGATTTCACTTAATGCGGTGTGTTGGTATAATTACATCAGGCTGGAGCACCCTCCGTCCCTCTTTTCTCTCACCCCCCTCCTCCTCCCCTCCTCCTCCTCCTCCTCCCTGCAAGGAGCTGATTGGTCGCGGGGAGGCAGCCGGGACAGCCAGTGCGTTGTCCTGGTGACCCGGCCTCCGTGCAGCTCCAGCCGGGCTATAAAAGCCCGCGGCCGCGCGCAGGCGTGCCAAATGGGCTGTCACCGGCAATTTGGGAGTAACAAGTGGATTTGACGTTAATAGGTTTTCTCACCCTCCGCGCTTGGACAACTCTCGTGGTACGTGTCTGATTCTTTCTTTTTGTTTTAGAGATAATGATGAGAATATCTGTGTATCTCCTTCTGCTAAACGTAAAGCGTGGAAAGGAGACGCACACTTTGAAATTCCAAACATCAACACAAATATTGTTTCTACGCCGAGAAATTTGTAAAGAATGTATTTTGCTTCTAGCAATGTTTGAATACTTCCCTTCTGCAGGATACTCTAAAGCTATATGCAAATGGGTCAAAGATATGATTTTGATCACAGGCTACTGCTTTTAATTATATGAAACGAATCAAACCGCAATGCACTGTTGGTCTTTTGCAGTTCAGTGAATTAACCAGAAACGTGTTTCTTCTCTTCAGCTCACCGTGCTGGACACAGAACATGGACTCAGATACGAGCCGCGTTTCGAGCAGACCCTCATCTCCGGAGGTGGACGACATCTTCCTGGCCACCCTCAAGAAGTCGGTGCACGGCTTCTCCGGCGCCGTGTCCTCCACACAGAGCGACCATCTGGCGGAGCTCGCCAGCCTGCACGGCCTCTCCGCGGAGGACGAGGAGTCCCTCGCCATCCGGCTGGCCAAGAAGGACCACAAGCTGCTGTCGGAGAACGAGCTGCAGACCATCCGCCTCAAGATTAACAGCCGCGAGAGGAAAAGGATGCACGACCTCAACGTGGCCATGGACGGGCTGCGGGAGGTCATGCCCTACGCGCACGGACCATCGGTGCGCAAGCTCTCCAAAATCGCCACCTTGCTGCTGGCGAGAAACTACATCCTGATGCTGAGCAACTCGCTGGAGGAGATGAAGCGGCTGGTGAGCGAGATCTACGGCAGCGGCGGGCACCACGGCGGCTTCCACCCGGCGGCCTGCGGGACTATGACACACGCGGGCCCTGTGCCGGGTCACCCGGTTGTGTCCCACGCCACGCACCCGGCGGTGCACCACCCGCTCCTGCCGCCGGCCGTCTCCACCGCGTCGCTGTCCGCGCCCGGCATCTCCGCCGTCACTTCCGTCAGACCCCACCACGGACTCCTCAAAGCGCCCGGGGCCGGCGCGGGGCCGCTGGGCAGCAGCTTCCAGCACTGGGGCGTGGGCACCGGGATGCCCTGCCCGTGCAGCATGTGCCAAGTCCCGCCTCCGCACGTGACCAGCATGAGCGCGGTCACCATGCCGAGGCTGGCCAGCGACTCCAAGTGACTCGAGACTCAAATGTGGAGACGAACTTTAGAGGGGGGAGGGGGGGGGGGGGGAGTCCATTACTCCTTTTATATTTATCTCCGTCGCGGATCCCGGTGCGTCGACGGGGCCAGTAAAGAATCCATTGTTTTTTCCCCGAATGGGACTTTGGGGTTTTGTAACTAACTTAGTGTTTTATGGTGATTAACCTCAAGTGTACCGGTGTGTCTTCACAGAGATCCGTATTACTGGACGTCTGCAGTTATCTAAAGATCAAATTGATTTTTGTTTCTGTGGGGGGGTATAGAGTGTAAATATGTAGATGGTTTATTCATATATTAGAGTCTTGTTAATGTGCGGGAAGACTCCTCCGCCCCTCACATGTTGCACCTGCTTCATTCATTCTTATTCTTATTCAACGCGTGTCTCTTTATTTTCTCCCTGTGATTTTCTGTCCCGACGAGAACAATGACCACTTGTTTATTTTTTTATTAAAAAAAATGAAAATGATATTTATTTACTTATTTTGGACGGGAATTTCAGATAAATCTCTGATCGTGTTGGGGTTTGAAATATGAAATAAAGAATTAATTGAGAAGTGAAAAACAACTCCGGTGTTATTTCTTTTAGTTGGGCGGTATAAGTGAACAGCATTGATTCATCCAGCACGCCAATACTAAAACACTGAAAATCCACATTATCAACATAAAACTCAAAACAATTCACTAAATTTAGACTTTTGAAAAGATATTTGAACAATCTTAACTCAAGTGGGATCATAATTAGCCTTCTGTAAATTACTAGTGTACTCTTTTACAACATTGATGTAATACAAATATTATTTTTAGTCAATGAAAATAATATTTTGATTAGACTAATACCAATGTGGCGATAGATGAAACTTTTCAGTGCACAAGAGGCATAAGGAGGATCCTCTCTAGTTAGAATGTAATTTCAAAAGTGGCTTAATTTTTGGATTGCGGCTATTTTGAGATATAAATACGATTTTCTTCACTCAAAACATTCCAAAGGTGTTTCGTTGAAAATAAAGACTCGAAAGAACAAATACAAAAATCCACCCTTATTCTTTATTGAATGAAAGGAATGTGTAAAAACTTTTACTTTTTTTACTAAGTAGAATTACTAAGTATTAGTCCTACATTATTTCAATCTAATAAAATGTATATTTATGGATGTGAATAAAACGGCACGCTGTTTTAGATTGTTGACATTTATTTGTTGCGCAGACTGACCTCTTCTCTGCTATTTGGACGCAGCGGAGCGTCGATCAGCTTCATGATGCAAAACACCAAAACATTCATATGTCACAGTTATGTCTTTTGTAACCCGCGCAACAAAAGGTCGAACCTGAAAAAACAGCATTTAGAATTGCGCAGCTTTGCTAAATAAAAGCGCGTAAATCCCGATGAAAAGGCGCACAGGGATGCGCGTGGAGGCCGCTGCACCTCGGCAGGCAGCAGCCGCATGGAACATGGTGCTTGCTGTTACAATGTTTCCCAAGGCTTTTGAAGATGCAACGATATGAAGTAAACCTCTGAATATTCATGCACGCATTTGTTTATTCGTCTCATTACGGGGATTGAATTATTCAAAGTCCTTCAGCGTCTTGTAGGACGTTTCAGAGATTGAAAGGTCATTTGGAGCAATACGGCAAAAGCAGTTCATTTACAGGGACGAACGTCACCGCATGTGGAAACACCCTTTGCTCTCTAATTCATCTTTCATTCTTTGAGTTTTACTTTGGTTGCTTCTCCTGCAGAAGAAGGTGGCTCCAAATCATTGTGACACCACGCAACCAGAGCAATTTATATCCCTTTGATTCAACTATTCTGGGGGTTTCAAGTTGTGTTAGAGGCTGCAGGGTTGAAGGTTTTTTTCTTGATTTGAGTCTCTTAACGTCTCTCACACATGTGTTTGCTTAATTTGATTTGACCTCTGTGTAACTCACGTGGGGTTTGTGCTGATGTCATTTAGTCCTGCTGTCTGAGAAACGTTTACTTTTCTTTACTACAAAGTCGATGGGAGAGTAAAGATCTTTCCCAATGGACAAAACACTCACATCTTGAAAGTTTACAATCAACATACATAACTGGCAGGCTTTTAGGTCAACCAATGCTATATGTGACGTAAAAAAACACATAGGACAATTAATTATTGACATACAAAAGAAAAAAAAGTTTCCTCGAAGTCGCAGGACTCCCATCAGACAACAATCATTTTAGGTTGCAGATCAAATACAAATCTCACTTTGTTAAAAAAAACGATTGAAAAAATATCAAAATTACTTAATATTCACCAACTATCTTTGAGTCAAAAGACGGCTATTTTGTTAAGGAGAAGCTTTTACGGTCGTTAGTTTTTACACTGTTCCGAAAGTTAAAAATTCTGAATAAAGATTTTAACTGAGAACAAAGAAGAGGCAAAGAAAAACATTTGTGATGTTGAGAAACAAATGGAGAGGTCTAGTTTTTGAATGTCATTCAGCGTTCACACATTATGGGAATATAAGAAAACATCAACAGAAGATAAAGCTGCTGCGTAATTTACAAATGTTGGTATTTCCATTTCCCCTGAGGAAGTTTTAAAAAATGTTGCATTCCATACATTGCTTTTAATTTATTGCTTCAAAACAGGCATGCAAATATTTGAATGCAAACTGGAAACGGTCGTCCTCTGGAGGAAGAGCTCAGGAAAACTCTATGACAGTTCCAGATTTCAATCCATCTGTTGCAATCTGGTTACTGTTCATCCAACCACCTTCCAACAACTCTCGTGTTTCGGTTAACATTCATTAAATACCCATTTTCTTCTTGTTTCAGTATTTAACATAGTGCATTTTGTTTTCTTTCGTTGGTGACCTTTTTTAATTTAGTTTTCTATCATAAACCCAGATAAACATGGTGCTAAAGTTGAAAGGGAAACTGCATCTTTCTACCCTCGTCAAGCGGCCAATAGCAGCTGGGCTTCACATCGCAGAGAGCGGATTTGAATAAACAGCTCCTTATTCACTGTCGGTGGCAGGCTGACTTACCCATTGATGGCGGGAGTGCGCGGTTGATTCCGTGACAGCTTAAATATTCATAACTTTGAACAGAAGGGGAGCATCAGTCGTACACTGTTGCAAACTGGACTTAAACCTTCTTGAAAACACAGCACAGATGTACAGCCTTTCAGCTCGGCGCATCGTGTTGTGTTAGCTGAAAGGATTAGGGATCGGTTGGATGCATCAAAGGTGGTGGAATGCCACAGAGAGAGTCCATGATGTAGCAATGGAAGAATACAAGAGAGAAGATAAACAAACAGAGAAGCTGTCAGAGACAAAGGCAGGATTTAACACTTACACGGAGCTCTGAGCTGAATATGAGCCCTCAGAGGTCACTCTTTCCCATGGGACAGATGTTTACTCCGAATCCGTCTCATCTGCTCATCCTAAACCATCAGGCATCGTGGTGGGCTCTGTTAGTCTCCCCTGTAAAGGGGCAGAACCCACATCCCTAGACAACAGCTTCGCCTTCCTGTGTATGCGCTTATTTTCGCATCTTGTAACTTGCAATAATGTTTTCTCGATAAACGCCACTTGTGGTACGTAGTAGTACTTTTGTATTGTACCGAATACAAAGATTCATCCGTGGTTTGCAGGAACGTACAAGGCAACATATTTTCCAGGTGAGTAGCAGGATCGTATTTTCTTTTGATTGATAACGGGTCTGGGTCAGTTCTGTTGATCTCACAGGAGACGGTTGGGTTAATGCAGAGATCATTGGTGATAATGGCTAAATGATGGATTAGCAAAACTGGAACCATGAACCTGCAGATTTGCAACCAAAGTGTGTAGTGGAGCAGTTACATTAGAAGCTACATTTCATGAGTCTCCTGGCGTACCGAAACGTAGTAAAAGTTTTTGGTTTTGATCACACCCAAATGTGCCATTTGATGTCTTATTCACGATTAAAAACTCTGACAAGCTGGTGCTTTATTCATACTTAATTTAATTCAATTCATTTTATTTTGTATAGCCTCAGAGAGCTTGACGGTCTGTACACATGCGACATCCTCCGATCGGCACAGGAAAAACTCCCCAAGAGATGAAAAAAACCTTCAAGGGGAAAAAAGACGTAAGAACTTAACAATACTTGTGCGTGTTTGTGTGTCTGTTCAATAATCTATGAACAGCAGCGGATGAACTCCTTGATCGGTTGGATCAATGTGTTTAGGTAAAAGCCCAGAGGGGCAGAGACAGAAGGCAGTGAGAGTAAAGGAAGCCAGAGAAACAAAGCGGGTGAGCAGAAGATCCATTGAGTGTGTTTTTTTGTGGCTGAAGAATCGTCCCCAGTGGCTTTGAAAAGAGGGATAATCCTGTCAAGTAAGCGGACCTTTGGATATTCATGACTGGCCGAGCGGCTCCACGGACTGAAGGAGGACACAGTCAGGATGGGATTAAACATCAAAGTAAATGTGAGGAGTGCAGGACTGAGACATGGATCAGCCAATGCAGAAACACAGAGGTCTCAGAGGGGTGTGCTGGGGACTAGTTGGGTGGACAGCACTTTGAATGACTCCCAGATGAGGGCCATTCTAAAGGCTTTTCAGGAGAGTGATATGCTGCGGTGTTTGCACCTGCCCCCCAACCTGAGAAAGATTTGGCCTTTAACCAAACAGTGTTGCACCTCATCAATGCTCTTAAATGAGAATGAATCCCCGCAGACAGGTGCAAGGCCTGAAAGTAGACACTGATGGAGAAGCAGACTGATGCCCATGTTTAACAATCACATACGGATCTTGCACGATAAACTACGACCGTCCAATGACAATGACACTGGAGTTAGTTGAAAGACGCGTAGAGGCACTGACCGAGTGAGACTGCGTTGTGGTCTTTGGTGTTGCCTGTGAAAGGCCTGTGTGATTATTTCAGCCTCCACAGCAGCCCGGCCACCACCATGTGCTTTAATGACGATAACCCCAATTTGTCAAGTTAGTGAAGCATGCTATCACGTTGCAGTGCAACATATGTCAGCTCTCTGAGTTTTCACCTCCCCAGGGTCTCCCGCTTCATGAATCAAATTAGCACCTCAGTCCACACGGCTGTCATCTCATTTACAAGTAAGCTGGACTGAAGTATATCTAAATTATGCTTTCTTTTCATTTTGGAACTGAATTAATAATAAAGTAATATGTCAGTCACCTGCTATCAGACTCCCAGTAGTTAGCAGTCCCCAATGGGACGCCAGTCATGAGTTGGGGCAACATCTGCGGTAAACCTGCTGCAATATAACCAGTGGAGGTTGAACAGAAAGGGAGAGCGGCTTCACTCCGGTGCCTCAGCCCGATCTCTCATGTCTTGGTGGGGGTTTAATGTGCTGTGAGGAGCAGGAGCACAGTGGGAGGCGAATGAATGAGCTCCTGCAGGAGGTAGAAACGTGGAGCGATTCTGAGCTGTCTCGAGGGGAGGAAGGGGGGAATTGTCTGAGTGTGAGTGTCATTGTGTGTATGTGTGTGTGTGTGTGTGTGTGTGTGTGTGTGTGTGTGTGTGTGTGTGTGAGAGAGAGAGAGAGAGTGTATAGGCCAACAGATGTGTCCATCAACGCCTGAAAGAATCATCTTACATGGACTTGCATCCATCTGCCAGCCTGGCTTGGCAAGGTTTTATGAAATGGGAACATTGTCTTAAAATGCAAAATAAACTTTCCTGTTCGAGACACATGGGGGGAGAACAGATCTCTTTAACCTTTTAAACTCTGGGAGAGCGCCAACTCTGGTTCTGCAACAAAGCACAGAATATATTTGCAAAATGCTGCAAAAGACACCTTTAAAAACAAACAGCTCGCCTTTTCATGTTGCATCTCATAGTTTCCTACTGTAACATATTAGTCGTGTTTCCGTTCACCTATTGTGTTGCACCCCATGAAACATTAGAAAAAGGAAAGCTGCATTGAAACGGCAAACCTTGTTAAAACTTCCCTTCATTGCGAAAAACATTTTTATGCTCACTTAAGCTGGTTTACACCTTTGAGGAGAAAAAAAGCAGATAAAAACGAAAATACGGAAAAGCTTTTGTCAAATACGTCGATAAAATGAATGTAACCAACTCATTTAACTCACATTAAAGGATGAATGCATTCTTCTCTGGAAAGCATGACACAAGCTGTTTATGGTCGTTACTTTTTCTTCTACATCGCCAACCTCAGAAAAAAACTACCATCCATCCTAGTTTTTCCTCTACAAACGAATTTTGGAAACCAATTTGCCCTATTTTCATGTATTCTCCTACAACATGTCAAAAGCTTTAAATTTGCTGAATAATCGAATGGAAAGTTTTTGACTGAAAAACAACTGGACATTTAAGATGGAAGTTGGTGTTTGAGAGGTTTAAGTTGCACAAAACAGTAGTTTACCATAAAGGTTGTGGTACAAAGAGTGTGGTCAGTGGGTAGATGGGTTGGTGAGACACGCTCTGACAACCCCAAAGTTTTCCGCCTTGTTTCGTTTATCTATTGATCCCATTAGCGTCCATCCATTCACGGCGTAGCAAATTAGAAGAATTAGCACCAAAGACGTCTTTTCTTCCCAGCAGCATCTTGCCGGT
The DNA here is from genome assembly GCA_021346845.1 of Apeltes quadracus. Lineage (NCBI taxonomy): Eukaryota > Metazoa > Chordata > Actinopteri > Perciformes > Gasterosteidae > Apeltes > Apeltes quadracus. The sequence goes on along the minus strand of CM037932.1, from coordinate 4,237,192 downwards.
CAGCTGGGAGGTGTGATCCCTGCAGCGTATCCTGGTTCTGCCTCGTGGCGTCCTCCCAGTCGTCCAAGCATGTAAGGTGTCCAAAGGGATGTTTACAGAGACAATTCCGACCAGGCCACATATAGAAAAAATCTGGCGGATTTATTGAAACAAACCAGGGGGGTATTCCAGAAAGGAGGTTCAACAAACTCTGAGTCTATCTCTGAACTCCGAGTTGACTTACTCTGAGATGGGAAACTCTGAGTATCCGTTCCAGAACAGCTGATCTGCGTTAGTTCAATCGACTCTGAGTATGTTCACCTCGAGTTAAGCGCGTGCGTGACGATTATAAAAAGCCATCATCAATGGAGCCCCGATACCACGATTCACCATGACAACGGGAAACAAAAGAGCAGCCATTTCACTGTGGTGGAGTTGGAGGTCCTTCTGCAGGCCAACGGTGAATGTGAGGGTATATTTTACCGCAAATAAAGCAGCGAAGGAGAGAGAGAGAGACTGCATGGGGGGGGGAAATGCTGCCCGAGTCAACGCGTAAGTTTGAATGAACTATCTCATTGACGTAACATTAAACCGTAAGTAGCAGCCTGTAGTTATGAATATAAGAAGGAATAAAATCTGTTTTTCATTTAGGTTCAATCCAAAAAGGGAAAAAAGGACCCGGAAGCAGCTAAAAATGGAATATAAAAACAGGCTATGATTGCACCTCACTTTCATTTTAATTCATTTTTTTATTGACTTAGGTTATTAAACAAAGTAAATATTTATTCAGTGACTACTGAAATAGTAAATGAAAACCCTAATTTCATTTTGTTTTTACACGTCTTTTCACTTAATACCCCACTTAGGAGACACTTACAGACACATTTTTATTGTATATCGAAGTCATTTAAAATGTGTCGCTGTAGCCTAAACCAACACTCATTAAAATACTAATTAAAAAAACAAAAGAAATATTGAGTTCTGCTCAGCCATCAGAAAGAAGGCAGACGCCCAAAAACAGATGGAGGGCCACCTGCACCACCTCTGACGGAGGCGGAGGAGCTGCCCTCACCCAGTGGCTGAAGGTACAGTATCCCTGGAGGAAGCTCATCTGATGTAGGCATCCAAAGTGCCCACATCAGATGCAACAAATAATCATCCCTGATGTTGTAAAGAAAACTACCATTTGCAGTGCAGGTTGGTGATATATGGCCGGATAATGTTATTGAGATGACTGAAACCTTGTGAGGAAAAGCGTCAGCGTTCAGATATTCCTCTGGAAAGGATAAAACGTATCATCTGCGTCGGAAGACTCTCTCGCGACGTAAAGCATTGGATCAGGTAGGAATGGGCAATCCAATGAGCTTTCTCCATGTGGGAGGAGACGGGTAGAAACTCTGGGTTTCTGGTAGTGAACCTGCCAGCGAGCAGGTTATGTTCACAGTCTGTTACCATGGTGATTGACTCAGAGTTTCAGTTACCTCTCTAGCTGGAACGGAGAACTCAAAGTTTCCCTCATGTCAGGGTTAACTTACTCTGAGTTTTCACATAACCCCCTTTCTGCCTTCTGTATCCTTAAAAGTAAGAATGGGAATGGTTGCGGACTTGTGGTAGATGTTGTTGGACTTGTATCCCAAATGTATACCAATTGATCACAAAGACGGACCACACATTTCCACCTTGCAGATGCTTTTTGTTGTTGTTGATGTTTTAGTGTCTTTATTTGGCAATAACCCTGTCAAAGCCCTTTTCCCGTTTCCCAACAGCTTGGATGAGTATCCAGATAGTGGCTCATCAGCCTTCACTCTAACAGTGAGCATTCCGTACAGATTGGGATAACCTCTGAAACCCCCCCCCTCGGCCCTGCATCGCCAATAAAACCCCAAAAAGAAGCCCCTAAACCCGCCCCCCTAAACATTGAACAGGGTGAGCTCCTGACCTGCGACGAAGAAGAGGATTTGGGAAAAGGATTCCTGTGGAAGTTTAGAGACCGTGAATCCATCATTGTCAGGGTTAAATGGAATTGGGGGGTTTAAGGATACTTTGTGGGGGGACGGGATAACTAACACTTTCCTATTAGTAACCACCCTGCAAATCCCCAGTGGCGTTGTTTCAGAGAGGAACATCTGCTATGACAATAGACCATCATTGAGTTGGACTGAGTTTGGTGTAATTCCAAATAACTGCAACAAAAAGCGTTTTTGACAGTAGGAAACAAATCAGTGTAAATATTTAGAAAGCAATTATTAACTCACAGTAGATTTTTTGCAATTAATTTGAAAAAATGAACAATCATGCAGAATAAATCAAAGCTACCAACAAGCAAACAAATCAGCAATAAAAGTCAAGACAGGAAACTGTCAGCGAAGCAATTAGCAGCTCAAAATGTCTATGTGGCAAACGTCCATCTGTATTTAAACAACCGTGACCAACTGAGCGTGTGCAGCTATTGAGAGTGAAGCATTTAGGCTCGCTTTCACAAAGGGCCGCGGGCTGAAACCTCACCCCCCCACCTTCATTATCCCCGGCACACTATGATCAGCAGCAAATGCCGACTATCCCAGAGCAGCGCTCACAAAGCATGCTGGGAAGGACAAAAGCAGACCTTCAACCGATTGGTTCCACCTTATTAACAGCTTGTAATCTTCTCATGTCTTTGGCCAGGCCTCACAGAGCAGGAGTTAGGGCCAATAGACGAGTGCGTCCTCCGTTCTTGCTTTGATAGCGAGCAGCCTTTTCCACTCTGTTATGTTTCCATTGTTGCTGCCGCACCTGTTTGCCCACAGGGACACATGGAGAGACTCAGTCACTGGCAACTGTTAAGTTCTCATTAGAGTCTCTGAAGACAGTTGTGTGTATAAAGCAGGTGCTCCTCCTCGTTCCGACCTCTCTGTCAAAAACCATGAAAGGAATTAGTACTGCGGTTACACTATATTGATCCTAAATTAATTTAAAGTCTAAGTCAGGCTACAGCGGTGGTTCAATTGTAGTTTTCAAACTGAAAAGGTAGGAATTTTACAACATTCTACTAGCCTACTATTCATATATTATTTATAGCAGAATTGACATTTGCTGTTCACTAAATAGTTTGTCTTTGACATTAGATTGGAAGTATTTTTCAGTATCAGAGTCAATGAAGTCAATAGGAAGAAAACCTGAAATGCGTCAATGCAGGAACGATGCGGTTAAGACATACCTGCGTGCTGCGAGACTGCATTAACCAGCTGCGAGGACTTGTGGGGTCCGTGTGGTCCCCTCAAGGAACTGCAGGCCAATCACACTGATGTATTTTCATTAAAATCATGAGCTTTCAAGCCACAAGAGACACTAGCGCAAGAGTGACGAAGACATTTGGGCATAGAAAATAGCTCTATAAATGTCCCAATTTGTTGCGCGTCCTTCAGACCGCAACAACAACAAGTCGCTGAGGCAGTGAACGCATCGACACACCATTACGTAGACAAAAGGGCTCAGACCTCTGATGTAAATCGACTCCATTAAGTCAAGCAGCCAGCCTGTGGCTCGACTGCCTCTTTATATCCGGTGATGTAGATCTATAATTATGACAATTTTTACTCAATTAAAGAGCCAGTAGAGGTTGTTTACTTTTTATTCTGTATTTATTTAGACTGAATTCCACATTTTCGCTTTCATTTCCACCCGAGTAAGAAAATATTATTTATCCAATAGTATTTATTGTATAAAATGTAAATTTTGGTTTAATGTCAATGTGTCATTGAGGGAGACTTTGAACCCCAAGTTGTTTCTTGTGAGCTTCAGATCAGATCACTGCTTTTACTGATTAAGATGATTCAATTCTGAAAGGTTAATTTATGTAATCTATATGAACCTGTCTGTATGTGAAAATGTTGATAATAAATACACTTCACTCATGCATAAATGAAAGTGTATCGTGTCCTTTTCATGAATACTTAAAACCCCCCAGATCTCATCACCATTATTTTCAGTGGTGTCACTTTGGGTGTATTTTTCATCCCGTATTGGGGAATAGACCGAGCCAGGAGTTTGGCCGAGGTGTCTTCCTGTCTGTCAGGCCCAGGAAATGGCTCCAAACAGACGAAGCATTTAGCTCCCAGGTGCAGACCCACCATTGGAGGGCCTTGCCCAGATGGATAGTCCTCCTTCCACCATAAAGACACTAGTCTTCTCCTGCCCTGAAGCCACCGGTGCTCCTGCCTTGGTCCAGCCTCATCAAAAGGAGCCTGGAAGCTGGAGGCGGATACGCCGGCCTGCCGCCCCAAATCAAGCTCACTTTTCTTTTCCCTTGTAAGAGTGGGCTAAAAAAAACAAAACCGAAATGGGGGGTTGTGTAGGGGTTAGAGAGGGGAAGGAGGAGGCGGAGGGGGAGGGAGGGGCTTTTCTGGTAGACACCAGCTTCTTTCTTTCTCCTCTTCTCTGACTTCTGCATGTGGGGCTCCTTGCAGGTGTCCTGCACCTCCCCCGACACCCACACCAGATCCCAGAACGCGGCGAAAACCACCACAGCTTCTTTTCTTTCATTGCTCCGTTTATTACCCCTCATTGTCAGACAGGCACTAGAAATCACATTCAGCTCGCAGGCACGCACACACACACACACACACACACACACACACACACACATGCACACATTCATCCTGGCTGCCTGCACTCTGTTCCCCTGCAGGTGCGAGGGTCATCCGCCTGGCTCTTTTCATGGGGCCCTCCCTTTCCTGTCCGTCTGCAGCCGTCCATTCAGCTTCAATCACAGCACCAGCCGGACGCCACTGCGGCGCTGGCGCGGCAGGGGAAGCGCCTCCGCACACATCTTTCACTTGTTGAGCGACAAGCGAGGAGCGGCTGGGGGGGGAGACAGAGGGTCTTCCTCCCCTGCGTCTCCTTCTGCTTTCATCGTGAACAACTTGCTTTCTGTTTGTGACGCTGCTGTCCTTCCCCTTCTTTCCCCTGCCTTCCTTTTCTCCCGCTCAGATGGGCTTTTACAAGAAGTAGAGCTTGGGGGGGGGGGGGGTCGGGGTGGTTGCAAAGGAGGAGGACGGCCAGGCTCCCTGTGCGACCGAGTGATGCTGAGGTCTTTTTTTTGTGGCTCATGAATGGCACATTTGAGGTTTCCAGTCTTGCTCGGTGCCCCCAGCCAGCTTCACCTGCGCTTGGAGTCAATTGGGCTGTTGTCTGGCTGCCTGGAAGCCCGCCAGCTCTCTGCCAGCCAATTCTGTTAGCGTGGCCACTCAGAAGCCAGCAAACAATGACCTCCACCTCAAAACCGCCCATTAACTCCCACCACACAATGCGGCACGCATTCACCGTTTGCCAAAACTGTTCTGTGACACGATTAACAGCCATGCTAATGCGGCTAATACCTGCCCTCCGTCACACAACAACATGCTAATCATTTTAATGGCTTCCAAGTTGTTGCATGGCTGTAGAGGTGCAATCCATTGAGCCCACAGTGCTGTGTTTCTTGTGTTCCCTTTTAATTATCTTCACAAAAAGAAGGAGTAAAAAGCAGCGTTGCTCATGTTGTCGCGTGCTAACGACAGTCTGCCGCTACACTCGTGGCTCTTTGGAACAGCTCTGCTGTTAGCTGATTCCTACAAAGCAATCCAAGGGTTCACCCAAAACAAATATTTCAGCATCAGCTTAACTTCACTTAGGTAGTAATACTCAATCACTCAATTGTAATTGTTGTATTTGTACACATTTTTTTCTCTACTTTTTTTAAGTGATTTATTTTTCCATTTGTACTGCTTTGTATCTCCTTTATCACAGTACCCTTTTCTATACTTTGCTAATGTTGGCAATTGCTATTTTTATATATTTGTGATATTGTCCTGGAATAAACATTGACAGCTTGTCATCATCTTATTTCAGTGTGTATGATGCTTAATGGACTGTATTTATATATGTTATATGATTTTTAACATGCACTTTTCTTATCTCCCGATCACATACAGCACTTGGGATGCTAACATTTGCCAATTAGAACTGATCACAAAGTACAGCTGAGGACTGACGTTAGTTTTTACACAAATTCAATCATTTGTTGTTGATAATCCTCTTTGCTTATATTTTGAAAACTGTACATCATCTAAATGTTCCATCGGACATTATTAATATCGCCAAGAAACGCAATTCTGCTAAAAAACAAAACAGTTTGAAAACGGTAATTAAAATGGATACTTTTACTTGAAAAGATCAGATAATTATTTTGTAATTGCAGCTTGTGGCGTGTTTGAGTTTGTCCTGTTGTGTACCCCGTCTCTAGCCAAATGTTGGCTGGGATGACTGAATATTCATGCGAGTGTTTCTCTGTCCTTCGGAGCTTCGAAAACATTTTGTAGTGAAGCTCCTGGTGGAACAATACAAAAATGCAATGGAAAAAACTTTCAAAGCATAATAGTTAAAAACAGACAACAATTGAGTGTTTGAACGTTGCTTCTAGAGTTTCCCTTCAAACTACAGGAGATAATAAATAATCCCAAACAGAATGCTTTTCTAATATCTTGCCTTGAATCGTCCCAATTTGCAACGGGACAATTTAATGGTCACTTCTTTCCTGTTGTTCATCATATAATTGTCAAACACAAACACAAACACAATCAATGTCCCACATGAATATGTATGTTTCTAAAGAGCACATCCTGAGTCTGGGAGGAGTTCAGCTGAGTTGGGGGGGGGCGTTTAGCTCACTTTTCCTCCGTGCGCACCGTCCTTTTCCGCAGACGCAGCTGTGGAATTGAGATAAAACTGAGCTGCCACTTAAGGGAAGCTCTCATCCACTCACAAACCTCTAAAGCCTAAAGTAAAAAGCGCTTGAAGACTTCTTGGATGGCAGCGGTCTTGTGTAAGAAGCGCAGCGATCAACAGCTGAAGCGAATGAAGTTTGGATTTTTGGCACTTTTTTCCAACGTTTTTTCCAAAGAAGAGTTGATTGAGCTACAACCCTGAACAAAGCACAGCTGTGAACAGACTATGAATGTGCTGTCGAACCCAGTGATCAGGGCCCCGGAGCAGCCCCTGCCCCACCGTGCCTCCGGGTCAGTCCAGGATTTGCCCCACCGCCCTGCAGGGTTCAACCTGCTCGGCCTCCAGGGTGGCCAAAGACCAACCAAACCTCAGAGAGAGCTGAGCACCGAGGAGCAGCAGGAGCTCAGGAGGAAGATCAACAGCAGGGAGAGGAAACGGATGCAGGACCTGAACATCGCTATGGACGCCCTGAGGGAGGTCATGGTGCCTTACGCCTCCTCGCCGTCATCCGCCTCCTCCCCGCCGACCCACCAGCACGGCGCTCCTCCGGGCCGACGGCTCTCCAAGATCTCCACCCTTGTTCTGGCCAGGAACTACATCCTCCTCCTGAGTTCCTCCCTGCAAGAGATGCGGCGGCTGCTGGGGGAGGTGAGCGTCGGGATGGGGGTGAATGCGGGACCGGTGCCCCGGCTGCTGCTCACCGGAGGGTGGCCCCTCATATCTGGCCCCAGTCAGCTTCTCCTTACCCAGGAATCCCTCCTCAACACAGCAGCCCCCTCCTCTTCATCCGCTCCATCGTCGTCTGCTGCCAAATGTGCCCTGCTGCCTCCGGGCCCCATTGAGGCGGCACTGGCTCCTGTGCATTGGGGCTCTGCAGGGGCCTCAGGGGGGCCCCTTTGCCCCTGCGGAGTCTGTAGACTGCCCAGATTCAGCCACCCGCCTCCTGTGCCGAGATTCCCAAAGTGACGAGTTTAAATTTAAAAAAAGACTTGATGACTATTATCTTTTTTATACATGAATTGTTATTTTTCTAACAGTTGTAATTTTTTGTTTCTAGTATTTGACTGCAACAACTCACAATTGCCCTTTGAGCTTATCGAACCTAATGGATCTACTCTGGATTCAGATTCTGCTGGAAGCAAATATAATGTGAGCCTTTTGGGTTCGGAGACAACTTACTTATTAATCCTCTTGTTTCATAAGCAAAGATCTGTTGGTTTCAATTCTTGTTGTGAGCTGTGAGATGTTTGGTTGTGTTGATTTGATGAGATGCGTTTGATTGAGGTGAGGTAGCTTGTTGGTTGAAAAGATGGTATCATATATCAGGCGGCCAAATTTGGGATAAAAATTATAATATAATATGTTAAAGCAGTTAAAAGGAGATCCCACTTTGGTTCCCTCCCTCGCCCTCACATTTACTATGGGAGATTTTTGTATTAGTGTTTTTGCTGTGCTTTTTTCACTGGTTTAAAATGGGCTGGCTGGCATAAGTCCCACTTGTCCTTCCCTGTAGAAAATACTTTAGCCTCCTCTTTGCTTGGTGTAATTAAGCATCTATGAATTATTTCACATACAATTATAAAGACAGAAGTGACATCACATCACACATATTTCTTTTTACATCAGAGAGGAATCCCAGGAACCACAATTGGTCCTTTTTCAACAACACTGTGATAGGAATGATGCTTGTATTTAAATGCTTTTCCTGCTTGCTCACTCCGCCTGGGTCCCAAAGCGGTGGGTCTAAGAAGCAGTTTAGCCAATCCCTGATAAAGATAATGAGTGACATATAATATAATTTTAGAGTCCTGAATTACATTCACCTTCGGGCAAGCCCTTTAACCAGAGCGATCACGAGCAGCCGGGAGGTTTAGCTTGCTAGTTAGCTACGTGCTAACGCTGTGTTTAGCTTCCCGTGCTCACTTTTTAAATCAACTGGGAATGAATCCATTATGGACTTGTATGTGAGTAAGAGAACACCAGGACACTCACGGGTAAGGCCACTACTGTATTCTCTAGTATAAAGGCGCACTGTGAATAACGTGCAGGCTTTGACACACAAATTTTTTTTTGATAAAAACAGGGACATTTTATGGAAAATAATTTATCGTGGTAAGTGATGATACCGTGATACCTTTTTCTCATTGAATCATACTGGCAAGGTTACTGAAGTTTGTAAGCTGACCCCAACAAAACTGTGCTTTGAAAATTGTTATTTCCAAATTCTGTACATTCTAATCTTTGATTCGTATTCATTTACGTTACATGAATCCTTTGACAGCAGCGATTAGGCAAACAGAAGTCCTTTGGTCAAGGTAATCAAATAATTAATAAGCAAGACACGTGTTGACATCAACCTTTACCATGTCCTGTAAATGCACTTTGCAAGTGAATATTTTACTGACATTCAGTGTCAACATTTTGTATATTGGCAGATATGTTAATATTATAAAATGATACACTCTTTCTAAATTGTATTATTGCAAAGTCATTTCTTTAGTTTGAAAAGATGAAGCTGTCACGGTCATATTGTCCTCATTCGTTTCGTGTAAAGAAAGGAAAGATTGACTATGACCCCTGTCTTTAGTGCAGGATCGGCTGCTTGAGGAGTGATCCACTTCTGGAAATATTTGCATTCGTTGGGCCTTAACGTCGACACTGCCAAAGCGCCGGGCTTAAAAGCCCCTTCCACTCCTCTGCGCCGCCCCGAAATACTGAAACAGTCCTCATCTCTTCCCCCCCCATTCATCCCCCCAACAAGCAAAAGATCAAAACCCAGCCGTGTAATTACTGCCTTTTGATTATCAGTCCCCTCTCTCTCCTGACGTCCTCAAATTCTTGATGTGTCTCTGTTGGGACGGGTGATTCGGTGCTCCTCATTACACTCACTCCACAATATGTTCAAACGCCCAGAAAATGTGTCTCGCTGAATGGAGGCTCACTCCTGCAAACTTGCCACCCCAACGGAAAAAAAAGCAGGCAGCCTCATTCTGGGCGAGAATAAGAGGCGGCGGCAGGAGGGAGGACATTCTCAGCCGCAACCTGGCCCTCAGAGCGGCCTGCATGAATAATAATAATCATAATGCTGATAAAATACTCCAAATAATTGCTATCCCGGAATAAGAGGATTACAGGGGGTGAATATGTGAATGGCGGCGCGTGAAAGGACGGGAATCTATTAGCTTCGGGAAGGACAAAAGAGGAGCTCGATGCCATTAAGTGAGATTAAGCTAAATAAGGCTTGATTTTCTTACAAGGAACAAGGAGGAAGGAGAAGAGGGTGGGAGTGAAGGAGGAGGTGGGGGGAGGCAGGGAGGTGTAGCCTGATTCATAGATCAAAGTAAGATGGCCCAACTTCACGTATTTCATTAACATATAGCTGCTTTATCTCTGGAGGGATTAGCCACCTTGCTATTTTCTCCGGGCTGCCGCCCCATTCGGCCACCTTTTGCCCAACAATCCATTTCCTCCTGCTCTCAGGATGGTTCAGCTCTTTGGCTCCTTAATTTCTCCCCCCTCTCGTTCTTTGCCCTTTTCTCTCGGTTCCTCCAAGAGGCTCTCACTTTCTCGAGTTTGGTGGTGTCATTGTCGCGGCGACGCAGGGGTCTGGTCAGTCTTTGTGTTGGCACTTTAACTCATCTCCAGTTCATCACCGTTGTTCAATGGGGCGAGGAGGGCTTGTGAGACAATGCGCACACACACACACACACACACACACACACACACACATCGTCACTGCAGGCAGCACTGAAGGCTTCTTACTTCTGTAATACGTCCAAAACATGTCATGGGTCGGCCAAATGAAAGTGTACAAAAGAGAACTAGGAGTTACAAACAGCTGTGATTGTTTAATGTAAAGCTACAGTAAGTAAACACGACTTTTACCAGATTCCCCCAATAATCAGCTCACGCATGTTGCAATGTTCTTTAACTTTTTTCTTATTTACACTTTGAGCTTTTATTACTTATTTTGTAACTTGTGCTTTTCAAAGTCAAAGTCACTTTGTTAAGTTTGCCAGATGTGGTTTTGTTAACGCAGCATTCCAGGTTGGGCCCTCCGTTGATTTGGCACGATGTTTATGCGTTCATTTTCCGTTTGGTGCCATTTGTCGTTGTTTCCTCTTCAGAGCAGACAAACTATTCAGCAGAACTTTCTTAAAGAGGCTGACTTGTGAAAACATCCCAAATAAGAAAATACTGAGGATCCTTTGCTGTTACAGACTGCACTATACTAAATCTATTGAGCAGGAACATTTTAGGTTTGATTTTTACTTATTGTGCTTTTAAGTCTGTACAAACTCTATGTACGAGCTGTCGAAATGGCTGAATAGCCTCTTCGTACTTCGCATTAAATTTCAGTGGAATGGCTATTCAACCTTATTACCGGACTGTAACAGACCACCGTAACAGTCAAACCAGCATTTTCAAATCAGCGCTCCTGCTGTACAGTGGCCATGGCACAGTAGGCCGCTGGTTACCATAGCAACAGTACACACTATAGCGATTCAGCCAGCCACTACTGGTGAAACTTAACATAACAATGGATTAAACTGGCCACAAAAAAAGGCCACTTTCCGTGGCAGATGACCAAAGCCCAGGCCCCTCCCCCCCCCCCCCCGGTCCCCCCCCCCTGAGGAAAAACATTCATCACTTCAGCAAATTCTGCAAAATCTGCAAAACACATTCATGCTACTCATACAAGTTACTGTGCTCATATTGGATTGATGTTTCCTTTTTTTGTCAAACATAACCATAATCTGTGGTTCATTTGCTGGACCTTAGTCATACTCTACTGTTGTATATGTAGAACGTTCTCTTCTGGCCTTTGGAAGCATGTTAACACACACTGCAGTGTTCTGATAATAAAAACGAATGAACAACGCAAAGAAAGTTTTGTTTACTAATGTAACATGTGAAAGAATGACGGTACATTTACATTCCCATCAGTAATCGACCCTGAATAAACAGTGTGGGAGGAGCTTTGTTCTAAGAACAAATAACAAATATTTGCCAGCTGAAATCTTATGAACTTTTAGGAAAGAGCTGTTTCATCTGCGTTGTTGTGTGTATCCAAGCAGTCACTTTATATTCCAACATGTGTCTCTCGTGTGGACCGTTCACATTGTCTCCCACTGTCTCTCATCCTACAGCCTCTCATCTCAGAGTGTTGTTTGCCTCCGGCCTTTGTCATTGCACTTAACCAGTCAACGTGGGGAGTCCTTGGCTTAGGAAGTCCTGAGCCATAAATTTCATCTCCACAATGAGCGGAGCACAGGGGCTGGTCAGGACCCCCATTTACTTTCTAACCCAGCTTTTATTCATTCCCTCCCTAAATAACATCAGGCCCTCCTGTGCTGTCCCACCCTGAAATTCCCGGCTCCCCTCTGTCCCCCCTTCTTTCTCATAGCGAGCCGATACAACAGGGTTACCGCCGAGCCCCCGGCCCGCTCATTAAGCATCGTGTTCTCTCCCACCCATTCCTGCCCTCTGTCCTATTCACACCACGGTCCTCATTACAACTTTACAGGCCGCCATCAGCCGTCACCTCATTACCCCGATCGGAGATGGTGTGTGGTCACAATCTGAAGTTGTCCCTCAATCTTTTTAGGAGCCATGCTTCAGGGGAACCTGAGGGTGGGATTGACTAAAGGGAGATGGACTCATAACCGAATCCGTCACGGTGCTCTGTCACGTTTTCTCCCAACGTTTAAGGCAATTTAGCACTGAAACCTAATGATGCTGAGATCCTAATGCAGCCTCCATAAAGAGAACTGTAGTCATGCAGTTTGAAGTAAAACATCTGTACGGCATCGTCATCGACACACATCCTCGTGATTATGCACTGCAAAGAACACAGACCTGTCTGCCGCACGTCCAATTTCTGATATAAAATGATCACATCAGAGATCCAAAGATGGAACGCGAATGCAATCAAGGTGCGTCATGCAGTGCACATCACATTAGAAGGCTTACGTGTGCCACAACACATTGAGCACAGCGCGTGTTGCAGGTGTGCATGTCGTGTGGAACATGAAATCCTCGGTCATATAAACTGGACACCACGCAGTAACGAACAGACATTGAAGCGGTGCAGTTTGATGGTGCAGCGGGTGTGTGTCGCTCTGGTAATGAACCCCTGGCCCTCGGTTTGCCCTCTGAACCCTCGGTGGCCTTGGAAGCAGGAATTCCAGTTAACACATCACAGATGTGTTGTTTATAGTGTTTTCTGTCGCCGAGGCCTGACAGCCAGCAGAGCCTCTCCCTCCTCCGTGTTCCTGTCCTCTTTCTTCCCTTCCTTTCTGTCGGCCCTGTGTTTGGGCTCCTCTTTCTTGCCTCCTTTTCTGCTTAATTGAGTTGTTTGGCAGGCGGGCTTGTCAGACAGCGGCGTCTATGTGGGGAGTCTGAGGGCAGGGGGGGGCACCGGACATTGTTCTCCCTGAGACGGGTTAGTTTTTCACCGTTAATGCCGCATGAGTGAACGTGGCCCAGATTAGGACGAGGGGGGCATTTAGAAAACATAGTGGGGCTTTTTTTTTCAAATATAGGATTATTTGGAAGAATAGTTGTGTCCCTTTCAGTCTTGTCTGAAGGATATCATGTTATTGGCTTTTTCAAAATATGTTCAAAGTAAGTCCGTTGTAAACCACGATTTACAAATGAGATGAAACACATTTGTGGTGGTGATTATAAAATATAATGAAACGTGTTAAAGTTAAAGTGCCATTCATTTTGAATACAATATAAGTCAGCATCAATCGAAGGGCTTCTGCACCATGAGGAGAAGGGAGAGTCCGCTCAGTTTGAAGTGTTCAGCAAACCCATAAATATCTTCTCCATAGTGGTGTGAAGAAGGCAAACACTGACTCTGTGTGTGTGTGTGTGTGTGGTGTGTGGGGGGGGGGGGGGGGGTCATCAATCATCTGGGCCGAGGAACGGGACGGAGAGGAAGAGAAGGACGCTCATTTCACATCTCATGTGGTCCTGTAACCAGCTCACTGCTCACTGGACCTTTGGATTCCAGCAGTGTAGGGAGAAAATATAAAGTCTATGATGTCATTTATAATTATGCTGTATTATCATTTACAAAAGGGTACATTTTATATTTTTGTTAACTAAGTCAAGCCGATTCACCAGGAAGTCCTCCGCCTTCGACCCGCCGTTGGAGTCCTGATTGGAGGAGCACAGCTCCACGCCGAGCAGCAGCGGCTTCACCTTCACCTGGCGGCTCCACCGGGAGCCTGCTGGGGAAGCAGCACTGAGACCAGAGACTGTTTCACTCTAATAATGAATTCTTTTCAACAGGGACTTGGAAACAATCCCTTTTTTATCACCACAAAATGAACCTCAAAGTGTCTCAAACCGCATATTTGAACACCATACAGTAAGATGTGTCACATAATGAAGGCTTTTAATGCTTTGACGTGGGCCAGGTTTCTCTCTCTTCAGAATATTAAGAGTAAAAACGTAAAAAAAAACACGGATTAGCAGTTTTTTAAAGGTGTAATTCCAATTATTAGAATAGTTTATTCATTTAATCTCATTTATTAATTGAAAACAAATGTATTTTTATAAATACCTTTGCTAACATTGCATCACTCATCATAAAATTCAGTCCTAAAAAGACAAGTTTTATCACGACTCTGAAACTAATCTGTGAGAAGCCAAAGTACAGCTTCCATTATTGTGATTGTGTATTTATTCTTTTATCGTCTTGTTGTGTGTGCGCTTTGGCTTTTTTACTTTATCAGAAGCACAGTCTTTTCTCTTCCCTCAGGGTCCATGAACCTGTCCATCTGCTCACACACACCCCAAAACAGACAGCCAAGGGTAAAGGGGAGACTGTGTGTGTGTGTGTGTGTTTTAAATATGAGTTTTTTGAAGCGTTGGGTGTGCAGTCAGTTTACACGGTACAAGGTCTGGACCGGAGCCACTGCACTTCAGCTCCCTCCCAGCGGCTGCCCCGCCTCTCCTTACTTTCAAATCACACACAAACACACCCTGAGGGCTTCTCTGACAGCTCCCTCCCCCCCACCCCACCCCGCAACACACACACACACACACACACACACACACTCGTGCCATCACACAGCCGTTCTCTTTCTGCTGACCAGCAGAAACCCTGGACACCTCAACCCAAGGACAGTGTGTGTGTGTGTGTGTGTGTGTGTGTGTGTGTGTGTGTGTGTGTGTGTGTGTGTGTGTGCGCGTGTGTGTGTGCGGGTGTGTGCACAGGGCTTGCCGGGGGCCACAGCTCACTCCTCCTCCTCTCCAGCCTGCTGGAATGCCAAAACCAGGCGGCAGGGTCAACGCAGGAGTCAAAACCCTTCAGAGGAACGAGGAGAGGCCAAGCGGCGTCGTGCATTTTTTAGCGCACAGGTACATGAATTTGACCCGTTGAACAATAAACCCAAATGACTCGGCTTTGAAGCCTGGAAAACAAAAGCTGTGCCGTAAGTTAAAAGGTGGAGAACGTGTGTTGGCTGCGCTGCCTCAGAGGTCAACAGCGAGGGGAGAACTCCAATAAACCTGCCTTAGAACTGCTCAGTGAGTTACTGCAAGTCTGATCCACATATTATAACTTTGCAACTATATTATTAAGAATAATGGCCCCTAAATCACAAAAGCTCTGTGAACCAATGAGGACAGGGATGCATTTATCTCTAGTAAACGCTGTCCAGTTTACAATAAAACTGACAACATATTAAGAATCAATTACGTTAAGACTCAAACATCTCAAGCACTGGATAGAATTTTATTTACCGTGTTTCGGTACGGACAGATTCATGTTGTGCACTTGATGCTGACTTTACAGGTCAAAAGTGAAAAAACTCCCATAAGTTCATGTAAGGAAAACATCTAAAACTCACTTTTTTATGTTATCTTTATTTCAACGCTCCAGTGAGATTACAGAGCTCTGCAACGAGGGAATCTGGCATCGTACCTCTCTGTGAACCAGGTTAAACTACTCGGTAAAAAAAAAAACGTTTATACAGCTTGACCGGTTTTAAGAAATCGCTGGATTGAGGCTGTTTGTATCAGCATTCAGTACTGAACTATGTGGAAAGGCAACGATGAATGGGTCCTGACGATTGTCTGCGTTTATGAGCGTGTGTGTGTGTGTGTGTTAAGTCCTCTGTTGGGAAGGGCATGGGCCGTTCCTCCTGTGTGCAGGTGTCATGGCTGGACCTCTTCATTTGCATACATTTGCATGCTGTCAAACGGAGGCGCCGCTGACAGCTTCCAGAGCCGACCGTCTTCCTGGAGCCCGGCCCAATCCTGTCGGCATGGTTACACGGCACGGTTAAAGTGTTGCCGCAGCCGGCTCGCGGCCAGGACCATCGTCCCCGACGAGAGGACAGACTTCAACTCCCACCAACGACCTCCAAATGTCCCTGAGCGAGGTCGTGGGAAGTAGGAGTACATGTTTACATACTTTAGAATTTCCAGAGTAAACTTAAAAACATATTTGTATGTGTAAAGTAATTGTTTGTTGACGGCATTTCCCGGCTGACAATGGTTGAAAATGCTCTCTGTTGGAAATCCGGGTTAGCAGCTAAAGGTAACCCTTGTGCCAGTCAGCTTCAATGGAGCCCGCACTTGTTAACACATACAAAGTCCTTATCTAAGGTATCTGCATCTGATAAAACGTCTTATTTTGTAACCTAACCAATGTTTTCTCAATATAGGTTTTGGATCGTAAAACAGTTGTAGAATTTAGTCCTTATTTCACCCAAACTTTGTCAGCAGCACTGCAGGTTAGTAAACTGAACTGTCCTTTACCCCCCTCCTTCATTGCCCTTCTGCCTCCATCCATCCTGCCGAGACCTTTCAGAATGACTCGTTTGGCCTCAGATTTCTGGCCATTCGGTGCCAGGAGACCCCGAAGCCAAAGAGTCCAAACGAGCTGCCTCCTCGGTTCCTCCTGCCCTCTCCTCCCTGCCTGCTCGGTTCCTTCCTGCCCTCTCCTCCCTCCCTGCTCGGTTCCTCCTGCCCTCTCCTTCCTGCCTCGTCGGTTCCTCCTGCCCTCTCCTCCCTGCCTCCCCGGTTCCTCCTGCCCTCTCCTCCCTGCCTCCTCGGTTCCTCCTGCCCTCTCCTCCCTGCCTCCTCGGTTCCTCCTGCCCTCTCCTCCCTGCCTCCTCAGTTCCTCCTGCCCTCTCCTCCCTGCCTGCTCAGTTCCTCCTGCCCTCTCCTCCCTGCCTCCTCGGTTCCTCCTGCCCTCTCCTCCCTGCCTCCTCGGTTCCTCCTGCCCTCTCCTCCCTGCCTCCTCGGTTCCTCCTGCCCTCTCCTCCCTGCCTCCTCGGTTCCTCCTGCCCTCTCCTCCCTGCCTGCCTCAGTTCCTCCTGCCCTCTCCTCCCTGCCTCCTCGGTTCCTCCTGCCCTCTCCTCCCTGCCTCCTCGGTTCTTCCTGCCCTCTCCTCCCTGCCTCCTCGGTTCCTCCTGCCCTCTCCTCCCTGCCTCCTCGGTTCCTCCTGCCCTCTCCTCCCTGCCTCCTCGGTTCCTCCTGCCCTCTCCTCCCTGCCTCCTCGGTTCCTCCTGCCCTCTCCTCCCTGCCTCCTCGGTTCCTCCTGCCCTCTCCTCCCTGCCTCCTCGGTTCCTCCTGCCCTCTCCTCCCTGCCTCCTCGGCGGGTGTTTGTCATCCCCCGCTGAGCCAAACAGACGTGTGTTTACCAGTTTACTGTAGCTGGCCGGGGAGGCTTGTCGGTGCGCCGGCCAGCGCTTTGTCTCTCACACTGTGAAACACAACAGCAGTTAGACTTCTCCCCGACAGCATGCTAATCGTCTGATTTCACTCTCCCATGTTTAATCATGAGGGGAAAGGAAGGGAGAGAGGACGCGAGATTAGGATAATTGCTTGAAAGTTCTTTTGTGTGTGATACCATCTGTACATTTTTAGAATAAGGTTTCACTTTCGACGTGTCTCTTTCTTTTCGGTGCAAACGAACACACAGAAGACTGTAACGTTTTTTTGACTCTTACAGTTTTCCTTGGAACCTGCAACTGATGACATGTATGTAAACCTGCAGAAATGAAGTGGTGCAATCAAGTTTTTAAACTGTACTCAAACACATTTGCATGCACACATGTTGTTTTTGTATGAAGCAATGACAGCCAGCTTGTGCAGCCGAGGCCGCTTAAAGATTAAAGATATTTACTTATTTTGTTGTTATACTCATGTTGAAAAGGGGTGTGCGCTAGGTGTGCTGAAAAAACGGATTTTGGGGGAAAAGCTGAAAAGAACTAGAATGGATTACCTACATCGGTGCATCACTGGAAAACACAGGCCGGCGTTTTGAAAAAAAGAACTGGATCGGGAGTCCGGATTGGGATTTCCCGTGCAGGCCGATCCCATATGCATTATTTTGCTAATATCGGCGGCCGATTCGATCCAAATATCGGATCGGGACATCCCTACTGCCAACACATTAGGTTACGAAAATACGGGAGATCCGAGCGCGGGAATTGTCGACGAGGGGGGGCTGACATCTTTCTCGCTCGCTTTCTGGTCTGAGTTGGTGACGGGAAAGGGGGGACACATATGCGACGTTTCCCGGGAGAAATAACAAACCGGGAGGTGTCCAGGTGATAGGGGTAAAAAACGGGAACTTCCGGGGAAAAATGGGAGTGATGGCAGGTAAAACTCAAAAAAAATGGGCTGAGCGGGCGGAGGGGGAGAGAGCGATACCGTTTCTCTTCAGGAGACTTGTTTAAATGATGAGAAATATGCTGTATACATGTCACTAGATTTGTCTCTAGTCGCTTTTGACACAAAAGTCGCCAGGAGGGGGATTTGTTTGTCATAATAGTCCAACCACAACCGCATTCGGACACATTCCTGACTGACTGAATAATTTGTCACACTGCGCATGCGTGAAATGCGTTAAAAAAACTGACGTAATTAAGGACAAACATCTAATTAACGCCGTTAATGCACTATTTTTGACAGTCCTAGTACTTATACAAAGTTGCAATTGTTGAAATGTCTCTTTATGGACACAATCTTTCAGTCCAATGAAAAGGTGTTTGACTGGTGCTGTGTTTACACACAATGTAAAATATACTGTTTATAATAGAATATAGAAATTCACAACCAGTCGCCAACTTGTTCCCACCGCTCGGTAAAAATGAAGTAAAACGTAGCGACAACAGAATCCTGACTTCAACTCTTTCAAGGTGTCGCAGTATAAAAGTTTAGCATCTGAATACTTAAAGAACAAAAATTACTCAGTATGCAGAAATACCAGAATTACACAGTACAATTCTTTATACTCAAACTGATATAATTGAATAAAAGAAAAAGGTTTTAGGTTAGGCGATAATATCGGTTGCCCTGATTGGTCGGGAGTCAGAGGGACTTGTGGTGCTCAGAACATGAGAGATTTACAGACACTACAGTGTGACGCTCTCTCTGCCACAAAGACAATGGTGGGACTGTTCAACCACAGACGTACAAGTGTCCCGGCCATCTGTCTGCATACCCCCACAGCACAAACACACACACACACTGAAAACACACAGCATGCTCACTGTCATATGTGTGCTAACTAACCGATCGAGTTATTTACATGCCAAAAACTCTATGACGCTCTATGAGTTGTTTTAGCTCAAAAATAACTGTTTTCTTCCAGTTTGTAAATGTAAAGGAATCTGCTTTACATGATTTTAATTTAAATTTCAAGAGGTTTTGTTGTTTGAAGTTGTCACTTTCGTCCTCAAAAATATTCTGACATTTTATCGACAAAAGCTAGAAGACTAAAATGATGAACTTTAAAGGAAATTCGAGCAAAACTGGCCGAGAGGATTAACAGTTAAAACAATGACATGTGTGATCCTACTGACACACACACACACACACACACACACACACACACACACACAGGGCTTTGCATCTACAACAGACTATATATGGAGTATAGACAAAGGGTGTGTGTGTGTGTGTGCATGTGTGTACCGGCAGAATAAGATCAGGTCACCATACAGTCTGGCTGACAGTTGAGTATTGAAAGGCTGCAGCAGAAGAGAGATGCCTCTGTGTGAGTGGGGTTTTTGTGATTGTGTGTAGGTGTGTGTGTGTGTGTGTGTGTGTGTGTGTGTGTGTGTGTGTGTGTCAGTCAAAATAGCATCATACTTATTTTTCTCCCACACAGACATTTTGAAGAATGTTTTCACAATAGATTTTGTAGAACAATTGTTCCTCTCAGTCGCCTGGTTCTTTTGGGCTCAATGTATTTCTTGCTACAAAAAGCGTTTCTAAACTTTTGACAAATTCAACAAAGCTGGACAGCGTAACCAAAGAAATTACGCCGTACGAAAGGCTGAATAAAAATGCACCATAATCACATTATGTTTTTATTAACAATTCTGAGAAACATCTTATTATTTTGAATTCAATTATTCTTTTTGAATAAAAAATACAGTACTTTCTCACAATTAATTAATACGAACGGCTCAGTCTGTCATTTGGGACGGGCGTTGTCCTGTTAGGACTTAACATTCATCACGACTTGTAAAGATCCTGTGCAATCTTTAAATGAAGCACGTATCGTGTCCTAACATGGGTGGAAATTGTGCAAACATATTTCATTCAAATGCTTGACTTAAGCAATCAAACATATGAGGGAAAAATACATTTACATCCCACAACATACCTTTGAGGCGTCTGCGCACATTGAAAATGAGATTCTGTGTTCATGCTCATGTTTAACCAGCGGACACAGCCGGGTTTTGTTTGCGTGTGTTTTGTCCTTATTCACTGTGTCACACAAAGACAACACAGGCTGGGAGACGAAACACACACCTGCATCCAAACACACAGAGGAGACACTCATGTGACGGCCTGAATGGTGTCACTTCTTTCATTCTGTCGCTTTCTTTGCTTTCTTTCTTCATTTCCGTCTTTCTATGAGTGACTATAATCTGTGTACCATCAGCGTACTGTATACAGAGACGTCCCTGTTTGCAGTGTAAATCACAGTGAGTGAAGGAAGCAGAGACACATTCACTGTCCAGCAGATGGCTGAAAACCTTCTATTCTCCCACTCAGACTCTTCAAGGAGCTGCAACTGTTTCAATGCTTGTTTGTTTGAGGCAGAAGAGAAAGAACCGCTTCAATGGCTGTACGTTGACTTTCATATGAAAGTCTCAATGGACTTTTTGCATTCTCCTCGGGTGCCAACATTCATGACGCATTAAAGCAATGTTTTTTTTGCTTTTCTTTTCTGGTGGACTATATATATATATATATATATATATATATACAGTGGTTCCCATCAGGCTGTTGGTTAATAGCCCATCATTCTTGTGGACCATGTTTTCTGCTAACGGAGAAAAACAATCGGTGAAACAAATGGAACCAAGAAACATGAGCCATGTTTCAGGAACTCGGGCCCTGACATCAAAGACAGAATACGTTTCATTTGATCCCCCTTAACGTGTAGATGGCAGGTCAGCACTTCTGTATAAACCACACAGAGCCGTGTCTGCGTATTGTTTCCCAATTAGCCAGTAGTCATTTCTGCAGAGACTGTTGCCAACATCTGAAACAACAGCCAGGGTATTTAGCAATTAGCCGCAGTGTGGCCTGATGGGGGTGGGAGGGTCCTGGCACAGAGAGAAAACATCGGGGACGGACCTGGAGACGGAGCCGGGTAGAGACGACTAATTTCCCTCAGGAGGACTCCGATATACACACAAGCGCAAACGCGTGAATCCAAAATGCATACGCACATACAGACATATGCACACACACACCACCTCCTTCCATCGCTGACAGAAGCTCAGGGGAGTTCCAGGTCGGAGCCAGTAGCTGCAGACGGAGTTGTGACCAGTGTGTTGTGTTCTCACCGTGTCGTGCATCTCTTGTCTAATGAGGAGGAGCCAGTCGCACCAGTTAATTTAGCGAAAGACAATCACACCCTGACTTACACTGACATTTATAGGCAATTAGGACATGTCGGAGAGAGCTGTGTGTGTGTGTTTGTGTGTACATCCATGATTTAGTGTTTGTGTGTGCAGCAGTTCTGTCAACATTTTTATTGAAACGGAGCGAACAGCTCTGTAGATCATGTTTCTTGCATACAGATGATGGGGAGACAACATTTTAATTGCATCATGAAATTCAGCTCATTTTGTGTAGTTTATAAGGCCTGTAACAGGTATTTATGGGGGAAGATCTTCCGCTCACACATGATATGCGGTAATGTGACTTACCGAGTTGGGTTGTGTATTGAAAAGCATTGTTTGTCCAATTAAGTTGTTCTGGATATTCTGATGTTCATATTCACATGGCGAACATGAACCCTGGTTGGGCTCATTCTCTCTGGTCAGTTCATTCCCTCTTAGCTCAAAGCATGTAGCAATGTAGCTTTTAAATGAACCAAAACCACAAATTCACATCACATGACACCATCTATCCTAATGGTTTGCTAAAGGTAAACTCCAACCAACAAGAGACAGAACAATGTGCAAAGATTTGCAGAAGCGACATCATTTGTTTTGGATAAATCATTATTTAAAGCTCTTGCATAACTGTGTTGACATATTGTTTAATAAAATCAGAAAATTATGAATAAAGTAATCTATAACGCTTTGAATGATATATATAGAAAAAAAGACAAAAAATATACGTACTTTAAAGTATGTTTTTTTGGAACTTGAACAGCGTGATAAACTATCCAGTTGATGACTGTCATTCGTCATGCTTTTGCTGAATATTACAAATATACAAATGTACAGAACACACACAATTGTAAATTTGTATTTTCTGTCCCCCGATGAAGCCATAGCATCTCTTACAGCCAGTCAAAGGTCAGCACACAGTGCTGCAGGGTGCTGCGTGATGTAATGCGGCCTGCATCACACTGTACCTCCTCCAGCTGATGACAGTCAGGCCTGTTTCCCCAGCTGCTATGAGGCAACGTAGTCTGCAGGCACAATACGGCGAGTCAGCCTGAACAATGGAGGACTTGTGCTGCCTGGATGGCGTCAGCGTAACACTTTTCTTTCTTTCTTTCTTTCTTTTTCTGCCAGGGAGGACTTTGTGAGTTGTTGTTGTTGTTGGTTTAGCGACTGTACATGTCTCTCTAGGTTAGCCAGTCATTAACCCTTGCATTGTTGGGTGGGAGACAATGGATGCAGTGGGTGGCGATGCATGGCTCTACGCAGACTGCATGTGGGTCGTGGGAAGATCGCACTGAGTCTATACTTCTGTCTGTACTAAAACCAGGTCAGACTGGTCCTTGCAACCTCGCCCGTAGACAAAGTATCAGGATACCTTTACTGCTCGGCTGGTTGATGGCAGAGCCTGAAGTGACGCACTTTCTAGTGAACCTGCATGACTTGATCCGATTTGCACGGCACGAATGACGAGCAAGTATAACTATGTAGAAATAGAAAACTGTCTCGCTAATGGTGCCGTTTCTTTTCATGTTGGGACTCGTGGGGACGGCATGCCAGTTTCCACTTGTCGAATGCAGAGTGACTTTTCAAAATAAACCTCGAGTTTGACAATGAGTGACAGTGAGGAGAACAGCTTAGGTCGACACATTGCACACTAACACCGGCGTCCTTGGCAAAAGTTGAGTGACTGTTTGACCCGGCCGATTGCTGTGACGCAGTAACAACCCCGCGGGGGGGTGCGAGGTGGCGCCGCGGGGGGGCCATCGGTATTTGACTGGTCGAGACCAGGTCGCCATATCGGGTCTGCAGCCCCGAGCCAGAGACTCATGAAGAGGAGCCCTTCTCCTTGTTGTCACAAAGTAACTCCTGCTCCTCTACCCGCCTCCCCCCCCCCCTCCTCCTCTTCCTCCCCTATGTAGAGTTAAAGTAATAATACCCCCCCTCCATCTCACTCTGTCCCCCTGAGCTTTGCCCGTCCTCATTAGCGGGTATTTTTCCCATGTTTGTTAATTGTGTCCCGCTTTCCGCGCCACCTGCCCCCTCCTCACCCTTCTCTTTTCCTTCTCCTCCCCCTCCACCCCTCCCCCCTCCCTCTCTCTCCTTATCTCCCCCCCCCCCCTCTCCCCTGCTCATCTGTGCTCTCTAACAGCCACTAATTGTCATCATAAGGATGCGTCCGCTGTCACAACTGGAGAACAGACTGCAGACCGACAGTGTGCATGCTGGCTGCTCTGGCCCCTGGAGGCCTCTGGCCCCTGGAGGCCTCTGGCCCGGTGTCTGGGGGGCCCGGAGGACCTTGGCAGCCAGCAAACCTCCCTCTGCAAGTGTAGCTAATGAAGACAGGATTAGAACGTTCTACCTGGCTGCAGTGAAGAGGGCGGATCGAGCGGTGCGGTGACGATGGTTCGATCAACACGAGACGCGATGCTGTGAACGAGAGACTTTTCATGAGGATTTCATCGCCTTTATACTTAGCTGAAATTTGTACAATTTGATCAGAACTTCCGGTCAGCAGAAACGAAATTAAACCTGTGTCTGTTTTAATCCACTCACTTTTCTGCGGCCACGTTTAATTTATTTATTTATTTTATATAACGGTAGTCACTATTTTTTTTGTTTTAAGAAGAAAATAATAAACGCTATGTTTCTATAAGCGGACTACTGCATCACAATATATTATTATTCTAGCGCGTAATTTCACACACTTATACCCCATGTTTTAGATTTTTTGTGATTTTCTCCAAATTTTAAATTTGGAGCTGAATTTGAATTCAATGAAAATCACTTGTAGAGGCCAATGTCGTCAGATATCAGCAGACAAACTTCCCGGAATCTGTGTCTCCTGGCATCACACTGACAAAGAGATTCCTAGCATCATTTTATTGTTATTAAATATCATGATAGTATGTAAGTGTTGTGTAATGTCAGTTTTGAAAGATTATTTTTAATTCATGCATTGGAAAAGTCGTTTTGACGGATCATTTGAAAAGGGTTTATTGTAGTTTGAGCAAAGTTGATCCACAGAAGATGTTTCTTTACTCTGCAGACTGGTGTTTGTGTTTGTGTCTCCATATATGCACATGTTAGTGTGTGCGTTGGTGTCCGTGTGCCAGTGGGAATTTGTGCTGTGTGGCATGTGTGCCCTCAGCAGGGGGCCATGGCGGCCCCGTGCCGGCCAGCTGGAGGCTCAATCTGTTGAGGGGGCGCACTGCTCAGTGGTGGGAGGTCGGCCGGACCCACAACGACGCCCCGACCATTTGCCCCGGCCTCCCCTTCTGACCGGGACGTGCAGCTTGGCAGGCCCAGCCAGGGACTGACAGCACCACACAACCCAATCCACAAGAGTCCAGGAGGAGGAGAAGGGGGTAGGAGGAAGGAGGAGGATGGGGCTGTGGATATGGAGGTGGTGGCAACTTTGGGGAAGGAGGGAGGGGGGGGGGGGGGGGGATTGCTCACAGCGAGGCAGCGAAGACAGCAGCGGAGCAAAGTCCAGGCACACTGCCAACTGCAGACAAAACAGTGGAGCAGGCCGACGGAGGAGGGAGGGGGAGAGAAAAGGGGGAGAGAAGGACATAGCAAGAGAAAGGATATTCATTTGGAGAGAGATACAGGGAAAGATTGAGGAAATATGTGGGACTGGATATTAATTCACATTCACAAGACCTCCATGTATTATATTGTCACGGTCTAGAGTGCATAACAACATTATGGCTGGTGCCATTCACATGCTCACATGTCTGCTTAGTTGTTGCAGCATGTTTTGGGTTCATACCATCGCTCATATAAAGAAATAGAAATGTAAAACACTCTTAATAGTGTTAAACTGTCTTTCACCATAGGACCTGGGGACAATACTGCAGGAAGTAGTGTCGTGCAGGAAACAGGAAATCAGTAAGTAGGTGTGGTTCGTGGAGGCATGAAGATTCCAGTTGCGGTCTCAGACAATCGCTCGTTGTACGGACATAGTGGCGGCAGTACACAAAAATATAAATTCTGGACTTTTTTTGGGAGGCTCACTCGGGTTAAATTGGGCAGCTAGACTGGGAAACGCCTGGGAAACGGTCGCGTTCGACCACGTGGAGGCTCTATTCAATTGTTTGTAATTGACGCCGTGACTGCCCTTTTGTTTCACTTATTGTTATAGAATAAACCTCTTTTGATGAATCTCCAACTTTGTCTTCCTGTCCTAGGTGCTAGAGAAGGTACTTCTCAACTTCAGGACCACCCTAAGCACAATAACTTGGTTGCAAAATTTCAGGCTTTCAGTATTGTCAGGATTCCGTTCAGCTCTCAGGACGGAATCAGCTTTGCTGAGTGTGACGAATGACCTGCCGATGACAGCCGATGCAAATGCATGTCCAGACTGCTCCTCGTCTGCTGTGCTGTTCCGCAGGGTTCGGGCCTCGGCCCCTTCCTCTTTATCATTTACATGCTGCCCCTCGGCCGCGTCATCAGCAAACATGGACTGTCCTTCTATTGTTATGCTGACGACACACAGGACTACATCAAGCTCGCCCCAAGCCCCTCTGCAGCCATGTCGCGTCTCAACGGCTTTCTTGGGGAGATAAAGGCATGGACGAGCAACAACTTTATGCTGTTGCAAAACCAAAGCCCTCCTTGATGGCACTCCATACGAGTTTCAGCAATCCTGCATAACCCATCTCACTCTTGACAGTCCGGTCATAACCCTCTCCAACAGCTACCAATCAGAGAGTTAGGTTTGACCCTCAGCTGACCTCTAATGACGACATCAAAAACCTCCAGCTATCATCTCAAGAACATCTCCAAACTCCGCCACCACTTTGACCTGTCAGATGCAGAGAAGCTCATCCACACCATTATCCCCTCAAGACTGGACTACCGTAAGTCACTTTCTACTGGGATCACTGGCAGGAATATCCATAAACTACAATACATCCAAATCACTGCTGCCAGGAACCTGATGAGAGTCTATAAATATGAGCACATAACACCCACCGTACACTGTACGCTACACACTGGCTCCCTGCCTCATTCCGGATTGACTACAAAGTTCAACAACTGACTCATAAATGCATAAATGGACACGCACCTCCCCACCTGCAAGAATTACTTATTCCCCAAACTTCTACCAGCACTCTTCTTATTCAGAAAGGCATTTTTGCTTAGATTTCACTAGCTTTTACTCTTTTTTTTTACATTACATATTATTTAGCTGACGCTTTTATCCAAAACGACTTACATTGCATTTTTGACTGTTTTAAGGGAACCCGGGGAGCAGTTAGTTAGTAGTATGTAAGAGTTTACAGGGCACCGGGGTTACATCGGAGGGAGTGTTTTTAGCGGTCACCAGTCGCCAGAGGAGACGCTAGCTGGCACCATCTGGTCATGAGATCCAACGTTTATCTGGCACAGTCTTGGCTGATGTCCATACCTGCTTGTTCTGCACACACCACACACACACACACACACACATACACACTTATCGGGGCTGAAGCTACCCTAAACGACAGGCTGAGAGCAGATGTCCGTCAACCCTCCCAGTCCAGTTAATTAAGCAGAATTACAAACAGCAAGGACACACATGCATACTGTACACACACACATACACATACACACATGCACACACACGCATCGAGAACACCGTAGATGCAGCCGGATACTCCATCAGCTGGTTCTCCTTAATGCAGAACTTAAGACCACAAAGTCAGTAGCTCTGTGTTTGTGTGTCATTCTGTGTGTGTTTTGTGTGTTTGCGTTGGATTTTTTTTATCATCTTTGATCAAACATGAATATTCAGACACGTTAGATTCATAATAGTTTCATAATTTGGCCAATTCACATAGACAAGATGTGTCAGCGTCTCCTTTGTCCTCTGAAATACACTCTTATAAAAGTACAGATGAAGAATAGAATTTGATTTATGGAGTAAAATATGTGAAAGGAAATCGTCAAACAACCCTTTGTTTCACATTCAATTTGATACATTCAATCACGTTTGAAAATATGCACAATATTTTCACAGAGACAAGTATCTCATCAACTGTGTGTGTGTGTGTGTGTGTGTGTGTGTGTGTGTGTGTGTGTGTGTGTGTGTGTGTGTGTGTGTGTGTGTGTGTGTGTTAGCAGCCTCTGTGGTCGACTGTGGCATCATATCAGTGCCGATGAAGAGCCTCACTGTTTCTCCCTCCGTTGGGGTGAAGTAAAGGATTGTGCGATCCAATGAAGCGTGCTGTAAGCAGAGACTTCAGCCCCGGACATGAAGCTGACATCACCCCATTGCCTCAGGTCACTGCGGGACGGGAGGGAGAACCCCCTAAAATCACTGCAAAGCCATGTGGGTCAACTGCATTGTCTGTTCACCCGGCCTCGTTCTGCTCTGCAAAATCCTAAAATAGTATTGATATATTATTATTATTTGTGAATTTTCAGACAGCAGCAGGCAATCCTGCATAGCAGCTGGAATATTTACTATAAATAAATTTTTTTGAAGAGAGGTTTGCAGACTACCGGCGGAACAAGATGCTATCACACCTGCACTGACTTATCTGTGCTGAAAACAAGAGACTGAAGACAGACGTGTCCCAGGAGGGGAATCAGGCCTCATCAAGTGGACCTCTAGTTCCCTCTACTGGTGGAAAGAGAGAGCTTGCGCTCGTCTGGCTTTTACGATACAGGACACAACATTTTAAAAGAACAATGTAGTTGGAATTTCACAATTTGAAACTTGATGCAGTGAAACAGAACATGGTAGGATTTGAAAGGAACTAGTCACTTGCTGTGACATTTTTCCACATATGTTTAAGAGAGCTTTACTATGAAGACATAAAGCCCTCACATGTTAGACATGTCCCAGGGTTAATATTACTCATAATTCCTTCGCATGACGGGTCGTATCCTTGAGAAAAATATGGGACCATAAAAATGATGTTTGTGATGAGAAATGTCTCCCCAGAGAGGACGTCAAAATGAGTTTGAATGCACTCCATCAACTCTCCTGGTGCGTGGGCTTCGTGCTGGGAAAATGATGCCATTCATGAACAGCAGCAACATTTCAAAGCACTTTCACCACATTATGAAATGTTTAATGAGAGTTTAAAAGCATATGATTGAAATTCTGAAGACAGAAAATAATAGCTTGGATTCTTATTTCCCTCTTACCTTGCACTCAGATGAACCTGTCAACTGTTCAAACCCAGTGATGTCTTTATTTTAAGGCTCCATTATCACATTATTCCGGGTTGAAAGTCCACTGACTGAGCCTGTAATGGTGGCTCTGCTGATTTTGGGGGCTTAAATCCCTCAGCCCATTAATACCCATTTCCAAAGTAGGCCCACCTCAGTGAGGTCAGGAGAGTTCCCCTTTAGCCTGAAGTCTGAAGTTGTGTATTTTCTGGTAAGTGAAGTTGCAAGTCATCATAAAAATCACAGTGATTCAAATGTGTTTTCTGTGTAACGATGCATTAGAGACTATTTCAATTGGAATGTTTAAAATCTGCAGGTTAAGTGCAAGAATGCATACAACATACCAGAGACGGGGCCGGGCGGAGACGCAGGGGACGAGGACGGGGGGGGGGAGCAGTGCTCCGGTCCAACAGAAAAAGGAGGATGTTGGGATCAATTAATGACATTATATTCCGTGTGCCAGAATGTTCTACAGCTCACAGCCTGCAGGAAAGTCAGTGAGTCAGCGGAGAGTCACAGAGATTAAAAAGCTCCTGTTTCACAATATTCTATTTTACACCCCTCAAAGGAAAATAATCAGCATCAAGTTCCATTGTGAACTGAGTTGTGTCTCTCTTGCATCTGTAAAGTTGCTCTATCTACTAAGTGTGCCTTATTATTCAAGTTATTTATGAGAACTATGTGAATAAACGGATTAATCTAAAAAAAAATAGTGGTGGGTATAGATTAATTATATAATTTTCTATATATAATAATCGTTAATCTAGATTAATCTCACTGTAATCTTGAAAATAATCTAGATTAATCTAGATTAAAATGGCTCATTGTGTAAAATGCCTGTGTGCTACCCAAATAATTACTAAAAGTCTTTGAGAACAATTGTTTCCGTATGATGGAGTAAAGTTCCTGACGCTTCCTGTTCATAAATTATTCTAATATTTGAAAGCCTTGAAAAGGTGCAAAGGTGCACATAAAGTTACATACGTACACAACACACAGCATAATATAACAAGGGTGGAAATAGCAGTGGGACGCGATAAGGCAATACGGGTTCAAGTATTACAGGATGAGGTACGACGAACAGTTGAGCAGCATCGTTTAGTCAATAACAGATATACAAAAATAAACACCACTAAAAAAATCATTGTATTGCATTTTGTGTCCACTCCCCGATGTTAAAAGCAATAACATATTTAGTATTACAAAAAAATGTTTTGATGCACAATGAGGCAAAAAGGAGGAGGAGAAAGCACACGTTTAGTTACGGAGAGAAAAGAAGCCGAATGTGATTTATGTAATTATTCGTCATTAGTAATTACGGCCTTAAGAGTGTGTTTATGTGTGCAAGAAAAAACTACAACAATCATTGACTTTGATTTGATAATGTCAAATGAGGACGCCGACAGTCTGATGAAGGTAACCATGATGTTTGGGCAACAATCTCATTTATGAAGTCTATTCACTTAAAAATGATTCGATTTTGACTCGACTGTCTGACTTGTTTTCAAACCAAAATTATAAAAAAGAAAAAAAAAGAAAGTATGATTTTAAATTTATTAGAATGTGTGATCTGTGGAAGTTAAAGAAAAAGCCAAGTTTTATCTCACGAGCTGTGTTGGTATTCAGACCAGTAGAGGGCTCCCCTGGAAATACAGAAGACTTTCTGATATTCATCATGAGAGTGCAGCTCATTGATGACATCATCATGCAATTTGCATGTTGTTGACAAAAGTCATTATTTTCAGAGAAGGCCTTTTAGGTGTTTGTATGAGCATGTCAGAATGTGGACTATTGGCTCAGGGGGTGAAGAGGTCATTCCTCATTTCACTGTGAGGTCAGTCGTGATTGGAAGACAGTTTAAAGTCCTCATGCAAAGCAGAATTTAAAGCTTACTGCCTTTGCCCAGACAAACTACTCACGACCGGTTCTGTGGTTGTTTAGCAGCCGTCTCCTGGGCCTTAATATGTGTGAAAGGGCAACAAGCACATCGAGTCACGAAAAAAATAAAATAAATCCAATAAAATGTCTGAAAGTTACAGTCCTTTATCCAAACTATATCCAAAAGCCATTCAGGCCCTTTTGAGCGTAGTTATGTTTTAAGTACAGTGTGTAATAAATAAACACTACAATCAAAACTACTATTTTAAGTTCCTTTCTGAACAGTTGGATTCAAAGTAAGAATTTTGATAGTATTGATAGTATTTGACAGTATTTGATGACAAGTGAAATCACTAAATCATAGTTGCAAAGTAAAATGAAAAAGATACTGAAACCGACTGTTGTATGTTAGATAAAATAAATCCCTTTTTCGGCTTGTAATTTCATCATTTTGACTTAAAAACGTCCACCTACAAATAAGATTTCAGGAGGGTGGACAGTGTGAGGGAGACAGAGGGGGACGTCTCTCTCTGGAACATCCTGGAACGCACGGAAGCAGCGCGCGCGCGAGAGAGAGAGAGAGAGAGAGAGAGAGAGAGAGAGAGAGAGAGAGAGAGAGAGAGAGAGAGAGAGAGAGAGAGAGAGAGAGAGAGAGAGACGCCCTGCCTCCCCACGAGAGAAGGAGGACAGAGACGGACGCGACCCCCTCTGCGGTACCTGGTCCCTCTGCACTGCTTCACCTCCCACCTGATGGCGCGGACACGCGCGACCAGATCCCGGTGAAGCGGCGCGCGCCTGTGCGGTAAGCTGCGTGTCATGTTGGACTCTTTGCTTTGCTCCTGTGTGCGCTTGTTTTGTCGACAACTTGCGCGTGATTAACGGGTCGCGTGGGGTCGGTTAGACACGCAGCAGTACGGTAGATATGTGTGTGACGTCACAGCTGGAGGGACGCGTGATGTCATCGTTGAGGAAGCACACACCTGTTGGAAACTAATACTTCGTGGAAACCACCGAGTCACAGCGGGGGGAAAGGCGGGACACGTGTGACACAAGGGCTCAATTATTGCTGTGAAACTCATAAATGTCTTAATTTACGAGCGCGTGTCTTCCATTTAGGGGACATATTGGCAGACGTGGAATATATTCTGGAATAAGTTTTCTTTCGAGGAGCCGTTCGACGTGTAAACAACGTCAGATCTTTAAGACGAGAGAGTTTCTGATCCAACCCATCACGTGATGCCATTGGGTCAACAGACGACTGCAAATCATAGGTAAATCGTCTTTCTTGTGCTAACGGTTAAAATAATGTAACTGATGCTAGATGACGTTATTAGTCCTGGACCGGCTGCTCGGATGCAGCTCAACCAGCTCACTCTGTGGCAAAGATCTGCTGCATATGAACCAGGCGTAGTTCCAACTGGGTTGAAATGTTTTAGATGAATTCCATCACCTCCGGACGCATCAAGGCTAGCTTTCCCCCTTGTTTTCAGTCTTTATGCTAAGCTAAGCTAACAGCATCATATTATTTGTACAGACAGGATAGTGGTATCAATCTCAATCAAACCCCCCATTTCATAGTTTGAGGCAGACAGTTGGTGTAACCATTTCTTAATTGAAAATAGTTTGTCCTTCCTCCTCGGTACTACTTGTACATTGTCTTCACTGGTTGCTTAGCAACATCCATGGGCAAATTTAGATGCGGTTAAGTAACCAGGTTACAGTCGGCTTTCTTTTATTAAGCTTTTCTCATAAATGTCATGTGAACAAGAAGCCAGGGCTCCCATAAATAGTGGCAGAGCGTAACAGAGACTGTATTCTTCCATAGAATAGAGGTTTGTTGCCTATTTAACGTGTGCTTGGGCCCAAAACACACCTGGATCAGAAGGGCGAAGGCAGTGCCACATCAGCACGGGCCGAATGGGGAAGAAAGATCATTAGAGAACTTGAATTAATTGCATCCGGTCAATGGAAACAAACACAAAGTAGCATTTAGAAGTCATTACAAGTGGTTTTCTTACAGTAAACGTTGGACTTTGTGTGTATTTGTGCCTTTGAAGCAGGTTACTGTCAGTACATCGGCATACGTGTTCAACATGTGTCGTCTCCGTGCGGCCGAGTGGCTCGCTGACTCCCGTCCAGTCCACAGCAGTGAGGCTTCTTTTTCGGCTCACTTCCATCGAGTGTTAAATTACCGCTGGGCTCATTTAGTTTGGTACACAGCACTGTTTTAGGTTTTCACAGAAGTACTTACCATTCCTGGAATCCTCAAAGGTTTATTTCATCAGAGGACCAGCCATCTTTTTGGGCTTTTTTCCTTCACTTTAACAAAAAGCAAGTATGCCGTTCATGGACGTTACCTAAAAATGGGCATGCTGGAAACTGCTCACAGCTAATTGAACAGTGGCGAGGAAGGTGTGACAGCATATCACATTAGAAAATGACTTAAACGTATAATGACTTGATTTCTCTAACATCAGGATAGGATTTTGGAAGGAACTTTTCAAAGAGATTTCCATTGAAATCTGTTGACCTTGCATTATTTTTCTTTTAATACAAAATGACGTAGTGGTATTAATGTGGCTTAGTGAGCTTTTGTAAGTTTTGGGCGGATGGATTGTAACAAGCTTTTAATTAACTAGTGCTGCATCAAGCCACATGTAAAAACATGTAGCAGATTTATGTTTTTTAAATAAAATGTTGGAAAGAGCAACATTCATTTTGACATTTGATGGAACATCAACCTTTCGATTAAGTCTTATTTTCATTGTTTCAACTTTCGGAGGAATTTAATCATCTACAAGTAAATCAGAATGAAACCAAATGAATGTGATGCAATGACAACGCTGCGTTGCATTAAAAAAGGATTTTCATGAAACAAAACATTAATACTTTGCTCCACGTTATGGTTTTCCTGACAACAAACCAGACCAGCAGCAGCAGCACCCTCAATTATGGCAAGTCTCAAATGGCAATTTCTGGAACTTCAGTTATCGGCAATTCCATTTTTCACCGGCTGCCGGTTGGTTTTGGCCTGTGACTGAACCCTGACCTCAGGTAACCCCTCCTACCTGCCAACTGCAGACCTGCTCATGGCCACATGACTTCTGTCTCTCCCTCTCTCCCTCCCCTGTGCATGTCCTGACATACCAAGAAACACCGGGGGAGGGAGGAGACAAGTAAACCTCAAACAGGAAAAACCGGAGAGCACGAGAGACCGATAGACACAGAGAGGTGTGAGTGTTGTGAAAGGGCTGAAGGCACGACGTAGGAAAAGACCATTTCATGGCAATGTTGCAGTTTAGGATCGATGCTCAAATTCTTAAGAGAAGCGAGGTAGAAGCTGCCAGAAGGGAAGGCTGTAGCTTCCGTTAAAAGATGGAGGTGGACTCCATCATCAGAGGAGGGTGAGACACGGTGTCATAGCTGTAAGAAACCTGCTGTCAGTTCCTCTTTGGATTCACTCCTTTTCCCTCTCCCTGATACTTGTGATTGAACAGCTCCACGGAATCCAGCAGAGCAAACGGGAAACGCTGACAGCCACAGATCCACCTCTCCGCTGCCAGGCCGCAAACCATGCAACAAAAACAGCCTGACAAATCCAAATGAAGACACTGAAGAGGTGAGCCATTAGCTGACTCAACCTTTCCCGTCCTTTTTACGCCTCGAGGCCTGCGATAATGGTCGCCTGACGCAACACTTTCAGAAACTCTTGGTGTGAGGAAATACCAAGCGCTGTCACGAAACCAGAGGTGTCCCTTGCTGCAGCTGTACCTACAGGTCGGGAGAGCATGGGACGCCGGGGGCCCAGCAGTGAGTCGTCCCTTGGAATTCAGACGCCCTGGAAGGAATGAGTAGCGGCGGATTTTGCAGCCTGCTCCAGGGCCGGCGCTTCTACTGCCGGGAATGGGCCCTGGACAAGCTGCGGCGCAGCCTGGACGCCCGCTCGGCCCCGGGGCAGCCCCCGGGGCTGCTGGTGACGGGGGGCCCCGGCGCCGGGAAGACCGCCCTGTGCACAGAGGTGGTGTGGCCCACCTCAAAGGGAGGGCTGGCGGTGGGGCTGGCAGCGCGCTGCCTGGCCTTCCACTTCTGCCAGCGGGAGGACCAGAGGAGCTGTTCGCTGTGGAGGTTCGTCCTGGGCCTGGTGGAGCAGCTGAGGGCCTCGCCTCTCCTCCATCCGGGGTACAGAGAGATCCTCAACAGCCCTTCTACAGCCTCTTGCTTGGAGCCCGTCGCCTGTCAGAGAGACCCCGACGACACCTTCAAGAGGTTTGACTTTTGTTTTTAACTTTATTTGTATTCTTTCTTAAAGAACATTCAACGTTTTCAATGAGGTTTGATCTTTGTCAGAATGGGTGAAAAGGTGCGAGGGAAAGAATGAAAGGGAGAGTAAAGTTTAGGGAAAGTGTAACAAGCCTGAGACCTGGAATGCATGTGTGTGCTTGTTTTAGGAGCGTGTGCTATCGCATTCTGTAAATGGTGATAGTCAAATAAAGGCAGCAGCAGCTGAACAAGGTTCCATCCGACACAAGTCAGCGGGCCGACAAGTGGTTTTATTGGTGTAAATGACGAAGGAAAAACCGGCGACACAGGTTCCTTTTTTGTGTTTGTTTGGACCCAAAACATCAAATATCTGAAGTCATTGTGGACTCCATAACCCTGATCATGAGAAGGTGTAATCTGTTCTGTTATCAAGCACTGATTTCAGACCAGCTATACAACATGAATACTGTGCACTTGATTTGTAACCTATTTCACCTATTTTCTAAAAAAGGTTACATACAATTAACCCTTTGCAAAGTCCCGCCCCCACTGCTGGTCCTTTTTGAGGGGTCCGAACCACCGTGCAGCCCATCTTCCCTCTATGGGGACGTTCTTTACAGCATGTGTATGAAGGACGGCCCCGATATGGGAAGAATAAAGGAGCCGTATCATGTTTACCACAGGTTGCTGTGCTGGTGACTGTGGCTGAGTGGTGAGCACTCGTTGCAATATTAGCGTGACTGTAATACAACAAGCTGATATGACCGATGCGTTCGCTCCAAAACAGAAATTTCGGCAGCTCATGTGAGAAAGAGAGTCATGAATGCTTTAAAGCTGCGACGGAACAGAGGCGTGTTCTACATGCGTTTTTAAAAGAGTTGTAAAAGCCGTTTGCCCATCACAAGAGAGGCCTCAGCAGTCACAGGGAAATTAGCGGCAGCAGCTATTCTTCTTTGTCTTATATTTATTTCTCCTCTCATAATGTGGCCCATTCACAGCCCTCACAATGGGGCCCCACTGTGAATGGATGCTACGCTGTTATTTACGACACAACTTCCCTTTTCAGCGAGGAAAGGGGGTGAAAATGGAACAAAGGGGTGAAAAATGCCTCTAGTACCCTCGCTCGCCACAGAAAAGGGGCGGCGGGCGAAACCGTGGCTCGTGAGAACAGCCGTTGTCAAAGTGCTAAAAACGTGTCGCCACGCTCTCTGCTTGAAACCGTTTGACTCAAAGTTGTGTCGTTGCGTGACAGTTATGTATATACATAAAATAAATATATTTATTTCAGACCGGGAAATATTTATAAAGTAACTATCTGTATCCATCTATTTGTTAAATGGCTTGTGTGAGAGTTTCTCATTCCTATTATCCTACGCTATAATCCTTTGCTCTAAAAATACACACTGTTGGAGTTAAGTTTGATTCTGAACAAGTGATGTTTTCATTAAGCATTTCTTAAATGCATTATTTGTGGTCTGTAGCTCGTTGTTGTGTCCCGGGGTAATATTTAAACCACATGAGGCTGCCCTGGTCACATAAAGTTTCATTTCAAATGTAATGCCATCAGCCAACAGTCTAGACCTCAAACTGCTGACATGCACACTATGGGCCGAAGAAGAACCGGACCAGGAATCTCTCCACATGTCATCTTACTAACCCGGTTCAACCAACATCCTGAAAACCTGCCTTGTTTGTGAAACGCTAACTTCCACAAGCTGAATTAAAGAGGGTCAAAGGTCGCCCACTGTCCCGTGTCCAGGACCATGTTGGCAGAATGGCGCATTAAAAGATCATTAATGTTTCCTCCTGCACAGAGCTGAGCGCGCCCGGTTAGGGAGCGGCGCTGTAATCGAATGACTAAAGCAAATGGAGGTGGGAAAGGCTTGTTGTAACTCGGGCAAGTCTTTAAATTGCAGCATATGCATATAAGATCAAAGTCACGGCTGCAGTGGAAGGTAATTTGTTGACTCCGTGTCCATTTGCTACAGCGACTCCTTTGTGAGTTTTTATTAAAGTATGTAAATATGGTTCTAGTGAAAACCTAAGAATTGGCATTTTATGTTGCTTCTAAAGATCCGGGAAGCCCCTGTGAGGCCGGGGTCACCACTAAAAC
Source organism: Apeltes quadracus (assembly GCA_021346845.1). Classification (NCBI taxonomy): domain Eukaryota; kingdom Metazoa; phylum Chordata; class Actinopteri; order Perciformes; family Gasterosteidae; genus Apeltes; species Apeltes quadracus. The sequence continues at coordinate 4,200,160 of CM037932.1, read as the reverse complement.
ACCCATCCAAGTAACCCATTAGGACTTGCTCTTTGTGTGCGCGTTACTGGTCATGTAGAATTTCTCCTGAATGAATTAAGTTGAGTACTCGAACAAGTAATTCAAAATTGAACTAGTACAAATTTTAATTAATCGAATAGAGGCACATCAGGCAAAAAGCTGATGATACAAACCTTTTTAAATTAAGCGATTTGCAGTTTTTTAATACTTTCTGTTTACTAATTAAACGTCATTGGGTTTGAAGACTGTAGGTTACACAAAATACAGTTTGTCAACTTGCAATTTCTATGAGCATTTTCTATATTCATCATCTGTTTAATTGCAAGAAACTATTAGCGGCTTGCCACCTCTCCTGAATCCTAATCCCTAAACTAATGTGGCCGACAGTACAGGATGCTGGTCAAAATGTCCATTATCTGAGGACAGGATGTGGACATGTTAAATCAGAACGAGTTGATGTAGAAATACGTAATTGCATAATAGTGCTCAAACATGGCAGAAGTCTTATCGTTGGGAGTGACTCATTTCTGTGAAGTTGGAATTTTAAGCCCCACTCCCTCTCAAATATGTTCATCTCCTGGCAGATACTTTGAGCTCAGCACGATTGGTCGATGACATGCTTTAAATTACCCAACTTCACAGGCTCCTGATTGATCCAAACACCAAAATTCTGGATTTCCACTAAATGTGCTCCTGTTTAAAACAAAATTGCCAAAGTTGATCATTTTTAGGCATGAATAAGCAATGGGTTTTTTTTCAAATTCTTTGCATAAATTCACAGTTCAAAAAACAACCTGACTGGACCTTCTGTCCTAAAATATAGACATTAACAATAATGACAGCACACACACAACTGTGCACCTTGTGTTTGTTGCAGGAGAGTTGGCTGCGTGACCCATTGGTAACAGACTGTTGTTACAGGTTAATCACTGTTTGTCACCTGTGAAACCCGACCCCTGTGTGGACGTGCATTTCTCTACAGACCTGCTCACCGGAACACTGAATGTACCAGATGTCGGGAAAAATATAGTGTTGAATGGGTTTTCTAATTTAGTATTTTGCTAAATTTAGACTGATATGTAACACATTTTTCTATAAACTTGTAGACGACATCGGTAGGTCCAAAAAATGACCAAACCTTTCTTTTGGTGTGTCTAAAAAATCAAAATCAAAAGCATCATTTTGAAATTTTAAGCTGTTAATTTTCTGGTCAATGGTTCTAAAAGTAGGCCGTAATGCAATAACTACTGTTTTAAACCCTCCCACCCCTGGCCCACTGTAGACACAGGTCTGGCAGTGCTTGGCTGCTCGGATGGGGCGCACAGGGGTTCCTGTAATCGCTAGGATCACCGTACACTTCCCAAAGCAGCATCATCACAGCAGTGTTTGTCTTTGGCTCAGGAATGTCTTTGCTGCAGACACAGTTATCATCTGGAAGCAACAACTTTGTTCAACAGGGTTCCCTCTTCCCTCATAAAACACCTTCACTTTCATTATGTGGTGCTCATGCTCCAACAACGATTCTCACATGAATCAATCGTTAGTTTGAACTGGCTCTAGGACTGAAGGGTTTTTATAGAAGGTTAGGTGAGTAGAAATTAAATCTAACCTCATGCATGTTCTTTTGATGGGTTTTTAAGGGTCTGGAAATTATAGTTGGTGGAAGTACTTCAAAAGGAAAGGTGCAGAGTTCAAGTGTGATAAGATTGTGTGTGTGTGTGTGTGTGTTTATAACCTGTGTACACACATTAACCTGCGTGCGTGGCGCGGGACATTTCAGACGTTCTGTGAACGTGAGTCACCAGCAGATCCCAGCAGGGTGCGGAGGCTGACTGAATCTTGCATCAGAACCCAGGGGTTAAAATCTCTTCGGGTTGTCTGCTGCCATCTTTGAGTGACAAAGTTATTTACTTAGATTTTTGGGTAAAATGGTTAGTTTAATTCGTCTATGTAGTGATTTCAGTGCCACTAGCTGTAGTTGTTAAAGGATTAACCAGTTTGTTTTTTTTACTCTGCAGACATTGAATCCTTGTGTGTCTTGGCCCTTTCTCACATAGAGCAGTGTTGGGACCCCTGTTGGACCTCCCTCCTCCTGCCCAGACTCTGATGCTGTTGGTGGACTCCCTTGACGTCGGGTATGGGCCGGGCGAGGGAAGTGGGAGGAGCAGCTCCATTGCTCGTCTTCTGGCCGCAAATCAACACCTGTTGCCCAGCTGGCTGCTCCTGGTCTGCTCCGTCCGCCGCCACAACAAGACTGTGTGCAAGATGTTCTCTGGTATGAAGCAAGACGAACCTGTCTCACTGGACTTTGCACTTTATGGCATTATTATATCAATGTTAGGGCCTGACTGAAATATGAATGACCTCATGCATGAGTGGACATTAGGCAACAATGATTGGGCATTGAAAGCGCTGACTGACTCTAATTGAGTAGTCTTAATGACAGTGGATTACACACAGTAAACAAACTAATTATTTAAAAAATGCCTACCATGGTGAATATAAAGAAAAAAACGGCATCTCTTTCTGCTTTTCAGGTTTTCGTAGGCTCCCTCTTGATGATCTTCGCAAACCCCCACCGGTCCGAGACGTGCAGCAGTACATCCTTTGTCGGCTGGATGAAGACGCAACCCTTCGCCGCCAGATCACCCCCGACACGGCCGACATGCTAAATCTGCTGCACATCAAGAGCGGCGGCTGCTTTCTCTTCCTCGAGCGTGTGCTGGATGGTGTGGCAGGTGCACTGGTGGGTCTTAGGGAGATCCGGGACATCCCAGGGACTCTGAACGGCCTCTACCTGTGGCTGTGCCAGAGACTGTTCCCGCGGGGGCTCTTCGTCTTCATCAGGCCTCTCCTCAACGTCCTCTTGGCTGCCGCGAGGCCCCTCACCCCTCAGCAGCTTTTCACGGCAACATGGACATGTGACACCTCACTCAGCTCCCAGGACTTTCAGAACAATCTCCGAACCCTCACACCTCTCCTGATCGATGGCCCTGGGGGAACCAAACTACTTTTTCATGCCAGCTTTGCGGAGTGGCTGACGGACGTTAAGTATTGCACACAGAAGTACCTGTGCAGCAGAACAGAGGGTAATAGTATGCTTGCCATGGCTCTGACTTTGCAGGGACCCCACCTGGACATTGAGGACACTTGCCAGCTAGCCACATATTTGGTTTCATCAGGTCACCATGAAGATGACCCCTCATTATTGGCCCTGTGGATGCTAATGGCAGGTGTGCCAGCTTTAACTCCTCGTAGCAGGATTTCCCTCACCACATCCAAAACCCGGCCTCCTGTTCTAGTCAGTCAGGAAGTACTTCAGTTGCTAAGGAGTACTGGGCTCACCTCTGATGGCTGTGTTTCAGATGGAGACCTAGGTGTTGGAGTACATTGTACAGGTGAAGAGGGAAGTTTAAGACATGCATTTGAAACGGACTTGTCTGTAAAGAAGCTTCTAGGCGATGGGGTCTCTGTTAATCAGCCTGGTTCCACCGACGATCATTTCTTACTTTCCAGTGTGGCCCGCGAGGGTTCCGCAAATGTAGCCAAACTTCTCCTGTCGCGCGGATGTGATCCACTGGTCAGTGATCAACAGGGTCAAACGCCACTCACTCTGGCTTCCAGGCAAGGGGATGTGAAAGTGTTGTCTGTGCTCTTGGACTGGACCAAGAGCCAAGGGCCGGAAACTGCCGTGCGGATGATGGAGCATGTCGACAACGAAGGCTGGACAGCGCTACGCTCTGCAGCCTGGGGAGGACACAGCGAGGCTGTCCGGCTTCTACTGGATGCAGGAGCAGATGTGGACGGGTGTGACGCTGAGGGTCGGACTGCTCTCAGAGCCGCTGCTTGGGGAGGTCATGAGGAAATTGTCCTGACCCTGCTGGACTATGGTGCACAGGTCGACAGAGCTGACAGCATGGGCCGCACGCCGATTATTGCTGCTGCGTACATGGGACATTGTGAAGTGGTGGAGATATTACTGGACCACAAAGCAGCAGTTAACTTAGCTGATGGGGATGGGCGCACTGCTCTGTCAGTCTCTGCCCTCTGTGTTCCAACAGCAGCTGGGGTCAACGGTTATGGTGAGGTAGCAAGTCTGTTACTCGAGCGGGGAGCAGATCCAGGACACAGAGACCATGATGGAATGACACCATTGCTGCTTGCAGCCTACGAGGGCCACGACGACATAGTGGAGCTTCTGTTAGAAGCAGGTGCCGATGTAGATGAGACTGCTGGCCCTAATGGCATTGTCCCCGCAGCAGCGGCTGTTACTCCCCTTCTCGCAGCTGCAGCAATGGGCAACATGAAGACTGTGTCTCGGCTGCTTTTCTGGGGAGCAGCTGTTGACGCCATTGATTGTGAAGGCAGAACGGCGCTGTGCCTGGCAGCAGCAAGGGGCAGCGTTGAAGTTGTCCAAGCCCTGCTGGACCGAGGTCTGGACGAGAACCACAAGGACGATCTTGGTTGGACTCCACTGCACGCCGCGGCTTGTGAAGGCCATCGGGGTGTGTGCGCTGCTTTGACAGAGCAAGGCAGCATGGCACGTGTTGGAGAGATGGACATTGAAGGACGCACTCCTCTCATACTGGCCGCCCAAGAAGGTCACTGGAGTACTGTCAGGTTGTTGTTGGACAGACGTTCTCCCATTGATCACAGGGCGTACGATGGACATTCTGCTTTGAGTGCTGCCCTCCTGGAGGGCCACGCCGAGGTTGCCGAACTGCTTATGAGGCGAGGGGCTGATACAGATGTTCGGGACGCAGAAGGAAGGCCTCTGCTCTACCTTCTGGTGTTGGAGGATCGCCTTGAAATGGCCAATCTTGTCATAGAGAAAGGAGGAGTGCCCCTGGAGTCCCGAGACTCTGAGGGCCGTACAGCACTTCATGTGGCTTCCTGGCAGGGGTGTGTTGAGATGGTAGACCTGCTGCTAAAGAATGGGGCGAACCCCAATGCGCAGGACACAGAGGGGAGACCACCAATCCATTCAGTGGCTTGGACAGGCCATGTTGAAGTAGGACATCGTCTCCTTGAAACCATTGGTGTCGTTATAGACCTACCATGTCACCAGCGGGCAACAGCTCTCAGCATCTCGGCCCAGGTGGGAAATGCGAACATTGTTGCAATGCTTCTGGAAAGAGGTGCAAACCCCAATCACATGGATAAATATGGCCGTAGTCCAGTTAAAGTGGCTAAGAAACATGGGCATTTCAACATTGTCAGACTCTTGGAGAGCTATGGAGCTAAGCCATACACAGGCCAGTTGCCTAGTTCTAGTACTGTCTCACCTTCCAAACCCAACACGATCCTCTCATCAGGCATCTTTGAGGTTAATGGAGGTGAAGGGACAGCTGCAACCTCCTCCTCTTCTGTATCTTCTCCCGGCTCCACTGCCGAACGATTCCACTCAATGCAGAGCTCACAAACTTCATCCACCTGCCACTCGATGGCTACGGTTCAGACAGTTCCAGCTGACAGCCTCAGCTTCATTCAGCAAATCCAACAGCACTCACTTCCCCGCAGTCGTAGCCGTCCCTCCACCTTGCCCCCGCCAGGGAGCTCGGGCATTGGCAGCCTCCATGGAAGCAGTCAGAGGCATCCCAAAGGCAGCCCTCCTTCCACGGTTTGCACTGTCGCTGCCATGGTGCACAACTGCAAACTGCCTCAGAAAGGCTTGTCGTCTGGACTTGAATATCATGCCAAAACAAACAAACAAAACTCTAACTTTATAAAAGCCGACAGGACCACTCACACTGGAGGAAAATTGAACACAGTCATGGCTTCCCTTGGGATAATGCCAGGACAAGACGGCCCTGCGTTGGATGCTAACAACAGAGAAAGTCCTCCTCTGGGCTACCCATACAGACTACAGAGCCCACTTCAAAGCGAGCCTTGGGATTCTCCACCCCAGAAGGACATTTTGTCACCCGTTTGCTACAATTTTAGCCCCGCCCCACCTAGTAGTGCCTTGTCGGAGGATGTTGTGGTTGGCATGACAACTACCGACCCGCAACTTAATCTGAAACAGGCCATCAAACTACAATTTGAAGGGCCCACCAGTGCAGCCATATACAAGAGAGAGACACCTCTTTGACTTTTCTTTGTAAATTTAGTCCGTTATTAAAAAATATGTTCACATTTGCAAATCAATTAACAATGCCGCAGTGTGGTTTATTTACAGGTTATGTTGTGGTACCAAAATGGTCTCTGGCGGTGCTGAAATTTAAATTGCAATGACAAAATCTTTGTTTTAGGTGGAGTTAGACATTTTTGCAGTTCAAGCATAACAGTTTTTAGTGTGTACAATGACTTTCTGGGTTCAGGAGGGAAGGAAGTGATCGCTCTCTCCACCCCCTTCTAAAAATCAGAGGAAGAGCTAACGGAGTGACATCAAAGCTCACATTCCAGCCTTTCCGTCGCTTGTTGAATGTGTTGAGCAGGGCTCTCGGACGTCTCAGATGTTTGTTCGTATAAAGTCTACGGCATAACTGTTTTCATGTGTACAGTAAAACCATTCAACTGTTTGGGTTAAGATTTAAATAATGATTTCATTTTTTTAAGCATTGAATAACTTTTTTTGAGCTTCAGGTCTGTGCCTTGATCTTTTTTGAAGCATCTGATATTTACTATAAACTGGCCCACACTAAAACATTTTACAGAAACGCAAACTACCGAAGCCCAACCCAGTGCGGTTATGATAAACCATAAACGACATCCAAGTGTACTCAGCCAGCTGGGCTTGCTCACACTGTGCGTGTGTGGCAGGAAGGAGAGTGAAATTTGGACCATAAAAACTGGGGGTAGTTTGTGGGAGGTTTTTTCATTCCCAACTTGTACATTTTCACAGTTCTAATTTTAATTTTTAGTTCTTTATCATTTTTGCATCGGTTCATATTCAATTGCAGTCATTCATTCATTAAAGTGGCGAGCAGTGCCATAAAACCTGTACACCTCTTCCACGTCTACTTATTTGTGAACATTTGATGTCACAAGGATTCTGATGTAGTAGCAACATGCAGAGATAAAAAATCTGGCACAGGGCTGTTGGTGGCCATCTGGGAGTTGTAAACCAAGCACTTCTAGACAGTTATGAAACTGGAAAAAGGACGTCTCAGTGGACCCGTTTTTGTAAAATGTATTGTGTGAAACTTTCGTATTTGGACCACGGGAGCCACTTTTCAAAACTGCCTTGTGTCTGCTCTGTTTGCGCTCAATATAAGCTTTTTTGTTGACACTTAACAAAGATCTGAATCTTGAACAATTTTATTAAATGATGCGTTAAATTATTTTGTCAGACCGAGGGCAAAGCACAGCTTTGAGCCCCAGCCTTGGGTCTAATCTTCAGAAAACGCCGGGTTTTGTAGCGAAAACTTTTATTGATCTCTCTTCAATGAATTAGAATACCTCATAATTCCAGTCATATTATTTATACAATATCTTCTGACCCAGAGGTAACCTTTCTTTATAAGAATTGCTGAGCTAGAAACACTGACAAAGAGCTATAAAAGATCTCCTGAAAGCTCCATAAAATGGTGACTTTCCATCTCTACACTGAAGAACACATGCAGACCCGGACATATGTTTAGGAGGTAAGACTGTATTTTTAACCATGGCAGTGAAGACTGAAGTTTTACAAGGCTCTTTGCTCTTCAGAATGTAATAAGTGTAATAAGTGTATTTTGAGAACCTCCGTTTCGAAGCGTTGGTAAATGTCAGCTTGCTGTGGCAGGAAGGCACTTTGAAATCACACACAATAGTGAAGAAACATTAGAGTGTACTGCACTTTATTTTGGTTGCCTATTCGGCCCCCGTCATGAAGGTGACTGGAAAGAGACACGCAGGGTGCTCATGTGGTTGGACGCGTAGGCCAGAAACAAGTTGTGCTGACAGATGTGTTACTGCTGTAATAAGGACATGCTGGCAGTAGCATTCAACCACCCTTTACTAGAAACATCAGCCTACACACAACAAAACAATTCTTTTTAAGAATAATCACATAGGTATCAACAAAATTGGTATTTCTTGACAATATGAGAATCTTAAACTTTGAGTCTCTTTGATAAAAGTTCACTGTAAATAATCTGGTAATTCTGCATCAGCGCCTCGTGCGTAGGAGTCCAGTCATTTCCATAATTCCTCCTCCACAGCTCAAGTGTTAAGTCAACATAAATGAATACATTGAGCACAAGATCACGATGTCCTTGTATGAATTTGTTCATCTATAATTTCAAAAAGCAGGCTCCTAACAGACTAAGCAAGTGATGATTCTATATTTCTTGAAAATGTCTGAAAAGATATTTTTTTGGATCCTGAACGAAAAGTATTTTCTTCAAGCAGACTATTAACTTCAAATAATATACTTAGCTTATGGGCGAGGGGGGTCACAAAGGCTTAGTGGTGAACTGGGAGAAAAGAGGTTAGCTGACTTAGGAACAGGAAGTCTGGATGACAGGTCCACCAGCTGGCTGACTGGAGAACAATGGACAAACAGGAAAGTTCCTCAGCTCGGAAACAGGTGAACCTGACGACTACGGAAGAAGAGGGCTAAGGCCCAATCCCCCCCCCCCCCCCCCATCCCCCCTCAGGGACTTCACTATGACAATGTCAAAGAAGACGATTTACAACAAAGCGTATTTATTGCACACTTCACTCGGATTTGAAAGTCTTTCAGGCATTTCCTGATAAGATGAAATGTAATTTTAAATGTTTTTTCTCAAAATTGCATTAATGACAATTTATCATTTGATAAATAAATTAGTAAATATTGTCTGATTTTATTTTGGTTTTTCCACCTTTAATCCTTGTTTAGGTGTGTTTACCCCTTTTTACGTACAAACAGCCATCAAATACATGTAGCGGAGTAAAAAGTACAACATGTCCTCTAAAGGGTAGTGGAATAACATTTAAATATATCCCCAAATTAAAATATTCAGTAATGCTATAAACAGACATATTTCACAGAAATGAATTTAGATGGCAGCCTGGCTTCACTGCTGATGATGATTCAGCTCACCCTGCACTTCCTGGCATCGATGCATCCACATGTTAAATACAGAACCGATCAAAGGTTGGTTACTGCTGGTGAAAGAAGGGAGTGGGAGGACTGGAAAAGGCCTCCAAGACCTGCTGCTTCTCAGTGCAGAGCAGTGACAGTCTGAACAATTGTAGCTTTTGAAAGAGTCGCTGAAGCAAATTGTCTCAAGATTCCATTCATATAACCACCATTATCTCATTTACTCATCAATAACAATTCCAACAATTTTTGAATTTATTGAATCCATATACTGAAGATTTTTCAGTGTTTTGCCTCCAAAAAGCAGCTGAGAGAAAACAGAATATTATGAAAGACAGCACACACAAACAATATTCACACTATGATTCAAATCTAATCTATAGACAGTTTTCTGAGATATTTGGATATCTCTTAGACCCTGTACCATTACCACAAACATCTCTCCACGCCCTCTAGTCCTGGGTCACTTTGTACTGGTAGATCTTAATGCAATGGTGCATGCTGTCAGACACAGCTAGTTGGCCCTTAGGTAGCAAGGCCAGTCCACGTGGACTACTCAAGCCTTGGGTAACTATCAGCCACCCCACTCCCTGTGCTGGGTATAAGAGGACTCTGTGCTGCTCCGCCCAGTCTGCCACCAGCACATTACCATCTGTATCTATAGTGATGCCCCAGGGACAGGCGAGGACTGGTCCCATACCAGCACATATGCCTAAAACTCTCACTGTGTTCCAGCCTGGCTCCAGCACTTTAATGCAAGGCACACGGCCTGTTTCATTGCCCCTTTCAGACACAGCTACCATGCCTGAGCTTGTACAAGCTGCCACTAAGTAAGGCCGGTGAAATCCAGTCACCACGGTGCGCTCTAGACGGGAGCCTGTTTTAGGGTCAAGCTTTAGGGCAATGAGGCTACCTTTCCGGATATCAGCTATCAAGAACTCATCCAGTCTGGTTACGGTCACGCCCCTGGGAGCCTCAAGATCATCTTTTGCAGAGCCCAACCCCGACCCACCAAAGGTCTGGAGTAGGCGACCATGCCGGCTGAAGACAAGTAGGGCACGCTCTGCTGCACAGCTAAGTGCAATCAAACCTTTCGCATTGACCGCTATGTCAAAGTAGTTCCGACATCTTCTTGCAGAGCCATCACAAGTTGGGGAGGTCACTTGCTGGAGGACATTGCCCCGTAAGTCAGTCACCTGTTTCAAAGTTATATTCAGATTTAACGCTGGCAATTTCATTCGCCTATAGTAGACACACTGTATGTTGAAGACGTTTGACACAACACTTACCTGAACACGTGCATTTCCACAGTCCACTATATAGAGTAGACCCTGTGGTGTGGCATGGATACCACTTGGCAGCGTAAGGTCAGCTCTGCCCGAACCCTGCTTCCCAAACTGCCTGATCAGATGGACTCCTCTGAGGTTGAATCCTGTCCAGGACGAGTCTACCACCTCCTCCAGTTCCAGCAGGGTTGGCTCTCCTACATCTCCTCTTCCTCTCTTGAGCTCTTGAGGGAATCGATCAATGACAGAGGTGGATAAAGACCTAGCCATCAGGGGTGGAGTTAAGCCAGTCACTGTCATTTTGGTCCTGAGGCTGGTGCAGAACATTATGACGTGTCGGGTGGGTTCGGGTCTGACCCACGTCAGAGACCCTCTGTCCCCTATTGAGACTTGGGGACGTTGAGCTTGACATGGAGTTGAAGTTGTTACACGTCACGGTCCACTCTCTGTGATGCTCATCAGTCCTGCCGCTGATCATCGGGCGAGTCTTGTGTGTCAAGTCCACTGCAGACTTTGATAGACGGCAATTGTAGTTCAAAGAGCCTCTGTTGGTGCTGTAATCGTGAGGTGGGCTGACAATGAAGGTATAGCTGGAGTCAAGGCTGTCTGTTGGGGACTGTGCTCTTCCATTGTTGCCATGGGGTTCGAGAGAGTGTTCATCAGACGACTGGCTGATTCGAGAGTCAGGTCGCCCCCCTGAAGTGAGGTCTAGGCAGCTTTGACTGGTCAAAGGCTCTCTTGAAGTCATCTTGGGAGATCTTGGGTCACTGTTGCTGTACTTCAAATTTCTAATATTGGACTCTTGAGTTACTTTTCCTCTACTTCTAATCCTGGCTGTCCAAACTCGAAGCAGTGATACAGCTTAGTGGCCTCCGTGCTTCGTTCAGGCGAGGGGTGAGGCTTTTTACTAGAGGCCACGTTTAGCGTTTTCCTCTGACTCATGTGAGAGTAGTGTTTCCCATTACCATGTATCTTGTACACCTGCTCCAAGTCTTCAGTGCCCATGCTTTTAAGTATGTTAGGGACACTTAAATATACATCCTCGCCTTTTGGCTGAAAAGACGCTGCCTCCAACTCGTCATCATGGGATGACTCACAGTCAGACTGCTCACCCTTGGGAACCCAGGGACATGTTTTTTTGGGGGAGTGGTTTTGTTCCCCATCTGAGTCGCTCCGAGTAGAAAGACTGATTTTCCTGACAACCCTGCCTGTCGGTGAGGTTAACCGCTGTCCTAGGGGGCTTTTATCTCGTCTAGCACCTTTAGGGTTTGTGTCTTCGCAGTGCGCCTCCTGTGAATGGAGCGCACACAGCTGCCCCTGTGGCTCGCAACCTCCGGCGTGGATACAAAGGCTTTGTTCTTGCACTCGGATATCTCCGAAGTGGACAGCATTAGGTTGGGAGCTGGGTTTGAAATTCACTTTTTTTAGGGAAACGGACACTTCCCAGGGCTGTAGGAAGTCTGCAACATCTTTCAGCAGCTGTAGTTGCCCACCATCCTCTAGACCTGCATGTTGGCCCATTGTTCTGAATCCGCTGCTCAAGTTGAGCCAGTTTACAGAGCCTTTGGTCTAACAGTGACTGGCTCACCCGGGCAGCTGCCATGTTCTCCCTCTGGACCTGTTCCAGAAGCTGCTGAGTGTCCCGGTGGTCTTGCTCCACCCTTTCCAGCAAGCGCCGCTCTTCCCTGCGAGCTCCCAGGATGGCCCGCTCCACACCCCGCTTCACAGTGTCCGTCTCGGTTGCGTGGAGCTCTTGTAGGCGTCGCAGCTCTGCGTCTGCCTGTGCGAGGTCCCGCCGGGCCTGAGTCGCCCAGCATGGAGGGGCCTGAGACGGGAGGGCGGGAGAAGGGCCGTCTGACGGACGATCCGGACTGCAGCTGTGGGTCGGGATAGGGGAGGAGGAATTGCTACCCGAAGGAGTTCCCACAAACATCGTGATGGATTAATGGATGACTCTTTACTTATTTTGCAGAGTTCAGTTTGAGTTTCTGCAGAAAGAGAAATAAAGGAAAGAAAAGAGACATAAACATACAACAATCATTGTTATAACAAACAACTATAGTTTAATACCTGAAGATTGATGTTAAAGTAAACATAAATTGACACTGGTACCACACTTTCTGTTTTTATGCAGCCGTAACTTCAACTTAAACAAGCAAATGCATTTAACATGACGCAATGCAAATGACTCCATGAATAAAGTAGCAGAGCTGTTAAAACAGTAATTCCATTTTCAACCCATTTTATTATCAGCTTACCCAGTACAGCTGTGTGGTGCACACATGTATAGTGTGGTTACCAGCAGTCGCCAACTGGTAAGCCTTATGTTTAAGGCTATTTTACTTCCAAAACATGTCTTCTTTTAGACAAGTTAAAAGACAATATCTAAAATGTCCATTTGCTTGCATGGATTTCTTCTAAATTAGCTAAGTTAGCATCAGATTATCCCTTATGTGGACAATTAAACATGTGCCATGTTAGATCTGTTATTAGAGCCCCGTTTGCTGCCGAGTGAACCGATGCTCATGAATAGGTGATGAAGCTGAGATGGGCGGCCGTGAGAGACGAGTCTGTGGGCAGAGAGGACTTGCACAGAGGAAGAGGAAAGTTGTTCACAAAGAAATGTATTAGCATCGGAAATGAAGGCAGACAGCCAGAAGCATCCACAGTGAGGGCGAGAGTGGGAGGCAGAGAGACAGCACGAGTGTCAACACAACAATACTTCAACTCCCCAGCTGTGCAAACGCACCCCTGCTTTGATATTTTATTCATGGGACGAACAAAGTGATGTGGGAGGAGGTCTGTCCTCGGTGCAATGTATCGTGATAACGCCACGGAGAGCCGTGAGGAGCGTCCGTTAGGAGTTTGTTTTCATGAATAGGAACGGTACGATTGCGTTAGTTATGGTTCGTTACATGATGTGGTTATGGGTTTTACTGAAGCACAATATGTGGTTTCAACATGAGAACAAGTTGCTATTAGTGAGAACCTAAACGTGTCATTTCTAAACTTCAAGAAAATAAAAACTGTCACTAGTGATTTGTGGAGGCGGTGTGCTCTATTGGTGTTATGTAAAGACATATAATTAGTATGGCACACTAATAATTCTTTATTATGCAGACAATAAAATGCATGTAATGCTAATTAAGTTATAATAAAGTCTACAGCTTTGGAAATAAATCAATGTTACCTTTAAACCCAAAACTGTTATATATTATGTAATTTTACTCAAATTCACTGGTTATACTGTGAATAGGTTTCATGATTTCCAGTTCCTCTTTCTCTGGAGAGTCCGCATGGGTTTTAATGCAACCGTTTGGCTGTTTTTACACATTCACCCCCACCCACTTTTCATACAAATAGTTCATTTTTTGTACTATTCAGTTATAGTCATAGCTATAAACAAAAAGACACTAGCAGAGATGCAACTGGTCCAAACAGTGTAGTCCCTTGAGAAGCTACACATCATAAACTACAGAGCCGATTTCTAACCATTAACATAAAGTATTCATGTTCTCTTGAATGGCATCTTGATGCCGGCCTCATTTTCTCTCTACAGTCAACCTGGATGCCAGAATACCCCAAATTTAAAGGAAGGTAAGGACTTTGGGGGATTTAGGTTTTGCATTCAATAGTTATCAATTACTTTGTATTGACGGTAAACTTAGAGATAAAGGAAAGTGAATTCTTGCACTCCAGACTCTACGTCTTTGCAATGGACTTTGAGTCGTCATTTGTGCTGGAGAGTTGAGTGACAGGTGTATTTGAGGAGCCGTGCAAATCCCATTTCTTTGTGCCAGCAGCCAGGTTTCCACTCACATTACTAAAGTGCATTATAGATGAGGCGGGTCCAGTTGCTCATCTCGTAAGCGCTGCAGAATAACCGGGTCACGATAGGAAAACAGCGACAAGCAAACTAAAGCCGTTAGTACACGTGTGTATTAAAAATAAAGACTTTACACTGATCTGTGGAAGTACATAATGAAATATGTACTGAAACAGTTGTACATTATCTAACAAACAAACAAAAAAATAATTAAGAAATAATTGTTCCACAAACAAGCATAAAATACATTAAAAAGTTACTGTATCATTAGAAGTGTTTCATTGAGATGTGTAGAATGGTATAAATAAAAACCTGGTACGGTTGAGTCTTACCTGCAGTCAGCGCTGCCTGGGCTCCATGGTGCGCTCTCCTTGGCCCCTCCCCCACCGCTACCGCCAACCTCCGGGCCGCCCTCGTTGGCTGTTGCTAGGAGACCGCAAAGCCGTATCGAGCTTTCTCTGGATGCCAACTCCGAGTGTTCATTCACAGTTGGCATTTGTCTGGGTACTTTAAATGTTACTTTACTGCTGCTGGAGCATTTTACAGTGTAGTCAGAGCAGGGAGACGATTTATTGAGCCTCACCAGCCTTTTACTTGATCAGTTATCCAGTCTATTTTTTTACCATTGATGGATTTCTTCGTCGGCAAAAAGGCAGCAAATGGTGAAAAATGCGCATCGTTGGGTTGCAGACTGTGGCGATGCGAAACCGATAAAAGAAAGAGGACCAGCAAGCACCCATGTATGAGAGGCTTGAATTAAATTACACTGAATGATAATCATTACATCTCTACCTGGTCCTACAAGGTGTTTCTGTACAATATACAGTCCAAGTGTAACTTTCTATGCCATTATGAAAGGCTGCAACTTACAATTATATCTGACCTAACATGACTTAATATTTTCTTTCTCGATTGGTCGGTAAAATCTCAGATAGTGTGCAGTTGGTAGAAGAACATTGACCTCTGAGGTGAGAGGGTTAGTGGAGTAAATGAGCGCATGTTTTGGGGAGTTGCTGTCTGGTTCCCGCTCACAGATACTTGACGTTTGGTTTGCTGATGGGAAGAGGCGCTTTGGAACGCTTCCTTTGAGGCTGCACGTGATCGCTGCTCATTGGGTATCAACACGCCCCCCAGTTTGCTTCCCAGAGACAAAGAAAGGACACGGGACACGCGCCACACTGCTAGGCAAAGAATTTATAAATTAATAGAAACATTCCCTTTGAGGTGTTCTTCTGACAGCTTTTTGCCCACATTGTATCATTGTTCTTTGTTTTTCTAATGATTTCAAAATATAGAAAAATATTTCTGACAACATTCATCAGTACAATTTTTTTAGCGTGATTTTCATTCTGTCCGGTTGGCTTTTTCCACACACCTCGGCATCTTAGAGCCATCTCCTTCTTCTGCTTGGATTTCTTTTCTCCCTTTTACAGTATTTACACATCTTTCAGCATCCAACGGGAGGAGGGGGATGACGAGGGGGATGAGGAGGGGGATGAGGGTGGGGGGGCACCAGAGCATATTTTGCATAGATCATAGGGCAGAAATCCATCAGGTAATTAGTGTCGAAACGTTTTAAAGTGAGAAGATACGGTACATTCTGTGAAAAAAAGAACGCTTCCTTTAAAACGGTGTAAACAAACAGCCATGTTCAGTTGTTGGAGTCAAACACACACTGATGGAAGCACCAATCGGTCGGATTGAAGAGCTGATGAATATAGATGACACAACAACAGCGGCGGACTCGAGTTTCAACTCACTGACGGATCGTTTGTAGTGTTTAAGGGTCTGAAACAGACAGCAGAATAAAAGAAAAATTTCTGAAGCTTATCTTTTGCGTTTGCACTGATAAAAGCTGAGGGGACAATGAGGGACGTCCACCGAGACAAGTCATTGTGAAAACACACGAACATTTAAGCGTCTGGAATGGCGGGAAACGTTCCCGTCTACAGTAACCGTAAAGTCAGCTTACATTATTAAATTAACAGTTAACGGTTGTTTTATAGGCAACTTTACTCCTCACGTTTTGCCTTCAACATTTCCTTTGCATCCAACTTTGACCTTTCACTTTTCACACACGACCTCCTGAAGATGCTTTGCTGCGATGCGACCGCACGAGGACGTAGAAATAGAGGAACTACATGAAGGGCCCGATGGGCGGATGGCAGTGAGTGGAACCTCATTGGAACAAAAGACTTTCTATTTTTCTATTGGTCCGGTACTCACGTGATGTCATCACGCGGAGTGGGGGAGGGGGGGGGGGTGGTTTGTGCGGACCGGTTCTCTCTCCGATATCGTGAGAGGTATAAATGAACTTGTTTAAAGTCGCAAACAGCGTTCGGACCAACTACAAAAACACGTTCGTCTCGGTGGAAAAATAGCAAAGTTACCCGTTTCTCTTTTTTAAACCGCTCAGTGCTCAGCACTAAGACACAAACCAAAGGAACCTTACTAGAAAGCTGCCCTTCATTCATGCAGAGACTCCAACAGAAGCTCAGGGGGCAGCATGAAAAATAAAAATATAAAGACACGACTTGGCAAGTGTTTTCAAACATGCACATTTATACTTGGTACCTAAAATGAAAAGGGGCATTAGTGTTAAAATAGCAGCATGTGTGTGTCGGGTTTGGCTCCTACAGAAGGTTGCTTCTCACACGCTTCCCTTTGAGCTCACAACAAAGACCTGCCTTAAAAGAAAAAGTCAGAGCCCCTCGTGACCTTTTTCAATTGTCGGTTTGAAGCAAATGGAAATCATGCCTGCAACGCTCTGCCGACCAAAATAAAAAAGATTCACTTTCTGCAGACTCTGGGGCCTTTGACACATAAAAGGTTCGACTCATGGCAACAAGTGATTGGCTGATGGCCCGGCGAGATGGCGTCAACCTTTCTTGTAAATAATTCAGATAAAACCTGCTGTGGTGCGATGCTGATACGTCTAGAAAATGGTGCAAATGCAAAAGACGAACAAATATTTTTTTTTAAATGTAAAAAAGAAAGAAAAATGGTTTTCATTCCCTCCAAGTCTTTTTTTCCAGTTCTTTTGCGTTGGCCGTGCTGGTTCACAGGAGAGAACGTGGCTCTTCCAGTTTTCCCATCGGCCACTTCGAGATGCTCCCTTTGCACTTGATTGATGTGTCGACGCAGTCACGGTTTGTTTGGCGTTTTCACCTTGAAACAGCAGCACCGACGCGTGCACCCATTGTATATGTGTATGTACAAGCTCGTCTGTGTGTAGACTGTAAATATAATACAAGATATGCACAACAGCGTAGAAGTTTACAGCTGAGGGAAATTATTCTACAAAAAGCCCCCCACTTCAGTCCACAGCTGGATCCCAAGCGCCCCCCCCCCCCCCCGCCCCCCGCTTTTATTCCTCTGCCTCCTGGCTGGGGGGGAAGGGCAGAGTGACGGCGTGCTCTTGAGCCAGGGCGGCCAGCTCCTTGAGGAACTCGCAGAAGATGACGGCGCAGTAGACGGCGTTCTTCACCCGCAGCGCCTCCGCCTGCTTCTCCAGACCCGAGGCCCCCCCGGCCCCGCCGCCCTTGAACAGGGCGCTGTGCAGCGATTGGCTGCCGTCCCGCACGTGCGCAAGGGCCAGCTGGGCGGCATTGCGGGCCCGGGTGGGGCTGTTGGTGTGGCGGAGGATCAGGTCTCCGAGGGACGGCTTACGACTCTTCACTGGAACGAGAGAAAGCGGAACCGAGTCTGAACCAACGGTCCACTTCCTGGGTTCTGAGGACGCTGATACAGTAGAATATGATGGCTGAAAAAGTTTGGTGACTTTTCCCCAAATTAAGGTTTAAAACGCCTTTTCCCCCCACAGGTTACTGTTACTGCGCAAGTCTTCACGACACCAACCGTAATTTACGTCTCTACCCAGAATGCCTGTGTTACACTATCGTCTCCGCTGTCGCAAAACCTCGACTGTGCGCATGCGTCAGTGGAACCAGACGATGGGCTTAAATGTTTCCCGGCGTGACTGTTAAAAAGCAGATGATTGGCTTTCCAGTGGGAGGGGCGGGACATGTGCATACAACCGCCATCTTTGCCGTAACGGGTTTTCCTATGGGAGTTGTATTGACGATTGAGGAAGTGGCATTTCTCCTTAATAAACAGTCTCTGTCTATACTTAATCTATTGTGTCAAATCTGCGTATTGAATTGAGAGAGTCACTCTCGGCCTGATAACACACACACGCACGCACGCACGCACTCTCACCCAATGAATCGGAGCGCCGCAGGGTGGGAACGAGCGCAGGCGAGTCGGCCCAGTCCACTTTGCCGCGGGCCACCAGGTACTGCTGGGCCTTCCTCAGCATGGCGGGGAAGTCCTCATGAGAGGCTGCGAAGGCCTCGATGCGGTTCTTCACAGAACCTAGAACCTGAGGTTCAGATGAAAGGCTTTACTTACTGATGCTTTGGTAGTCCACCATTTACACAAATAGAATCTGAAAAACAAACTACACAAATGCATTGTGGGCTGCACGCTTTTTGATCAGAAGCTAGCACAGAAGTGAGGTGGGCAGGAATTGGACCACCACGCCTACCAACAGGAGACCCAACGCCGTCACCCAGTTCCAGATTCGGTTGACAAAGGTAGAGAGAGGAAGTCCCGGTCAAAGTGTCTGGGTCTCGCTCGGTTCTTCCTACCTGCATCAGCGACTTGACGCTGGGCTGGAAGACCATGTTGGTGTTGAGCAGGAAGGAGCGCAGGAGGGGCTGAGGGTAGCAGGCCAGCTGGGCCACGATGCCCGTGAGCAGGATGTTGACGTACAGCGAGTTCTGGAGCATGTTCTCCAGCTTGGCAAACAGAACCACCATGAACGGACCTGTGCAGGGACACAACTTTAGCCACACACCAAGGATGGCTTTTGGACAGCTTTCATTCTATGCAAGTAAGTATGGTGGCATGAGGAAAGGTCGTAGGGGTCAAATGTGCTAAGCGGAGAAAGACGTCCTCCAAGTGCTGTTGTGGCAATGAGATGCTGATCGGAGTGTTAAAACTGCTTGTGGCACCGCACCCCTACACCCCCACACCCTCACACCCCAAACCCCACGCCCCCAAACCCTAAAACCGCCACACCCCCTCAACTTCCTATTTAAGAGAGCGACGTGAGGGATCCAGTACATTCACATTGAGTCATGCTAACATTAGCGGCTAATGCTACTCTCAACGGGCCCCCGCACTCCTGGCTCACCATCCAGGTACATGCAGCATAATAGACGGATAGAGGGATGATACGGACCCAGATCAGTAAGAAAACATTTAATGGAATATATGACTTGAAGTCACAGTGGTGATCTATTGTCGTTTAAATTTCTCAACTGAGTTGCGGATTCTGGAATCGGCTTTCAATACTTTGTGATTACAAATGTAGCTGTATTGTTTTCCTTTGTACACTAAATCACTAAAAATGAAATAATGGTCCTTTCCCTTTCAACGCATCGATGGTCTCACCTGTGTACGGCTGAGACGCAGGCTGACTCAGCGTCCTGGCGGGACTGCAGGTGCCCACCGCCGGCCCGTCCCCCTTCACGCCTCCCACCTGCGGCTCAGGGGCCAGCGGCTGCTCCTCCTCCTGGAGGCGCTCGGAGGACACGCGCTCCTTGGCGGTTTCCTCCTCCCTCACCCGGTCCTCCAGCTCCCTCAGCTCCTGTGTGAAGGCCTCGATGCTGATGCCCTGGCCGTTGGGGTCTCCGGGGGGCGGAGCCTCCTCCGGCGCCTGCTCCAACAGCTCCCGGATCAGACTCTCCACGGACTGCTGCGTCAGGTCGGCCTCCGGGCGATCAAGAGAGTTGAGGCGCAGCTCGCAGGCGTCGCTGACGGGGCTCGGCGGGGAACTCGGATCGGGGCCAGGAGAGTTGGCGTCGTTGAAAAGGGGCTGCGGCGGAGCGGCGCGGCCCTGCGAGGGGAGGCTGACGAGGGACCCATTCTGATTGGCGTTTTCGTCCAAATACTGCGGCTCCCCCAGGTCCCTCTTCACCTTCTTGACCTCCAGTCCTCTGTCCCGACTGTCCGAGCAGCCGTCCTCCCGCCCCGCCGTTCCGTTGTAAATGGTGAGGGCAGAGGCGGGGTGGTGAGGCGCCGGGGACAAGACGGCGTGGGGGGGCAATAAAGAAGCGTCTGGGGCGGGGACGAGGCGGGGCACGGGCTTGGGCAGGACCTCCTCCCTCTGCAGGCTGCGCTTCTTGGAGCGCGGCGTCAGGCTGATGCAGCTGTTCTTGCCAAACGTGACGTCCCACTCGCCGCTGTCCCGCTCTGAGCTGCTCCACTCCGACCGCGCGGCCGCCACCATGGCCGCCCTCTCCTGCGCTGAAATGGGGGCGCTGCCGCTGCCGCTGCCGCTTCCCCCCGGCTGGAGGGAGAAGTGCTCGGGGAACATCGCCATGGCGGGGTTGGAGGCAGGTGGCGGAGGGGCCGGAGGGGCGGCGCTCGGCGAAGGGTCCTCGCCGTCGTAGGGCGCCGACCAGCCGCGGCAGGCCCAGGAGCAGATCTCGATGCCCCGGCGGGAGTCTTTGAGGTACTCCAGGTAGCCTGAGTCCCAGTCCAGACACTCCGTGTGGCCGTGCTGCTGGTGCATGGGGCTGTCGGGGGACAGGGGGCGGGAGGCCGGTGCGCCCGACTGCTCCGTGGGGGTGGAGGGACCTCCTCCCCCAGGTCCGCCTCCGCTGCTCTGCTGGCGGATGAAGAAGGCCAGGCGGGACGGGGTGCTGGGTCTGGGCGGCGCTGGGGACTCTGTGCTGGGACTGTTCACTACCGCGGGGTGAGAACACACAGGGTTATGGATTAAAAAACTCCCCATTTGATATCACAAATATGTCAAGACAAAAAAAATGAATAACTTCGAGATGCCAGAAAAAGCTGCAAATAAAAGTGTAAAGAAATAAATCGGCCCGGGTCACGTTGCTGCCAACCTTTGCCCCAGAGTGGGCCGTCCTCGTCCCGCTCAGCGGAGCTCGCCGCATTCAGCCGGCAGCACTCTGGGATCAGCGACAGGAACTTGTCAGCTGACCTTCCGTACAGGTCTGTCTCCCTGATAGCTGGGCGCTGACTCAGCATGACGTGAGTACAGGGCAGTAGATACCTGGGGAGCAAATGGTAGATAAGTATTCCGACAGCACGTTAAATGAATCATCTCTGTCAGAGGAGACCAAGAACTGCTGAGGAGGCAAAGCTCAAGTTCACAAAGGGCTGGTAAAAACCAAAGGTTGGTACTTCACAAAGCAGAGGATGGAGAGGCAGAAGTACTTTGTGACCACAAAAGAAGCTAAAGAAACAACGCCTGAGCAACAAACCTGAGAATGAGCTGCAGCATTACGTCTTCGCAGTTCAGGGACAGAAGGGTCCGGAAAAGGCTCAAGGACACCATGCAGAGCTGCAGAAGACACAGCAACCTCAGTTTAGCAAATCATTCACTTGTCCAGGTGTGTTCTAGTAATAAAAAGCGCCGGTGGGATCCCGTGTTTACTGGTAGGAGATCCAGATGCTTCTACATTCTGCATGAGAAGCTCTCCATCGATCCTTGCTCTCAGCCCACGCAGCAGAGTTCACATGACACACGCACACAAATACACATGTAGAATTATACCCGTGAATTGCTGCTGATGCGCGTGAGCAGCGTGTCGAGGATGGTGTCGTTGTCGTGGCGATGCAGCAGGATGAAGCGCAGGAAGGTTTTGAGGAGGGACGTCTCCGACACGCTGCGCAGGAAGAGGTCCAGGTAGGCGGTGCTGGCGATCATCTCGTCCACCGACGACTACGAAACATAAGAAACACACACAAGTCGAGTCGAAACGGCCGAAGAGGAGAGCGTGGCTACAGATGAGATGAAGGCGGCACGTTGCACGTTACCTTGTGCAGCGCGGGGCCCATGACGGGCACCAGGAAGCCGTTGTGGACGTAGTCCAGGAGCTGCGAGCGGACCAGCGGGTGAGCGACCTGCACCACGGCGTTGCAGAACTCCAGCGAGTTCATGAAGAGCACCAGCGACGACACGCCCATCCAGTCCTCCCGCCGCAGGGCGTGCCAGTCGTCCCCGCGCACCTCCATCTTCCGGGGCAGAGAGGAGTACAGAGCGCTGAGGCCCGTCGCCAACACCTGAGCGGAGACGAGAAGAGGCGGAGTCAGGAGGTCAGAGAGCAGAGCTCCAGCTCGTGGAACTGGGCCTCAAGGGAAGCATCAGGGGAACCAGAACCTGCTGCTGTAAAAGGCCCGGTTTGTTGTTAAAGCTACAGCAAGAAACAAAGACAACTTAACAGCAAGCCGATAGATTGTTTCATTTGTAAGCTAACCCTCTTGACAAAGAAAGACCCATCAGGCTTTTGTGCCAAGTAATCACGCCTTACTCTCTGATATTGTCTAGACTAAACAACAGGGGATAGGGCAGATTACGGTTGTTTAGTGGAATAGTCCCATAATACTTGGCAGTCTTCTTGTGTGTCTCAAACACATTGTTTTGTTTCCATCACACAGCTAATGACCCAACGGATATGCACAACAGCTCGCTAACCTGCTGCTGTCTGGAGGAGGGAGCGTAATGCCCCTCCCCCCAAACCCTCTATAGAAGATGGAAAAATCCTACCAGCCCTCATACAACTTTCGTGTTTTGACAACCGCTGATGACATTGAGGAATAACATAAAGCGGGAATCTGGACCACCTCCGCTGGTCCTTTAAAGCCTGTAAGTAGGTCAGACTGAAGCCGCTGGGAGGAGCGCAATGCAGAAAATAGCTGAGCCGCCTTTCTTTGAAAAACCAGAGGAAATGAGGACGGCACCGACCAGCTTTTGTACGCTGCACAATGTGACTCAGTCGGTGTAATTTGTGACCCGAGGTCAAGTCTGACGAGATTTAGGATGACAGCATACTGTACGCTCAAGAGTCACTCACAAAATCCTGCAGGTTGTTACACCCTTATTGTGTGGGAATACATTCAGGCTGCAATGAGGCATAATATGGCTCTTTAGCAGCACCTATTGGCAGCTTGTAGAAACTACAACAACACAGGTTTTTTTAGTTTGAGCCAAATGTAACAGCCAATTCATCAAAGGGATCAATAAGTAATGTAACACCGTTTGGGTTTCTATCCGCAGGATTTCTTGAAGGCGAGCTGCCGTGTTCCTTCATTTGGTTTCAGCAGAGTTCTTTTATGAGCTGCTGACCTGGTTAAAGCCGCAGCAGCAGAGTTAAGGACTCTGAGGTCTCAGTAAAGTGGCCCAGAAGCGCTGTGCAGGAAGCCGTCCAAGTTGAAGCGGAGCTAACAAGATGTAGATAAGGATTAACGTTCTGCCAGAGTGCAAAGTCACATCCTTCCCCTCCACTATCGCACACCATCAGTGCTGCTCACCCACGCGCGCACACACACACACACACAACAAGAAGCTGTCCTCAACCATCACATCATTGAGGAGCATGTTCATATGCCCGGCCCTTTTCTTTAAATAATGTAGCTTGATTCTTTGCATATTAAAAAGGTGGTTTACTGTTAATTCAGCACAAGTAAAAGTGTAAAACTACAGTTTTGAGTCTAACCAAAAAGAAAAGTTTGTGCATTTTCAAATGTTTCTCTTTCAGAAAGGAGCTTGGTGAGATTCACCGTGTGGCTGCAAACGGATAAACTATTTAAATCAACTTACTTTTATTATTAACCTTTTTGTAGAAAGACTAAATATATAATATACAATGACGTGCAAGTTGCTTTAACAGAAAATCAACCTAGAACCTGGTTTTCTGTGACTGTGGTTTATCGTAATTATCCAGCTAGTTCAGATTTGAAAAGATAAGTCTAATATTAGAACGTATACAGCGAATAAGCGCCTATTGTGTCAAAGTTGCTGGTATTATTAGCATTATTACCGTAGCCTTCGTAGAAATATTAAGCCTTAATGCCTTTGACACAGGTGAAGAAGGATCCCAGTTGCCCACGTCTAAAAATAAACTGCCCTTGCTAGAAGCGCCTCGACTCACCGGGCAGAAGTAGGAGTTCTCTGCGATGTACCGCGCCACCGACTCGTTGCTGGCCGAGGCCGCCATGACCAGCAGCAGCGCGTCACGGGCCTGCTGCCCAATGGCTCCGTCCCGGTGGATGAACGGCACGAGGAGAGAGAAGATGAGCAGATTGGTGGAGCCCTGCTGGGCCGGCGCCGCCCGGAACAACATCTCCAGAACCACGGGCTGGCGGGCCACGGACACGCACACCTGGGGGAGGGGAGAGGGGGGGCGAGGGGGGATAACAAAGTCCCAATTCTTAACAGTACTACCACCAAATGGTCCAAAATATGGGTAAAAGAATGTGGACACTGCCTTATGAACAACAGACCCCGGTACGGACTGGAGAGCGTACCTGGTTCAGCAGCAGCACCAGGCTGTTCTCCAGGGCCGCTGGACAACCCAGGTCCGAGTCGGCGCACGCTCCTAGCAGCCTCAGCAGCGGGTGGAGGACGGCGGTGTGCTGCAGCAGCGGCTGATGCGACTGGCCGATGAGCATCTCGAACAGCTTGAGCAGCGCCCCCTGGCTGTCCGGGTCCAGGCCGCGGCGCGTGTGCCACTGGACCAGGCGCTCCAGGATATTCTCCGTGACCACCAGCTCCAGGATGGGGCCCATGGTTGCGCCAGCCCCGCCCTCGGGGCTCTCGGCGGGCCGCTCCTCCGCCAGTAGACACAGCATCTGGTCGGTGTGGTTCCTCACGGCCGTCAGGTCGTCGCTGGAGGATGACGGCTCCTGCTGCTCCAACACCCAAGACAGCTGGACGAAAATATATATATATTAAAAAGTTTCTACAGTCGATGCTTATCGGATACCGCTGTAGCCTCATTTAAAGAAGCCATTCCTTCTGCTCTAAGTTCAGTGTCCTGTCTCAAGATATCAGAAGACTCCTGTGAAAACTTCAGTCCGTCCCAAATCGATCATCTTGTCGATACTGCTACAGGCTCTCTGAGAGTGACGCTGGACGCTATTGCTCCTCTGAAAAGAAGAATGGCAACAAGAAGGAGGTTTGCACCTTGGTATAACCCTCAAACCCGCAACTTAAAGCAAACTGTGCGGAAACTTGAACGACTATGGCGTTCCACCAAATCAGAAGGATCTAGGCTAGTCTGGAAAGACAGCCTTAAAACATATAAGAAGGCTCTCCGGAGCGCAAGAGGATCTTACTACTCATCACTAATAGAGAAAAATAAAAACAACTCCAGGTTTCTCTTCAGCACTGTGGCTAGGCTGACAGAGAGTCACAGCTCTGTTGAGCCATGTATTCCTTTGGACCTCAGTAGTAACGACTTCATGAACTTCTTCAATGATAAGATTCTGACTAGCAAAGAGAAAATTGATGGTCTCCTGCCCTCAACTAGTGCCGACCCGTCCTCGGATGTAGGAACCCTAGATGCAGCAGTGGGCCCTGATGCCTACTTGGATGGCTTCTCTTCCATCACCCTGGATCAACTGACTTCTACAATTTCGAGGTTTGAATCTTCTACTTGTCTCTTGGATCCTATTCCAACTAAGCTGCTTAAGGAAGTTTTTCCTTTAATTAGCACGCCTTTACTGAATTTTATGAATCTGTCCTTGTTGACAGGACATGTACCACAGTCCTTCAAAGTAGCTGTATTTAAGCCTCTTCTTAAGAAACCTACTCTTGCTCCAGAGGTGTTGGCTAACTACAGACCGATCTCTAATCTTCCCTTCCTCTCGAAGATCCTTGAGAAGTCCGTCGCAAATCAATTATCAAATCAATTATCAAATCAATTACTTTCTTCAAAACAACCCTTTGCTCGACGACTTTTAGTCAGGATTTCGAGTGCATCATAGCACAGAAACAGCGCTGGTGAAAATTACGAATGATCTCCTACTGCATCGGACCAAGGACTTGTCTCTTTTCTTGTTTTGCTGGACCTCAGTGCCGCCTTTGACACCATCGATCATTGTATCTTGCTGCAGAGACTAGAACATTTGATTGGTATTGACCGTCCTCATTTCCTCTGGTTTTTCAAAGAAAGGCGGCTCAGCTATTTTCTGCATTCGGATCAATCCCAGTTTGTGCTTTCAAACGGTGAATCCTCGAAGACCACCAATGTTGGTCACGGAGTCCCACAAGGTTCTGTGCTTGGACCCATTTTATTTACCCTTTATACGCTTCCTTTGGGCGACGTTATCGGAAAACGCTGCATCAACTTCCATTGTTATGCAGATGATACTCAATTGTATCTGTCAATCAAGCCAGAGGAGACCGAACAGCTCGTTAGACTTCAAGAATGTCTTGGAGACATCAAAACTTGGATGACCTGCAACTTCCTGATGCTAAACTCAGAAAAAACAGAAGTTATCTTAATAGGTCCGGAGCGCCTTCGAAGTCAGCTGTCTAGTGATACAGTTTCTATGGATGGAATTTCTCTGGTATCCAGCAGCACCGTCAAGAATCTTGGAGTTCTCTTCGACCAGGATATGTCCTTCAACTCTCATATAAAAAAGACTTCAAGGACTGCCTTTTTTCATCTACGTAATATATCGAAGATCAGGAATTTCCTGTCTCAAGGTGATGCAGAAAAATTAGTTCATGCATTTGTTTCCTCCAGACTGGACTACTGTAATTCTTTGTTTGCAGGGTGTTCTTGTAAATCTCTTAAACCTCTTCAGTTGATTCAGAATGCTGCAGCATGTGTATTAACAAGAACTAATAAAAGAGACCATATCACGCCTGTATTATCTGCTTTGCACTGGCTCCCTGTTAAATCAAGAATAGAATTTAAGGTTCTTCTCCTCACCTACAAGGCGCTTGCTGGTGAGGCACCTTCTTATCTTAAAGAGCTTGTAAAACCGTATTGCCCTGCAAGGCAGCTGTGCTCCATAGATGCTGGTTACTTGTTGTTCCTAGAGTTATTAAAAGTAGGATGGGAGGCAGAGCCTTCAGTTATCAAGCTCCTCTTTTGTGAAACCAGCTTCCACTTTCAGTCCGGGGGGCAGATTCAGTCAGTTCCTTTAAGATAAAGCTTAAAACTTTCCTCTTTGATACCGCTTATAGTCAGGAACCCAGCTCTTAGTTACGCTGCTATAGGCTTAAACTGCCGGGGGGCACACTTCTTAGGACACACCAAACTCCTCTCTCTCTCACTCACTCCTTTTACTAAAATCCACGTTGCATTAATGCACATGACTAATTCAGCTCTTTCCCGGGAGTTCTTTGTGCTTTCTCGCCGAGCAGGTCTCTGCAGATCGTAGTTCCGTCAGGACCCTGGTCCTGACTCCGGCCGTGGCCCTGCTGACACCTGCTGTCGCCATCATCATCATCATCATTTTAAATACAATTCATATTACCATTACCCTTTCCTAAAATCTTTGCTTTCCCTCCCCACAGTCTTCTGTGGATGGAGGTTCTATCTGATGGTGGTGGCCCCTGCAGTGGTCCTGTCGTACACCTGGCCATCTACTTAGAATTCTTTGAATAATTTCTGTTATAGAAATTGAATGTATTCTACATCTGTATGAGTCATTCTGTACACATGACATCCATTGCAGTCTGTCCATCCCGGGAGAGGGATCCCTTTTTTGGGGAGTTTTTCCTGTGCCCATGTGAGGGTCTCGGGACGGAGAATATCGCATGTGTACAGACTGTAAAGCCCTATAAGGCAAATTTGTAATTTCCGATTTTGGGCTATACAAAATAAAATTTATTGAATTACAACCGGAAAGTGTGAACCTCAATGGTTATTTTATCAAGACAGAAACCAAAATTACAATTGTTGCAAAACTACAACGGTTTCGCAATCTTAGCCAACAGGTCTGGCGGTCAGCGTGACTTTGGCAGCGGTGGAGCAGCCGATCTGAGAGCAGCTCGTGCAGACAGGAGATTTGCGGTGTGACATTTGCGGTGACTGTTACACAACACACGCTTGTGTTTGTGAAGGCTGATGTCGCTCCGGTACTCACAGATACCCAGTATCAAATATCCAGATGTTCTCCGCTCTCCTGATCGCCCGCTGACCAGTGAGGAAAACACGCAGGGTTTATATATCAATATGATGACACAGTGAGTAATCGCTTTCTGATGGAACCAATTAACAAGGCGCGACACAAGATAGGGTGCGGTTTGCAAAGATTTCCCAATTTCACAAGTATCGCTCAGACGTGTGATTGGACACGAGCCAGTCATCCTGTTAAAGGCAGTCTGACAGACCCCGCTCGTCGGCACGGCAACAACCAGCTGGATGTGTGAACGTGCACACTCTGTACTACTGTCGCACATTATTGTTCAGGAAAACCACCAAGGGCAAAATTCTGACTCGTGCACCAAGTGAACATTTACTTTTTAACAGGGGTGTAAAACATTTAGCGCACAGATGAGGAACCTCGGTTTTTAACAGAAAAACATAAATCATTTATCATTTCTGTTTGATTACTGATTGAATATCTTTGGACTGGACTCTTTACATGCGTGTGACCCTGTGGCCGCAGCCCCCTCAACCAAAATCCTCTTTAGAAGTCCCCAAAGTCCCCTCTACTTGTTCCTTACTAGCATGAACCCGTAAATCCTGAAGTGTTTTTTGATAAGCACTCTGAACACAGACATGCCTCTCACCTGTCTCCAGTGGTTCTCAAACACCATGAGGCAGGTCTCCGGGTCGGCGGTGCAGGGGCCGGAGGGGGCGGTGCTCCGGCCCGCCCGGCTGCCGGGCCCCCGCGGGTTCAACCTGCTCAGCCAGCTCATGCTGGTACCCGGCGACAAGCGGGCACTCAGAGGAATCGAGAGGTGGGGGGCAGGTGGGGGGGCAGGTGTGGGGGTTGTGGGAGGTGGCGTCTGCTGCAAAAAGGTGCCGTCACTGGCGGTCAGCGTGCACGAAGGAGAGCCCGCTGCTTTCAATTGGGTGTGACCCCTGTCCGCCCCGTGGACCCCGTCATCCGGTCTGGAGCCAGCACCACCCCATAGCCAGTGAGGAGGGGGCAGGGCACTCTCAGCGCTGGGGAGACGGTCACAAAACACAAACCGTCACATATTTCAAAGCTCTGCAAGTGTGTGTAAGTGTGTGTGCAAGTGTGTGTGTAGTGTGTGTGTGTGTGTGTGTGTGTGTGTGTGTGTGTGTGTGTGTGCGTGCGCGCGCGCGTTACAGGAACATCGGCCTGTGCTTGTATTTCGGCAGCGAGGTTTGGGAAGATGGAAATATGCAGTTGTTCCATTAGTATCGATAATGCTGATAAAATGTATTGTATGTGTGGTGATTCGTTGTGAGGATCATTTGGAGTGAACTCTCCGCAGAACAGATGCAGGAGTGACTGATTTTTTTTTTTTTTTTTTATCAACTAACATCTGAGACCAACCGGCCTATTTGATATTAAAAACATCAAGCAAAACGGTTATTATGAAAGTTACATTTCCTAGAAGGGGAAACCGGATTTCCCTGTTATTCATTTTGTTCAAGGTGGTAGAGCATGACAGCTGTGTGCTGCCTCATAAAATCATCATCCACAGCAAGGTTCAATAGGTTAATGCGTGCATCGGCATTAACAAAGTGTTTTTTAATCAGTCTTTTCACTTGATCTTAGGTCTGACGCACCAGATCTCACGACTCCCCTAAACCAATAAAAAGGGCCTTGCTTTTCTTTATGGGACTTATTATAGAACAGCTATATCAGAAATACACAGGTAGAATGTAACGTCCACGCTTCTTTTAATGATTCACCAGCTCCCAGCAGTTAATGATAGACGTGTTGCTCACAGAAAATGTTTTTCTTTAACTGAATTCATACCCTTCCTCCCGATGCCATTTGATCTGCAGGCAAACGACAGACTTTAGGACAAAACATTCTAATCCACACACGGAATAATATGCATTTAATTTGCGTGTCAAACACCATAAAAAGAGTTCAAAGTTTGTTTCCGGATTCCATCAAAGGGAGAGTTTGTCAAAGATTAGCCATTCCACAGCTCCACTGGTTATATTCTCACACCACAATGTCTCAAAGCAAACCTAAACTCCCATGGACATTCAGACAGAAGCAAAGCGGGCGGGGGACAAACGTCATTACATTACAAAACCGGCAAAGGGACACTCCTGCTTACTGAAGGAATTGTCCAGGAGTGTCCGGGCAGAGCTCCAAGGTCATCGCAAACGTCACATTGCTTTACTGTCATTTTACGGTTCACTTGGTGTTTGCAGGATCGGAGGCAGCGGGTTTCAGATATGAACAGAATCCCATCACCAAATACACATTGAGAAGTCATTGGCAGCGCTGATCATCCTAAGCACAAACACCACGTTGCTACTCATGTGCTGC
This sequence comes from Apeltes quadracus, assembly GCA_021346845.1. Classification (NCBI taxonomy): domain Eukaryota; kingdom Metazoa; phylum Chordata; class Actinopteri; order Perciformes; family Gasterosteidae; genus Apeltes; species Apeltes quadracus. The sequence continues at coordinate 4,169,778 of CM037932.1, read as the reverse complement.
CTCTAATGCTCCTGTACAACTGGTGATTCCTTCCATCTGAGACCTGAGGAAACCTTGAGTTCAGTTCAGGAGGGTGATTCATGCGTTATGTGTTATTCATAAAGTTATTGTCATGCAATGCCCAAAAGAGCTTTTACCAGAGGAGATGCATACCATAATGGAATGTGTATGTATATGCCTTTGATCGACACATTAGGATCAAGTTTTTGGTGAATTAAATCAACCTTTACTGAAGGCTCGAGTGTTTTTGACCCATCACAGAGGGGCGGCCGTGGATCGGCGCACTGCTTGTGATCCACGGCTCATTTGCCCCTGTGACGTTGGCGCCCCTCGCTCTTAACCATCAAATAGGACGACCGTGCCTTTGAACCGATCGGCTGATTAACGTCCTCTTAATGGCATGTTGTCAGAACCCTGCGCCAGATTTCACGTCGGTCAACCCGCCCGCCTCGCGCTAGAAACACAACAATTAATCGCATTTCGATGGCGAGATGATGAAGCGAGCTAACGTTAAATTGCAACGTTTCTGCAATAGATAACTAGCTAGCATATAAATGTCCACCATGTCAATTACGTGCTTGAAACGCCCTGTTGAAACATCTGTGCACAGCGGCAATTAAATAGTGACTCACCTGTGGTATTTGTGGGACTCTCACCAGTTGTGTTGAGCTCGTGATTTCCACAGATACCTGCTAACTTAGCCGGTGGCTAGTTTGGTTAGCGAGCGCTGGTGGGATGCTAACGACTAGCTGCTAAAGAATTCCACAATGTCAGCGTAGTGAACGGGGCACCGGAGCCGGAGTAACGGGGAGAAGACTGGCGACCTAGACCCCAGTGAGCCGGAGGAGCTAACACGTTGACCACTCCCTCATTCGGGCTGCTGTGCATCCTGTTACAGGCAGATAAACATCCCATCCGATGAGTTCTCAAACACTCGTCCCTTTCCCGCAGCCATCTTACTTTGGCTCCTCCCACACGACTTCTGACTCACGCCCACAGCGACGCCGCTCCTCTCCGCGTCCTGCCGTGTGCGCACGTGTCCATGCGCGTGCGTAAGGGATTTCAAGCGTTACAATTAACGATCATTCTGCGACCCGTTTCCACCCTGACGCTGATCATTAGTGTGCATGGACTGTTTTACTGGTGGTGATGGGAGAGGTCACATTTTACGTCCTGAGGGCCGAACACTGGTTCACACAATGACTCTCTGACAATGGTTGGCTTTTACTTCGTCTTCATCATTTTGCCTGGCTGTCATGGAGACAGATAGATATCATGTGTTGACGTGAAGGTCCATTCCAATCAAGTGTGATAGTTGACTTTTATAGTTGTTGCGAATATTTCAAACTAAAATCGCTCCAAATCAAGGCAGAATAGGTCAAATGCTCCATACACTGATCCTAAATTTCCTTTATTAGATATTTGAACTGTCTTTTATTGGACCCGTTAAATAATCCCCTTAACGTGGCTGATTACAATGAATAACTCACAGAAAACGCAACATCTGGAAGTTGTTCCCCTTTTCCTTTGCCTGACAGCAGCAGAGGTTTTGGCTGTTAAACCCAGGCCAAAGCAGAGACACAGTGCGGGCAATTACTAAACCAAACCAGGGATTAAAACAACAAAGAATGTTGGAGTCTTAAACCCAAACAGAGATAATAAATCATGGAGGGATCCAAATAACACATTATTATTATTATTATTATTATTATTTCTTCATTAATTATTTAGTAATATGAGCAAAACAGAAGTGTCTGTTTGTTACTTGTTTGAAATCTGTTAATGAAGAAAAATAAAATATTGACTAAATGAATTCGCTTTACTGTTGAACAATTTATAATAATTAACCAACCCAAATGAAAAGAGAAGAAATGCTAAATGCTAAAATGCAGAAAAATGGAATAAAAGATGCCACCTAGTGTTTCATTTAAACTCTCACGTTACGTTCATTTGCGCTTTTTGCCAATTTTCCCGTTTCAAGTTTTTTCTTTTCTTTTTCTTAAATTTTACATTAAAAGAAACAAAGATAGATGGCCCAGATTATACATGATTAAGAACTAATAATAGAAGTTTCCTCTTTGTGGGATGTTGTGCACTCCGTGGTCCGGGCTTTACGTTATCGTTCGTTGTCTCTAACAGCCTGTGGGACGAAAGAATCCCCCGAGGACACCTGCCATCTGTTGTGGTTTTGTTCCATGGAGACCTGCATCAGCAGGCAGTCCTCAGTCCTCAGCACCTGGTGTGTTGTCAGGTGAACCACGTCGCACTGCCTCATGCAAGACAACAAGGTTGAATGAGCTGTTTTCCGAGAAAGGGCAACGCTTGTGCCGGAGGAAACACGAGCGAAGGCCATGCTCCCTTTGAGGAATGTTTTAGTCTGAGGTGACACTTTGGACAATGGAGAAGAACGGCGATGTCATTATTCAAGGTAACCAATGGCAGAGACTGTTAAGGGGGCAACAGGGGAAGAAAGTGACCGAGGAAGGACACGATGCCGTCAAGGGTGACGAGAAAAGCAAGACCGATCTGAAATGGAAAGTTAGGTAAGTAATTCATGCATCGTTATCATGTCAATTAGTGTGAGGACATTTATTATTATTATTATTATTATTATTACCTCTTAGCATTAGCATTTCATCTGCAAGAAGAGCATTTTTTCCAGTTGTCGGAATCTTAATTTGTGAGGGTATTTAAAAAATAATGTACCTAATCATGCCAGGGAAAGCAATGATTTACCCACAATTCTAAAGATATATTATATACGTGTGAAAATTATTCAGAATCATTTTCAAAGAATCATATTTGTGTTCACCACGTTAGACAGAACACACATGTTTTTGTGTTAAAGTGACGCCTCTAATTACATAAATGCAAATGGCCATTGCATTTCCAAAACAGAAATTGAAATGTTGGATGAAAGATGTCGGAACAAGCAACTCTGTAAAACCCTTCTGAAGGTAAAAAGTACTACTCAAGCTTTCATTTGAACAAAACAGCCTTTATAGGAATTTTAAAATTGTAAACGAAAATTGAAGACAACAATGTATGTGGGGAAATCATTTTCAATATTGGACAAATGTTTTCTTGAATCGCAATTTGTATAAAGTGTTATGTTTAAATATGCAAATGAGGCATCATCTACTGATAACCTTTGGGTGAAATCAACAAGACACAAATGGAAATTAGTATTAAATGAATAGATGTGAGAACCCACAAAAGACACACAAAGGACTATTCCCCTCATCGTCATAACTGATCCTCGCCTGCCTCTCCTTGTCTCGTCATCATCATATCATCAGCTGGAAAGAGTGGGTGGTTGATCCGGCAGAACACTTTTATTATGTCTGGCTGCAGGTCATGATCTTTCCCATCGTCTACAACTGGGTGATCATTATTTTAAGGTACAAACATGGAGGACATCAAGTATTAATCACCCATCCAAGCACAAAACCCGCAATTATTTGACATCCATCTTTTTATCGGTTATACTTTCTCAGGACATGCTTCACTACAATTGCAATAAGCTACCTGCCTGTGTGGCTTACACTGGACTATCTTGCTGACATCATGTATGTAGTCGACACAATCATCACGGTCCACACAGGTAGATATTCTTCATCATCATTTTTCTTCTGGTTTAGATTCAGACTTTGTCACATGTGAATTAATACAGAACGTGAAGTATGAAAGGTTCACCAAGTTTAAGCCTAGTGGAAAGACCTGAAATTGCATTTCTTTATTTATCAGTACTGTCAGCTCGCTGCTGGAGGCCCAGTTTGTATCGGGCCGACACGAGGGAAGGGAGACGCGGGAGTAATAGAGGCAGGACAAATGCAGTCAAATGAGACGGTTTCTCAAGTGTCTCTCAGAGGGTTTAAATATGGGGTTTAAGATGATTAAATATGTGAATCTCACCTTACCTACCCGTACCTAGTATTCATGATGTGAAAGCAGTAGGCCTATAACTCTTGAGTCACATGGATTTAACATCTTGATAAGAAAGTGACATGACGTGCAATCAGGGCCAAGATAAACCTTGTTCTTCCCTCCCCAGGTTACTTGGATCAGGGAATCCTGATCAAGGACGTCACTCAGCTGAGGAAGCGCTACTTGAGCTCTAAAAGCTCCTTGTTGGACGTGGTTTCCTTGCTGCCCACCGACTTCCTCTACTTTGTCTTTGGCATCCAAGCCCCGCTTGTGAGGATCAACCGTCTTCTCCGTATTCCACGACTCATCGAGGCCCTGGATCGCATGGAAACAAGAACATCCTACCCCAACACCTTCCGCATCTCCAAGCTCATGATCTACATCTTTGTGTTGATCCACTGGAACGCCTGTCTCTACTTTGCACTGTCCAGCTACATCGGCTTCGGAAGTGATCACTGGGTGTACCCCAACGTGACAGAACCACAGTTCGCCTCTATGCGTCGTCAGTACATCTACTGCTTCTGGTTTTCAGCCCAGATTTTCACCACGGTGGGAGACACCCCCCTCCCAAAAAGGGAAGAAGAGTACTTGTTCATGATTGCAGACCTGCTCATTGCCGTGCTGGTGTTTGCATCGATCGTTGGCAACGTTGGCAATGTCATCACAAGCTTAAGGGACCGTGATAACGTCTTCTTCCCGGACCATGAGCTGGTAAGTTGGAGCAAGTCATTTCCTGAAAAGAATTGTCTTCCTGATATGTCATACAATCTTTGAACCTATTGGCTCTTGGTCTTACTGCTGATAGACCTCTGCGAGCAAGGGACTGTAGTTCAGGGGATCCGGTGTAGCTAGCGAACTTCATTTTACATTGGCTGCTTGTTGAGTCCGGTCAACCACTTGCGGTGCGAGACTGTCGGAGGTGATCCGATGCCTTGCTGTCCACTGTTATATTGCCTTCACTCACAGTGATATTCAGTCACCCCCCCCCCCCCCTCCAGCATTTGCAGATTGTGTAATTGTTTCAAGGCGAATGGAAACAAGACGCTTTTTTTCCTCAGGTCAAGGCTTACCTGCGTAGCCACCACATCAGCAAGGAGCTCCGCCAGCGCATTGACAGCTGGTACCAGCATCTTCACATCAACAAAAAGATCATGCGAGAGAATGAAATCCTGCAGCAGCTGCCGGTTCACCTGAGGACAGAGATCGCTGTCAGCGTCCACCTGCCCACGCTCTCCAAAGTCACTATCTTCCAAAGTTGTGAGAAGAGTTTGCTGGCAGAGCTGGTGCTCAAACTAACGCCACAGGTCAGGGGGGGAACAGGGTGAACCCGCGACTCCAGGCTTCATCGAAGTAATCGGAAATGCTTCCAGGAAACAAAAGCCCAAGGATTGAGAGGTTTCTCATGCCTTTTTCTCGCAGGTGTTCAGTCCGGGCGAGTACGTCTGCAGGAAAGGAGACGTGGGCCATGAAATGTACATCATCAGAGAGGGTAAACTTGCAGTTGTAGCAGATGATGGGGTCACACAGTTTGCTGTGCTGAGTGATTCTAATTTCTTTGGGGAAATTAGCATCCTCAATATCAAAGGTAGGTCAAGTGTATTTGGCACATAGCAGCATTTATTGATGCGCATACATGATGGGGAATGGGCAAATTCATGGTTCAAATTGAAGTATTTCTGCAGAAAACAAATACGCTCAGAGTGTAGTTTAATTGAATAAACAATGCAAAAAGGTTTGGGGCCATGAGAGCGCACTTCTTTCTCTGATGTGTTTCCTTTTAGGTAACAAGTCAGGCAATCGCCGCACTGCCAACATCCGCAGCATTGGCTACTCCGACCTGTTCAGCCTATCCAAAGAAGACCTAACGGAGGTGTTGTCCGAGTTCCCTGCGGCCAAACGTCACCTGGAGGAGAAAGGCCGACAGATCCTCACAAAGATGGGCATGTTGGAGGAGAGTGGGGAGCAAGTGGATGAAGAGGCAGAGAAACTGGAAAACAAAATAGGCAGACTAGAGAGCAAGCTGGAAATCCTGCAAACAAAACTAGCTCGACTTATGTCGGAATTAGAATCGAGCCACTGCAAGATGCAGGCCAGGGTGGAGCAGCTGGAGTGGGAGGTGGCAGCCATGGAGCCGCAGCTGCCCGCTGTTGAAGAAGGACAAAGAGAAGCGGGGAAAGGTGAAGGGGTGGGATGGGAGGTGGGGCGGGAGCGGGAAGAGGCAGAGGGGGAGGCGGATGAGGGTTTGGATGGAACGGTGGAAAAACAGAGACTGGGAGAGGATGGGGTCATGACCAAAGAGGGAAGTAGAGAGAGCGCTTAGAGTCATAATGAGAGCTTGAAAAGAATGGTGGAGATACATGTGGGATAAAAGACCCGGATGATTGGGAAAAGAAGAATAAAATTGTCCGAGGGAAAAACAGAGAGAAAGGAGATGACCGACCAGGCAAAGGAGATGGTGCTGATATTGTACACGAAGATGAGAAAGAGAAAAGTGAAGAGAGAGAATCTGAAGAGAGAGAGAGAAGGTTGAAGAAGACTACCGGAATGTGGAGATGAAGCAGAAAGATAAAGTGCAGAGAAAATGAAAGAAAACTGTTCAATCCCAAAGTGGATATTTTTTTAATAAAATATTTAAAATCTTATATTGACACCCTTCCTGCAATACAACTTTAAACCCCTAGATGACAGCATTGTGTCCCCATGGTAGAAGTCTATGTCCATCATCCAAAATAACACTACATGGTAGATAAAATTGTCTATTGAATTGATTATTATCTACACGATTTTGTTATTATTTAAAAATAGAAATTAGGCCTTTTAGACCATCTCGAGTAGAAAACATTTCTCTGAAAATTACTGATGTATTCATAAAAAATGCACATTGCATTTGAAATGTTGCACGTTCTCTATAATATTATGATATTCAAATAGTATTTAGGTGGAGGCATGAAATAAGCCCAGTCTGCTTACTGCCTTTTCCTGCACTCATTTTTGTTATCTTTGCTACGTTTGTGTATTATTAAGTTGTGCAAATAAATCAAACTGAAAAGTGAAAACGTATCTTATTCAACTTCCATTCCGCCGTTGAGAACCATGTTGCAATGTGGATTTTTGTCCAGAAAAAGCACGGGCTGCCCCTTTAATGACGCACAGTCCACGTACTTCCCGGAAGTGCAGCTGTGACACAGGCCCCATCGATTCAACACAACTGCATACATAAGCATTTACTAATAATAAAGCTCGCTTTGTACATAATTTCCATGGAGTACCACCGCTAACACATATGGCGTGTCAAGAGGAAAAGCCGATCATCTATACTATGGAAAACAAGCCGATTGTGACATGTGAGTGTTCTTTAAAAGCAGACAGCAGTCCTATTTCCTCTGCTCTTGACAGTTAGCCTGCTAGCTCTAATCACTAGCTCGCTAAGCTAGTTGGTGCACACATTCACCTGCTTTCAGACACTGCGCGCTGTGTTACAAAGTGCTGATTAATGTCTACCTGTCAGGACTTTAAAAGTCCCTTTACACTGTCCGTGTTGAATGTTCACCGGGGGAACGGCACCTCTCTCCCGGCTAGCTTGTAGCTCCACTGATTAACAGGCCTAGCTAACGAGATAACGTCATTGCTAGCTGCTGCGGTTCGGGGAAGGCTATCGCCTTGTTCCCTGATGGACAGCCACCGTTCCCACCGTTAGCAGCTCGGACAGCATTCGCCACATGACACTTGACCGGTGGGGTCAGCTTGCCATTCATAAATCCCTCGGAATGTCATGGAAGCTTCCTGGAGGGGGTATTTTTAGGAGCCGACTGTGGTAGTGGGTGCCAGCCTCATCCCATGGTGTCGGCCCGGGGGGCTCGCGAGTGTCTCCCAGGTGTGTGCTGTTTGCAGTCCAGTGTTGTAAGGGGTTAATCAATGTGTTGCCTGAAGAGTCGTGTCATCACAATGTGCGATAATGTTGCTTTCAGTCCATCTTTTGGCCACTTTGTTTGGTCGGAAAATGTTTGTGCAGGGAATCTAGTGTGGCGTTTCAGGGGAGAAGATTCCTTTATTTTAATTTCTTTTAAAGCTGACCAACATGCGGCAATACAAAGTATTTGTAAAGAAATGAGTGTAATTCAGCATCTGACAGTTGCATGTCAGAACATCTATAATGTTCATATCAACGAGTGATTTAAATCACCTTTTAGATTGTACATGTCACTCAGGTGTGGCTTGTCCCAGCAAGAAATGAGCACGTGCCGAAACACACATTGATATGCTTATAAAACAAGTTTTAACTGTGTGACTCTTCTCTGTCCGCTTGTACTCCTGGTTTCATCCTGCTGGCAGGATGAGCATGTTGTACTTTCCCTCCTACCTGACTGTGTGTCTGACTACATGGGTGTTTGCGCTGCAGGCCTACATTTGATAAGGCCTTTTGAAAGCTTTTGTGAACATTCAAAGTGTGCTCGGCACTGGAGAGAGTCGGCCTGGAACGTAAAGTAAACGCACACACACACACACACATTAACTAAATACCACTCGGTGGATCGCGCTGAAGCGGCTCAGACAAAGGGCCGCAGTACGATCGTACATGCAAAGCACTTCACTTGTTAGCCCTGTTTTTTTTCTCGTGGTGTATTTATTAAAAACAAAGATCTCTATATTAACAAATTAGGATAGATATTAAACAGACATACATAGACAATTATTTTATTAATCTTATTGATCTTATGCATACGCGTTTGTGTATCTGGAGGACATGTGGTTCCACTAGGGGTCGGATGTGGCTGTCCTTCCTGTCCTTCTGTCATGCAGACTCATTAGAATATAGAGGGTGTCTCACACAGACGGAGCGCAGCACAGATGTATTCAGACGCACCGTGTTACCTTGTGAACATTAGAGCGTGCAATCATGCTTCAGGAGAACCCCACCTCGGGTGCTGCCGTTACAATTGGCTCATTAGTGTCTGATTCACTTATTCATGGAGATTGGGACTTATTTTGTCCCAATCTCCACGAATAGAGTTCATGAAACTATGCCACAAATTCACGCCACTGTAGTCTAATCCAACGACTGTCTTATTGAGGATTACTCATTACTTTGTCAGTGTGAGCAGCATGTAGCTTGGAACTCTTCTTAATTTTCACTTGAAACAGTTTTAGGTGAGAATTGACTGCAGAGAGGGAACAAGTTTACTGTTACTTTTCTATCGACTTGTTGGTTGTGTTTTTATGTGTAGTGAGTGTGATGTGTAAGAGACTAAGTACTATGAACATTTAGTACTTGGATGTTCTCATTTAATTATCTTTTTGGTACCTTTTTCATGGCATTCTCCTATTATTCACTTGAATTTACATTAGTGTGATTGCAAATAAGCTTTATAATGTAATATATATATTATTTATAATGTGCTTAGGAGTTTTTGCGTGTCCTCCATGTCCCTTTACAGTGGAACCTTGAGTAATAGGAAGGTGGGGCAGCATATTAACTCGAATGCGCTCTGTGGTCCCTCTCGTCCCAGGTGCTGGAGACCAAGGCTTGTTTACGTCCCTCTACACCTCATTGGCCCAGCAGCTCCCCAGGGAGCCAATGGAGTGGAGGAGGTGAGTGTGCGCTGGGAAAAACCTAGAAATGCATGTTATTGTAAAGCTTTAATAATGTAATAAAGTCACAACAAGATGACAACCAACTGGGTTTTTACTTTCTGAGAAAGCTTCTCATCTAGTGATGCATCTTCGGGCCTAGCTGGTCCTTACGTACGTACAAATAATATCCAGCATAAGCCGCCGATGGCTGACCTCGTAGAGCTCTGCTTTCTGTTCCATGCAGGACGTACGGCCGCGCACCAAAAATGATCCACCTTGAAGCTAATTTTGTCCAGTTTAAAGAGGAGCTCCTCCCAAAGGAGGGCAACAAGGCTCTCCTCACCTTCCCCTTCCTCCACATCTACTGGACCGACTGCTGTGTGAGTAGCTTCGAACACACACACACACACCACAACAACCTCAATCATCTAGTCTCTGCAATCTATTCAACATGCCTGGGAAACATTCAGCATTGGTTACATTAACGTCCTGTTCCAGCGAGTCCAACCGTTCAAATTGATTTACTCCGAACACTCGGCGCACACAAGCTCATCGCGTTCTTTGAGAGTGAGGAAAGGTCCTGTCATGCTCCTCTCCATCGAGTTATCTCACGGAGAACGCTTTCATCGTGCGATATGTTCCAGTACGTTCCCGTACATCGGGGAAAGTTCCCGTGCTTCTCGGGAAAGTTTTAGTCTCCATGTGTCCTGGAGGACAGGAGGGGCGTCCTTGTCTGCACTCTGAGGATAGGCGAGCCTCTTCCATCAGACGTCCGGCAGCCTTCGCTCAGGGAGAGTTCAAAACATGCAAGCTCACTCGGATCAAGATCATTGTGGCATAACTCTGTCCGTGGAAGGTAGACTTTCCACAAGTCACTTCTGTCATTATTCCATCCTCAATAGACGCAGAGCTAAATAATTGCATATCCAGTGATTATTAATCATCCAAATGTAATAAACATATTTATTTGTTGAACTAGCTGGACTGCTCTTTAGGAGAAGCAGATAGAAGAAGGACAGGAAGGGAAGCAGGAAGCTGCTGACTGAGCAGACAGACCGTGTGACTCCTTATTTCCTCAGGACGATGCTCCCAGCGTGGGCCGGACCACGTAGAGATGTGTGTACTGGCGGGACACTATGGCACCATCACAAGAAAGTCGATCACTGCTTCCCTGAGGCACCTCATGTTAAAACACAAAGAAAGAAAGTGCAAGATTTTTAGTCTAATCTCTAATCCAGAACAAAATCGCCCTGGTCTTTATGTTGACGTGCCCGTAGGACACGGAGGCCTATAAGAGCACGGTGAAGGAGGACATGACGCGCTGGCACAACAGCTTGCGAGCTCATAGCTCAGCGGACTGGGTCATCATCGTCGTGGAGACCAACGACACCAAGAAGAAGAACAAGACCAACATCCTGCCACGGTCGTCCATCGTGGACAAAATCCGCAGCGACTTTTGCAACAAGCAGAACGACAGGTGAGAACATAAACAACAACAGGCTGAGCCATCAGATCCCTTCTTAGTATGTAATGTTGGCCCTCTCCAAGCAGGTGTGTGGTGCTGTCCGATCCCCTAAAGGACTCGTCTCGGTCTCAGGAGTCCTGGAACGCCCTGCTGCTCAAGCTGCGGACCCTCCTCCTCATGTCCTTCACCAAGAACCTGGGGCGCTTCGAAGACGACATGCGCACGCTGCGGGAGAAGCGCACGCAGCCCGGCTGGAGCTTCTGTGAATACTTCATGGTCCAGGTACGGGGGAGATGAAGCACAGAGATCAGCTGTTCGTGTTCATGTAAATATTGATAATAACACGAAAAACAAAGTGGAGCTAAATGGGATGCAGAGGGATTCTGTCCTCTAACTGTTTGAGCCGGTGTATCAGCCGGTGCACATTATTGTCTTCATGTTCAACGCGTGTATGTCCTGCATTGTTATGATGACTGATGCGTGCAGGAGGAGCTGGCCTTTGTTTTTGAGATGCTGCAGCAGTTTGAAGATGCCTTGGTCCAGTACGATGAGCTGGACGCTCTCTTTACCCAGTATGTCCTTAACTTCGGAGCGGGAGGTGAGCTACCAGCACCTTAAGGCGCTCTTCTGAAGTGCAACAAACGTGTGCACGCACCCTTTGATTCCGGGATCTCTCTAGTTTGGGCTTTCGGCCTGACGAGTCTGCTCTCCATCCGCAGACACGGCCAACTGGCTGGGATCGTTCTGCGCCCCGGTGCGCAGCTGGAGCGGCCTGCTGCTGCGGCGGCCCATCGACATGGAGAAGAGGGACGGGATCCAGCGCGGGGAGGCCAGCCTGTTGGATCTGAGGAGCTACCTGTTCTCCCGCCAGTGCACTTTACTCATCTTCCTCCTGAGGCCCTGGGAGGTCACCCAGAGGGCGCTGGAGCTGCTGCACAACTGTGTGCAGGAGCTGCGCCTGCTGGAGGTAAGCGTACATTTCGCAAACGTTTCACCTGCATCCACATGTACTTTGTGTAGGTTGAGTAACGAAATGCGACTCCAGTGTAGACCTCAATAGAATCCTCATTATCGATACTGAGGTCCTCGCACTGTACGTTGGTGGCCTCGCTGTTCAGGTGTCTGTACTGGAGGGGGCGCTGGACTGCTGGGTGTTCCTCAGCTGCTTGGAGGTTCTGCACAGGATCGAAGGCTGTTGTGATCCGGCCCAGTTGGCTGCAAACTGCTCTCACACTGTCGGGCTGTGGGCTTACGCCACCGACAAGGTGACTAAACCGAGACTCTATCCCCGTTAGTATTCACCAAATATTCAAAGCGTGCTTGGGTCTAATCCTCCCGTCTCTGCTGCTCTCCCCCAGCTGAAGTCCCTGGGGGAACTCTGTGGCCTGGTGTCACAGAAGGGACCCACCTCCGAGGACCTGAACAGGACTGTGGATCTGCTGGCCGGACTGGGGGACGAGAGGCCAGAGACTGGTGAGTGGGGAAATGAGACGAGCAGACGGGTTTGTTGTTTGATTTTCAGCTTTTTACAATGTGATCGGCTCCCGTCGGCTGATTCACGACTGACCTTCATCGATGGGTCAATTAAGCCTTTTGTCTTTTCTTTTTTTAATCTCTAGTTTAGGCATTAAGTAAATCATGACGGTTAATAGGCACATTTGGGTAGTCTAAAGATTTCATATTCAGCTTTTGGTTGAACTCGATCCCTCCTCTTGTCTTACATTTGTTTTCCGAAAAGAAAGGTGTTGATATTATTGAAAGAGTCCACAAGCCAACGGGTAATTATCACACTGACTGTCCACTTATTAGGATGTGATCAATGTGTTTATTGTCCTCCACAGTCAGCAGTTTGCAAAGCCCTTACAAAAAGCTGAAGGAAGCCTTGTCTTCCGTGGAAGCGTTTGAAAGACAGTATCTGGTAAGTGGAGAACACAAAGCCCTGGAATTCTTGTCTCAAAACTTGGTGCAATTAAAATCTGAAAAAAATAGCAGGGCTAAAAAAGTATGACGTAATCTCCTCCATCCTTTATGGTAACAGCTGTTTGCCTTCGACCCTCTTGCATCAGGAACTCTCCCATGCTGCCTTGGAGATGTACCGGGCCATCGGCCGGCTGAGGTCTGCCAGACTGGTGGGGAAAAGCCTCGCCGAGTTCTACATGTAAGGGAACCCGCTAGTTCCAACCAGATACACCCGGCTCTTAAAAGGATCTCAAACGCCCCCACGAGAACGATCAGTCTAATCAGGCAGAGTTAATGAAAACAGATGAATGATGGATGCAAAGGAGATTTCAAATACAGTCGAAGCCATGAAGTTGCAGTTGGAAGCATTCGACACAGATGGAATACGCCTTTCTGTCTGTTGAAAACTTCCACCTCCAAACCCCTGGAGCCTTTAACCCGACCGCGCGTGAGGTCAGACAAAGGGAAGCATCTCTATCGGCCTTTTGATGTCACTATTTCTAAATACAGATTGTAGCAAAATCTCAAAACGCCAAAATATGTCGGCATTCTGTATTCACAGTAGACGTCAGCAGAAGCAGGAAAAGAGTTCACAATTAAAGTGATATGTACTTATTTTATCAATACAGTTGATATATATGCTTATAAGGTCCCAATATCCTGTTTGGGAACCACTGCTTTAGTAGATCATTGTGTGTGTGTGTGTGTGTGTGTGTGTGTGTTCGTTCACCAGGAGGAAGGGGGACCCTGAGCGGGCAGAGACCTTCTTACAGGACGCTCTGAAGTCGTACACATCAGAGGGATGGAGCCTCCCTGTCACTCACACCAGGAAACAGATTGCCGAGTGTCAGAAGCTGCTGGGCAGAACTGAAGCGTATCCTTCTGAAAACGGCCAGATGTGTCAACAGCATTGCGGACGTAAACACTGTGAGAGGAATTAACACATAAAGATGTGTGAATAGCCGTAGTTGTGTGTAGTGTTTTGCTCTTCCTTCACAAGCCGCCACAGCTACTTGCAGACGAGTGCCCTGCTGGCTGGGGACGGGAATCTGACCACGGAGGAGAGGAAGCACTTCTGTCAAGAAATCCTGAGCTTTGCTGCCAAGTCCGAAGATCAGTGTAAGTGTATATTTCCTCTTTGGTCTCTCAGTTAATGGGATCTGAAACGTCATCATCAGTAAATGGCATCATTTACTCACAGCTATAGGGATGTGCGTCACCACCCCCTGCTCCTCTTGCCCCCTCCGCCCCCCCTCTCCCTTCAGCTCACAAGGTGACCCTCAGCATGGCCGTCTTCTCTCAGCTCACGCGGCTACAGTTCCGTCCGGCCACGGCGTCGGTGCACTCCGGGGCCGTCCTGGAGGCGGCGCTCACGCTGCGCTGTCTGATGCCCGTGTCGGTGCGCATACAGCAGCTGGCCGTCAGCATCCACTTCGACCTGGAGCGCGCGGGCACCAACGGGCGCTCCAAAGGGGCGCCGAGACAAAGCAACCCGGGCACGGTGGAGTTCAGCCAGGCCGACGCGTCGGCGGGCCCCGCCTCTTCCTTGGCGGCGGCCGGCCCCCCTCTGGAGCTGGACGAGATTCAGGACCGGAGTCCCTCGGACAATTCCCTCAACTCCACGGGAGTGGTGTGCAAAAACACTCACCTGGTGATGCGTCGCCACGACACCGGCTCGCCGCCGGACACGCCCAACTGCGTCAGCCCGCCGGCCCTCGCCGTGAAGGACGGAGCACAGATGCTGAAGGTGCAGGATGTGACGCTGGAGCCCGGGAACAACAGCATCATCTTCAGCGCTCCGGTAAGGGACCCCAGTCGATCAGAGGGCGAATCTCTCTCTGTTAGCGATCGTTCCCTAAGTGGATCCCTCTGTCTCCTCTGCAGAGCGGACAGCCGGGGACGTACACGCTGCGCCAGCTGTACGCCACCGTGGGCCAGGTGCAGTTTGTGCTGCCTCATATCTACCCGTCGGTCCAGTATGAAGTCTATTCTCAGGAGCCCCAGCTCACCGTGGAGCCTCTCTCAGGTTTTATAATAAGTTATGCTTATTTTATTTAATGACATCAATCAATGCAATGGCTGACAGCTTCTTCCGTGTTCCGTGTTGTGAGTGTGCGTGTGGAATAAGTTAGTCATGCCTACGTAGCAGCTCTCTGCCAGGGGTTTGTGGCACTCTGCCAGAGGTCCTTGACAATTATTTTTTTAAGAAACAGGCGAGGTGTCTGGAGAAGGTTGGTTTCTGTACAAACGTGGGTTCATTATACTGTGTGTTTGTGCAGGGTGAAGCTCAATCAGCGGTTTGTGGTGTCACTAGGGTTGCAAAGATTATTCAAAGTGACAAATGACATTAAAACGTTAGCTGCATGCAGCGTCTAGCTGAGCTCTGCTTGCGTGGCCTTGTTCTCAACTACATTTAAGTTCCCTGTTTATGCTTTTGCAAAAAGAAAATGATCAAAATGTCCTAAATTCCTGAGCTGGAAAACCGTGGAAATGTTCCTCTCCTTTGCAATTCTAGGTGTCACCAGCTGCAAAAGCTTTGAGGGTGGAACAATGAGATGTCGGCAGTTCCTACTCTGTTGTGGAGGAAGTTCAGTTACCGATGGCTGTGCGTCGCTCACTCTACTCGTCTTCCTGCTTTCAGAGCCTCTGTTGGCCGGCCTGCCCCAGACGGTGAAGTTCACTCTGCTGACGGGTCACTACGCTGTGAAGAAGGGTGACGCTCTGCAGCTCAGCAACACGGACACCATGCCCATCCTGCCCTCCGCCAGCGTCACCGCCCGCATCAGCAGCCCCGCCGCAGGTCAGTGCACGTGGAAAGGAAGTCATTTGGGGGTTTCCTTCAGCAGGAAGCTCACATTTGGGAACCTCTGTGTCCAGAGTTGGTGGGGGAGAGCGCCCTGTCCATCCAGTCCTCTGAGAAGGTGACCAGCATCAGCCTGCCCGCCACGCCGCCGTACCACACGCTGGAGTTCCACCTGGAGGTGCTGTGCATCATCCCGCACGACCCCGACCGGCCCGCCAACGAGAGGCTGACCAACGGGGAGGTCCGCCACCGGCCGCGTAGCTACAGCCACCCGGACACGCCCATGAGCGCCATCGACCAGAGGGTGAGATCCCTTCCATCTGACCACTGCGAGCTGATACGTCAATGAAGCAATCCTTCAAGCAAAAAGGCCCCAAACATTCATATTTCCTGTTTCTCTAATGTCCTGATTTGTTGTCTTATATCATGGTGACTATTTTGGTGACTAAACGATGAACCGCTTAATGACAGGTGGTCCTTTGTAATTGTGCTCGCCGGCGGTTCTGTGACGCCACTCAAAGAGCTTCGGTAACGTTTTGCTCGCGTCTGTCCCCAGATGTCCATCGACTGTCCGTGGTCCATCTACTCCACGCTGCTCGCCCTCACCTTCTACATCCCCTTCAAGACCAAACACGCTGTGCTTTCTGCTGGTAACCGGTGAGCCTCCCTCCCCATTCAGGTCCCTGGCACCACGACACTGTGTTTATCCCTGTGGGACCTTTAACCTGTAGTTTACGGACTTACCCACTCACTCGGTGACTCCCACACATGCAACCTTTTAACCCCACAGGAAGTACATCCAGGTTTGTCTGCAGAACGTGTCTGATGTGAACTTCACGCTGGCAGAAGTGCAGCTGACAGAGAAGCAGCACGAATCACTGGAGCTGCAGTCGCTCAACACTAAGACTCAACAGGTACGGCATGCAGATGGAGTAGATGTAATTAGCAAAGCCTCATTGGTGTGCAGAAGCACTGAGCGCCTTTAGCTGGGCGGAGCCCTGCAGAGCGGGAGCCCAGATGGGTAGTCTGAAAGGATCGACTTCACAAGCCACTAATGCTGTGTGTGTGTGTGTGTGGGGGGGGGGGTGTGTGTGGGTGGGTGTAGCTTTTGTGCAGCAAGCACAGCTTGTTCTGCCTGTGGGAGGTGAGGTGGAAGGACGACCTGCCCTCCTGCCTCCAGTGCGTTTTCTCCGCCAACTTCTCGCCTCCCACACAAGACGTCTCCGCCTTCAAACCCTTCCACTACCAGTTCCAGCTGGAGAGAGTCACCGTAAGTCCCCTTGAAACCTTCAAAATGCTCCTTTCCCACTGTCCCACAGTCCCACTGCAGCTGTTTTTTGAAAACGCGCCCTTTCTGTACGGTATTTTGTCAAAGGTTTTCTAGAGTGCCATCGGGATGCCCGCGTTTGTTTACTCTTCATTTCTTTGTTGCCGTCAGACGTTGTACAGCGTGAGAGCTGAGATCTTGCCCCCTGCTGGCGAGCAACACTGCCGCTGCGGTTTACTGTCCGGCCTGGAGGTGTGCATCACGCGGCTGACCGAGCCGGCCGACGGGGAGGCGGCAGAGGACAGCAGGACCGACACGGACGGCCTGAAAAGCACCAAACTCATGTATGAAGGTATGTCGGGAGGAGAAGAGCCATCGACAGACGTGGACACACAGAAGCCCAGACGGGTGACATCACAGATAATAAGTCCACTAACATGTACCGCCTTTTGACTACGATTACAGGCTAAACAAACTACTGTCCCATTAACTAGAAATCTAATCTAATCTAATTTTTGTCACGGTTGGAGTAAGATCATCTCACAATGACAATAATGTGTGTGTGTGTGTGCGTGCTGTCCACAGTGGCCGACAGCAGCAGTAACTGGGCGGTGTGTGGGAGGAGCTCCGGGATGGTGTCGATGCCCATGGCGGCCGACGCCGCCCACAAAGTGCGGATCGAGGTGATGCCCCTGTTCGCGGGACACCTGCCCTTCCCCAGGATCAAAGTGCTGAAGTACCTGCCTCACACGGCGCCGGTGGCCATCCAACCCGACCCCGGTAAGCCGGGTCACACCGCTCGGACCCAACGCGTAGCCGATAGTTCACATGCAGTCAAGGAATTTGGGCGAAAGGAATTGCGAAAGCTTCCTGCCGTTGAGTTGCTCCTCGTCCAACCATCTCGCCGCATCAGTCGAGCGTGAAGTATTTTGGAAGGAATTCAGAGAGGACTAAACATCTATAAGAACTTCTTACAACCCCCCCTGCGTATGTTGCTCTTCTGCCATCCCTTGTTGTCTACGGCAACTTCATCCCAGGAAAATCTGTATTTTGGGTTTGTACAGCTGTGATAAAACGACTGATGATGACACGCCGTTTGCTTTCCCAGGATGATAAATGAAGAAGAAAATGATAACTTTCACTGTTGATGGTGGAAATAATGGAGGAGCTGATAATTGAGATAAGCCCCTCCCCCTCTGCACTGCGTCCATAGCGATTGATGCAAAATCCACGGCGGTCCTCTCCTCTCTTTACCGTGTGTCCTTTGTGTCCACAGACAGCTGCGTGGAGAACGACAGCCTGTCCCTGCTGGACAAGGCGCTGGACGACCAGGGGGACACGGCGAGCATCCGGAGCCGCGGCAGCGTCCACTCGGTGGGCAGCGGCGACCAGCAGCAGCAGAAGGGCGTGGCCATGCCGCGCCTGGAGCCCTTCGACGCCGGGCAGGTGTTCAACCACAGCCTGACGCAGCAGGTCCTGGTGCTGCCCACCACGGACGACCACATCATGGAGGTCAACGCCACATGACCCCTGTCCGCCCCCCTCCTCGTAGAGGCAAACTTGGGCCTGGGTGGACTCTGTTGAGCTCATTTTGCTCGGGGCCGGGTCGGGTCCAGGAGTTCATGTCGAAGACCACTGCGGGTTGCCGGCATGGACCCCCCAAGCATGAAACGCTCACATCACTGGAGACATGCGGACTGGGCTCAGGAGAGCCCGCCACATCCGCTGACAACATTTAAATAAAGATTTTTGTTTTGCCATACTTTGTACATAGCTCATTGGATGGATTTATAGTTATAAATATAAGATATGTGTGTGTGTGTGTGTAAATATATACATATATACACATACATATATATATATCCACATACATATATATATATATACATATATATATATACACATATATATATATATATATATATACACATTGCAGATGCAAACATGAACTGTTTGCTCAGGTCCAATGTGAGAACTGGGGTCCTGCTGCGCGCCGTCAGCATCTGACGTCTCGTGGAATCGGGGGACCTCGAGCATCGTTTTGTGGTTTCTGATACTATGGACTTTTGGTGCTTGCTGGTGCATTAATCAATAACAAGATTGATTTGCGTTGCTCGTTGGTGATTTAAGTTAATGATAACTCATTTTACCAAAGAAATTGTTATTCCAGAAAGAGTCTTGAAAAATCCTTGAAACATTAACGGTTTTAATCTGGATAACAAATTAGAACATGGACGACGTTTGATGATGGGACCTGAACACGACTTCTATACTCAGTGTTCTGAACATCAGTTTAATCACCAGCTTCCAGCATCGACGATCAATCTTTGCACCAGCAGGACAGGAAAGCCTTTTGTGATTATGGATGTACCTCCAACAACACGTTGAAGAACTTTATTTATTTAACACTTATCATTGGATTGTTCCTATACTGTGTGTGTGTGTGTGTGTACGTTTATACACCTGGCTCTCTCTCTCTCACACACACACACAGTGTAACTACAGCCGCCTGCTCTTCTATGATCACTGTACATACTGAGTTGTAAATATTTAATTCAAATCATCTGATTGCCAACTATATTAAAAAACCCATTGGAACTGACCTGACGTTTGCTGCTTTAATAGTGTGGTAACAAGAACTCGACTCCAGCTGAAGGGTTTGTTAAAGGATGGGAACAAGTATGCAGTGTTCACATGCAGTGGATTATTCCTTATGTTTTCCCACTTAATGCGCGATCAGTGGTAGAGACACACGTCACAGGTTAGTATTAGTATATTAATCACTGCTTTATATAAATTATAATACCAATAGACTAGCAGACACACATCAAGATTTACAATAAGAAGGAACCTAAAATGAAACTCCTAATGCGTAATGCTTCTACCCCCCACCACAAGAGGGGGCTAGAGCCTTTTCCTATGTACTCATTTCCAATTCCAATATAGCTGTTCTAATGTTGATTTTTTTCTAATGCAATAGTTGCTATTTTGCACAACAAAATCCCTGCTCTAATGGGCCACTTTCCTTTTTTTAAATGTAATTCGTTCGTTTAGTTTATGATTTGGTTGCAGAGACCCTTTAATGTTGTAAATCGACTCATCTAATCGAGTTAGCGATTGACTGAACACGTGGCTGCCCCAGTGTGTACGGGAACTAAAGTGGGCCACGTGACACCGTGAATGGCACTGAATGGTTCGATACCCGAAATAAGGTCTTGAGAAAGCTTGATAATCAAACTTTTGTTTTTGTTTCTTTAAAAAAGTTTGTCGGCACGTAAATGAGACTGAATACCGAGCCGATGTGTTGTAACCACCCTAATGGGAAGACAAACGACTCTTATGGACGAAGTGAAATAAGTCCGTGTGCTTTACAATTGAAATATTAGCCGACCGACTGTTGTTCTTTTGGCGGCCATGTGACCCGAGTCCGCGTCACCTTATCTGGCGCGTGTCCGCCCGCTTCTCATTAACACAACGGGGGGCCTCGGCGCTTAAAATGAACGCCCCTTCTCCCCGGGGGGGGGGGGGGAGAGTGAGAGACGTTACGGGTGAGGAGCCCGACAGAGCCAAAGCAGCCATGAGGCCAACCGGGACTCCTGTGGCCCTGCTCGCCGCCGCGTGTCTCCTCGGCACGTGCGCGCTCTCCCACGTGGAGGAGATGAGGAGCCAGGAGCGGCTCTTCCTCGGCTCCATGGGGCTCTCCGAGCGGCCTCGGCCCGCGGGGAACCGGCTGCCCCCCCGGCGGAACGTCCCCTCCGAGATCTGGAGGATGTTCCAGAGGTCCGAGAACAACCAGGCCCGCGAGAGCGACCCGTGCACGGTGTCCGAGTACGGGGTGCGCGGCAACATCATCCGGTACGTGCAGGACCAAGGTGGGTGACGACTGGCCTTTCGCTTCTCTGTAAAATAGTCTGTTGCTCAATGATGCGCACTTCATCTGTAGCTGATCAATGCGGACTTGATTGAACATTGGCATTTCTTTGCTTCTCTTGCACCATGATGCTTTCAGTCTTTGAAAGAGTCTAAATCGCTAAATGAGTTTCCACAAAGGGGGATTTGATCCTGTTGCACTTTAATGCAAGTTGTGTATATTATGGATATTTCCACTAGAAATTGGTGGTAAACTGGCTGGATTACAGGGTTTTTACAGTCTGCACCCTCGTGACGTCTAACGTGTTATCATTTAAACGTTTATTCCTCTCCATTCAGTGAGTCAGTTTTGCAGATATTATTAAATTATTTAGTTAAAGATTTTCAATGAAATCGACCCGATCCTCACTATTTAATTGTTTTTATGATCAAAGTTGTATCCTTGTGCCCTTCCTCCTGCAGGCGCGCTGGTTTCCGGCTCCAGCGGCAGCTGCCAGACCTGCCTGGAGAAGCAGCTTTACTTCAACTTGTCCGTCCTGCAGCCTGTGGAGCTTCTGTCTCTGGCTCAGCTGGAGATCAAGTTCCACTGGAAGCTCCTGCAGGGGCCCCGGGCCCTCAGCATGACTCTGTATAAAGTGATCCGGGCCACGCTGAGGGGAGCCGACCCCAAAGCCAGCCGCAGACTGGTGCTGTCCCAGTCGGTCCCTGTGCACCCCGAACCCACCTCCGTCACCATGGACCTCACCCCGCTGGCGGACAGCTGGCGCAAACCGGGACGCAACTACGGCCTGCTCCTGGAGCTGCTGCCTCTCGCCGGCGATCGGGGGGAGGAGCGGCTCCCCTTCCGCCCCGGGAACTCCCTCCCGCTGGAGCCGGCCTTCGCCCTGCCGCTGATCCAGGCCTCGCTGGTGGCCGTGTCCCTCAACCCCCACCAGTGTCGCTCGCGGCAGCGGCGGAGTGCCGTCCACCTCCCCGTGACGCCCAGCAACGTGTGCAGGGCCCGCCGCCTCTACATCGACTTCAAGGACGTGGGCTGGCAGGACTGGATCATCGCGCCGCAGGGCTACTTGGCCAACTACTGCCACGGCGAGTGCCCGTTCCCGCTGAGCGAGAGCCTCAACGGCACCAACCACGCCATCCTGCAGACGCTGGTGCACTCGCTGGACCCGCACGTCACGCCGCAGCCGTGCTGCGTCCCCATCCGCCTCTCGCCCATCTCCATGCTCTACTACGACAACAACGACAACGTGGTGCTGCGCCACTACCAGGACATGGTGGTGGACGAGTGCGGCTGTCGGTGACCATCGAATATCCGTCAGTTCCTTTTTCTTTGAGTTTAAATGTGAGTAGCTTCTGTTTTCAGTGTACGATGGTGTCAAATATTTTAAAGAAGTGAACATTGCAATAAAGCTAAAGTGGAGGCCAGTATTAAAGCTCAGTGGCTGATTGTTGTGGCACTTTGCTTATCGACCACCTCTGTTTAGGGGCTCCGCTCCGTGGCCATGGTGTCCCTTCCCACCACATGACCACTGCAGATTATACAACAGGTGTCAACAAAAGCCCACAAACGTTCTTTCTCTATCGGTGCCTCTGTAAAACTGCGCATCTCTTACCTCGCCCCCCTCTCTCTGTGCTGCAGGGAATGTTTGACTGCTTATTGTGAGGTGAGGGAATTTTTGGTGCTCAGCACTTTACTGGGTCAGGATTTTTTTTTCTGCTCTAATGAATCAAAACTGAGCACCATTCTGATAACCGAGTCTTTAGTACGTTGTGGATCGCGGCCCTTTTAAAGTGTAACCAGTCACATGATCAGAAGTTGAGGAGGCCTCGTCTCCGCGTGGTTTCACTCACTGAGACTCTTTTATCTACTAAAGCAGAAATGAACTGTCTTATCTCACCTCCCTGCGAGATAACACCTCCCTCACGGAGCCAGACAGACAACCGGGGTTGCTGTGACGACCGGTCGTCGCCACGGCAACTGGGATAGGCTGACAGGTTGTAGTAATTAGTGAGGGAGAGCGAAAGAAGGAGGAAGGGGCCCGGTGAGTAGTTTGGGAACGTTGGGGGACCCCAATGGGAACCAAATCAGTTATGAAGATGAATATTCTACCCATGATGCACTCTTAATGGCCCATTATTTACTTGAAAATCAAAAGTTAATGCAATATCAGTACGGTATTCTATTGAAAGAGCAGTTTACATAAGAAAGGTAAAACGTGTAGCACGAGCCTTTATACTCGTATGGTTGATACTTTATTCAACTAAAACTATATTTAAATTTCCTTTATTCCTCTAACAAGGAAAATCAATGTGGGTCGTTATTTGAAGCTGGGAGCAGATTTATAGTGGGGGTTGACGGAGGGGGGCAGGTATATTCAGACAAACCGTGTGAGGAACATCGACGTGTATGAACGTAGTGACCATATGCCCCCTTCCAAAGACTTGCTCTGTAAAAGCACTTTGCATCCCTCCCTGTACCAGTTAATCATTCTGTCTCTTATTGTGCTTTCAAGTGCAAGACAACCGAGCTGGAACAGAAGATGAATGGGGGTGGGGAGGGAGACGGAAGCAGCAGCACAGAGATCGACAGGAAAAGGAAGAAGCCTCAGGCTGCTCAGCAGCACTTTTGGCCTCTGGGGCCGACAACAGACGCTCGATCTCGAACAGGCAGCAGCCTCACAAGTGTCTTCCTACGAAAACGCTCCCTCCAAAAGGAACCTTCACTCAGTTTCCACACTGCATTTAAGCTCTACGTCCATCAGGGGTCCAGCGGGGGGCTCCCATTGAGCTCGGTCAGGGACCAGGGGACGCGTCTGCTGGAGCACAATGACTGGATGATCATGTTCCTCAGAGGATGAACTGTCCCTTCACCGTCCGTCTAAAGAAGCAAACTACATTTCTATTTTCTCCAATACTTTATAACCAAAGATCTGCTCAATGAATCCAGCTGCACATTATTTTATTGGGATGTGTTATTCTGCTAACAGGCAGAAGATGGAGAATATGTAAAACACCTGTCAAATATCAGCATGTTGACATTCAGTTCACATCTCGTTCTCAGTGGGAACGAGATGTGAACCAATGTGACTAACTACATGTGGGTTTCCTGCTTGTGCTCAGTTAATGAGAAATGAATAATCAATTCTCTCCGGCACCAGCGTGACTCCACCATCCATCCGTGGTTACGTCTTTAGTCCCTCTGTCTTCAAGGGAAGGGACATCTTAACAGGGACTGTCCACTGGTTGTGGACACAACGTTTAATAATGCAGCGACACAAACAAATAAAAGGGTAATGAACCAGGGAACAATGGACTTGCCCCCAAATTCAATTCAACGATACTTCCACTGTGAATATTTCACTTCATGCACATTCTAACGTCGACTTCAGAACATTTCAAGCATTAAACGTTCTGTATGAGCTCAGACGTGATGTGACAAGTTTATTTTGAAATACCAAAAAGTAGAAGGAAGCAGTTAGGTTCCACTCCACCTGGATGGGATACAGCGACCACATTGTAACACTGACACACAATTACAGGCTGCAAAGAATCCGTTTATTGTTCCCATGGCAACCAGAAGAGGGCAATGTGGCTTCAGTCCAGAGCTGACTGGCTGCTCCTGTGTGTAGTTCTCAATGCATTTAAAACTAAGTCAAACCTCAAATGGGTTCTAATGACCAATAGCGTCGGTGCGATCAGAATATAGCAACACACTATCATTTCCCAATGATGATATATGCCGCAGACTTCCGTTTGGATGCTTCCCGGACTTTTCAGCCAGTAGCAGCAACTTCCGGTTTACGTTGACATTAACTTTAGCCAGAGACGTTAACTTTATCAGAAAAAAAGCCATGGCGTTTTTCACAAGATCACTGCAAGACCTGCCGAGGATAACGATAAACAATGTTCACCGAATCATCCAGGCCACAAAGACACCAACGGCAAAACGAGATAAAGGTTTTAAACTGTATGTGGCCAGCTGCGTGATCCAGTGTATCCTCCCGGTCACCCTCTGGCGGCGGTCTTTACCTTCTCTCCCAAACTCCTGGTCTTGTAGGTGGAAGGGAGAAGTTGTTCCACTCAAATAAAACAGGAACAGAGCCCGTTTTTTAACAGCCGTCAACCTGTTTCTGCTGCGGGTTCACGGATGTCTTGAGTTATGAAGTGCCGGCTACACACCCGGGTGCGAGGTGTAAATGTGTCCCTGCGGATAGCGACAATCCACTTACGCCTCAGTTTTTTTACTTTTCCTGCTGATGAGGAGCTAAGTACAGTATTGTGCTTTGCAGATGACTGGCACTGTGGTACACAGCAGTGTTCGGCAGTTGTACCAGACACTTTCTGGTATTTAACGTTTTTTTCATGTCAACTAACGCTAGCGTAGCAGCTACCAACCAAAACAAGTAGACGCTTATGCTACCGGAAGTGATCGCGGTGGCTGAGATTTTAGCGGAAGTTCGTCATCACCCCCGTAGGCATATAGCCCATTGATTGACAGGTCTTCAAAAGATACTTCCATTGACAAACATCATGATTTGTGTTTGCTCTATGTATTCATATGTCAACTGACAACAGCTTATATGAAGAAAATATTTCCACATTTCCATACAAATTGTATCTCTTAGCATTTTGATAAACACAAATAGACAAATCTCAAAGGCCTGCAAACTCAATGGGAGCTTTAAGCTGCTAAACAGATATTTCAAAGGAGCTAAAATGAGCGTGAATGTCAAACTTACAGAGTGACTTTAACACGACTCCAAATGAACACGTGTTTGGGAGCTCAAAGGATCCAAATGTTAGAATACCTGCAGACCAGCGTGTTTTGCTGAGTGGTGCCGTGTTGGTTAATGACCTCGTGACCGTGCGTAAATTCCTTAGGAGCACTGCAGTCGTACGGACCAATGAATTGATTACTTATTGAGTAAGATTCAGTGAGATCAGCGCTGGAGTATCGGTGCAGCTTACAGTTACAGTGTTAGATGTTCCATCATTCTTCATGCGAGTGGATCATCATATGAGAGGCAAAGATGACAGCAAGGCACTTCTTCTCTTTCAAACACACAGCGACTCATCGGCGCATTGACCTCGCAGCGAGTACAGTATGATCATATTTCTAATCCCTTTACTGGGTGTGTCCCACCAAC
This sequence comes from Apeltes quadracus, assembly GCA_021346845.1. NCBI lineage: Eukaryota > Metazoa > Chordata > Actinopteri > Perciformes > Gasterosteidae > Apeltes > Apeltes quadracus. The sequence continues at coordinate 4,143,769 of CM037932.1, read as the reverse complement.
ATGCATTTGGCACACACACTCTTGTCACCTAATCGATGATAATGGAATCGCTGTGTATCCTGCCCGGTAACACAAGCCTTTGTGTCATTAACATGCTAACCTAAACTTTCGGTCGCACATGTTTGCATGTAGGGACATGAAGGGTACAACCACACGGCGTGGACCTTCTCAATGCTTTCATTTCATTTCTCGGGCTCCAGAAGTCTCTATTTGTACATGAACACGGTTTGTGTTTGGAGGTTGATGAGCACTATGTTCATCAGGAGCTGCTGGAGACCAAAAGAGAAACATCAGGTGAACAGATTGAATACTATGGTGTGTTAACGTGACGTCGGTCTGTGAATGCCGTCATGAAGCTTTGAGGACGCCAATTTCGCCATCCTGCTCTTGAAAAACTGCCATTGCCATCTTTGCCATCGAGGCAGACTGGATCCCATCTGAACTAGAGATTCAGATTGAAGCTCTCCTGCTTCCACTACTCTGTGCATTCGCGTTCCAGGCTTAGAAGGCACAAGAACGATTTACCAAGGAAACCCTGTAATCCACCCATTTCCCCCCCGTGTGCAGAGATTAGTGGATAATTGTAAACACGTACATGTAGTGTAGAGCTCGTCCCAGGTAGATTTGTGGAAAAAGCTGCAGGTTGAACTCTGAATGGTGGAAGGTGTTGGGAGCCTTTTGTTGTTCAGGGGGGGGGAACTCTGTGCAGGGCTGTGCAGTGTCTCTGACAGACAGAGAGTTTTATCCACTTTGCCCTTTTTCCCGTATCTGAACAGGAAAACACACAAATTCTGCAACATTAACTATAAAAGTCAATGGAATGATTGGAATGATAAAATAATGACATTTCTATCACAGATAGTTTATTCATTTTGATCTGTTTTTTACATTTCATGATGACACAGGGAGGCATAATATGGCTCCTTTTAAATGTATATGGCTGTCACTACTTGACAAATAGATTCATATTGACAGAAAGGGACCTGGAAAGTTGGTTGCATGTCCCATATAGTTGTACGATCTTGGTTTCTAGGGAAGAGTGTAAACCTCCTGAACACTGAGGATCCATCCAAGCACCCAATATGTCTTCTGATAGGTACTGTGTCCCAAAGGGAAGAAACCTCAGGGAGAGTGTGACGTGTACAGAATGAACACCGTTAAGATTTGCTTTTAACCACACTGGTGATTTGGATCATTCATTAGTGCGGTTTGTGCTGTACTTCTGTTCAGAAGGTTAAGACGTTGACTTTATCACTGACACATTTGATGGAGGAGTAGAAAATGGGATTTTTTCATTGTTATTGCACTCTTTAATAGTTCCCTCCATTCCTCGGTGGATGTCGCTCCCGGCAGCTCAGTGAATTGGTCTTGAGAGGAAAAACTCTTAGCCAAGAACTTTTCGGTGCCATTTAGAAGAACTCCTGGTGGTGAAATAAAAAGTAAGCGGTGAAACGCGGCCCCTGGATGTCAGCGTGAGCTGTGGCCGGCGGTGTCCTGTAATGAGGTGACAGCAGGTTCCACCAACACACACTTTAACACCTCCCCTGGACACACGCACACACACACACACACACACACACACACACGTGATAGAGGTGACATCATTACCCCTGACCCTACAGCCTGCATCTGCGTGTGGATTTAATTACAGAGCTTACGGCTGAGCTGCTCCGCTGATGCACTTCAATACACTCACATTCATTCTTACACAAATATGATTTTAACGAGGCTGTGATAACTGTCACACGGTCAGGCGTCACATGGGTGAGGGACGCCTTGTGTTCTATGGGTCGGCTCTGTGTCGTCCGCCTTGACCTCCATTTGTACGGCTGCAGGTGACGGGGGGGTGGGGGGGATCGGCTCGGTCGATGTTCAGGAAGAAGCCTGGAAGTAGTTTTTCTTGGTGTTTTCGTGGACCTGCAGGATCCTTTCTACGGAACGTATCTGTTGAGAGGGAGAGGGTCAAAGCTGAGGGTTTATTCTGTGCAAAAGTACACACACAAGTCACTGTTGCACGTTAACACCAACAATTCCAAAAAATGTTTCAGATAATTAAAACGTTTAAGCTTAGGAAAAATGATTCCACATGAGATGATCTAACATACATTCCCCTAAAACAAACTAAAAAGCACTGAAATTACGTGTCTTTTGATTCTAATGATTAAAACACGTGAGGTCGGGCTGCTTTGCGTTGATCATTCAATCAGTGAGAGAAGCAACCTGGTCAATAATACTCAATAACTGGCCAAGCTGTCCATTTGAATCCATTTCCACCGAGCTCACTCACTTTGAAATGACGTTACACCTTCAGGAGATGCTTCTGTAAGAGAAATGAAAAGATGGATCTATCCATTACTTGTATGTGAAATGAGTGTGTGTGTGTGTGTGTGTGTGTGTGTGTGTGTGTGTGTGTGTAGACATACTGATTCTCCTTGTGGGTCTCTCTGGAACAGTTACAACCCTCGCTGCTATTCTCTAAGAAACTAACAAGCTCCTGTGAGGTTTCAACCTTGAGGAGGGTTCGACCTTCTCCAATCCCATTTAGAGGATGAAGAATTCACATTGATTGTGTTACATTTTTACAGAGAGGGGGGCAACAATGACGTAATGAAAAGAGCAATCCAAACTCATTTAACCACCTTATAATACGTTCACGTGCATGAATCTACTCGCACAGTCACATGCTTCATGCATCTCATGAAGTTGCATTTTTATTTTTTATGCTCGTTCAACTCTTTTAGAGAGAATCATCACACACACACACACACACACACACACACACACACACACACACACACACACACACGTCTGAATGCGTCCCTGTGAGTCTGAGGTGATGAAACCAATGCAGAGCTTCACATACACACACAGCAACAACCCAAACTACACACAACCAATACGGGAGACAGGAAGATAGAAGTGTTGAACTTTGTGTATGAAGTGTGTGTGTGTGTGTGTGTGTGTGTGTGTGTGTGTGTGTGTGCGCGCTCCCTGCTCAGACCAGCATGAGTAACCACCCAGTCGGATTTACAGCGTATTGATTAAATTAGCATTCGTTCCACAACCTGAATATTAACTCATCCAACACACACACACACACACACACACACACACACACACACACACACACACACTCACACACACACACAAGCAGACTCACAATGAAGTGATTCATTTCTCCTCAGTGAAAAATGGCACCAGGTGATGATCACATGTCTGCTGCCGCAGAGAGAAGAAGAGGTTTTTCTACCCATTTGATTGGATGTTGATCACGTGACTCACAGAACCACAGGTATGCAGGTGGCTTTCCAGGCTTCTGCTAAAAACACGCCAGTGGTGCCACACAGGAAGGCCCGACTGTTCACGTGTGCAACCGGCATTAGAAGCGTCTTTCTTTCCACTTCATTTGTTGTAGAAACACAATCAATCACAAGTACTAAGTGGGCCTTTTCCCCCGTGGAAGAATAGCTCACATCCCCAAACAGACGGTTTTATGTCTGATTCATAAGCGTGACTCAATAAAAAAAAAGGAATGTGAGCAAAGGTAAACCGTCCAAAGAGGAAGGAAGGAAGGAAGGAAGGAAGGAAGTAGTGAATGACATTGTGACTACATTCTGGCGATATTATGTGAAAACACACAACAGAAAACACTTAGCTTATCGGTATGTGACCTGAAGGCGTCCTGCCACCAGGAACAAACATTGACATCTTCACTTTCTGCAGTCGATGGATGGGACTGTTTTTGCTTCCAGAGCGACCAACGTCTCCGAAGCGGCTCTGTTAGTGAGAGAAATGTGTGTGTGTTTAAAATGTTATTCAAAACAAGCAGTCTGTTGTATTTGAACCATTAGCCACTGTAACTCATAGCTGTCAATCTAGATCTATTTGGATGTAACCGTGGTAACGAGGACGTATAGAGACCAGCAGGGAGGGAAGGTGGCCGTTGTTTGTGTCCTGTGCCAAACGAGAAGTGTCCACCTTGAATTATTTGAATTAACAATCCATTATATTTCATCTAAATGGGCTGCACGTAGTGGGGAAGTTACATTTGAAGGCTGTGTAACTTTTCCCATCATTTCTACTCCATTCTTAAAGCTTCCCCTCCCGCATTGATGATCTACCTTCAGTGCTGCTCCGTTTTCTCACTTACTCTTTTGCAGGGTTGGACTTTTCTCAAGGCACCAGGAAAGTTCTATCTGGAAACCAGTTTCCCTGCCCATCTGCTACTGGCGGACTTAAAGCAAATAATCCGACTGAACGCGATTGTTTGTGAAACCTGTGAAGCCATATGGGCGCCGTGAATCACATGTCTCACAATGGTTCAGCACTGCTGTCTCAGCTGGTAGACTGGAATCACTTTGTCTGAGATCTCGTCTCTGCAGTCTGCTGCCTCTTTGACGGGGACACGCCAGGTGAGGAGGGACACTAATGGAAACGCGTGTTCACACTGAATGCGACGCACATGTCAGAGGCGGTGCACTTAAGCGCCAACTCACGGATTTGGTCACGGTGAAACTTTCTAGGGTCATTAAGTCGTTTCCGTTGGGTTCTTTCTAACCTCAGACTGCATAAAACATGGCCTTTGTTCTCTTTCCCTCCGATGCAGCGAGCGCAGCAGTGCACGCGTCTTCAGGGTGATCCCTCTGCGTCGGGTGACACACAGCAGCCCCGCCGCTGGCTGCCAGTGGCTCCTCACGGGAGGGCTGATTGTTCCGTGCTCGGACTCACCTGACCCAAAAGAGTTATTTGAACCCCACAAGGTGGCTTGTCCCGTATGATGCCGGATGGGACGCGGTGACTTTCCCTGACATGGCGAGAATCCAGCTGCCGTCGAAGGTCGTGGGGAGGCCTGATGTGGGAGTGAATGCAGGTGTTGGTGGCTGATGAAAGGCGCGTTACCAGGCTCGGACCTGCTTCATTAACACGTATCACAGTTTCCCAGCAGCTGCTGGCCGATTAGAACACAAAGCATTTCCTGTAGTGTGTATATCAGGGTAGGAGCCATTTACTTGCATCTCATGTACATGTTGTGATGGAGCTGAATCTCCTCCCCCTCCGTGCACAGCTCTCCTCGCCACAGTCAGATGTGATATGATGCACTTATCGCCATGGTGATCACTCGGAGACGGACCCCGTCTCTCTCTCTCTGTAGGTTTGATTCCAGTCTTGAGAGCTGAAGCAGAAGGACGACTCTTAAACTGGAATACGAAGTCAAATCCAAGGATTTTCTGTCTCAGGAGAAACAATGTGGATGCTACATGACAAAGCTTGTGTTGCCAAAACGCGCTTTTAATAGAGGAGTATTATTCAAACAAGAAGGAGCCCAGCTGTAATATCCCAACCTTTTGAAATGAATGAAAGCAAAAAGCTGCAGGCAGGTAGTGACATAAGCTTATCCATTGTGGAGACTTCACTCGTACGAGAACAAAGAGCGGAAACCAGTAATGAACACAAAGCCAGCAGAGCTAATCCTGCTGCGGTTAATGTGAGCAACTCCCACACTTTGATATTCCAAAAGAATGGGCTTTCTTATTGGACAAGGGGGGAGGGCCTTTTTGTGCATTTATTTTGCTTTGGGGTATGAAATAAATAAACAGTTCAGATTTTTTTGTGAGATCCCTTTCGTTTTAATGAGAAAGTTGAATCCTGTTTTTCACGTGACGTTTAACTACTTCATGAAAGGTTTTTCATTCATTAGCTCAAAGGACTCATCAATTCACTTACTGATGGTAGGATCTGAAAATGACTGGTGTTACCTGTACATCTGTAACATTACAGTCCAGAGTCGTGTGCCATCACATGATCTCTCCATTAGATCAACACGTTGAAGCGCTGCTTTCTATGCCTCCCCCCCTCCTCCCCTCTGTCACCCGCCTCTCACATTCTCCTGCTCATCTGTTTTTGCTGCCCCTCTTTGGTTTGGTGTTACCGTTCCTTTGGACTATTCGCCCTGCCTGTAACCCTGCTCCTCACCATCGCCTGGTGCACGTTTGTTATTGGATTCATTAGATGCTCCTTGATTGGATGGGTTTTATGATCTCACGGCCTTCTGGTGGAGAGCACAGGCTTGGTTCAGGTAAGATGAGATGCAGGTGCTTGAGGTCAGGGATCAATGGGACGTCCCGCTGGGGCTGTGCCGTTTGGGCCTCACATGATACACCCCTTATCTGGTACAGCAACCTAATAAGTGTGTTGTCATATTAAAACTGGGTAAAAAGGTGACGCCCTCAATATATAATAATACATATAAATAAATTTAAACCTCGATTCAGACGTTGTTACTGGAAAAGATTACCAGACTACCAGGTTATCGGCTATAGAGGCAAACAGCATCTTGTACTTTTTACGTGTTTGGACACTTTTTCTGCAAAAATGTGATATATTTTCTTGCTTTTGATTAGTTCAGCTCCTTTTTATAGTCTTCTGTAATCAGGCATTATCAAATTAATTTAAAGTCTATTAACTGTTCTCTGTGAGATAATAGAGCTGAGGGTCGGGGCTGGAACATCTGTGAGCGGGTTCTTGTAGCTCCGGAGAACAGAGATGGAGACAGAGATTGAAAGAGAGAGGAGAATGAGAAGGAAATAAGGTCCAGTGCGTCCTAGAATAGAAAAAGAAAATCCATTTATCCTGAGAGGCCTGTGGGGCTGCAGGTAGCAGGAGTCCACTGTTACACACACACACACACACACACACACACACACACACACACACACACACACACACACACACACACACACACACACACACACACAACCTCTCATCCTACTGGATGGAATGAATTCTTTCCTCCCTTTCCTCTCTTTTTCCCCCTTCTACCTTTTTGCTTCAGTCAGCGTAGCAACAATAACTCAAACCTGGACCCAAATCCCCCCCCACCCCTCCACACACACACACACACACACACACACACACACACACACACACACACACACACACACACACACACACACACACACACACACACACACACACACACACACAGTCATTCACCTGGTCACCTGGTCACCTGCCTGAGGGTTTGTGATGCTGTTCCACTCTTTGCAGGGGTCTCTGTTTCCTCTCTGCCCGGCCAGAGAAAAGGAAACCATCAATAATGGTGCTGGGAGGAAAGTGGAGGAGAAAGAGGACACCAGGAGAGAGAGAGCGAGAGGCGGAGAGCGAGAGGCGGAGAGAGATAGAGAGAGAGAGAGAGAGAGAGAGAGAGTTAATATAGTGAAGAAGAGAGGAGGATAGGAAGCAAGACGAGAATGAGATTAAAAACAAGGCAGAAGTGTACAAAGAGGAACAAACAGGAAGAAGCGCAGGCGAAGGGGGAGGGGGGGGGGAAGCAAAGGGTGAAGATGGGAGGATAAGAGGGACATTTTAAGAAAAATGAAGACACATCACTGGATGCTGAGAAGATTAGGGGGAATAAGAGGAAATAGAAACAGAGAATTAAAAAGATAAAAGGAAGGTAAACAAGGATGTAGGAGAGATAATTAGGTGAAAGGAGGGAGGAATGCAGTCGGAGGAAAAAAGAAAATAAGACAGTAAACATTGAGTTTAAAGATGGAGGAGGAAAGGAAATTAAAAATGAGGAGAGGAAATTAAAAGAGGAGAGGAGACTGAAGTGCCACCTTAATCCAAAAACTAAGTCTTAACCCGGGAGCAGACGATTAAAGAAACGACCAGAGGACAAAATGTTCTCACTTTCCTAACAGTGTCCTTAATGTGAAGACGTAAAAGTCAAGCTGGTCCTCACAAAGACAGACGCACAAGAGTGCACACACACACACACACACACACACACACACACACAAGAATGAATGAGGAGACAGAAGTTAAATACCAGCTGTTCTTGCCCTCTTCTTCATTAACCCGCATGCTGAGTTGATCCTCCCTCCTCCCCATTTCACCTCTAATCCATACTTTACTCTCGCCCAAACTCAATCTTCTTTCTTTTTCCTGTCCACCTGTCCACCTGTCCTTCTGTCCCCGTCTGTTTCCTCCTCCTCTAATCCGCCAACCTTCAAACAACCTCTAAAGCCTCCGCCAAAGTCCAGGAATACCTCCCGCTCTCCTCCGGACTATGGAAGGTCTGCAGCAGGTCGCTGCTCCTCAAACACGCAGCCTTTAACATACGGACAGACAGCAAAGCGTTTCATCCAGCTCTTCGTGTTGCCTGTGAAGGCCCCTCACTGCGGTTGTGGTCCACTGTTGCTCTCTGACTGCGGACAATTATTGTCGTTGTGCGTGATGAACTCGATCCCCTCGATCACATTTATTGGCCCGGCGTGTGCCGAAGCGCCTTCGGGCCAAACGTTTATCGCTGAGCCCACAGTTTCTCTGATCATTTCGCTTCTTCTTTCGTCCCTTCTGGCCTTCGCTTGTGATGAAGGGCCCTTTGGACCAAACATCTCCGCCCACATGTGTGGCTCTGCCGGCCGTTCATGCAGACTGATGCTGCGTCTCGCTGTTCTTCAACACGGCCAGTAGCGTCGCAGCGTGAGGCCCCGGCTGCAGATGGACGCTGCGTTGGGTTTCTTACAGCATCACCGTGTCTGATTGAAGCAGTACTTACCTACAGACCTAATGGCGTGGCGCTTTGACGTTGTGTGCTATTGTTTGTCCACATTGAGGCGGATGCATGATCCTCGTATCGTTGCATCAACACGGGACACATCATCTGCTCTGAAGACGTTTGTAAAACTCTTCCAGGCTTCAGCCATCTGTACACGTGCACATGCATCCATGCACTGGTTTTTATTCCACGTTGTACATTCTCTATATTGACCTTTCAATAACCCTTTTTTCTCCAATAATTATTTTTATGTGTGAGTGAGTGACATCACCTGCATCTCTTTATTCTGTGTTAACCAGCGAGCCGACTCGCTCCTCTGATTAACTGATGACTACTTGTTAATTAAAGTGATTCCACTAATCAACTGATCGTATTTGAGGCCCCTCATAAGTGCAATAAAAGGAATCACATGACAACACGGCTATTATCAGCTTCATCAGGGCCTCCGTGCAAGGCGATGGGGGTTGGGAGGAAAGGCCCACATCCATCTCTGGACCTCTGGGGGCCACCAATATTTACTGTTTGGGGGTCCTGAGTGAGCAGTTTCTGGGGGGCACCTGAGGATCTAACAATAGCCCAACCTCAATGTGAGTGTGATGGAAAGAGATCCTCATTGGTGAGTAACACGGGGGGTAAATCTGGCTTGGGACCCAAAGGAGGGCAGTAAAGTGCTGGAACGAGGCTGCAAATAAATCTCCCTTTTGGTGATGAATGGTAACGACCTCTTAAAGATGGCTGAAGCTGTCCCCTTTTGTCATGCTTCTAAACTACAGCACATCATTCCCAACGAGAGGGACGACATGTATGTATCGCCATCTTTTCACACTCACACACTGCGTCACCTCCAGTGAGAAAAAGAGCCAACTATATATATATGAGGCCATTTGTCTTATTGGGAGTTAATATTAGATAGTGTTTTTTTCTTTTATTATCGACCATAAAACAAAGACTTGGTCTGGATCAGCGAGAGGGAGACAGACGACGTCGGGCCACTATATCCTGGAACCTACTGACACGTTGGAGACGGGGAGGAATTAGGTCAGGACGGGAGCGGAGAAGGTAATAGATGGCTACAGCGGAGATTTATGTGCGACACCCTCTCCCTGGAGAGGACTGGAGAGGGAGACACAGAGAGATGGGAGGTTGCTATTGGAACTAAATCAGACTGTCAGTTGCTGCTGAATTCTTCCTGAGGCGACGAACGGGGGGGAGGGGGAGAGAGAGGAGAGGGGGGGGGAGCAGAGCGACGGGGAGAGAACTGGGACATGGAGAGGAAGAAGAGCGATGGTGCAAAGGAGCTGAAAGAAAGACGCGAGTGGAGGAGTTACAGGGCCGAAAACGGCGCACAGCCAGAGCCACAGCGCAGCAGAGATCAGGAAGCTCTTAGATGATGTAACTTACTTTGAGGAGGAAGAAGGTGGGGGGAGGTGGGGAGGAGGTGGGGGTGAGACGCAGTTATTTCAGGTGTCCGGGAGAAAAAGTTCCATTCATTATCTCCAAAGAATGTTGGGTAACAAGACCTTTATGAAAAAGTGGCTCTTGCTTGAGTACAAACGATGGATAACTGTGGAACTTATATTATAAATTAAATATTCAAATTCAATTTAAAGTGACAAGTCAACTGCAATCCTTTGAGGCCAAACACTTCACTTCACTTCATGGTGTTTCCTGCAAAAGTCCAGCAACGACATGTCAATTTCCAGCTGACTTTTCAAAATGCATTTTTGTCTTCAATAAAAAACATCTAAAGTATTCTCCTTATATTGTGAACACTGTGAACAGCCTTTATGAGGCTTTTCTTCGACATAACAAGGCGTCACATCTCAGACCTGAAGGACAGATCATCTGTAGCTGTGCAGAGGACCTCTTCACGTAACAGCTGTATTATTAGTGTCAGTAATCACATAGTAGTAACATAAACCTACAGTAATAAGATGCTGCCGATAGCTAACACATGTTGCATATAAGCAATATTATATTTGATATATATATACTAAACACAAAACGCTGACATTTTTTGGATTTCTAAAAGCTTTCGGGTCTGTTTTTTTAATGGATTCTACCCGAGTTAAATGTGTACTGAGTGTCAATGATAGAACATGAATGCGTTTAGCGTGGAGCATGATGAAATGTAAGTGGATCAATTCAGGTCAAGGTCTCCCATGTAAAACCACTCATGTATTGATTGCTTTTAAATCAGCCCATATATGTAATCCAATCCGCTGCAACTCATCCATCACCTGCAGGTGGGCATCGTCCTGGATGCAGGAGACAGAATGTTCTAACTCCACTGATGCTCCTCTCGCGGCCTTTTTGTTGATTTCAAACCAGAAACGACCTTCTATCCTGAACACCGAGTGTCAGTCACCGATGACAGATTGGAGGGCAGACCGGCTGATGCCAATCAAAGTATCCGGTCATGTCAGTCACAGCTATCCATCAAACCCTCCCTTTATCGGACAGTTAGTGATGGAGCTGAGAGGCAGCAGAGAGGAGGAGAGGACGGTTCTGGTGCCTTTCAGAAAGCAATCTGACAGAATAGAAAATTACAGATGCCTCTTTGATTCACCAACAGAGAAGAAGAGGTCATTTAGTCCTCTTCATAGAGTGTTGCTCACTCACACACCCACACACACACACACACACACACACACACACACACACACACACTAATCAGTGCTACACTCGCTGCCAGTGACCCCTGAAAGCTGTGTTAATGATGACTTAAACAAACAGTGTGTCTTTAGCTTCAGTCAATAACAGCCACGAGTCACATGGCACATTACAATTAGGGTAGAAATATTACAACTGCTGCTAATGCGCACGTTCTCCTTATGTGTGTGTGTTTGCTAATGATGGTATTGAAATTGTCATTAATGTGGGTGATGACTTAACACTCGCAGAGCAATTGGGCTTATGAAAGGCTCATTGCTTCCCATATTTCAGCCTTAAGCAATATAAATGTTTATGTGTTTTCTCATTGACACGTCCATTTGAAGCAGCTTCCAGAGGCCTGACAGGCGATTACTAACACCCCACTCATACACTCAGGTAAGAGTCCTGGCTTGTAGGTGCAGTTCAGTCTGTATGCTCCACAGCTGGTATCCGTTGCATGGCCTCATCCCAAACTAATCTACATGAACATGTTGCTGCTTTATGGGAGTTGGAAACCCATTTCTCTCGCCTCTGTATCCAGCTCCCCAAACTCATCATTGCCATTTCCCAGCTGACTTGATTCCCTTATTAACCTGGTCACTTGTTTCCACTTGCCCTGTGTCAACCCTGCAGTTTATAACAGTATGAAGAACCTAAGCTAGAGAAGGGTCATTTGTGACGGATTATTTGTAATTGTATGCTGCAAAAAAGAGAGGGATGTCCTGCCAGACTGAAAGAGCCGATCCAGGACCATTAATACGGGCAGGAATGTGAACATCTCAGGACAAAAGGGCTTTGATCTCTTCTTAAGGCTCTGCTCCCGCTACGCTGACATCACCAGCCAGTGAAGTCATGTGTTAGGATTCTAATCACACTGAGCTCTCGGGTTTTATCTTTAATTTTGACTTTTGGTTTGCTCTTAAGATTTGTCTCTTTAGTGTTACTTTTAATAATCTGCATGGTCTCATTGCCATGGAGACCACTTCTGGTGTCCCTGTCCACATGTTTCTTTCTCCAGGTGAAGAAACCTCAGACTCACGAACTTCTAAGACTATTTGATCTCCTGTTTGGGTGAATATTCCTCAAGCTGAGGATGTTTTTTGGAATACATGTTTATAGCATCACGTGAGATGATATAAAACAATTGTAACCCGTCGGTGTGCTTGTCGAGTCCTTAAGAAGCCAATCGAAGCAGCTTTGGTTGGTTGGGGAACCAATAGAGCGGTCCTATGTGCAGGTACCTCTGCTCCCAACAGCCCAGACTGGACTAAATGAACGTCAGTGTGCTCTGCTTGAGCAAGTCGTGTTTGAAACACTCAATAGCAACTTGTTTGTGATAAAGATGTTGAGTTAGAAAGGTCTCAGTGTGTCCTCGGCCTCCATTATCTTTTATTTGTAGGCTGATAGCGACTCTTGGATTAAACGGGCTGAGGGAATCGGGATGTGCACTAAACACCAGGATGAATATGCAGGTGAAGCACTGTGTTTCCACGACGCGCCCGGTTCGTGCATTAGCTGTGCGGAATGAGAACGCAAACCCCACTGAGTGAATATGCACGTTAGAGAATCAGCTTCCCTCCTCGACGCATTTGAATATGCAAATGTTTCCCGGCACAAAAAGCCTTGACAAGCTGTTATTACATGATTCCTGCGGGTAGAGACACAACAGCCTGGATGCAGAAGCTGGGAGGCTGAAGAGGAGGGCGAGAAGATGAGCGTGTTAGCCTGTTAGCCTGTTAGCATGTGGGCGTGGGTTTGGTGGTGGGATGTGAGATGTGCTGCTTCAAACTGCTCCTGTGGGGTTTGATCACAGAGGGCATCAAACCATTCAGACAGATTTTCAATTAAGGTTACAAAAGAGTAATAGAATGACAATAAAGGACAATAACCTGCTTCTTATTGAAGCCCTAACTAAAGTTGATCAATCTTATTAGTATTTCCTTCTCTTTTCTTTGTTTTTTTTTTCAGATGAAAACATGTCGATAATCCTGTTTTGTGGTTGCGTCTCGCCCGTCCACGCCCGCGCTGCATGTCCATGAGGCCACACCTTTTTACAGGAAAGATCAGTTTGAGCCCGTTTAAGTCTTGCTTATTTGCCCAGTCTGCATTTTTCATAGTAAGGCACGAACAATATGTTTTTTAAACGTTTTTAGGCATGAATTCCTGCCGTGTGTGTCGCCAGAGCATCCTCACCACGCTGTGGCAAGACAGTCGGACAGCAGTGAAGGTCAGATGCTAATTTGGAAGATGAAGCAACAATGAGAGAAGGGAAATGAATACACCTCCAATTTCCTGGTCATTTTGTAAAGGTCAGGGGGAAATGGAGAAACTGCAAAGTGCAATGGTAGAAAAAAGATACTAAATCTGTATATGTGGCCAAAGATTAAAATTATTTTCTTTAACCGATGGCAGTTGCTTTAAATGTCTTTTGAAACTTTTCTACAGGATTAAATTAATAAAGATCCACATGAATCTAATCATCAGATCACCTCTTCAATTTGGTCCTGTGACAGGTCACAGAGTGAAACCAGCCGATTAGCCTGCCGGCGCTGCTGTAACATGTGGACATCACGGACCAATCACGCCTCTGAGAAAAGACATTCATCATTTCTTATCTTGTGCAGAGTTTTCCTCCTGATGTTGTGCGAGGCGTTTGAAGGTAAGTGAGCTGCAGGTGAACCTGCGCGGCGCTTTGAAGTGATCGAAGGGAAGACGCTCAGCGGCTCCTCCTCCCAAGGTCGTCTTTTGATTTATTGCTCGTTACTTGAGTCTTGGAGTCTCCCATATTAATGCCCAGCATTATGTTAATGGTGGCATCAGGGACCACTCTGCACTGCAGGTGTCCCCCCCCATCAACTTCAACGGCGTTGATCATCATGAGTACGGCCCTGCTCACACCTCACGCCGCCACCAGGGGATCACGTGACCACTTCACTTCCCCGCTCTGCATGCAAATAAACACGTGGGAGGACCAATCACAGCAACGGACGAGCTGCTGCTTTGTTGGGTCCAGTGGGCGACTGGGAGACAAAGGCGTTTCTTATTTCCCCTGAGGGGGCAGTGACTCTCTCAGCCTCAATCAAATCAGGAAGTTAAGGATTTAGAACCTCTCTGACTAATAACCAGCGAAGTGGGACATGGCAGATGCATTTCATTAAACAAGTAACAACAAACTGTGTATAATTAACTAAATTGACTTCCAATGACTTCCTACAGCACCTTTTTCATTGGTCCAGTCCACGTGACCAAGAACCGCCTCTTCACAGAGTGTTGTTAAGGTTACAAGGGGTTTGATTGGTCATTATGAGACAGGTCTGCAATACAACACGGTAGTCCCAAAAAAGAAACGATTCTATGTATGAACGCACACGGCTTCAGCTGTATCGGTGGCGTAAGTACATCACAATGTTTCCAATGAAAAAATAAGGGTTAAATAGAAACAATAGAGACATTCAGAGGGAAGACACTTATGACCTCTAACCTCTGAAGAGTGAAACAGCCAAAACAGCCAAATGTCAAGTAACAATAAGAGGAGAACGAGACAATAAAAGGCTGAACAGGCTGCTGCTTTCTTTTCTACAGGCCCAAAAGGTCAAGAACAAAGACATATGTGTTCCTAGATGTCCGAATAGGCTTACATTTAAAACACATTGGAAAGAACAGCCACTGTATCCACAAACTGATGCTACACACACACACACACACACACACACACACACATTGGGCTGGTTAAATGTCATTACAGCTGACAGAGCGAGTGTGCAGAAGGGCAGTCAGTCATTCACTCTCAAGTGTGAGACGGCTGTTAAAGGGCTTCATATCGCCATCAGTCCACAAACAGAGGCCTTCTGGGAAACACAACACACGCGCTGCTGCTTTTCATGTCAGGGAAGGAGCGAGTTGTTTAGGGCTCAAAGGGATGGGAACTTTATTTCATTGAGACGAAAAAAAGACACACAATAGTGACGATACATTTGAAAAAAATGTTTTCTTTCCATAAACAGCGTCCCTCCTTTTTTCAACCCAGAGAAATGGAACTATTGGAATTGCGTTTGGGATTGCTTGGGCTGAACTTGATGAACATTCGTTCATCAATACAGAGCAGCTGGAGAGGATGATGGTGATCAGCAGCTTCAACAAAACCAAACACACCAAACAAAGGTTGTTGTTGTCAGACGACATGTGTATGTGTGGAAATGTAAATGAACAATGGACAAATGTAAGATGACACAAGGTGATCTGAGCATTTACACTTAGAATATTTGACACTTGAAGAAAAAGAAACCTCTGATGGTATAACAGATTATAACAAACTAATACATGTGTATCAATCAACTGAAGAAAACGGATGACTTCAAAGGTCCATGTAGCACAGCGGGTTGCTGGTTTGACTTCATCTCTGTCGTCCCATCCATATTTCTATGGAGGATAATCTTGTGAAGCAAAGTCTCGTCGGGTCGTTTGCTCGAGGCCCATCGTGTTCCTCACACAGTGTGGAACACGCGGACACCTCAATACAGCCGCACTCTCATTCTTCTGCTGAGAGACATCAAATTGAACAAAACCTTGAATGGAACAAATGAGTCACATCGTTTGCCCCCTTTCTTTCACCTGCACCGATAATGAAAGAGTTCACCTCTATTTTTAACTCATTTAACCTCCGTGTGAGCGCCGTGGGTTGTGCAGAATTGAAAGTGTCTGTGTTAAAGGGCGGCCTGCATAATGCATCTCAGTGAGATTCCTCTGGGGATGGTTTAATGGCAGCAAACAAAACAGAATAAGGAGGGGAAACACCAATTTCCTCCATCAGCGCTGCGTCCACGCCTCCCTAATTGGATCCCGACGTCACAGACAAACTTCCCCAACTCCTCTGTTACGCCTGAAGCCAAATCAAAAAGTTCCACGCCATTAGCAGCTGAAGGTTGCTATGCTGTTAACGAGAAGGCCAATTAGCCTTTGCTAAAACACAGAGAGCTGCAAGGAGACCGTCACAGGAATGGTTTCCCTCCTGTGTTGAACCAGAAACGATGGAGGCTGATAGAAGAGCATCGACCCAGTAGAACGCATGATGAGGCCCTCATGTATGAGACGTGTTGCATTGACAGATGTTCTCCATCACAAGACGCAGACCAGAGGATTCAAAGTCCTTGGTTTTCTTTTTGGTGTCTGGTGTCTGTTGGCGTCGGCCAGCCGATTGCAGGTGACGGTCACTTTATGCAAAGATCTTTGATAGTTTGATTGTCTTACTGGGAGAATGCCTCGGCCCATGTACACACATGTACACACACCACTGCATCCTGACACAAGAGGCCAAGTTCATCAGTTACTTTTACCAACAGTATAATTACCTTTGAAAATGGCATTCAATCGCATAAGCAAAAAGAAGGTAAGAACATTGAATGAAGCATTAAAAACAGTCCCGTCACTATTAATACTAAAATAATGCAAGCAGCCTTTTCTAACAAGGTCACATTTGCAGTCTGCTTGTTGACCCGCCTTTCTCAAAGTGCTTGACAAAGTCCGCCTTTCACCAGTATTGATAAAGGTGCATCATGTGTTCTATGCGCTTACTGTATTTTCCATGTGTTTGCGTTCAGGCGGTCATCACTCATTGGTAAACCCGACCAATGACAAACCGTCACAGCAGGGCGTAAATAATTTCAGCTGGAGGGCACAGAGGGATGCGAGTGTCCCCACTGTGGCCCCACAAAGCTATTACATAAAGCACTTATAGGCATCGAGGATAATTGGGTTGAAATCAGAGACCGGAGGCGCAGTGAGAAAGGGAGAGAGACGGCTGGATTGCCTCTGCTTGCCTCCTGGTGAGACGCCTCACGCATCACAGGGAACAAGTGGCTCTGCTCCTCGGACACGCGCTCAGGTGCAAACTCCATGGATGCGAGCAGATGCCAAAGAGAAGCGCTGGAGGAATCATCTGCATAAACCATGGCACGTGGCTAGCACGCTTAGCATTAACTAGCATATTTCCTCCAGCTGAGCTTAACAGCAGGATGCCCGACCGGGTTGCATCACAGAACCAATGACGTCCATGAGAGTGACGCCGTGTAAATCTGTTGACAACTACAGGACAGCAAGGCGGCCCCGTCCCATTCTGCCTCTTAAACTGGTTGGAACAGGGAACCACTGGCAACGATGCTGAGAGCTAACGACGATCACCTGAAGAGGAACCAGGAGCCGACCTTCCCTCGGCGGTGAGAACCTGAGCAAATAGATGTCGGCCGCTATATCAATGCTCTGGATGTTGAATAGAGGAGCCACTAGAATTTATAGGTACGGTCAATAACAGCAGGGTCAAGGTTGGCCATCTGAAAGGCCTGTGCAGAGGTCTATTAGAGTAGAAAAGGAATCAAAGCGATAAAGCAGCGTTATTTTACAGCGTGTCAGCGAGAGCCGCAGGCAAATTAAAGCAGAAGAGAGAGCAGCACCCTGGAAATGTTTTAGGGGCTCTTTTCTTTGTTCTTTTTCAAATGTATATCTTCCACACTGACTTTTTTTCTCTTCTTTTAATCAACTCCCGCTCGCATTCCCCCAAACTCTGGGTTTATCAGGCCCATCTCGCCTTATTTATCTCCCTCTGCTCTCTGAAGGCTCGTCTGAAGCAGACTGCTTCGTCTCCATCAGCATCTTCTCTCCGGCATTCTCCTCTTTCCTCTCTTTCTTCTCAGAGTTGTCAAATCAGCAGAGAGAGAGCTGGGGGTTCATAAGTGATAGAGGACCACTGCACAAGGTAACCAACACTTAAAGGACCAGATAAGGAAAATTACAGGACATTTGCAGCAACACTGCATGTCCATTTGTTACGTAGGGCTGAGGTAATGTCATGAGCCTACTACAGGAAAAATTCTTTAATTTACACAGAGAGTGTTATTAAGTTATTTTTAAGACAGAATGTATCAAGCTTTCATGTAACCACTGCTCAAATATTGAATGTTGAACAATGTAACACTAATTACATTGAATGTAATTAGTGTGATTAAAGGCCCTGCACACTGCAGGAGCCTCATTCAGCCTCGTCTCTGGCCTGTGTGGGTGGATACAGGAAGCCCTTGATTCATGCTTTCTTACTACCTACTAACTCCAGTGGGTTTGTTGCACCTGGACGGGCGGAACCGGCTACTTGGATGACTTGGATAATAATTCCCTGAAGAACAACCTGACTAACCAGGCAGAAAAAGTGAAAACCTGTGTGAGTGTGTCAAATTATTTAAATGGAGGTATTAGTACAGTAATAGTCTGCTTTTCCACATATTGTAGAGAAGATACGATACGTCAAAGAGATTAATAACCATAACTAGTTACCAAATGACAGGACCATTCAGGAAAGGTTTTCCTGTATGATTTATTATTTGATTGATTATGAATCAAACAGAGGCAAATACACGTTGTTTTTAAGTAGATGCTTTACCAGGGCCGGCCTGAGACATAAGCGAACTAAGCGGCTGCTTAGGGCCCCTCTGGCCACCAAGGGGCCCTAAGCAGCCAGCGAGCCGCAAGCCGGTGCGACAAGACAGCTCACGTGCATACATTGACAAGTGTGGATGATAGCTCAGATATAAGGTCTCTGCTTAGGGAGCCAGAGATCTGGGTTTGATTCCTGTCTGGGACCAGATTTTTTTCTTCTCTTTTCCCTTTTTGACCACGTGTCTGGCTGACCGCTGCCGCCCCGACATGCAAGGAGAGGCTAAGGGCCGTTCAGTGATGCAAGCAACCCTAGTTTTGTATTATAACCTCACTATATTAGTTTATAATATTCGCTATAACATTATAGAGTGACATTTGTGCCAATAATCTTCTAGCACATGTGACTCTGCATGGTGGGAGGGGGGCCCCCAAATCAAATTCTGCTTAGGTCCCCCAAGAGGCTCGGGCCGGCACTGTGATTTACCATTTACACTGCACGCTTACAAGTAAACCTTTTCTAGTAGACGTTTCCTTGCTTATAGTTCTGTGTTCCTCACTGGCACTAAATAAAACAATATATTGGGCTTTGACTTGTAGGATCAATCTATTGTTTGGTGAACACGTTGTGTTGCCATGGAGGATGTTTAAAATACAGTAAACCCGTTAAATGAGTATATGAATTAGCCATGATCGATTACATTTGTCCTCACTTTTCTAGTTATTACAGTTTAACAACACAGAACTTTACTGGGATTTGGTTTCTATCATTGTCAAATTCTAAAGTGGTCAAACTTTGTATGAAGCTGTGCACGTTTGACGTGTACTACTGCTTGTATCTGGTCCTTGTCATGGCAGGATGATAGAGATGGCAAATAAAGAGGCCAGTGTGTGGAGGTATAAACCAACAGCCTGCCAGAGAGCAGAAAGTGTCCAGGGAAACGCTTTCATCAAGTCGTGCTCATAAAGGCGCTTTACGAGCATCGGGGGCTTTGACCAAGGCTGAGGTGTGTTCCTGTGCAGATGGGTGTCTGCGTGTGGCTGTGTTCACTCGGCCTTGATCATAACTCAACGAGACGAGAGAAGCAGTTAGGAGGGAACCTGGTAAAAACACATATAAGGGTTTCAGCACCTGCATAGATTTTCACATGGTGACCAATGTGTCACGTAAAATCCAAAAAGATTTGTTAGCCTGTCAACACACACACGCACATACACAACACACAATAACATACACACATACAGCACATACATCCTGGCACTTCTCCCAAAGTTATTCTCTGTGCTCAAAAAGACGTTGTGTTTCCAACAAAGAAAAGCGTAAATTGTATTCAACATTTTAAATGATGGCCGCCTTTTCTTCAGGACACCCATCCAATATCTTCAGGTAAATCATCTTAAAAAAGGCGTTTGTTCTTCAGCAGGTAGGTAGACATTTCTTGCCAAATGATGGATGTTTAATATTATAGGATAAGAAGGTCAGTATGAGGAAAAGCTCATGTGTGTACCCAGAAGCTCCACTAGTCAATAATTAACGGACAACCCTCCTTCGTGTAGAAGGATGGATTGACATATATACAATATGTGAATGTGTATCTTAATATGTAGTGACGCCATTGTGATCGTTTAAGCACTCTAACTTGTGTATTAACTAAGTACACGTGCGGCAGTTTCTTGTCACATCGTCGTGATCACATTCTGTGAAATCAGTGTAGCATTAAACTCAGTGGAATAAGCTGACCAACTATGGTTTGCAAGTTTATTTTTTCTTATAAATGAAATTATCACAAAAAGCGGTCCTCTATTTCCATTGGAGGAAAACATGAGTAAAAGGGAATTAACCAGCTGAGATTGTTGCCACAAATGAAACATCCTCCGAGCACATCACTGCGGTGGATGTTACTGGCAATGCATTTATAACATGAAAATGGAAATGTTTTTTTCAGTGGGATTTGTCCCAGTTTGCATTCATACTACTTCAAGTTGGAGTTGCAGTAGCTGTAAGTTTCATCCTTTTTATCACACCTTTATCTATTTGGACTTCTCTGCTTGCTTTGAACCAATCTCACAGCATGTGGTGTGAAGGCGAGGAGGGGAGACGCATCACGCGCAGCACGTCGCAGCACGTCGCAGCTGGTAGTTTGTTTCTTTTTCTAACACTGAATACAAAATGTAATCCAGCCTCAAGCCTTTTTGTATTTTCTCCCTAAACCCAAATATAGTGTGTGTTTATTATATTTGATTTCATTCAGAATTGGAATTTGTTTCCAAATTAGTTGAGTTAATCTAGGAGCTGCAGAATGAACCTGTGGGATTCTGGGTCTCACACTGGGAATCACTCAGAAAAGAGTCTCACGATATGAGCAGCATCCTAAACAGCGTGAAACAACTACAACAAAAGGAGCATATTGAAGCAGACGGTTACCTGGGGGATAAAACTGATGATCTGCACTAGTTCAGATTACAGTTAATACACACATATATATATATATATATATATATATATATATATATATATATATATATATATATATATATATATATATATATATATATACATATATAAAGAAAGTAGATAAGCGGTACAAATGCAGCCTGCAGTAACACAGCCTACACACAATAAGCAATTTCTTTTTTAAATGCAAATCAGAGGAACCACAATTGCATCTCACCTGACTAGACAAGCCGGAATTAACAAAGACAAGCAGCGCACAGGAGGAGTGAAAGATGAGACGTGAGCAGCACCTACGCCCATGCTGAATAAATAATAGGGCACCGTGGGATTTAGACACACACTGAGGGTGAAAACCAGCTGACATACTGATTACTGACTTTTGTTAATTATTCCCCAAAAAACAGCAATGATACATGAAGCTGGCTATTTAACAAAACTTTCACTCACAACAGGGCTTTCTGATGGGAGGCCACATTGCATCTTGATACATGATACGACTTGACAAGATCAGAATTCCCCGGAGAAGTTTCATCGCTGGCGTTTGATGATTCAAAGTGAAAGTGAACTGAGTACATTTTCAAAGCACACAGCGAGTCGAGAGCAGATGCAGCCAGCCACTCGCTGTCCATGGTGCTGAAGAGGAGGTTTTACACTGGAACAGACTGGGGGACAAAGAAGGTTATTAATACATGATGAGGGATTCCCTGGGATTTGTTTCTTCAGTCATTGTAATGGAAAGCTCCGTCAGTAAGCCATTAAACTCGGGGTAACCCTCTAGAGTGTCATGGACATTATTTGGATGGCATAGTGTCTATAGAGGGAGTAGCATTTGGGTAAAAAAAGAGGTGGTTAGGCACATGCACGCTAAATGAGCGTTACAGTGTGCCTACAAATACAGTATCATCTACTTATGCAAAAAACAATGCAGAAAAAAGTTTAAAACACTTTTAAATTTGTGATTTTTTTAAAATTTCCTTTTAAAACAATTTCAAAATTTCAAATTTCCACCTATAAGGGACATGTGCAAACTGCACATGTGCCTTCATTCGTATTTGTAGCCATAAATAATTCATACCTATTTCAGTCATTGGCCACATGACACATTATGACATTATTCAACAATGAGATTATTATCCTGCTAAATAGTCCACCTTCTTCTTCTGTTGCGGTCACTGTACACTTGTTAGCTTACATTGTGTTCATCAGAAGCCAACAGCTGTTTGCTTGAGACCGAATCAAAACAATAAAGTTAAAGCCAAACAAGAAAGATGTTTGTAAAGATGCTAAATTCTCTGATTATCACACATTTTAAAGCACAGACTCAAAGGGACTCTTTGTCCTGCTTATGTTGTTTCTATTGATTAGTGCAGCTTTTCCATTTTTTTCTCTATCAAGTAAGAAAAACATGGACCCGTTGTTGGCGTGCAGGTGGAGGACTGTGCACAGACAGTAACACCAGCTGCTTATGTCCACCCATCCGCGTTAATGTTTGTGATGTTTGTGTTCATGCGACTCAGGTGAACTGCACAGTAATCAGCGAGAGCCGCATTCTGATTCTCACACAGCAGGTGGTTGTGCTGCTGAATGTCACTTTGCAGCCCTGCATGCTGACCCAGATAAAGCCTCTGAGAAGAAAGGCTCCGCACCCTCAGACTGAAGCCATGTTTGGCTTTTAATTAGCAGGGAGAACTTTATCTCCCCCCTCGCTCTGCTCCCCTCAGCCACCTGGCCGAGGCTGCAGCAGAATGTAAATTGGGGTCTGGGCTTTAATTGGATACTGTACATGCTGGGAAGGACGTACACGCACACACACACACACAATCACAGGGACCTGCTGTCTCACATGGACAGGTTGGACCGGAGGAAACTGACAGCAGATCGCTGTACAAGGGAAGCTCTGCAAAGCCAAGCACAATGTTTCTGATGTCTCAGTGTACCTGGAATTCCTCCACCGCCACAGTGGACTGTTAAATAGAGGATATGCTGAGAGAGGAAGTCAGCTGTTGAACCAGAAATAATTAAGGATGGCTCTAAAGTAATTTAACTAAATAACTAAATTTGGCATTAAATAATTTCCGCTTTAGAAGCAACTTCATGCTGCATTTTTAGGCAAAAACCAATCATTTCTAATAAAGTCACTAATTATTTGTCAGCTGTGTTGCAATAACATTTCCCAACACGTCCAAAACATATTAACACAGTTGCTAGGCAACCAGAGATTCTATCACAGGAAAAAGTGTGGCACTTAACTCAACATAAAACCATGAAATTGCTGTCAATAGACTTCGGTGTCTAAACAAATGAGTTGCAACCTTGTAATTACTGAGCTTCAGTGTTACTGTGCCAAACTAAACCGCTTCACAGTCACATTCACCACAGCACATATCAATACTATCAAGTTATTGATCTGTTCATCTCAATACTGAAGAGAAAGCAAATAAATGTGTTTTTCAAAATGGATAGATTTATTGGTTGAATTTGACATGATAGTTAATTCTCCCTTTTCACAGCGACTATAATAACTTTGATTTGAATGAATTAGTTGTGGCCTTTTCCCATTTGGTGGCCTTGTGCTGTGCATGTTGGCTAACTGGAATGACATAATAAAACAGAACAGGGTTATAATTTATGTCATCTGGTCTCAGAAGGGCCTTTTGACATATGGATGGACAACGTCATTTTGTGTGTAGTAGGTTTGGTTTCTGTGTGTCATTAAAGACACATTCAGCCTGTAAAGCTGATGTTGACTGTTCTTCCTTAAGGGCTGATTACTTATCATTCCACACTTAATAATAATAATAATAATAAAAAATTATATTTATATAGCGCTTTTCAAGAACTCAAAGCCGCTTTACAGGGCAGTATAAATTATAAAAACAGAACCAAACAAGAAAAAAAAATATAAAAAATATAAAAAAACAGGATTCAGCACAGATGAGGAGGGAGGAGGTCGTGGGGCTAGGTGTAGGCAGAGATGAAGAGATGGGTCTTAAGGCGAGACTGGAAGATGGTGAGGGACTCAGAGGTGCGGATCTCTTGGGGGAGGGAGTTCCAGAGCCTGGGAGCTGCTCTGGAAAATGCCCTGTCCCCAAAACTGCGCAGTTTGGACTTTGGGGTACAGAGGAGACCGGCTGAGGTGGATCTGAGGGACCGTGAGGGTTGGTACGGGGAAAGGAGGTTGGTGAGGTATGAGGGGGCCAGGTGGTGGAGGGCTTTTTAGGTGAGGACCAGGGTTTTGTAGGTGATCCGGTGGGAGATAGGAAGCCAGTGGAGTTGTTTAAGGACCGGATAGAGGTGCCAGAATTTTGAGCGGTTGATGAGGCGGGCGGCTGAGTTCTGGACTAGTTGGAGCCGGTTGATGTTAGCAGAGCTGATGCCGAGGAGGAGTGAGTTGCAGTAGTCCAGTCGGGAGGAGATGAAGGCGTGAATGAGTCTTTCAGCAGCGAGGGGGTGTGAGAGAGGGTCTGATTTTGGCGATGTTGCGGAGGTGGAAGAAGGAGGTTTTAATGACTTGACGGATGTGAGGCTCAAGTGAGAGGGTGTAGTCAAAGATAACGCCAAGGTTGCAGGCCTGGGGAGATGGGGAGACAATGGTGCCGTCGATGGTGAGGGTGGGGTTGTTGGTTTTGCTGAGTGTGGATTTGGAGCCGATGAGATGGAACTCTGTTTTGTCGCTGTTGAGTTTGAGGAAGTTGTGTTGCATCCAGGTTTTAATAGCTGACAGGCAGGAGTTGATGTGGGAGAGAGGAGGATTGTGTGGGGATTTGGTGCTGAGGTAGATCTGGGTGTCATCGGCATAGCAGTGGAAGTCCAGGTTGAAGTTGGACGATGTTGTACCTGAACCTTTGCTTGTGGTAAAAATGTCTGGCAGAACTGTTTCCATATTTACGCAGGCACGGTTTCTGTGATCAGAATATTGGGGTATTGACCAGAGATTTGTGTAGAAGGAAAAAACCCAGTGATAGGTATTTCTGTTACCCTACGTAGCGGTAATTCTGTTACCTTAAAGAGGCGGGAACAAACCACAGACAGGTCGTATCTTTCACTTTGCAAAGGGGAGCCCTGCCACACATGGCTTTCCAACGAACCTCCCTCTATATCAGCCTTTTATTCAAAACTTCACACATAACACAGGGTGGAACATCCGAGGACGGGGCTTCACATAATCTCCAGCCAGGTGACGAGGTCATATGTCCTACGATGCCATCATTTACTGTGAGTCTCTCAGGGAATCGGCGTGTGACCTTTCTTTAGAAACCGGTGACTTGTCCGAGTTGATTGATCCGTATCCTGTTTCCCATCTGTTAGATTAGTGATTGGCAGGGCGGTATTAAGGAGGGATCAGGGGTTGCTTCTTCAACATTTGGGGTTTTTCCTGTTGCTTTGTACGGGAATTCCTAACCTGTAACCACTCGTCAGCTGCACGTGCTAGATTAATACGAAACTATGGACAAAAAGCATAATAACCACCCTGCGGGCCCTATCACCCAGGAGCACCAAATGTGGCTGTGATGAGACACACACACACACATTTGTCCCTGGCTTCGGGGAAACGAGACGTTTCCTGGGCTGAGAATCAGTTTCATGCTGATGCCCTCCGGAGTCTCTGGCTCATTCTGACTCGGGAAGAAGGCAGTTTGGCTACTTTGGTAAGATGCCAATGGAGTACCTTTCCAAAAATTGCTGAAGTGTCCCTTTAAGATTCAAGAATGAAAAAAAAAAATTCAAACGGTCCAACTGTCCTTCAAAATGACAACATCAAGTACTCGTGTGTTTGCGTGCAATTCTTATTTTGGGAACTCTAACTTGCAAAGAGCCAAATGCCTCTTTGAATTTGACAGTTGACAGTGACAAACTGTTGTTTATTCTGCAGTTGTGGGTGCTGTGTGTTTGTGTCTGTGTGTGTGTGTGTGTTTTTGCTCTACCTTCTCTTACTGATGCACACACACATGCACACACACACACACACACCCACTGGGAGAAGCTTCAAAGCGTGGCATCGCTGTCGGCTGTATTGCTTTGTGTTTCATGTGTCCCCCCCGTCCCCCATTCTTTATTAATGGCCCAGATGTGGCGGCGGTGGCGCACAGGGAGCTCATTACACCGGAGACGACACAAAGCAGTTGTTTCCATATTCAAGCATTTTGGGCGGAGGTGCTTTCATGTAACGTGGAACCAAACCAGTGTAGAGCTTTTGAAAACTAACAATGTTGCTTGTTCGACAGTTTCCTCTGCGTGTTTGATTAGTTGTGGGGAAGGAAGAGGAGGAGGAAGAGGAAGTAAGAGGAGGTGCGTTCATGCATTATGGAACTTCATTTAGCCGTAGCTTCTACAAGCGCGACTGGAGGGAGGGAAAGGAGGAGGTGGGCAAGGGAGGGACGAGGGGACCAACATTGGGGGGAGGGGGCAGAGGCAGGGGCAGTAGGAGTTGGTGGTAATTGGGGTAAGGAAAGGACGGTTGAAGAAGAAGGAAGGAGAAGACAAGTTAAGGACGAGGTGAGAAAGAGTGACGAGTGAAGGGATGCAGAAGAAATGATGAAGTAGAGAGGGTGGAGCAAGATGTTGGGGGCGGGGGGAGGACGGGTGAGGAGATGGATGAGAGAGAGAGTGAGAGAGAAATGTGCTTAAGAGTGTAAGAAAATAAGAGCAAGGAATGGAGGGAAGAGGAGGTATAAAAAGAGTGAGAAGTGTGGGACGACATGAGGAAGACGAGGAGGACGAGGAGGAGGAGGAGGAAGTGAGGTGAGGGAGAAGAGGAGGTGGGCGCCGGGAGTCAGAGTCACTTTCGTCACAGAAATTGCGTTGTGTTGATCGGAGGTGTGAACGCAGCAGAATCTGACAAATCTCTCTCACAAGCCCATCGGAAACACGACGAGCGTGTGTGTGTGTGTCTGTGTGTGTGTGTGTGTTTGTGTGTGTGTGCGTGTGTGTGTGTGTGCCTGTACGTGTGTGTGTGTGTGTTTGTGTTTTCCTGTGCGTGTGTGTGTTTGTGTTTGCCTGTACGTGTGTGCGTGTGTGTGCGTGCCTGTGTATGTGTGTGTGTGTGTGTGTTAAACTGTAGCGTTTTCATCAAGCCGTCTTTACCAGCCTCCTGTTTGGTTTGTGTCTCCACCACATGATGTCACATGACGTGCTGTGAGTGAATAACAGTAAAACAGCCACACAAAAGAATCCCAACCACATCACGCTGTTCAGAGAGCGAAATGAAAAAGATTTCACTTCATAGTCTCTTGTAGGATCATTTAAAACTATTCATGTTGCACTTCCTCATTACGCTCTGTCATGCTTTAAACAATAACGGGCTGATTTTTAATAAAGGTTTAATAAAGGTTGTGAGTAAGAGATTTAAACAAAACTTCCCAAACGTTTTAGCATCCAACAGCCCATGCAATGTATGCGAATCCTCCAGCAGCAAAACCGTATTACTCCTCACTTTGAATGCGTCTTTTCAAAATAAACTTCCATCTGCAGGCAATTAATGCGACAG
Organism: Apeltes quadracus; assembly: GCA_021346845.1. Lineage (NCBI taxonomy): Eukaryota > Metazoa > Chordata > Actinopteri > Perciformes > Gasterosteidae > Apeltes > Apeltes quadracus. The sequence goes on along the minus strand of CM037932.1, from coordinate 4,116,190 downwards.
GCGACTGTTCTCTGTTCAGCAGGTTCTGTCTTCTATCATCTGCTACATGAAGGGACCCAAACGTTGAAGCTTTCCAGGGAAACTGAACAGCTCAATAGAAACACTGTTATTCTCAGTCATGAGGATCGAATGACGATTATCATCCTGCGTTCAACACCTGATTAAAGTTACAATCTTTAACAATCAATCCATGCTTAATTTGGCGACATGCATGGTTACCGTGGCAACTGCCGGAGCAAAATCCAGTTGAAACTAAAGCAAACACTGTGAAATCAGCGGCTGCTTAGTCAGGAACACAACAGAAGAGCAGCTGGTGTTTCTGTCTACAAACACATGTTGTTTTAATACAGAAGTCTGCAAATAGTCGACCTTTGACCCGTCATGCCACGAGCAGCAACCACGTTCCACTCAGCCGGGTTTCCTCCAACTGACCCCTGGTGCACAGAACCGTTCGAGACTGATTCACAAGGGGAAAAGGCCGATTGTTGCTTCTACCCTTTGTGACCAACACGATTACAGAAAATACAGGTAGTTAAAAAGTGCACGCTAAACTTTGTAAGGTTACATTTCTCGTCTATGGACCGCGGTTTAGTCCTGCACAGTTACCCCTCTACAACTTCCTTTTGTTTTGCCGTTTCCACATATAGATTTGGGCCAGTGGACATGTGCCCTAACGTGGAGCCGCTTGTTTGTTCCATCTCAGCTCAGCCGCGTCAAATCAAGTGTCATGTGATTAGCTCGGTCATGTGCTCATGTTTAGTGTGTGTGGAGCTTGTTGTGGTCCCGTCTGAGCGTGTGGTTTGCAGGAATAGTGTTGACTCTGAGTCAGGTGGCTCTGAACAGATGTTCCCATAACACCTGCAGACTTTGGGGGAAATGCACTCTTTGAACAATAAAACAGTTGTTCTCCATCAACTTCCTAAATGATTAATACCTGGATCCTATTAGTGATCAAAAAATGTGCATCACTCGTCATTTAGTCGATGGATTGATGGCCCTGTCTCTCTCCTTCATGACGTGTGCTACACAAGCACACATCACATCAATTTATGTTGTATGTGTGTCTTTGTAACTGCAAAGACACACATACAAATCTTTCTGATTGTGCAAAGTTAATATTTTGATAAATGTAGCAGCTCCTTTGTTACAAAACTGATTTTTAAATTATAATGTTTAATGATAATTACAAGATGATTTTTAAGAATGAAGGTATCATTTCATTTGGCACGTGACAGGTTTTGTATTAATCCGTAGAGGGTGAGTCCTCACAAAGAATTGGAGATAATAAAGAATTGGCTTTTAATGTTGCTGCCAAAACCAGCATTTTGAACCGCGATTTAACAGAAACAGGGAGGTTTTTCTTGAGGATCTTCAGCTGCGAAGAGCGTCTTTAGGCTCCACTACTGTGGGTGAAGGGGCAAAATGGAGAAAGATAAAAGATTTCAAATTCATCCACATTAGCGGCGACACAAGAGCCCGAATAACAAAAGGGAGGAAATCAGAAAAACTGAGGCCCAGATCTTCCTGGAAACTAAGAGAGAAAAAGAGTTTTCACTTGTTCCCTCGAGTCTGACCCTTCGCTCATCCCTGCTCTCTCTCTCTCTCTCTCCTCTCAGTGTCCAAACAGAGCGCACAGCTTGAAGGGAAAACACACGACAAACAATGGAAATGGAGCATGATGAGGCGCACAACTGCTCGCCTCACAATGCGGCTTTGCGGCTGGTTGTGTGCGTTTAGATGCAGTTGGGGTCCAGCAGCCAGTTTGGAGGTGAGTTGCCAGGTTGGCTCTTCTGCAGCTGCGACCTGCAAAAGTGCCACCTCCATGACACAATCACCACCAACTGCACTTTTTCAGAAACCACACGGTTTAACGTCCTTGCAGAGACACATTCTGAGAGAAGGATGGATGGAGTTCTTAACTGTATCAGGTGGCGTGATTGAAACAAGCCTGAGCACGTCCAGATTACGGTTCAGTTTGGTCTTAAAATGAAGCTAAGCACTGATGCAAATGCATGAAAGAAACAAGCAGACCAGCTGCAGGTGGCACCAATTAAAACGCTGAATCCTGACGACGCATTCGTGCTCATCCCAAGCTGTCTTTCAAAATGGGACAAATAAAGGTGCAACGTTTGCATCATGTTTCCAAGAAAAGATTCTGGGGACTGTAGAATATTACCAACGCGGCTCATGAATATCATTAATGCGTACAGCTCTGACTTTGAAGAAATGCAGTGTGACACTGAATTTATGTTGTGACCTGTCCTCCGGAAGAAACCCCCCCCCCCCCCTCTTTGATCGACCCTCTGCTTTGTGCCTGCTTCTCTGTGAAATGAACTCTGAATAAGCACCGAAGAACAGAATCAATCCCAGACCGATTCAATATTAATATTGAAACTTGAGATTTTACCACCTGTGTGCGTCTTTAAACTGTCAGTTGACTGTCTTTGGGTTTTGCCTCTGCACCTCATGAGTGAAGACCGGCCAATCACAGGCTAGCCAATCACAGGCTAGCCAATCACAGCTCAGCTCATCTTCACTTGAAGAGTGTTTGTGTTGGTAACCAGCTTTCACTGGAAGTCAGTGTCGCTTCTCTGCTCAGCCGCGGCCCTGTCATGTGGTCTGTATTGTCCCGTACACCCACATTCGCCACGGTGTTTGAGGGGTTCCCCCCCGCCCCCGTCCGACCCCCCCATTCTCCTCCTTCTGGACATCAAATAAAGATGAAGGTGTCGCCCTAATCGACATTGTTGCCAATGAATCATTTAGCAGTGTTAGTCTAACATCCCAGATTCCAGGTCAGTGCGTCTCGCTGCTCGTCCCGCCGCCAGCGGCGCTCCGCCCGGTTCGGCCTGCTGCTCCTCTCCACGCCGTGTGGAGCGGGGAAATGCTGAGGGGGGGAATATTTTAGTGGGCTTTTACGCCTCAGCTTAGCTCAGCATGGAATGAGGCTTTTGGTGCAAATCCGATTTGTAATTTAGCCTGTCTGTGTCTTTGGGCCCTTTTTGTTTTTTAATTCAGCACACTGAAGTTGTCGATCTTTCTCTGGCATTTGGATTGTTGTCTTTGGTTTGGTGGCGGAGTTGACAAGCTTCCGTTTGTGTGTGGTTCATTATATGTATTGTGATAACATTTCCTTTCCTGTATCAAAAAGTGTTGACATTTTGAATTGGACTGGAATATTTGGAAATCAATACATTTGTTCTCATGACAGGGGGCTTCTTGACAAAATGACAACAGAAGGAGCCAGCTTTGTCTAATGATAATAATAACTTTATATAGTCAACAGTTGACTTTGTAATTCATATCTGCACAAGCTTATTTGTTCAATGCGAACCACATCACACATGCAGGCTGCATCAAAACTAGTAACGTACATTTGAGTTAGTCTGTCTCCCCTGAGAGCATGAGGAAGCTTTTTTAGTCTTATGTGTATAATCATTTTGTGTCTATGGCTCTTTGTGTGTGTGTGTGTGTGTGTGTGTGTGTGTGTGTGTGTGTGCGTGTGCTTTGCACGAGCGCTGCAGCGCTACAGATCAGTAGAAGTAGGTCAGGAGAGAAGACGATGTGAACTCGTCACCTTGAATCGCGTTGCAGGCTGCTGAGCGGAGAGATGGATGGAGAGGAAGAGGAGTGGCAGGAGGAAGAGGAAGAGGTGCAGAGCGTGAAGGAGTGAAGAGGACAAACAACAATAAAAATAAAAAGTCCTGTTGCCTATCGAGGGTCCATGCGTCCTGCGGTGATTTGGGATAGTTCAACATCACATACAATTTAAACTAACTTCTTGAGACCTCACAAATGTTTGTTTTTCTCCTGAAAGGTTTGCAAACCTTGGGGATAATGATATATTATGATATATTATATGATATATTAGGATATTGTGTCTGTACTATTATATGTACTAGACCATGTGCTTTTTATGTAACTGCATTTGTGATAAAACTATAATACAGGAACATGTGGACCCATGAAGAAAGTCAAGCCTAAATGCCAATCAAATCCACTATTTTAACCGAGGAGTTGGACTAGACAAAGTCAGCTGGATTTGGGGTTTGGAGTAACTGTGATGAAACAGGAAGAGAAATTGTAATTAGAAGCCACTCAGTGTTATAAGCTAACAAACTAAATACAGACAGCGGTAAAGTATCCTACCATTAATAACTTTCAATCCTATTCAGTGCAGAGACGTCCCTGGTGAAGGAATTAAAGCGCCACAAATGATGGAAGATGGGGAAATGATAGCGTGAGACATCCTAATGGACACCTATAAAGGCCTTGATAGACATTGATGGAGCTCGGGACTCATGTGATGAAAAATGAACACGCTCAGGGATGTTTGAACATTTGGGTGAGATGTCCCTCAGTCTCACGCACAGCAGACTTGTTCTTGTAATTTGGCCACGGACGTAGTGAGTCAATTGGGTATCAGGCATGTTGTTCACAAGCTGAAGACTGCATCAGTCCCAGGTGGACTAAGGAAATGTCCTACTGTAAGATGCCCCGTGAATGTCAACAGGTTACTGCAACAACGTGAACCTTTAGTCCTCGAGGGTTAGAAACAACCTGGCGGAGGTTACAATATGTAAGCACAGTCTGAACGGGACCCGACTACAGCAGGCAGTTCACATTGCTGTTACACCCGTTTTAGGGAGCGGCCTAGTCGACAGGTTGACTGTGCTGATGGAACTATGGAACGATGCTAACGCAAGGCTCCTCCCTCAGTGGCGAGAAAGCAGCTGGACGTTCAGCTAATGGGAAGTGTCCTCTCTCCAACGACCTCCCTTTTGGTAGCAGTTAGTATCTTTGAGAAGATGGACCAAAGTATCACTTGATGATACTTTATTGTTTTCCATTTACAATCAAATGTAAAGCAGAGGATGCTTCCTGGCAGTGCACGCATTGATGAGTGAAGTCGGGATGACTCCGCCCACTTCTTACACACGGTTTATGATGCAAACAGAAACATTTGGTATCTCTGTACCCCACAACAGGGGCAATACAAAGGGCATCTGTGTAAACCTGCCCTGAAAGAACTAAGATCTTGGGCCCGACGGTTCAAAAGTCCAGGCTTTCTTTTCATGTCAGCAAATCCAGGATGTGTAAAAGCAATATGGAAATCACATCCATTTACAGCTCACAGATTTCCAAGTACAACACACAAAAATATCCTTGTAGCCATATAATCCAAATTGAGAAACAAATGTACCGGGACAGGACAGTCTACTGTTGCCATGGTGATAAGTTGGTGGTAGACAGAGCTTCTCACATTCACGTAGAGGTCGTCACAATTTTAAGGCTTCGCTGAATTAAATAAGAGAGTGAGGAGGAAAGGGGGCTTAGAAATCCTGGATTAGTGCGGCTGAAGAAGAGAGAGCGTAGCCATCGAGTCACATCTGGTGAAGTTCTAGAAAAGAGACAGAAGGAGATGGAGAGGTTTATTTAGGTGGAGGGAAAGAGAGGTGAATAGAGAGTTCTTCCTGTGTGGGAGGAGGTTTCCTTCAGATGAAGGCATTCTTCCAGATAAAGGAATGCATTTTAAATAAAGAACTACATTTTATCAATACTTCAGAGGTACAGATTCAACATCCAATGCATTCAAATTTCCAGGGTGATTAAAGGAAGCGAAAGTTATGTGAATGTCACAAAAACACAGAACCAAGTAGATGAAAGACAAACTCTAGTTTTAGTCGTCACATTTTAAAGCTGGATTGACATTGAGATGAACTGTGTTCATTTCAAATGTGTTTATCCTTTAAAAGAGCACAACATTTATTCAACGAAGCCTGCTCCCAGTAGAAGTCCCACTGTTCTACACCTCTTGTGCAATAATAGTAATATGTCATCATCATCTGTTTTTTTAAACTACAACAATAATTTTTTATTTTTATTCTGCACTTTGTGCTTTTTATTGCTTTTATTTCTTCTGTTGACTCTGCTGCTGTGACACTGTAAATTTCTCCATTGTGCGATAAATAAAGGACTATCTTATCTTATCTTAGAATACAAACAGCTGTAAGTATCTGCAGGATGCGCCTTAGTTATTAGCGGCTTTAGAGCAAAGGTTTGTTCATGCAACAGAAAACAAAACTCATCAGGTTCTTCTGAGTTTGTGTCCTTCTGATTGAAATGCACTTATTGTAAGTCTTTGGATAAAAGCGTCAGCTAAATGACACGTGATGTAGAGTGAAGGTTGTTTGGATTTGAAAACGCACAAACGCAATACTGGAAAAAACAAGGTGGCCTTTCGTTATTTGGAACTAATTGCTATGGTTGACATATCTGTAGGTCAGTTATGTTTTTTTTTTTTCAATTTGATTTAAGATGACATTTAGTGGAAGGTGAAGAATGAAATATTTGTAACTCCATAGATAAATCCAAACGACATGACAATGAAACACAGTCACAGACCAAAACATGACACTGATCATCGGAGATAAAGAAAAAAAATATGGACAGCGATTGAGATGAGACAGAAGCTCAACTCAGTCTGTAAAAACCTTAAAATCAGAAAGAGCGTTATAGTAACAGAGAGAATATAGAGAAAGAAATGTATGTTGAGTGGTCCTGAAAAGTTGTCAAACAGGATCTAGATTGATTTCTGTTTTCCTGACCGGGGCGTTTTTGGCTGCTCTAAGCAGACATGAAAGATGAGAAACTGCTGTTTGAAGCTTTTCCCAAATCCTACGACAAAATCTTCTCAGTGGAAGACAGAAGAACAGATGAGCGGCTGCAGAGACGATCACTCCGAGAAAGAAAATCCCTCTTTAAATTGGAAAGATGTTTTTAAATAGCTTTGCACAGGAAGTACTGGTGAGTGATTTCCCTATGTAACATTTAAGAGCCACAGCCGTCACTGATGGACACACACAGGCAGTTGTAAGTGTATCATTAAGCAGTTTAATATCGACTGACACAAAAAGTGCACAAAATATTTGACCCATTTTTTATAACTCGGAAAATTGAATAGATGTCTTCTGTGCATAACAATTTTCACGTATTGATGGAATAATTATATAGTTCTGACACAGAATAAATGTTTTTTAAAGGAATGTATTTCAAAAGGGGAACAAACCCTGAATTATTATATGAATAATAATTCTGATCCAATAATTTATTTCCAAATTGAGTCGTATTTCAGAATTTCTTTGTCCTTTAAATCCCCAAATGAAGGCTTGCGATATTTATTGTTCACAAATTTGTTGCACTTTTTCCAAAAGATATATATTTTTGAGATTATTATCTTTAAATTAGACAAGCCAATAGTAGAGAGTTCATTTTTTACAATATCCCATTTTTAGAGATCTGTGATTATAAAAATAGAAACCCACTGAATATTGGTGGACGGTCACCAGCAGCGATCAATGGTTACTTTGCAATTAATCAGCGGTTCACGTGCGTGCTGAAAGTCGTACACGTCGTAAATTCACATCGGCCCACTGCAACGTGACTCTGGACAGGTCGCCTGGCTCATTCTCACTGACCTTTCTAACATAAACTGCATGCCTTCTGCAGTGTTGGGAAAGTTCACTTTCTACATGAACTAGTTCAAATTTAAGTTCATGAATTTTAAAATGAACTAGTTCAGTTCATTTTTTCATAAGTTGCTGCAAGCTATTATTGTTCAAAATTAGCAGTTATTTTATCAGTTTTAACACTGAAGCTATGCATCAGATTTGCTCTGTAGAAATCTGGCAGCCTGTTAAAAAGAACGTGAAAGAACGGGCCGTTCACAGACACCAGAATGAACGAGTTCACAGCAACGTCCATCAGGCATTAATGCAGTACGTTCAGTTCACATTCGCCCAAAATATGAACGAGTTCATGAACTATCGGTCATTGAACGCGTTCAGGCACAACACTGGTCTTCAGTGCACCTGGTTGTTGTTGAGGTTTATTTCATTCATGTTGGGGACAGCCTGTTGGTGATAATGTAAGCTAGAAGCTAACAACAAAAACAAGGCCTCAAAATCAGCAGCCCAGACTACGCTGAATACGCACATATCCGTATCATTTCTCTCAGGCCAACTTTGGAGAAGCCTGAGTAATAAAAGCACCACAGCATGTGAACCTTTGACTTTTTAAAATAAATTATGAACTCAATCCACATTCCTTTGAGGGAGATACGTCCATTGTATGCACTTCACAGACAATTCCAGCGATTTCTGCGCAGGTTTTCGGGGGAACGGTTTCCAAGCCAATTGTCACTTTACACCTTCAAATTAACAATACTGAATATATTTTTCCTTTCTGAGCGGCTACAGGAGCTGTCGGCTGTGCAAAAGCCTCTCGTAGAGTAGTTCATCTTCACTCGATTAAAGTAAAACCTTTCACGATAACTGTCCCCACACTGAGCTCTCACTATCGCTTTAGCCTGCTATCTCAGGCTCTCATCCCATCTCATGTGTTTTAGGGCTTCATATCATGTGAGGAATTTTTCTTTTAGGCCATTCTCCAAATTCTAAATTTCAGATTTTGCGATAAAACAGAAAGAGAAAATGTGATGTGATGTTTATCAGAGCACTCAAAGAGGTTCCCCTTTATCGTGGCCGGGAAAACAAAATCCAGATAGACAAAGTAGTTTCAGAGTTATTACACTTTTTATCATGGTATGCCATCTTTGGAGGAAGGCCAAAAACCAGACGACGTGTGGTTTCAACTTTGTAGTATCTGGCTAGACTCTGAATAAATCCATCAATGCAGAGCTTGATACACCGATATGATGATTATTGTGCGCAGTTGTTTGTGAAACAATCATAAAGATGCGTGCAGCAGTCACATCCGTGAGCATTACCTGCTTTTAGTTATATCTTTTTGAGCTTGTAGTTTATTAGAGTCTGCCTACTAATCTGAGCCGAGGAGAACTGTATTATATCCTGTGTGAAACCCGGGCCTCGTCCTTCTGTGAAGGCACAGCCCTAAAAGCAGCGGGCAGATGGAGTGGAACAGAAATACGTTGAGCAGGAATCTCTGATACCCCCTGGTAGATTCAACTCACTACACCAGTGTTTTTAACTTCTTTTTGTAAACCCTGTTATCTGATTGGACGACATTATGGAAAGTTTCCCATACACATCATGTTTAGCCTTTGATGTTATGGAGAAAGAGAGAGGACGACATACAGCAACGATGGACACAATTCAAACATTTAGCACATCTTTTTCCCCCAGTCCAGGAAGTATTTAGACTCATCAAAATCCAGAGGTTACTCTTTACTACCCATTAGCGATGCTGTGTATGTGCGAGCACTAATTAGCCTCCATTATCTTGGATAAGAGCTGGAGAGAATGGAGAGCATCAAATTTTAATGAGTCTCTTGTAGCCCCTCAGAATATTTGCTGTGTTTTAAGTGTTGCATTGAACTCCCTCTTTCTTGCACAAACATGACTGGTGCATTCAAAAGGAACAGGCAAATTTAGCAAATATGAGTGATATTAGGACGACATTGGATTTTTTCCAATATTCGATATGCCGATATTTTCAAACTCATCTTGCCCGATGTTGATGCCGATACCGATATATAAACATTTTTTTAATCTTATGTTTGTGCTGTAATGTTACACATAACATGCATTGTTATTGTATGTGATCAAAACTATGAAATTAAAACTCCTTTCCAGAATACCTATTTGTACTCCACCGCATGGCTCCTTCTCAATATCATATGACTTCATCACACAAAAACCAACACCCAGCTACTTTATATGTTTTATTCTGAAAGGGCCCACGGGATGCGGTGTTGTTATGACCCGTTGCTAACCTAGCGGCTGCCCACTGTGTGGCTGCTGAATGAAGGACATCATGCTAGTTTATTTCGGTGTCCGTCTGCGACATGACACCGTCAGACACTAAAGCCTGTGCTATGCTTCTGCGTTGAATCAACGGCGTAGACGCGGACCCTACGGCGTACCCTACGCCGTAACTCGACGTGCACCTCCAAGAAATTGTAACTACGCGTCGAGGCGACGCAGACCGCAGGGCTGTGATTGGTCAAAGTATACATCATTCCCAGAGTGTAGCTTTTTCCGGGTTTCCCCCTCTCGGTATACCGCCACTTTTAAAGTTTATTTTCAGTTTGTTTTTGATGGACCAAGTTGAGGAACGTTTGGTCGAGGAAGTTCGAAAGTACGACTATTTGTACAATTCCTCCCCAGCGCACTACAAAGACTGCCAAATGGCACACAACTCGCGGAAAGAGATGTTTTTCAACGTCGATTCGCTCCAGCTGCATCAACATTCTCTCTCTTTCGCTCGCCATTGTCAGAAATGAAAACGCGGAAACGGCGCACGGAACCAAAACAAACTAGCAGAGTAAACACCCCGCCTTACCGGCAAGGCTCATCGGCAGAAACATTCATACCGGCCGATTATGGTCATTTTAAGCTTTTATCGCCCGATACCGATGTCGTGCCGATATCATCGTGTATCCCTAGTCAAGGGAGAACATCATGCCCGAAGGTCTGCCCTTTTCTTGGCTGGTGGCCATTTGTAGGATGCGGAAACCATTTGTAGGTAACATGCTTCATTAGTATTTCAGGAAAAAGAAACTCGCTCAGCCAATAAAACGTACAGGTTAATCAAAAGCTTGAACTTTCTTGAACTGTGAACTGAGCGTCCTCGTAACGACCATATATTCTTCTATTTCTTCCAATGGAAGCGCATCTTGTAGTTTCCAGCACCTCTTGCTTTGCAGTCTAAAGCAGCATCTTTTGATCAAAAAAGGTACCAGCGGTACATAGGGTGGTGGTTGGTTCCAGCAAATACCAAGATGTCCTCCATGACTCGGCTGTTCATGGTGCACACTGAACGAGAAGACAACAATGATTTAATAGTCACGAAATTTGTGTACTACCACTTGAATTTTAATTCCGAAACATGATCTTCTGCTGAATTTTTTTTGCCTGTCTGATCATTAGAATTCTAATCCGAATTGATTGAATTTCAATGATACCCAACCCTGGAATGATGTCACCTGGCAGGGTTTCAGTTGACTTACTCTAACCCTGTTATGACATTTGTAATGGTATCGACCTAAAGACGGGTTACTTCAAACCGCCTCTAGAAGAGTTGATCAAAAGTTGTGACATTTCCCGTGTGAGGCCTCTACTCTAAAGTGTCTGATGAGTATCTGATAAACCCTTATACTGACCAGCACACACTTTAGACAGACAGAGAGTCTGCCTCCTGGGCCATTAATGCACACAGAGAGCAGCAGAGATCAATACAACCAGACACACACAACTGCCTGAGAGGGGATGTGATCCAACTCCAAGGGTTTAATGGACTTGCTGGTGCCTTTAGTTTGTGTTGCAAATGTTGTTAAAGAAGGACATTACGGTGTATGGTATGCTTGTTAACATAAGGTACATGTATTAAGTGTTTTGTTAATTTAGTGTTCCTCAATAGTTGCTGGGCATATAAATATATGCCAAAATTAATGCCACAGTATGACGGAAGTGAGGGCTGAAATATTTTATACTGTCCAGCCGTCTAGACATGACTACATAAGTCTGGACGAAGGGTCTCATGACACCGCAGCTCGTTGTGAAAGTGAAAGTAAAAATTCAGGTATTTGTCAGTTTATCCGTTCTCGTGAACCCAAGAACAGTTGGATGAAGAAAGATGGTTATGAATGGGGTTTAAATACCCAAAGGGGTGAGTAGGGTAGACTGGTGAGGGAGGCAATTTGTTGCATCAGAATTTGAGATTATCCAGGGAAGGACACAGCCTCAGCGTTGATATTAAACTAAGGCTTTACTTCTTTTTTCTATCAATTTCCAGTCCTCGTAAAGAGAGCTAGTGTAGCTATTCAACAACAATTAAATGAAGTACAATAAACTATTATACGTAAAGTGTAAAGTGTATTTTGTGATGCATCAGTAGTCTGTTTCGCTCTTTTTGCAATCACTGCTGAACTTCTAGAGACCTAAAAACTTGTCTTGGACGTGAAATCCATCAGCTAAAAAACCAAACTCCCAGATTACTTATTTAATAGCTCGCTAACTCCCTAATTGAATTTGTTTGCTCAGGACACCAGCATGGAGGAGATGATGACACAAACAGTTCCGGAGGTTTTTTTGACCCCCATTTCCTGCGGGATGGACATTAACTCTGTTCATCTGTCAGTGTCCCCTCCTGTTGGTCTTTTCTATTACTTCTCAGTAAAATGGATCAAAGTCATTACAAATGAGTCTGTGTTCGCCCAGTCTACACAGGAGTTCAATTACATCGTATAGATCTACTTTCAGCTAATGTTTTCTGAAGACAAACAAAGCACCGAAGTTAATGAGCAGCTCGCTAGAACAAATTTGGACAAAATTGAATTAGACCCCGCTTTGATGCCCTTCTATGCTGAGTAAGGCCGTTTGTCAATGCCACAGAAGCGACGGCGTTAACGCGACTTAAGAACAAGATCTGGCCATGTAACTTGCTCAGGACCTGGTTATGAAATGCACAATGTAATTATAAGTCATTTTAAGACTCATAGCAATTATTGTTAGCTATCATCAGCCACACAAAGCGGCAGCCACTCCACTGATAGCGTGGAAACTGCCCCCATTTGTCACTGTCACACCAACACACAGAGGAAAATACACAGGCATACAAACAAACACAACTGCATTCAACTACACAATACATAAAGGGTCTGTGCACAGAATCAGCTTTGCTCAGCTATTCAAACAGGTCCAGCTTTGTGTTCATTCTCAATGGCAGTTAACCAATCAGAACTTTGAAGGCGGGATTAAGGAAGGAAACTACTACTTCTCCCTAGATGGCTAAATAACATATCAGAGTAATGTATGTCATTTTAGGAATTACCTGAATGATGAAGTGATCATGAAATGAGAATCATGATCATATGTGTCTCATACAGACACTAAACGGGGTCCGTGTCCCACACACAGGGGAGCATCATCCGGCCGTACTACGGGAGTGAGAACAAGTTCCCAAGATACATGAACCAATGAAATACCTTATCATGGGAGATTTAAGACGTGGCAGAGTCAGTGTGGTTATTGTTAACCTCAGACGGTGGAACATCTGCGATAGTCTTGTGATACAGCGATCGCCATCTGTCTGGTTTTTCTATTTCTGTTCTCAAAAACAAGCCAAAAAGTTCAACAGCGCATGAATGATAACCTGATATATTATTGAAAGCTCTGTGTCTGATCTGCTGGTGTCTGACTGCAGGTTCAGTAACGGCCCGTCGCTGAATCCCATCTAACAACGGTGCATTCAGAACCAAACAGTGTAAGACCTCATTTGAGCTGCTCTTTCTGTCTTTCTCTCAATCCAAAAGCAGACACACAGAGAAAGAGACAGTTACGGACATTTGTAACTGCCGCCATGGTCACAGCTGACTGGGTCACAGGGGGAATGCTTAATTGCAGCGCTGCATGTATAGAATTCATGATGGTTGATGGTACAGTGTTTTGGTTTCAGTTTTTTTGTCCTCTCTGCGATTTTCCCAGTGATTATGCTTCCTAAAGAGCTCCTCTATGCATGTGTGTGTGTGTGTGTTTGTCTGGGCGCAGGGTACACTCACCTTCACCCATTTCCTTGACCCAGTTTCAATGTTGTGTCTCCACTGCCCCTTTTTACAGCTGAAGGAAAAGAAATCCCATTTAAATCCCCCCTCCCCCTACATCTCTGACCTTCTCTGCTGCCCCCTCTCTCTCTCACACACACACACACACACACACACACAGACTACATGTTGTCCTCTTTCTGCCTGGCTTCACCACAGAATTTGGGCAGAACAGTTGAATTATTCAGTACCCCCCATCCCTCCCCCCCCCCCCCCCCCCCCCCGCCCCCCGCCCCCTCCCCTCGTCCTCTACACACAGACAGTCCCTCCAGAGGGTTAAAGTATGAAAGAATAGGTGGAAATGAAGACAGCTTACACATTGTGAGGTTCATCATGGTCTCTATTTGAGTCCCATCCGAGTGTGTTTGCACAAAAATGTCCCTCATAAGCATCACAGCTGCATGCGGCCTCTTTTGCTGCTCTGTTATATTGTTGGAATTACTGTCGACAAAAGTAATCACCGTTACACAGCTGCATTATTCACCAATATTCACATGGTAAGTAACACAATGCTTCCTAACTAAGCAGCCATGAAAGCGCTTTGCAAAAATAAAAACTGGTTATCTGTGACGACATTCCAGGAGAAATACCAAGATGCTCTGCCAGTTATTGCAAAAGGGAACGAAAGGTCTTCCATTAAATGCAACAGTAATATGTAAGATGAAAGTAGTGAGTCTCAATGAGAATCATCACCAGCTCTACCGCTCACCCAATTTCAAGGTGTGCTAGATGAGCCAAAAAAAACCACAGGCAGGTATTAGTAGAATAGTAATGTAATGTGAGTTGGAGGTTTGAACCATGGTGAAGTTGCTGATGTTAGAAGTTAAACAGCTAAAAAAAAGGAATCTTGAGCCTTTAAAATGGAATTTTACAAATTCTATTTTAACGTGCGAATTCCTCATTTTTTCCGAGCATGACAAATAATGCCAAATGAGTCAAGCACATCTGGACCCCACTATGCTGTGGCTGTGCTGTCGTGTCATCTTTGTTCCTCAACATGCTTTTTCTTTCTTGACAGCCAAGCCCTCTTGGTCTCTGGGTTTGTTATTTTGGTTTGTTTTGTCCCCTAAGGCCAAGCTTATCATTCAGACCCTGAAGTATCGACGCCAATCCCAGTCTGGTTTCTGTGCGCCTCTCAGCAGGTGGCTCCACAGAAACACATACACACAAGCACACAGGATTTCAATGGTGATGTCCTGAGGGACAACAACCAAGGAAGAAAAAAACAAAAAATATCTCCACTCCTGCTTCGGCTCATATGGAATTAAAGAGCTCGCTGTCTTCTGTTTCAGATTGTTATTTAACCTCCAGCAATCCTTGCAACAAGACAGATTTTGTAGCCTGTGGGTTAGCGCAACCAGCACACGCACACGTACACACACACACACACACACACACACACACACACACACACAGATACCTAATAGATGAATCCTTGGCTGCAAAACACTGCAGATGTCACCGCTGGGCTGATGAACGGCCTGCCAGCCAATGGCTCCCATATAATTACATTCAATGTTACAATACGACCAGCATGCAACCAAATGTCTTCAATTCTTAACACACAACAGCTTCAAAGTAGCAAAAGATATGTATGAACAAGGAAAGTGGTGAATGTCGAACTTTCTACGTATATCCGTACCCACTGGACCGGAAACAAGAGTCCTCAAGTCATCAAGAAGTATAAAGTCATCAAATATTTGGGAGTCATAGAAGCTACTTAACATATCAAGAGGCTGTATCGTTTCTACTATTCGACTATTATAAGACATGATTATTGGTATCTCTGAAACCACGGCTGCCACCATCGTGAATGTGTGATGTACATGTGCGGTTCCATACATCTGAAGAAGAGCAGCAGATGGCCGTTTTATGTCCCGATAGCATCTTCATCAAAAACACAAAATCCAAAAGAGCATTGGCAGCTATCCACGCGGAGATGTGAGAATATGAGCTACGTACCTGTGGCATTTATTCAAATGAAGTACGGATGGTGCACAAAAGATAGAGGAGCAGCTGAGGCAGGAGATAAGGAAGAGGTTGTTTGGTGTCCCCGTCTGCACACCTCAGAGTGCTGATGGACCTCTCGTACGACTTGGCACATAGAGGAACGTGTGATTGACAACAATTCCAGCCAGATCTCACACTGGTGTTGATTTCTCACATGGAACCAGAAGTGGGAGTTTTTGCTATGTAAGAAGTTACGTACGGTCATACTCAAATTTCCCCAAAAAGCTGGCAACTTTTTTGACTATTTGAGTTTCTGATCCAAAGACGTTTGGTGCTCTGGTGAGTTTACAGCTACAGTAAATATTATAATAATATACAGACAATATATTGTAAAAGTGGGATTGGCCAAACTCCAAACTCGACTCGTAGGTTTTCCTTTGCAAAGCAAAGGCTTTTTTGAAAGCAATGGTGATGTGTTCTTAATCGTCTTTGCACAACAATGGGGCTCTTTGACTCAGAGGTAAGTGTGTTAATAGGATCATTTAAAAAAAATGGGATTTACTGGAGACTTTTACCAGCCTCATCTGTTGGAAACAAATGTCCTGGAGGGTTTCACTGGATAGCAGTATGAATGCAGTGGTGCCTCATCAACTGGTGGTGTGATGCTTAACCATCATACATTAAGCAATAACCACAGGACACGTGTTTAAAAACATTCGTCACAGTCCAGTTCTAGAAATCTAGAATCCCGATAATTCTGCTCCAGAATATATTTCCCTCCTCCCCAGAATGCACTCTGCTCACATGTGCCAGAAACCTCAACCGCGATTGACTACTTTCAAACTTGCTGTTGAATTTACTGCTGTTTTTACCATTTCATTTCTTCTGTGTTATATCAATATAATAAATGTAAGGGTGGTAGAACCATTGGAGCAATGAACCATTCAAATGGGTTTTAGTGACTAAAAGCAGAACTTATTCCATATAAAGATGTTGTTTGATACACACATATACAAGCAAACTCTGCAGCTCTGCTAGAATGTGGGCAGCAACCAGGCTCAGGTAAGACCTGCTACCAGTCCAAGCTGGTGCAAGGTGTATGATGTTAAGCTATGTCTTGCCATGCTGAGAGATGACTTATGTCCGTTTGGCACTAAAAAAACTAAAAACCGATCAGGTGACTGCTGAAGACATGATCAACCTCATTTTGGAGGAGGGCAAAAGTACTGTGAGGGAACGTGAATTACTGAGGCAGGTAGTCCATCTACTTGTTCTTATCACACTAATTTTACTCAGATAATGTTGAGCATGGTTGTCCAATTATTATTTAAACTTCATCCAGTTAGAGAGAATTTGTTCTGTAAAGGTCCAAAACATCAAAACTTTCATTATAATTTGTTCTGATAACTAAAACATCTAACCTTAACATTCCAGAGACAAACCCAGCTGAGGTCCCCCGAACCACCTTCTCCCACAACGCCTGCCCGACCTCCATTGATTATTGATGTTCACGACAGGGGAGATGTAAAAAATAACAAGACGCTGCTGCAGCTTCGGCTTCCCCTCCTCTTGAACCAGCGGTTATTGTTGAAGTGTCAAAAGACGACAAGAACAAAGACAAGAGAGGCCGTCGCTTCCCCCGCTGCCTCTCCTGTAAACGCCTGGCTGTGAATATTACTTAGAAATACAAAACAAAGTGTGCAATGTTTTTTCATTCTCAATTTAATTTAACAATATAATGCTTGGAGGAAAAATAAACTGTTGTTGTTTTAGTTTCTCTTCTTTAAAACCATCTACAAATCCGCAAATGAATATCATTTTAACTGCAAAAGTATGATTCAATTTTTACCCACAATATTACTCACAATAAGTTAGTGATATTGAATTAAACCCAGAGGCAGTGCTAGTAAGTAGGAAAAGGAAAGTGTGCACAGGGTTGGCATTGGAGGAAAAACATCCACTTGCATGCGAGGCCTTTATTTCTGGTGAATCAGACAGTACTCTCAGTATTTGACGAAAAAAATGACTGAAATTGATATTTATATATATCTTGTATATCTCTAGAAGACCAGTTTGTATTTAAGTGCATGAACATAAAGAGGATGAGAATGGATGTTTTACAATTATTTCACATAACAACACAAATGAACGTACTGTCTAATAGTATCACGCTCGGACTCTATTATTTCAATTGTATTCTTCGTTTATAGTAAATAAAACTGCTGAAATATTTAAATGCAACAGAGCTTTCCAGAAGAAGCTGTCGTGGTTGCAGCGTGGCGCAGAACGGGGGACGAGACTACGAGGACGGATGAGTGACGGTGGGGAAGATGGAGGGATGGATGGAGACGGAGAACAGGCAGGAGGTGAGGAGGCGGAAAGCAGTTAGAGAACTTTCTGCACAGCGGAGAGTTTCAGAGGGGCAACTGGGCATGTGTGTTCGTTGTGTCTATCCATGTGAAATCTAGTGCGAATGTGTGTGTAGGTGTGTGCGTGGGCGTGTGGGTGGGTGCAGTTTGTGCTATAAGGCTTCTGGTTCATAGAAATTCAGAGAAAACCACCAGAAGCACAAGCCAGAAAACTGCAGTTTAGAGGATTTTCTTAACCACACGCTGTCGCTCTGGCAGCCGGCATTCTGCCTCACATGACCTCCGTTGAACAGAGCAAAGCAAAGTCTTCCAGTAAAATGATGTCATCTCTGAATAAAACATAGTTCTCTGTTGGAGGAATGATCTCATCGTTTTACAGGAAAAGATCTTCTCCTGAGAGGATTTAAACACCAGCATGTCCGATTTTAATATACAGTGTGACTTCATACGAATGGAGGTACACAAACACACACACACACACAAACACATCATCACATCATCACATCATATCATATTATTTTAGATGTCCCAGACTGGCGACCTTCTTTGAGGTCTTTAAACTAAGCTGAACTAATAACTGTAGGTTTCTTTCTCTGTTTCCTAAAGCTGCATACACTTCAGCTGTGCAAAACAATTTTTTTAAGGGATGTAATGACAAAGAATGTTGTTAACTGCGATGCTGACTGTATTATAAGCTCTTTACAGGTGTTTGTTTTGTTGGCAAGAGCCAAACACACACAGCAGCTCCCGCAAATAGCACCATAAAATAATACAAGAGTGATGTGAAATCAGACTTGAGGCCAAGCGGCCCAAGACTGATGGACAAAAATTAATTTATTTAAAGATAAAGGGGGGAAAAAAGCCAATCAAACCAGGCAAATTTACATCTTAACCATCAATCAGTTTCACCGCTCATCATTTTAGCCGAGCAATCAAACTAATGAGAGCAAAGACGAGATATTGAACATGCAGTAATTACAGGAGTACATCTCGACCTCCCGCTAACGCACAACAGGCACAGGAAGTGACACGTGAGAGAGTGCAGCGACTAGTTAATTACTATTGACCCTCCACCGTCCCACCAGGCGTCAGACCCAGTCCTGCCCGATGCTAAAATAATTAATGCCGTCATCCTCGGTCCCTGTAGCCATGGTGATGAGAAGATTCCCCCCCGGGTAAACCCCCTAGTTGTCAAGCAGCACTCAGCCAATGAGGAGAGTCTTTGTGTGTGTGTGTGTGTGTGTGTGTGTGTGTGTGTGTGTGTGTGTGTGTGTGATTGTTCTGAATGATTTCATTTATTGCTTTAAGGTGCAGGTAAAAGGGTTCGGTGAAGTTCTCAATGTTTAAAATGGCACATCCTGAGATTCTTATTAATTAAGAATCATTTCAAAAATAGATAAATAAATATATCTCAATTATCTTAGTTCCTACCCATTTTAATGGGCCTTTGAATGTTCATAACTTTTTAATGATTTAGGATCAGTGGCGGTTATTGGAAAACGGGCAATCGAATCAAATTCAGCAGACATCCCAGGTTGATTTAACTCAAAACAATGAAGGGATCAAAAACACATTACCACGTTGCAGTTAAAGATTTAATATTAATTAAAACATGAAATGTTTTATTTGTGTCACCCTCACAAGCTATTCTTTATAATATATTATAATATAATAATCCCACCAAGCACCAAAACTGTTGACATGAAGTTGGAAACACACTTTGTAAACCAAACAGGATCAGCGGCCCATCGAGTCCCTCCGGCTCCCCCAGAAGTCTGTTCCCATAAACCACACACCATTTCTCCATTGTTATGTTTCTTTTTGTGGTCCCCACATTGCATTTGCTGATTGTAAACTCATCCATGTAGTTATTACCCTGAGAAACAGACATGGTTTTGATGATGAGATGTCCACTAAGGGCGTTTGGGACCAGAGGTAGAAAAATACAGAACTTTTACTCTTGGGACCAGCTCATTTTAGGAAACCCAACATTATTTCAAGCGTCCCCATGACGTTATCTGTCTCTGTAATCCAAGTAACATAACCTAGAAGACAGAAAGTCGTAGTGAGAGCGTCCTGGCAGGGCCTGTTTACCTTCATTAGCCACATTAGCAGCACTGCGTTTGTCTGTGATTGTCCGGCACACAGTCACCTCTCCGCCCTTCCCCTCTTCCGCCGCTGTCACATCTGTCAA
This sequence comes from Apeltes quadracus, assembly GCA_021346845.1. Taxonomy (NCBI): domain Eukaryota; kingdom Metazoa; phylum Chordata; class Actinopteri; order Perciformes; family Gasterosteidae; genus Apeltes; species Apeltes quadracus. Next base: position 4,096,095 of record CM037932.1, on the reverse strand, counting down.
CTTCTCTGGTTTATACGGATTGAAACGCAATGTATTTTGGGGCAAAGAATTTGAGACTTGAAATGCACTTGAAAAGGATTATGGAACACTTGACATTTGTAAATGTGTGTGTGTTTGTGTGTGTGTATATGCTCATGTGGATCAGAAGGTGTCCTGGTGGTCCTCTGTTTGCTGTTGGACCCTCTAATCCTTTTAAATCAGCTTTGTTAATCCCACTTTCTTCTCACAGCTGCTTGGGCTTTATGCGGCCACATACAAGCATCCTCGGCACCGTGCAGATGGGCGGCAGTCTCTGCCCGCTTCAAATGAACACTGGCATTCTTTCAAAATACTCTTGTTGGCTGCCTTGCAAAGACATACTATTAGAAGAGCGATACCATTTTCCCCCGCATGCATCAAGTGCAGAGACGGAGCATTGGGAAGAAGCATTGGGCGAGAGGAGGCGAACACCCTGGACAGGACAGGAGCAGATCGTAGGAACATTTTAGGTGAAAGATTTGTGTTCGTTGTCTGATTTAACTTTAAAACGCATAAGCCAAAAATAAATTAAACTGAAATTGTCAGAAACGGCAGGTTGAGCAGCACAGCCACTGCACAGCGCTACCACCGCCATTTCTTCTTCGTTTTGAAACTTTGCCCTTTTTCTCTTTCACCTAATCCCTTTGAAATATTCTCCCTCCCTCCCCCGGCCCCTCTACCCTTCCTAAAGATCTGTTTATGGAGGCAGAATCTTTGAACCCCAACAGTCTTTATAGTTCAGAGGCTGTGAGATGGCAGCTGCTAATGTCAATGCTAATGTCAATGCTAATGGCGCTTCCCCAACACTCAAATCGTCAGCCAAGGTGCCGACTGTCCTGAATACTTAATTCTAAAGTCGACGTCAGATTGGGGGGAAGATGTTTTGTGAGGAGGGAGGAACCACAAGAGTTGTTTTTTTTCCGTCAGACTGAGAAGCTCTATGAATGTATTCATGGAAAACAAAGATGAATGAGACAAACAGCCCAGAGTAGCTTAGCTTTCTCCTTGTTACAGAAGTGACAAGAGAGGCTGCATTCTCCTGCTAGCATATCTAGCCAAATTAGCATCAGGAAGCCCCGGGGACCGCAACACTGGGACACCAATGTTTCCCCCCTGCCGAAGAAAACCTCAAAAGCAACATAAGGCTGCAGGGAGAAAGAGACAGATCCTAATGGGGACTGCTCTTATACTGAGTGTCTGTAGCTGCGTTCTCTTCCAGGCTCCTTCGCCCTTCTGAAGAGGACGCAGCCCGTCTTGAGGACAGCTGAAGGTCAAAGGGCTGAACAGGCACGTCCTCGCAAATCAAATAGTTGGTGGAAGATTCCTCGTTTGTGCCCTTCGCCTGCCGGGCTTAGTCAGTGATTCCAGCTCGCCACAGAGTCGGACACAGAGTTGAGTCTTTACTTTTCAGTGTGCTACTGAAAATACACTGAAAATATAACGATGGAAAGAAAAGAGTAAAGGTGTTTAAAGCCAGCAATATGCTGTGGGGAGCAGGAAAGCACCATTGTTTAGCAGTCATCTATGGTAGGGGTACACTAACTTTTTCTTATGATGGCCACAAAACCTATTTCCTCCTCTGATGGGGGCCGGGCAGACGGGGGGGGGGGGGGGGGGGGGTGGCTAGCATTTGGCGAATGGGCTTGACCGGGGGATAGGGCTGACGAACCTCCGCATATACTCGCGTGTGTCCATATGCTCGCGCATAACGAGCTAACTAGCATTAGCTCTTGTGACGGCGGGCCGCATTCAGTCCTCGTCCGTGGCCTGCGGGTCGTAGTTTGGGGACCCCTGATCTATGGGACAGCCCTCGACCGTCCAACCAGGTCTCCAACATGTCAAATGGTCGCTCAGTGCCGCTTTAACCCAGCCAGGTCATTAATCCACCTCCAGAGCTATAGCATAAATATATTATAGTATTTGACCAGTGGATTGTAATCATTGTGCCCTGAAGGGGGAACCCATCCAAATTTTGATTGGCATCCAGAAATCTGTGATGTATCGGACTAACTACACTGGAAGTAGAGTTGACTTACAGATCTTCAGCCAAAGCTCATGATCCAATTCTCGAGCTCTGACTTAAAGCTATTACTGCTCTTTTACAGCTCCCATTTGGCAAAACGTACCGCTTACACAATTATTTTGAGGGGTAGTGAGACTTCAGATTTTCAACCTAGTACATATTTTCAGCTCACATTTCGATTCAGTCAATTTATGCCAAAATATAACCTAGTTTTCTATTCCCCCGTTAGCTTTGCTGTTGTTTGCAATTAGCGTCCCACACTAACTGGCTCTTAGTTAGCAAATAATCTCTTCTCCCACAATACAACATTTCAATAATAACTGCAGGTCTCTTTTCTCCTTCCCATCTGAAAAATATATAAACACATCAAAGCAATTCAATTAGAAGCCCACAGAACAGAGATTATAACATTAGGCAAACAAGGATGCCATTAGCAGCAAAGCTCAGATGAGTTAATTAGATTGTTTTCAAAGAGATCTGCCAGCAGAGGGCGCTGACTAAGTGTATTAAACCTATACAAACTTGGATTCAGTGCTTAAAAAATAAATGATAAAATATAGTTGAGTATGTTAAACAGGAGACTCATTATCTGATAAAACTCACCTCTTGAGTTTATTGTGTATGCTGCCTAAAACATGTGATTGAACAACCACCTTTGTAGGCGCGTCCCCCAGAAGTCAGCCGCCAACTCACATTTGTCATTCGAAGGTGGAGTCATTAGCAGGAATTTATGTTACATAATTATCGTAGATGTCATTAACAAACACTGCTCCATATCACCACGAATGGCAAAAATTAATCCCATAATCTGTCTTTTACAGCTGATCATTCGGACCTTGACTGGTGCCAACTGGCTGCAACGAGCTAACAAGGGGGTTGACATTTCCCCAACGGTCAGGAATTCAGACTCCTCTTCTGGAACAAACTGATTTGGGTTTTTTGCAGCGTTTTACAGATGGAAAAAGGTCAGATTGGAACTGTAATTTCACAGAACGTTTTGAAATTCCCCAGAGAGTCAAAGAATAGACAGTTGTTCGTGTATTTCTCATTAACAGATCCCACCCAGCCGGAGAGACACGACATCACCATGGGAAGGAAACGTTACGGGTTAGAACAGGGTTTGAAGGCTGGTTAACTAAGAGGAAAACAGATTTGCTGCCTGCGGGCAAAACTATTTTTTTTTTTAAGAAAAAAAATCAAGCGCCCCCTTCTTTTTTATCCTCCAGCGCAACACTGAAACACTGAAGCAGTTGGCAGTCGCTCAGCAATTAGAGCTTGGATGAATCAATACCTTCCAGGATGTGACACTGTGAAAAGGTTTCCTTTCGCACAAGCAAATAACTTTAAAGCTAAGTTAAATATATATTTATGAAGTGATCAGAGACGGGGAAGAGATGGAAACTCCGTCGCCGAGCTTTATATGCAGCACGGAGCAGATTATCAGTGTCAAATGCAGAATCCCTGTGTGGATGTCTGTTTGATGCAGCTAACGGTCCACGTTCTGCATCAGAGCACTAATTATTCTTTTATTTTAAGTATTTAACCCTCACAAACCATAAACAAGCTGCAACATTGTCCAGTATCCACATTTTGTACGTGTACATTCTGTGTGGGAGGGGATTCTCTGTTTTTCTTACTTGCTGACTAGAGATCTAAATTGGATTAATAATGGTGGGACATGATTAATGCAGAAAATGCTTTGAAAGATTCACAGTTGTCAGTTCTTTCTCTCTCGCTGCCCACACTGACACGTTCCCACTGCCCCCAAATCCCTGCATCTCTCCACTGCGACGCTCGACCAGTCCACCATCGACCTGCGCCATGTTTCCCTCTCGCCCAGGAAGTGGCTCCACCATGTAGCCTACCTGTTCAGGTATCAGCCAAACCTTCGCCGAGCTTCACCATTACTTCCCTGGATTCCCTGTTGCCTCGTACGGTAACATCCCATCATGCATTCCATCCTGAAGATTTGTTTGATCAGATGTGAGTAGTTTGAAAATAAGTTCAATTTTGCCAATTTCTCATTAGAAGCTTTGAAGTAATCAATAAAAAAATGGTTAACCAAATTGTTTTGACTTTGTGTGTTGCTGCAGTAACGTGGTGAACAGGCAGACTGTTTTACCTAAACATGCATGAATGCGACAACCTGGGTGGAGATGCTTTCATCTCCTTCTCGGTTCCGCAGCTTCAGTTTGTCAATGAATGTGATCCAAAGCACACACTTTTCATTTGGGTGTTTTGCATTTGAAGTAAGTGTGAAGATATTTTGATCTTTTCTCGGTTGACTTTGTGGATGCACACATGAACTCTTTGCTAACTTCTGTGTTAAAAAAAACGTTTCCTTTTATGGATCATGTGACCCTGCTGCCTTCACATCTGTCACATCTGTGGAACTAGTCGGATTGGAAGCAAAATAACATGAGTTTTGTTTCCTTGTGTTTTAGATTAAAAACTCGTTGATTCAATATCAACACTGCATTAGAACATTCCTGGTGTTAATATTGCAGCAAACAACTATTAAAGAGATAAAGGGGAGTAATGGCTGTACAAGTAGAGAAATGAGTCTCCCTGTGTGTGTGTGTGTGCGTGTGTGTGTGTGTGTGTCTGTGTGTGTGTGTGTTTAGGGGAGACTGGGAAATTGTACCATCATTTACATTTTCCTTCTTAACTCACTCACACGCACATATGGGAAGTATATGTGTGATCAGTTGTGTTTAAAAGGCAAAAAACAGAAAAGGTGGATGTCTTTCCAGATGTATTGATTGTCTGTTTGCCTACCTGACCATGATTTCACTCGTATGCATTATTAAAACACACAGTCAAGACATCCCATTGCATAAGTTCCCTTCACTGTGATCAACCCTGCAACCCGACCATCAGCCTGTGGACAGCAGCTGTCACAGGCACGCTCCGCCGTGTCGTCAATATGTCACCCAGTGCAGCAGTGTCACCCTTTCATGTGTTATTCCATGGTGCTTTGACAACAAGAAATCTACGACAACATCAACAGATAGATATAGAAATATGGAATTTCTAAAGCACCACACACGCAACACCGCCAATGCACACGGAAATGAACCGTTTCCATTCTTCACATTGCATGACTTAAAACTTTACTGAATGTTTGAATGAATGGGGCTTTTCTTCTGAAATATATATATTCTTAATAATCTATACATATATATGTGTATATGTTTTCATTGCTAGCTCAGCATCTGCAAACTGTTTTTATCCACTGGTAAGGTGCACAGGAAACGTCTGAAAATAATGACCAATTTAGGCCACTTTAGCATCACATTAACCTTTGGTAAAAAGAGTGTGTGTGTGTGTGTGTGCGTGTGTGTGTGTGTGTGTGTAGAGAGCCGGGTTAGAGGAGAAAGGGGTCAATTTGTTTTGTCGCTTGCTCCCTTTTCTCTCCTTCCCTCTCGGTCTGTAATTACCTTGCAGTTGATTGCGTGTCCCATCTGCCTCCTTCTTATTTGTCTATTTCAAACATTTATCTGTTTAAAAAGAAAAATGTGCCCCTGAAAAGCTTGTTGTCCCCTTTTCTCTGTATTAGATGTCTTTCCTCCACTGTCTATTGTAGGGTTTGAGATCCCTCATGATGATCTGTTGTTCTAACAATGATGAAGAAACCCTCTTTTTAATTGCGAGAGGCAGATTGTTTAGTAGATACTGATGAGGATGGAGCTTCGGTAAAGATGAGCTCATCCTTTGTGTGAGCATTACTTTGGATGTGGGACAATAAAAACCCTGCCAGAACCCACACGCAGTGGACTGAGCCACCAGTGTGGCGTTCACAGTGCGAGTACACGCTGGGCTTAAATCCGATTGCCAAGTTATTTAGAAATCTCCGAAGGAATACTTTCTTTTCCTGCTTTCTCCGCTTTTCTGTTGTATCCATGTGACGTATTGTAATTAACAGCACGCCACAAGAAGGCGCTTTCTTGGAGACGGCGATGACTCTTCTTCAAACTGTGATCTCAGTCGGGTTCAGTGCAGCAGAATGAACCCGCAGCATGGAGGTGTCGTCCCGATGACTCCGCCCCTCCGTGATGCTGACGTAGCAGAGCGGCGTGTTTAAAGGTCGGGCTGGTTGTGGGTGAATAAATGCTGATTTGTCTCCATTGGTATTGACATGCAGTCACAGTCGGGGTGTCTGTGTGTCTCTAACTGTCCCTGTGTGTCTGACACACAGGATGTGTGATGCAGCACAGTGGCCTGAGGCTCTGCAGCACACTGTAGGACTGTATGAGCTGCCTGTATTATGGACGCACTGGATTACAAACCGCCGTGGAGGATTGGAAAGCAGTGCGAGCTGGAGTCTGACAGTTGAGGGAGCATTTAAAGGAGCAGACGGATCAGATTTGTCTGTTCATTCGGCTCACAGAGGTTCAGGGTGTTTTCATCCTCGTGTCACAAATACAATTCACCGTGACGACACCAACCCATCTGAAGCGGAAGAAACTACGCAGGCTTTTCCCTTTGTCTCAGACCAACTCAACCATTGGGATGATGTAATGTGTTGGGCCTTCCACTATTTTTAAAAACCCTCACTTGTTTCACCATGGCTGATAAAAATTATCCATTTGAGATAATTATGTTTAAATCATATAAATCAATAAAATCAATCAATCAATAAAAATGTGTTAACATACCTACCACATAAGGTTTACCAAGTGTGTAGACGGTTGGCCACTACTTCATTATCTACACAAAGCACGAACGGCAAAAGCTCAACTGCAGCGAGCTGCATGTTGCCCCAATGTGATTGTTGTGTGTGTGTGTGTGTGTGTGTGTGTTGGTGTGTGTGTCCATCCATCTTCCTTCCTCTCTCCTCCCTCCCAGTTTTAAGCCCAGTTCTGAGCCACTAATGGAGGACAAGCCTGTTAGAGCAACACGCTACGCTTTAGTAGCAGCACGCCAGGGACTTACACACACACACACACACACACACACACACATACACACACCGACAACCCTCACGCTCATATTCATCCGAAAAGATAACGCACAGAAATGCACCAACATTTTAGCACACACACACAGATGGGAACTCTGGAAAACAGCAGCATTCGGCTCTGTTGTAAGCCACTGAAAGACACACACACACACACACACACACACACACACACATCCCAGTAGAGTACAACACCATAGCAACAGACTGCAAACAGCTAATCTGTTGCGTGATGCAGCAGTCGTCCCTCAGCTTGAGCACAGCCTCCAAGTATTCCTCCATTTGCTCCTCAGTGGTTCTGAGGTCCACATGAGAGGAGCAGAAGAGCGGCTGGCGTCGGCGAGGAGCATCGGGCCTCAGCGCCTCACATCACACGCCGTGCCTCTTGTTCTTCAGAGCCCGGAATACTAAAGGCTCCTCCGCGCTGCGTGATGACTGTAATCTTGTTCAGCTGGCTGCTCGCAGTCGCTGTCCGCCTGAACGATGTCAGTCACAGGGGTCCCTCTTAAGTATGTAACGTGGGTACATGTGTTCCACAGGCATCAGGCCGTGCTTTGAAAGATGATATAAGGTGTCATCATGGAATGATGCAAAGAGGGTTAGGAACTCAAAGGCACAATACTGATTAAAGCAGAGCTGAAGTGGGTCAAACATGCTTTGTAATGTCAGTCTTGAGTCTATGAGTGACTTGAAGTTTTACCACGGTAACTATAGTAACCCCTGTGTTTATGGGCTCTATCACTGGTTTCTTCCTCAACGTTCAGATGCAAAGCGCAGGCAGAGCTGCCTTGTGACAGTAGCGGACGCTCTGCTGCTGAAGTCGTTCCAATTCCACACCGTGAAACTGCTGCCAGTTTGCTATTGATACTGTTGGAGTCAGCCGGTATAACTCTTCTTGTTTCTCCTTTTGATACAATGCAATTTGCTATTTCAAATCAGCTGCTGTGTAGATTGCTGTGTGTTGTGAGCACCCACATTGTGACGCCTCACTTCATTTACCAAACGCGGCACACAAGTCAGAAGTTGCAATAGTTTACGCAACATGAGGTTGATTCGTGCTGGTTGATTCAGGTACCAGTGTGAACATATATGATCAGTGCTGGACTCTTACATGTAACGCATCATGTCTGTCTTCACATGTCTACTGTATATTCAAGGGAATCTCAAGGAGTATTTAGTATTTACACAATGCTTCCGCACAGAAACACTCATCTCAACTATATTTACTTATACTTATACTTATACTATACTGAAATGTCATTTTTTGTTTTGATTTGTTTCATGATTATGATTTAATTATTATGTTATTATGACATCATATTATAGACTATTCATCTTAAAGCATCATACTAGTTAGTTGTTAGACTGTCAACGTGTACAAAACTATTCAATAAAAGATCAAACGATTAGTTTGGATTTTTTCATAGATTAAACTACCCATCAATAGAAATAGAGATTATTAAAAAGATAATGGATTCACTCAGTTCAAACACACATAATGCAAACTGTCCCCTCGCAGCACCTCCCATCCTCCACCACCCAAATGTGGAGCGGAGATGTTTCCTGCTGCTCCCTCGTCCTGTTTTTAATATTTAATAATGGAGGGAAGAAGTAATATGTCTCCAGGCTGAGGGAGCGATAAAGGGTTAAGCATATTCTGCAGCTAATTGCACTTTCTGGTTTTTAATAAAGAAAAAATACACACCTGCAGGCCCGTGTGTGTGTGGGGGGGTGTGTGTGTGTGTGTGTGTGTGTGTGTGTGTGTGTGTTGAAACCAGCATCAGCATGAGCAAGTAGTTGAAAAATGAAATATCCTTTTGGCTTTGTGTATTTGGAAAAACTCAGTACTCACTGTGTGTGTGTGTGTGTGTGTGTGTGTGTGTGTGTGTGTGTGTGTGTGTGCTGGAGCAATGACAATCAGTTTCTATTAATTAGGAAATATTTGCCAGCAATTGTATGCATAATCAATTAGCCCACTTTGTAAAAAAAACATTTTAAATTGATTAGTCCTTCTATAAAAAAAACCCCACACCAAAACAAACATGACTTCAATTTGCAAAGACATAGAGATTTCAGTAAAGAGCTGATCCGTATCATGTGAAACGTCTTCTCTTGTAGAACACAAAGGGCTCCAAAGCAACTCATTGTTCTCTAATGAAACGTCATTTGGAACCTTCCTGCAGATCGTGCACATCTAACGCATGCAGCATGAAGGACACAATGAGACTTCCTCTCCTTTGCTTGGCTGATATCAGTCACATGACTGTGTGTAGATAGAGGAAGACAATAAAACAGTAATCTCTTCTTTCCCCTGGTTGTTCCTGTTTGAAGCTCAGGCTTCAGATGTTACCTCTGTAAAACCTCCATGAGGGAAGGAGGCATTTCTGATTGGCTGATTGGAGTACTCGCCATTTACAACACAAGGAGTCACTTTAAATAACCCTATTGATTTTTTATGTGTTAAAAACCTACTTGATGATGTGTGATATTCAAAGACTTTCTTAAACCCTGTGAATAGAAAGTCATAGTGGACTTTGAGTGGAAACACGGCTTTGTCTAATTTGACTCTAACTTGTTTACATCAGGTTACAAGCATTTTTCACGTCGCGTGGTCCAAACATCAGTTGGACTTACTAACTGTATCAGGGATAAATGTTCTCATCAAACATGGACAACCGAGAGCCGAGTATTAACAATCATATTTAATGAAATATGCACATAATCAAGTGCAAATATTACGCTTGGTCATCTCCATCCCATCCCATTATTATTCTCTGCCAGAGGGAGCGAGTCATTCAGTGGCAGAACTATAGATGTGTTGCTCTTTCTCTTTATGTGCACAGTGGAACAGTAGCAATGCAGCAGATTCTGAGAGGCGTTCACAGAGGAGACGGTGGGACGGCTGAAGAGGCCATGGAGACCTTTCGCTCTTTATTACGCCGTAAAACAAAAGGCTTCCTCCCGTCGTCCCAATGACCTTCGTCGGATGACCGGTCCTCTGAAAGTGAGTGTTTACACAGAGCAGACACACACGAGCACACGGCATCGTCATCCTCACACCGCCATGCCGCGCTGGCCAATCATCCGCCTCGGGCTGCAGGGTTTTCTGATTGACGAAACCGAATAAATCTCCTCGTTTGGATTCGCTGTGACGGGAATTAATTACCAGGCAATTGTGTCTAACATATTAATTTAGAGAAGATTATTCGCCCGGCACTTATTAAGCGTGGTGATGTGCGCCTGCGTTTGTGTATTCAAAGCGCACAGGTGGAAAATTCAGTCCAATTTGCTTCGCTTAGCTCCTGTTAACACACTGCTGTGTCTCCAAAAAGCTCCTCGCTTCCATCTCACTCCCACTGCACAGCAGGGTGTCTGTGTGTAACTTACATGTGCCCACATCAAAGAGAAAGCCACCGTTTCATTCGTTAAAAAATGCATTTTACATATCTTATTCTTGAGTTTCCAGCTCTCATTAGAGGATGGAATACTTTTCCTATGTTTGTGTCCATGTGTCAAACCCACTGCAGACTACGACACTACAAGTGGGCAACATTGTACGCACAGACACACTCAGGTTTTGTATTTCATCTTCTTATGGCGTCAGAAACCGAATACATGCAATGACTTTATCCATTTAACTGTGAAATGATTCCTCTACCTGTTCTCTTGATCCTCTTTTTGTCTTCTTTAGAAGTTCTCTTCACCGTCATTTGGAACAACAGAAGGGACAAAATAGAAAAAGAAATCACTGTGTGTCGATAGGCGCGCGGTTTGTAGTGCTAATATATGAACAGTATGAATAACTACCACGGTCGTAGCTATAGTGGCACAAAAAAGGTGGAAGTCAGTTTTAAAAGTAATAATTGTAAGTTATAGTGGTAGTATAATGGCTGTAATGATAGTAGTATGCCATACGTCCACTATAGCAGCAGTCCTTGTGGTATGGTGAGAGGTTTAATACTGCTCTGTGCTGGTTCAATAGTACCAGGGGTAATGGTCATACTGCTGGTAGTAGTAGTGGTAGTACTGGTAGGAGGGGTAGTCGTCACATATTAATGTTGATACAACCCTGCTATGGGTAACTATTGCTAAAAGTGGTGATGGTCGTTGCAGGTACAAGTACAGCGGATGTAGTAGTAATGTAGTAGTGTGGCGGGAGAAGAGCCAATATGAGTATACCAGGTGTGATACGCAATAATAAGAATAAAACCTGATGATGATTGTTGGATATCAAAGATTTTGCATAAGCTGTGTTAAGGGCTTCTCATGGACTTTCGTAGTATCGATCCATACTTCACAAGCTGCCCGCCCCCACAAACACACACACACACACGCACACACGCACACACAAACACCCACACACACGCACAAACACACACGCACACACGCTCAGACTTTTCCCTAAGCTGTGGAAATCAATAGGGAAAATGTCCTGAAACAGCCGATCTAGAAGCCATCTGGCCCTTGTTGTCCTCGGAGACCGGCAGCATGTCCCCCCCCGGGGGACGAGACAGACGAAGAAGAAGAAGCAGGAGAGAGAGAGAGAGCGAGAGAGAGAGAGAGAGAGAGAGAGAGAGAGCAGACAACAACACAAAGCAAGTGTTAACTCACTAGCATGCAAATGGTCATTGTGGGGCTGTTACATAAGAGGGAGATGTGGAGGTTCATGTTGACATCATAGTAGCACCACCTCTATCCAAACTATCCAAGCTATTTGTTCAACCTTAACACCAAGTGGACCAGCTGACCTTCTCTGCCGGCCTCCACTTTATAAAACAATACACTGCATGTGTTATAATTATTTTCCCTTTGCACGGCTTCTGTGCAGCTTGTTTTATCCAATCAGATTCAGGCCCTGTGTCTCTGTGCACCAGAGGCCTGAGGTTCTCTAGCTACTTTCTTTTTACACATTAAAGTATATGAGGACAATAGTGTTGATTGTCAACCAATCAGATCTTTGGTTTGACATAATGGGCGTATTCTTTGATGTGCCAGTAGCGCCGAGGTCGCTCTCACAGTAAGTACGTCTGCATCGACGTACTGTGATTGGTCAGCGGACCAGCAGAAAGCCAGCGGGTACATCTTAATATTCAGGTGGAGCTTTGTCAGTAAATAGTGAACAGCATTTGGTAAGTTGTTAGTGGTTAGGTTGAATGGCTCCTGACTGTGCAGTGTTTGAGTGTTGCAGTTTTGATGGATTTTCATGCTTTGTTGTAAATAAACGTGACTTCCTTGTGAGTTAATTACATTAATATGACTGTATACATTGTCCGTTAATTACGCAGCGTCCCATCATGCTGTATTAATGTATCAGTGTATTTGTAGGTGTTGAGCCTCATGTAGCTTTTTATTTCACTTTAAATCTTACAGTGGTATGTGAACATGAGGCTTTTACACAAAACAAATAAGCTGTAACTGCAGCCTCATACTGAGGTTATTAGATGGAAATAGTGCCACAGTGAACAGAGGTAGAGGATCCAGTAACAAACCAAAGAGCTGCATGTCGTCTGTGTCACGGTTCAAGCAGTCACAAGTGTATATTGAATAAACGCTCGCTGATCACAAGGATTTACAGCATGAATGGAGGATTGTTCACTTCAAGACACTTAAGGGCAAACAGCTATCAGAAACACAGAACCACACTCAAAACGGTGAGCTCAGCCACTGTTTATGATAAAGTTCCTTCATTTAAAGTCCCTTGATCCTGATTTTAGAAAGAAGTAAAACGCACTGCAACAGGAGGAAAATATATATATATATATATATATTTTGAGAATCATCAATTATTGAAGAAATCACTTTTGCTTCCTGAGTAAACACCTTTCATGACACGTTTGTTTGACATGATGTCAAAGAGAGATACAACACACTTGGTGTGTGTGCATACAATAGTTACACGTGTATAAATGTTGACTAACTGAATCCTTAAAAACCTGCTGATGCACTTTGGTAACTTTGCTAACCCTCTGAGAAGTGGTGCTGATTAAGGACAACTGGCACAGTGAAAAACTGGGCATTGTCCTCCAGACGGACAGGCAGGAGGATGTCCTCCCCGGCGTGGGCGCCACGTGGAGGAGTTGTGATGGTGCAGCCCTCACACTTTTCATCTGGAGCATGTTGGAGCTTCTGCTGGTTCCAGCTCGCCCTGCTCGTGGTTTCTCTCCTGCGGCCGTAATGACTGAGAGAAGCGCGCTGAACGCTTCTATATAGCCCTCTAAAAATAACTCACCCCGTCGCTGCCATGTAGGGCCGGACTCTCAGCCTCCCGCAGCCAATGGCAGTCCCCGCCTCCCCGGAGGCCCCGCCCTCTCCCTCGGTCTCAGCGCCTCCTTAATTGGATGCCAGTGACATCACCAACCCTATTTACCTTATTAGGTCACGCATGAAATTGACTGACAGGTGGCTCCTCCCCATCGCACGTCTCCCCGCCCCCTCAACCCCACAACTCCCTCCCACTCGCCCTCTCTCTCTCTCTCCCCCCCTCTCCCCTCTGTCTCTCTCTCTTTCGCGCGCCGCTCGCCCGTATTGCAGCGTGGTCCGGTCTGCTGCTGCTGGTGGAAGCAAACCTGGCAACCTGGCAGCTCGTACGGAGACCGACTGGCAATCTGGCAATGCGGAAATAGATCTGCTGCCCTCCGTCCCCCCCGTCCCCCCGCCTTCCTCCCACGCCCCCTCCGCGCGCGGACTGAGGAGAGAGGCGTGACGGCGCGAGCAGAGAGGAGCGGCACCGCGCTGATCCAAAATAAAATAATCAACTCTTTCTTTCCTGTGAGCTTTTTTTTTTTTTAATCCAAATGCTCAGGTGCGCTGAACTTCACCAGCTTGGATTTATTTCCCCTCAACGTTTGTTTGGCAGTTTTCAACCTGACAAGAAGCAGAGAAGAAGTGCGTTTTTTAATCGTTTGGATTCCGGACTTCAGCAGTGACTTTTCCGTAGTTTGGTTTTGTTTTTCATCAAAAATGGATGTGTTGGCGAATTACAGTATTTTCCAAGAACTCCAACTGGTTCACGACACTGGTTATTTCTCCGCGATGCCTTCCCTGGAGGAGAACTGGCAGCAGGTCAGAAACGATGCGCTTTCTCTTCTTTTTCCCGGAAAATTGGAGGGGGATGAAATACCATGCGTGCGCTGGTTACAGAACGTGTGTGTGTGTGCGTGCGCGCGTGTGTATAGTGTTTTGCATCACCAGACCTCTCAGCAGCGGCGCAATGTAGTTGCGTTAGTTTTTCTTTTTTCCGCTCACATGGAACGCGGCGAGCTCCGCTGACAGGAGAAAGCGCACATAGACACGGAGAGGGACGGGGGGTGGGGGAGGGGGGAGGAGGGGGAGACCAGGGAGAGGATCCACACAGCCTCACGCGCCATGCTACTCATGGAAAAAGCATTTTCTTTTTTTGAATGCGTAAAAACGATCGCACCGGCCAAACATTTACGCACACGTGACACGCCCCCTCAACTACACACGCGCTGTAACACGCGGCAGCAGCAAAGCATTTCGTCAGTGATGGTTCCCTCTAGATGATGATCGTATAGTTGGGTCGTATAGTATAGTTTGACAGGGAATGAACGTAGACGTGACGCCTGATTTGATTGACAGGTGATAGTGAGGGGGGGAGGGGGGGGGGGGTGGCTGAGCTCCTGATGAAGAATGCAGCTTGTTTAATGCCACTGATCTCATCACTGATGGACCAGTCCGACGGCCTGATGTGTTTGCAGTTTGCAGTCACCCACACACACACACACACACACACACACAGTCTGCAGAAGATGGACGCATGCTTAATAGCAAGTGACTTGTCTTAAATAATACATCCACAATGATGCATCCTCAGCCACTAAAGGACACAAACCAGACCGGAACCTTTATTGAGACCTGGTCCAGTCTGAGCAGCACACGTCACCACGTGGTGTTTCCGTGGTCTGCGGGACTTTGAAATGTCCTCATGGCTTTGGACTGGAAATGAGAATTAAATAGCAGAAGATGAGGTGATACAAACATTTCCCCTCAGGTCTCCTTCTCTTTGAACTCAGGAAATAGAAGCTGTTAATTGGAAGCATCGTCGGCCGTGTGTGTGAAAGTGCTTTGCCACCTTTTTTATATGCCATTTAATTTTCTGTAAGTCTTTGTCCCTGCGTGTGACACAGTCCACTGGGACCGGCTGCTTCATTGTGGACTGTTTGTGTGTGTGTGTGTGTGTGTGTGTGTGTGTGTGTGTGTGCTTCTAGTTCTGAATTGAGCCCTGACTGTCTCACTGACACAAATTCACGCATTGCCTCGTCCTATTTTTAGTCCGAGCACATGTTTCATCCCCTGTAAACCGTTTCCCTTCCGTCTCGTTTCATTTGGTTAAACGATCCAGAGGTTTCTGAGACACGTTTGGATTTCACGTTTCATATTCCACAAGATGGGCGGAAAAGCTGTTTTTAAGAAGGGGAACGTAAAGCTGAAGCAGAAAAGTAATTCCTCCCAGTTTATCCTCACTTTTTATTTTGCATATATTGAAAAGGGAATCAGAAGGAGAATGCTCCCTGTTCTGCATGAGAAGCTAAAACAAATTGAGATGTAATTAAATGCTCCATATTGAATTATATTTTACTTAAATAGGATTATTTGTGTTCTTATCTAAGATTTGTTAAGAAGAGATTCATCGAGTGGACAGAAACACATCGGCTAATAAATGCTAATGTTGCTTTAGGCTAAAACAAGGCAATTTTTTTGACAAAAGCTTGTTGTCATGTGTGTGTGTGTGTGTGTCTCATGTTGAGTTACTTTAACCCAAGTAGTTTCCACTCGCTTCGCATCTTTGTGCCAAGGCTAGGCTAATAGGCTAGGCTAATAGGCTAAGCTAATAGCATACCTTCGCTACATTGAACATGCCAGTGGTGAAACAGACATTCATTTTCTCATCTGAGTATCTCATACATGTATCATTATTACCATTGTGACTATTTGTGCGTCTCCTTTTGTACATGGAAACCACTGGAGAGCGTGTCCTCACACAACCCTTCAGCTTTTCAGTGGCAAATGCTGTTATTGTGGATGGAAAGCAAAAATAATGAGGCAAGATGTGTTTTGTCAATTTCATCGCCACCAGAGGGACACACACACACACACACACACTGAGACCAGACGCAGCCATGTCTTTTCCACCCATATTCCTTCTGTCTCCCCCTTCATCCCCTCATTCAGTCCATCACACACGCACACACATGGACACGCGCTCGGCTGGCATGCGCTAATGGAAAGCTCTGGTCTGGCAGGGCTCATCCTCATCCCGCCACTTTCCACAGTAATTGGCCGTTTGCTGTCAGACGGACGGAGAAACAGACACACACTCGGCCAAACACACAAAAACAACCAGATTAGTGTGTGTCGTTGTCCTCCTTGTCTGTCCCTACATCACACTACTTGTCTTGATTCCTCGTACCGACTTCTTTTATCAGCCGCCTTGCATCATTGCTGAACGTGTAGAAGACACAATCTCTCTCTCGCTCTCTCTCTCTCTCGCTCTCTCTCTCTCTCTCTCTCTTTCTCTCTCTCACAGACACACACACACAGACACACATATTTTCTCACCTGTCTATCAGCCTTGTTGCCTCTGACAGTCGGAGCCCATGCTCTGCATATAATTGCTGCGTCTTTGCAGGTCTGAAATGATGTGATGGGCTTTAGGGATTTGTGTGTGTGTGTGTGTGTGTGTGTGTGTGTGTGTCTGTGGAGTGTCCAAGGATAAAATGGAAAACCCAGACATCCCAATTAGATATAATCCATTTATTTCAAAGCACATCCATGCCAGAGTCTGATGAGTTGGAAGGGAAAATCGAGTGTGGCTTCAGAAGATGGGACCTGAAGAGGAGGCGTGTAGGTTTCATGGGTTTGCTGTGAGGAAACATCTGCATTTACGGATCCATGCTAAACAGTAAATGGAGCCTGCATGCGCGCTGCTTCAGACCGTCTCATCTCGTCCCTCAGTTGATATGCTCTGCATGTCTGTGCTTCCTCTCAGGCGAATTGATTTATTTGCAGCGGCGTCGTTACAGCACTATGCGAGACCCACCGGCGTGGCGTTACAGACATACGGCGTCTCCATTAGGCTACAGGCCTGCATCTCGTCCTCAGGAGGGGCTGCTGTCCCTGAAGTGTCCACAGCGGACCATGGCCGGCTCTTCTGTCCAACCCTCGCAGGACATCCGCAAAAAAAAACGCCTCACCGTCGATCGCTCGTCCTTCCAGACGGAATCACCCCATTCAGAAGTTCTGCTGGATGGACAAAAAATCGCAGTCAAATATGATAAATATGATTCCCCCAACGAATCCCATCGTTTCATATCTGTGTTACGATACTGTGTCAAAGTCATCCAGAACACATCAACTCATACTGACATGTAGTTTACACTTTTTTATTATTCATTATTATTCATTAGACATACTACCCATGTCACAAAACATTGTAATACAACCCAAAATTGTGATGTTTTAAACATATATTTTATAATGCAACAATGTTGTGTATAATAACAATGTAACTTTGTAACCCTTTGATGTTATATAGCTATTTCACGACATAACACTGTAACAATGTCACAGAAAGCGATGCAACATCGTAACTAAATAACTGGCCAAGCAAACTTCATGTAATAAAGTATTTGACATAAACGCTCACAATGCCAACATGGTTTTGTGGTGATTGTCCTGCATCGTAATTACTTTTATCACCATCATTTTCCACTCACCGGCAAGTTCTGGATACACATTTCAACAATTAATTGATGTAATAGAGCAAATAAAAAAAAATCTTTCTTTCCTGATTAGAATGACATTTTCTCCATGAGTTTTTCTGTTTGTAGCTTTAATAACTTGGGTCAATGATGCTCACAGTGGGCTGGCTGTGCAGCTTCTCCACTGCGAGGACGCTGCCTGGTCTCCTTCCTCTGGCGTCCCTCTCTCCCCGAGGTTCACATGTGGAACTTTGACAAGATAATGAATTGCGATGCATGCTGCAGTTTTTCACATTTCACAGCCCAGTAACTCTGTACGTAGAGACGGGGGGGGGGCAGAATGGGGGGGAGGGACGAGTAAACAGGTGGAGTAAAGAACGAGGGTGAAGAAAGCAGCAGTAGAAGGTAGGATTCACACATGCAGGGAAAAGCAGGAAGACTTTCTTCATTGTATCTCCTCCTCCATGCACCAACCAGTTACGCAATGGTCTCTGGTCCGCAGCTGCTTCCTCAAAGTCAGAGCAGAAAGACCAAGGGACGGGTGGAAAGAGACGACAAAGAACTAAGAGGGTCACGAGGATCACAGGGAGAGAGGTGAACGGAAGAAGGCTCATTATTTCCTCTCAATGTCTAAAAACAAAAGCTTTTTAAAATGAATTTTAGGACTGTAGTAATATAAAGAACAGGGGGGGGGGTGCAACTTGTCTTGTATAAATGACAACATGCTGGTTCCAGTTCTTCTGGTATAATTTCAATGATTTAGGCGTTGGGGACTGATGGGGAAGTTCTTGTTCCTTTAAGTATTAATGGCTCAGACACCAAGAGGCCAAAGCTTCCACACGTGATTCTAGTGATTCATGTTACAAGGATTTCAACATCTTTAATCCACACAGTCAAATCCGATTCATGGAAATAAAACAGGGATGGAAATTAGCACCCGCCACCAGGCAAATGCGGGTGATTTTGTGTTGTGGCGGGTAAACTCGCATCACCTACCGGCCACCGTGGCGGGTAAATAAAAATAGCATACTGTTTCACCCGGACACTTTAGAGGCGGCGCACCTTCAAAAAATCGCAGCCGTTAAAGGCGGCCGTCTCCGTTGCGTTTGTGTCTTGCGTTGACGGACTCGTTTCAATTCTTTGCTCTTTGCTTGCTTGTTTGCTCAAAGCAATTCACCGGCAGACCACCAGGCGGAGTAACGTTTATTGTCGAAGACGACCTGGAGAGTCTTTGCGAGTGGAAGTCGTTGGTTTGTTTATTTCTCGGATACTTTTTTGCCCCGTGCTTCGCCACTGCTGCTTTTCTTCGTCTCTTTTCGCAGACATATTTGTCCCGTTTTTTCCTTCACAAAGTTGCCCCCCCCCCTCCTCGACCGGCAAAACCGACGTTTACAGAGTTTGACGTCCATGAATTAGAGCCCATCTGCGCGTCTTTATGGTCCGCCAATGACGCGTGTGTTTCTAAGTGGTCATATTTACGGATTTCTTCGGACAAAGGCTCTTCAATCTGTTTCATCCTCTTGTAAAATATCTTCGTTTTAATAATGGCGAAATTATGCTATGAAACCGGAAATGTGAGACTGCGGCAAGGATGTAGTAAGCAGACCAATCTGATTCTGATGAGCAGGGGTAAATTGTACTGGGAGCAGGCAGGATGGGTGGAGGAATGTTATTTTTTTGTTTAATCTGCCCTACTCATTTAATGAAATGTATATCAGTTTGTGGTTTGTGTATGTATAAGAGAGAAAGAGAAAGTGTCAGTGTTTCATTGAGACTTGAGATTACATAAACTGTATTGTAGGTCTTGGGACCCATTGTAGCTGTCAGAAATGACCCACACGGTTTATTCAGCTGCTCGTGTTTCCCTTTGAACAGGTGGATTGGCATAAAGTCTTTGTCTGTCGGCCCTGTGATGGACTGGCGACCTGTCAAATGTGACCTGCCTCTTGCCCACTGCATGCTGGGATTGACTACAGCCCACTGTGACTCTGAACAGGACAAGCTGTACAGGAAATGGATAGAAAATCTGATTTCCCCATCCCTAATGAGGCATTCCTTTGAGCATGTTGCTGGTCATTTCTCTTAGATGCTTGTCCAGTGACTCCTGCAACAAGCAAACGGTAAAATGAGTCATCATTAGGAAGTGAATCAGGCACTGAGAGCAGATGAGCGAGTGAACCGTCACGCGGCGGCTGCAGGAAAGCAGAACAAATGAAGGAGCTGATGCTGTGAAAGCTGGAGCCCTGATCGTTTCTTTTTCATTCACCTCAGCCCGCTGCGTAGATCAGCCATTGTGAAGTACTACCATCATCACAATGCATAATCAGATTACACGCCAGGATTATATTTGCAGATTAGAGTTACTTTGTTGTGCAATTACTTAATTACATTCGTGATCGCGTTTACAAAATGTCCGTTTATCTCTCAGATTTCCAGTTTTTTTTAATGTTTAGCCTAATAATGTATTTTATTTCCTTATATTTTATTTAGTTGAAAAAGTAACTTACATTATAAAAGAGTGCTCTGTATAATACTTTGAGGAAAAAGAGTAGTTTGCAGCCCCTTAATACCAGGTAGGATGCTTGTGTCTTCAACAGGTTAGCAGTGTGTACACACATATATTTATCACCTTCAGGATTACAGGAAGACTTTCACTTTATTTCTTTCCTCTCGTGACACTGGATTTAGTGGTTAAACACACTTCCCATGAACAGGACAGTGTTTGATTTCATTCTTTCTTATGAGGAGGAATCCTCCTGGCAGAAGGCTGAGTTGTGTTGACACAGACACACACACACACAGAGGCACTCAGGTGTGGTGGGTTGTGTTTTGTGTGCGTTTGTGTGTCCCTACATCCTGCTGAGCCAGTGTTTGCAGACCAATTGGCTCAGGGATGAAGCCTGGTGACCTGGCATCCCTCCAACCCCCCCTCCACCCCCCTACGCTCGCTCTCTGTCTCTCGCTTTCTCTTCCTGCAAACCTTTTGTCCATGCGCATTTTGAACTTGCACGTACAAACCTCTGAAAAAGGGTACGATTCAGAAAAAGAGAAGTCTAAACGTGGCAGCGGGTTTGTGGCTCTGGTCTGCGGCAGAAGAGTTGATGTGTCAGCAAAGAGGAGATGCAATAAAGGCTGATGGAAACATATTCTACAAATAAACAATAACTTTACAGCAGCTTCCCTTCTGTCTGCTGGACCCCAAAAGAAAACCAGCATCACCACTGAAATGTACCGTGTTCTTCTCATCATGATGGTCAGTCCAACCGTTTTAGTTAATAAACGTTGATTCACACTCTCTTCCTGTCTCTTTAGTTCTGAGGCCACCAGGCCACTCTCTAGTACAGCGTGTCTGTGTGTGTGCGTGTGTGTGTAATGACATCTCATGGTGTGCAGAGGATGTTGACAGTGGCAGAGGAAGTGCATGTGCAGTAGCTTGGTAAGGCCCACAGTTGGCACAGTTCAGCATCCAGGATGCACACACACACACACACACACGTTTGCTCTTTCGATGGTTCAAAGAAGGTTGCACGTATTGTATTTTAATCCGGATTCGCTCCCTATGCAACTTGAATAAGACATGTGTGACCTCCTGACACCTGACCAAGAGATGAAAACATGAGAAGAGAAAGAAACGATTGGCTGAATCTCCCCCAAAACCGTGACCTTGTAACTTAGCTTTGTGTAATTGTGTGTCTTCTGGGATTGTTCCCAAAGGCTCAGTGTTTCTCTGGCATGGGAGTTAAACAGTAGTGCAAGCATGTTGTTTGCCACAATGTTTGTTCGGGATCGTCCCATATGATGAAATGTTAAACACTCACCCTGTTTTCTCTGTATTTTACATACATGGATTCATTATATGTTGTGTAATTGTGATGAAAGACCTCTCAAAGTCATCATGTAACACGGTTGAACTGTGCTGAGGCCTTTTCAGTCAGTCAAAGTGTGTCTTCATAAAACCAGATCCTGCTGAACTGCTCGTTGTCGGGTGTGTGTGTGTGTGTGTGTGTGTCCGTATGTGCGTTTGTGTTGCGTTGGAACAAGAGACATAGTTGCAACAAGGATGGGGCGTGTCAGCATCCATTGGGTCTTTATGCACGCTTGGTTAGTGCACATATCTGTGTGTGTGTGTGTGTGTGTGTGTGTGTGTGTGTGTGTGTGTGTGTGTAGCACAGTAAATGGGTCACATGCAGTTGAGGCGGATGACCTTGGGAATTTGTCCTGTTTTTCTTTACGAGTCTGCCAGCGCAGTTCTTTGTCTCACAGAGACGCAGGTAGAAACACAACGACTTATGCAAAGGGGAATATGGTGAAATTCTTATTTGTACTTTTATAAGAAAGTTTCTACTTCACCGCTGGTTGTGATATCAGTTTTCTTCAAGGTGTTTTGGAGCTTTAGTCCCAGACCCATAGACTTTACAACCAATGATCTCACACCAGGCGACAACCTCTTGTGCTCTAAAATGAAGCCAGAGCGATTGACGGCCAACAGGGGGCGACTGTTCAACTCAGATTGCATCGACGTCCAAGATTTCGCATGAGATTACCTTAGTGTATATAAATGAATTATGGCAAAAATTTGGCTATTTTAAAGTCATCTGCTTTACATCATGATGATAATTTAATTCTCTGCATATTCAGTTTCATTTATTTCACTACTGGTCAATTTGTAATTTTAGGATAAGCAAGATGAGCGCACTGCTTGGCAACAATACATACATACATACACACATCCATACATACATACATACAATACGTACATACATACATACATACATACATACATACATACATACATACATACATACACACATACATACATACATACATACATACATACATACATACATACATACACACACATACATACATACATACATACATACATACATACATACATACATACATACATACACACATACATACATACATACATACATACATACATACATACATACATACATACATACATACATACATACATACATACATACATACACACATACACACACACATACATACACACACATACACACCCATACATACATACATGCACACACACATACATACATACAATACGTACATACATACACACATACACACATACATACAATACGTACATACATACATACACACATACATACACACATACATACATACACACATACATACATACATACATACATACATACATACACACATTTAAAGTCATCTGCTTTACATCATGATAATAATTTAATTCTCTGCATATTCAGTTTCATTTATTTCACTACTGGTCAATTTGAAATTTTAGGATAAGCAAGATGAGCGCACTGCTTGGCAACAATACATACATACATGCATACATACATACATACACACATACATACAATACGTACATACATACATACATACATACACACATACATACACACATACATACATACACACATACATACACACATACATACATACATACACACATACATACATACATACAATACGTACATACATACATACATACATACACACATACATACACACATACATACATACACACATACATACACACATACACACATACACACATACATACACACATACATACATACACACATACGCACACATACATACACACACATACATACATACATACATACATACATACATACACACACATACATACATACATACATACACACACACATACATACATACATACATACATACACACACACATACATACATACATACATACATACAATACGTACATACATACATACACACATACATACACACATACATACATACACACATACACACATACATACACACATACATACATACATACATACACACATACATACATACACACATACACACATACATACACACATACATACATACATACACACATACACACATACATACACACATACATACATACAATACGTACATACACACATACAGTACATACACACACATACATACGTACATACACACATACATACATACATACATACATACACACATACATACATACACAGATACATACACACATACACACATTCATACACACATACATACATACAATACGTACATACATACATACACACATACAGTACATACACACACATACATACGTACATACACACATACATACATACATACATACATACATACATACATACATACATACATACATACATACATACATACATACATACATACATACACACATACATACACACGTACGTACATACACACATTAGGCACGTGCAGAGGCTCTAGCACCTGCCCTTTTGCCCCTTTGGTGTCCAAGTGCCCTTTTGACAAGACCCGTTTTTTACTTTTTAAAATTTGTAATACGTCCGCTAGTTCCAACATGAGGCAGCCCGCCCGCCGACCGCCAGCACGAGCGGGTGTCCACATGCAACCTCCAGCACAGGCTCGCTGCTGCTCCACCGTCTTCCCATCCAGCTCCTCGCATATGTACCGTTGAGGCCAGCGTTGTGTGTGTCGTAGCTGTCGGTTGACTGACCTCCTGCTCATCGGCTCCTGCCGGTGTCATGTTCTTTTTTCAGGTTTTTCTGGCTCTCATTGGCTGGATCCACCTGATCACTGGATATCAAATGGAAAATAAAAAGCAGCTGCTGTGAAAAAGTCAAACGTCTGAGTCACTTTAAATCGTCTCATTCCCTCTAATGTGTTTCCTGCTGCAGCTTTTAATGACCCGACTTACTTACTTTGGAACTAAAACATCCCTCATTGGATCATTTAGTTTTTCTTCATGATGTGTTACTGAAAATAAAGAAACCGCTCCTATCCAATTACCATCACTCTATACTCAATAAGTTCTTCTATCCCTTATTTCCTTTCCCCCGATACACAAGCCAATATTGATTACTGTTTAATATTCACACGGTGGCTCATCAAGTCACCATTTGCCATCCTTTGTATTTAAAAATGAGGCCAGCTGTGCACAGCTGTACGTGTACTAGTGTGTGTGTGTGTGTGTGTGGCGGCGTCTGGCCCAGCAGTGCCCTGCCTGCTATACTGGGATATGTGGGTCGTCAGCTATTTTAATCCACAATGTTGTCAGCAATACCTGAGGGAATGGACAAGTGCTGCAGTGTGTGTGTGTGTGTGTGTGTGTGTGTGTATGAGTGTGTGTGCTCCTGGTCCATACGTACTTGTACACAGACAGGAACAATGAGACAAAGTAGAAAAAGGCGGCTGGTGATGGTTTGGTTTCGTGCAGCAGAGAGAAAGTGCGTCCATTGAAAGCATCACGTACCTGCTGCCTTTCTGATTACACAGTACACATGTTGTTATTGACGCACTGCATCTCTCTGACATGTTTATGGGCAGATGATTGCAGAAATAAAAGCTAGTGATGAGATCGGGGGGGCGTAAATGCAACGTCTTCACTCGGGCTGGATTCTGGGCCCCGAGGCGACTCACTTGATTGTGACACCTGGTTGGTGGAGAAGTGTCAAACTAGAAATGATACCATTGATTGTGGCTCGATGAGTTGGATACAGGCTGGATGGACTGCAGACTCTGAGCTACTCTCTAATACTAGCATTACTGCCATTAGTACTCCAGCTGTAGTACTACGAGTCGCTGCACAGAAGCAATATGCTAAACATCTTCTGTGTGTTGGGTCATTGTGTATTTCATTTCTTTAGAATTATGGGCTGTATGTTGGATCCTTTTTCCTTTTTTAATTGAGTTTTAAAATGTTTGCATTATTTGTTGAAATGAGTGTATTGATTTTTAGAAAAGCTGCAGCCGCCGAGCGACAATCAGGGAAGATACAAGACAAAAAGATCTGATGTTCACATGGCCTCCAGTTCCTGCTGGATGAGCAGCAGACTTCACTTTGATGCCGTTGGTCGACATGACGTGCATGTGTGTGTGTGTGTGTGTGTGTGTGTGTGTGTGTGTGTGTGTGTGTGTGTGCGCGTGCGTGTGCATTGAGGGCAGAGGCGATATATTTGAATTATTTAAGGGTGAACTGCAGGACACAGCAAAGTGGAGAAAGAGGGTGTTTCTCTTTCACCCCCAAGACAACTTTCCAATTCAGAGACACACACACATACAAACACACGCAGCACAGACACAATCATGTATGACTCATGTGTCACCAGCTTTGCTTTCCTGAAAGGCCAATGAGATCAGTTGCTTCCTCAAAATACAAAGACCTCTGGAGATGAAGAGCAGAGATGGAGGGAGAGACCCTGGTGTAACAACCAGAGGAGGTGTGACAGCAGAGGCTCCCTGGGGTCATGCACTCACACACACACACGCACGCACACACACACACACACACACACAAACACACACACTCACACGCACACACACTGTCCTTCCCAGGGCTCCACACTGACTCCATCTTAGAGAACAGTGAAGGCTACTTTCTTCCTGTTTAAAGGTTTGGTAATGAAGGATTCCACTCTTTGTCTGTGTCACTAGAATAAAGAATAAAAAGCAGTGAGCTGCTGCGGAGGGTCATAACGCAACAACCAGTAACAGAGACTTTGTGTTGCTTTCTGTTACACACTTAGGAGTGCATGAACTCACATTAGTGGTTTCTATTTTCTCTCTGAACCCTTTCAGCCTGCTTGTGTGACACGGACTGATAAACTTATGTAAAGCAGCGTAAAGCTTCTTGGTTATATTCTTCTTCATTCTTTATCCAGTAACGAGCCATTATTAAGTGTAGAGATGTTCCGATACCATTTTTTCCCTCCCGATACCGATTCTGATACACGTCATGTGGGTATCGGCCGATACTGAGTACCGATACCGGTGTCCCCTTAACGTTGGTAAAACAAACCGCAGACATGATGCGCTAACGTTAGCTCCTGAGCTAATGTGCAACTGACACAAATGCACCGAGACCAACGGCCGTTTACTGTAGCGGTTCCCGACACGGGTAAGCGGACCCGTAACAATAACAGTTCAAATCTAATGTGTTGTTCGGTACAGCAAAAGTTGCCCGAGACGAGTGCCCGGATAGTGTTAGCTACGTTCGTTTGCCGTGTGTGACGTTCCACAAACCCGGTTCACGTTAGTAAAACGCTGGATCTTGCTAACGTCAGCTCCTGAGCTAACATCAGCTCTTAACGTTAGCTAACGTCAGCTCCTGAGCTAACGTCAGCTCTTAACGTCAGCTCCTGAGCTAACGTCAGCTCTTAACGTCAGCTCCTGAGCTAACGTCAGCTCTTAACGTTAGCTAACGTCAGCTCTTTAGGCTAGCTAACGTCAGCGCTTGAGCTAACGTTAGATAACGCTAGGCGCTAACGTTAACGTTAGCTAACGGTATCGCATCGGTGCCTGGACTCCAGTACTCGCCGATACCCGATGCCAGCATTTTCGGCAGTATCGGAGGTATTTCCGATACTAGTATCGGATTGGAAAAACTCTTAATTAAGTGCTAAGGCAGCTACACAGAAGAAATGCCTTTCACTGATAAAGCTGAATAAGTGATTCAGCAGATTTGTTTACCATGAAACACAACTTGTGTAGTTTAGGTTCCACTTGGGAAGGAAACGGTTTGGTCGAGTTCTTTTAAACAACAGTTGACACATCTGAAATGATTCAGATGGTTCGCAGCTCTTTGTGTCTTTGTGTCTTTGGTCCCATGAGTGTGTTTGTGAGGGAGCAGTTTCACAGTGATGCACACACAGGAACACGCTGAATTCCTGTTAAAGCTTGACATGGTATTGGTGATTGAATGTTACTGCAAGGAGCATAATGACTTCTTTAATAAGCCTCATGTGATTCAGCCAATTTTTTATTCATATGTCGTTCATTACAGACACGACATGAATGAATTCAAACGAGTGGAGCATAAATGGAGGGATCAGCTGCTGCTCTGTCTTAATGGGTTGACCCTGTGTGTGTGTGTGTGTGCGTGTGTGTGCGTGTGTGTGTGTGTGTGTGTGTGTGTGCGTGTGCGTGTGTGGTGATGGGGGGAGGAGGGACAATGCGAGGGATGAGGTCATTCTCTTGTGTGAGCATGCGTGACTCTGTGTGCACGTGAAACAAAAGCAGTTGGGACTGTGTGTGTGTCTAAGTGGTGACCTCACTCGTTTTGCATTTATTTATATATTTATGATCATGGTGCGTGTTTGTGTGTGTGTGTGTGTGTGTGTGTGTTGCTCACATTGTGAGGATTCTTCTGCCATTAGGGTATTACATGTAACTCTCCATAACATAAATCATTTAATATAAGGGGAGGTTTATGGACAAGTCTCCAGCTAATGTTAACGGTATATATCTAAGCCACTTGACAAATGAACTGGTATCTATTCATCTGAAACTTGAGCAACGTGACACGTTGTGCAGTTAGAATATAAATATGTCCAACTTTTTAACAGTCCAATACCAAAGGGGAATAAAAAAAAAACGTGCACGCGTACATGGACACGTGCACGCGTATAGGATCTGTCGGCCGGTCCGTTTGCCCTGCAGGGTTGTAACCTCAATGACCTTACTGAATGGATTCTTTCAGTAGGAAAATCTGCGGTTGTATTTTTTATTATCAAGCGCAGCTCAACAGAAAGAGTCACTTTATCAGCACATTTTTTATTAACATTCAGCATGGAAAGGTTAGTTAAAATCCTGTTTCCATCTGTTTCTCTGAAGCAGCATGTGTGTGCCAGGTGATGCTATCTAATGAAGTCCTGTACTGACTCAGGACACAGATGTGCGCACAGATGTGGTTTGCTGGAGTGAAAATAAGAAACCACTTTGCATAAAGTGGTTAAATCTTCCCAAACCGAAGATAAGGAGGAAGTGACGACTTTGCCGTTTGTTCCGCCTCCAGAAAAGTCGTCATGGACACTTGTGGTGGCTCACGGCGAGATGTGGATGTACGATGTGGCCTCGCAATTAGAATCCATCCACTCGGATTCCCACCAGATGCTTTGTGTTTATAGCCTCTCTCTCGCGCTGTCTCGCTCTTCTCTGTCTCTCTTCTGTAAACCCTTCTCCGAGCGGCATCATGTGACGTCCAACAGTGTTGTTGACTCTCTGCCTCTGATATTAATCGCCAGGTCCTCTCTTTGTTAGCTCAGTGAGAACCCCAGTGAGGATGAGCCTTCTCAATGGAGGACAGTGTTGAGGTTCCACATCTGGAGGGCTCTAATCCCACTGAGCTGACCGCACAACTGGATGCAAGAGTCAACGGCTCAGCAGATAACGCAAAGACTAAATATCCACCTGCTAATGAATGTGAAATGGTTTTACACACCTGAGCTACACACTCAGGTCCAATGTCGTCCACACATAGAGGAGAGTACACACACAAGGAGAGTACACACATAAGGAGAGTAGACACACAAGGAGAGTACACACATAAGGAGAGTAGACACACAAGGAGAGTACACACATAAGGAGAGTAGACACACAAGGAGAGTACACACATAAGGAGAGTACACACACAAGGAGAGTACACACACGAGAAGAGTACACACACGAGGAGAGTACACACACAAGGAGAGTACACACATACAGAGAGTACACACACAAGGACAGTACACACGTAAAGAGAGTACACACACAAGGAAAGCACACACATAAGGAGAGTACACACATAAGGAGAGTACACACATAAGGAAAGTACAAACACAAGGAGAGTACACACACAAGGAGATTGCACACACAAGGAGAGTACACACACAAGGAGAGTACACACATAAAGAGAGTACACACACAAGGAGAGTACACACATAATGATAGTACACACACAAGGAGAGTACACACACAAGGACAGTACACACATAAGGAGAGTACACACACAAGGAGGGTACACCCATAAGGAGAGTACACACATAAGGATAGTACACACACAAGGAGAGTACACACACATGGAGAGTACACACATAAAGAGAGTACACATATTACTTCATTTGATTTAAAGGCCTGAGACGAGTTTTCATCTGAACATCATCCTGGACCTTCTGTTCATTTATCGATTCCTCCAAAAGGTACTGTGTGTAGTGTACTGTTGTACTGTGGTACTGTGGTTCTGTGTGTAGTGTGAGCCAGTAGACGGCATGTTGTGTGTACAGACAGCGACCACACACATAACAGCACAAACACACACCCACACAGTGCCAAGTATTAAGTGACCTTGCACGGTGGAAAGGTGACGACCCTCGTATTGTGCGCTGTGATTGCTGTGTGAGTGCGTCCAACTCTAAATGTGTGCGTGCCTGGTTGTGTGTGTGTGTTTGTGTGTGTTGTTCCTCCCGACTCTCGTCACGTCTGCCGTTGTTCGCCTTCCTTTGGTCCTCCCATCGCTCCGAGCAATGAAGATTAGCTTGGCACATGGGGCCCACAAACACACACGCACGCACACACGCACACACACACACACACACATACACAATCCAGCGTCTTATAACAAGCTGTTAACCCCCGTTTAGAAGTGCGGCCTTTGAATTGGCTCGGTGAAAGGGAGTGTAATCCGTGCCGGACGATTTAATGGTAATCTCCATATCCTGATTAGATTACACACAAACACACACGCAAACACACACACACACACACACACACACACACTTCTAAAGGACTGAATTGAAACCACATTCATTGATACAAGAAGATGTCTTCATATCTTCTGTCATTTATTTATGTTCTTTTTTTTATTATTCTTTGGTGCTGATACAGAAACGCCTTCATGCATCCGAATGATTCCAAACGTCAGACAAACCTCTTTAGTTCGGCCGCTTTGCTCATTTGAGGCTCGAGCAGTCCAGAGATTATCAATAAATGCGTGTGTATGTGGCGAGTCAATGCAATAGATGTTTTAAATAAATAGGAGTTATGAAATCATAGCAGTGCTTTATATCGGATGTCTTCAAACTCTTAGGAAACAGCGTGTCCTCTGCACCAATAGAGACACACCAGCAACACAATCTGTTGTGTTGTTTTAATTCTTAAAAAGAAGTGTTTTGCGACGTTCCAAGCTGCTCGGCATGCAGGACGACTCTCGTTAGGAGAAGTAGAGTCTCGCTCCCACTAATTGACATCATGAATCATTCAAACCAGTCGGGTCAGAGCCGTGCAGGAAGGTAAACAGATGTGGTATTATTATTCTAATGTGTCTATCTGCCGTGTGTGTTCAATTTAATCTGCTCCATCTGCTCCCAATAAAATATATGATGGCGAAAGTCTGTCAAGTTTTTGGTGCTGTGACCTCCACGCATGGATCCACCGGCAACGAGGAGGCTGCCGTTTGCACAGCAGCCAACTGCTGACGCACACACACACACACACACACACCCAGCAATCATTAAATGAATGTATTCTTCAGACTGCAGGCTGTCAGCAATATACCAGGAATACATCAGGGGGTAAAAGTCTGCATGTGTGCTATGCAGTGTGTCACACACACACACACACACACACACACACACACACACACACACATAAACAGCATCCTCATGCAGAACATCATTTAACAGCTCGTGGTGTCTGTTTGTGTTGAGACTGAAGCAGCCGTTTAGTCACCAACAATAACCTGAGTGAGACTGAATGAGAGCGTCGCTGTGTGGGCCAATGGGGGGGGGGGCGCTGGGGGGCATTTACACGTCACTTATTATGGGTTAGAGACGGTTGATGTTATTGCGCTGCGCTGCATTGGCTGGCAAACTACTGTGTGGACACATTGATGGAGGAATATTGTGAATAATCATGGTCCTCAGGAGGCTTTTCCATCGAATGTGACACAAAGTGACTGTTTAGTTTTTCCATATTCAAAAGAAACGTCCACTGTCTGCATGGTTTAACACTTGTTATAAGAGACGACGTGAGCGAACACATTTATTCACAAGAAGCCAGTTTGAAAGCTCAGTTCAAACCCCCCCAAAATTCCAATCACCATCTTAGCCGTTCCCAGAATCAGTTGCTGCTCATTTCGTTCCCTACAAGCGAAGCCTAATTGAACTTAATTGGTCAACGCTATTCATCCATTTGTTTTAGATTCCAACCATGTGAGATACTGTAAATTAAGGCCTCTTTTAATATTTCTTTTAGCTGTAATTTGTAGTAACTTATTTTTGAACAATGTTAAAACGTTTTTTAGCCATTAATTCAATTCTAGACTTGAGAATGTCCAACAGGTGTTATGTAGTAATTACACCGATGCCTTTCATGGAAACGGAAAATAGTTACTTTGATGTTGGTCATTTTGTTCTGTCTTAAATTAATTGACTTTCAAACCCGTCCTGCTTCTGGAAAGAGCACAAGTGTTGCTCCACCAGTGGCATTAATAGCTGTTATACCTGAAAACGCCATCCACAAAGTCAGCGGGGGAGAGGGGGAGGGAGGGGAGGGAGGGGGGGGGGGTCACAGCATGATGGTCACACTGCTCCTGCTCCTCTGACAGCATCTGCAGGTCTCCGTTGGCAAAGACTGATGCTTTCACTGCTTGTGTGTGACACCGACACAACACCTCAAAAAGATGTCTGTGAACTCGGTCACGCAATGCGGACCGCCCTGCATGAGTGTGTGTGTGTGTGTGTGTGTGTGTGTGTGTGTGGGCGGGGAGGGGCTGTAAAGGCCATGATCAACACAGCTGGACTGACCTTAGACACACACACACACCCACACACACGGTTATGAAGGGTTCATCATATTGTCCCAGCTGTAGAAAAGGCAGCAGTAATATCAGCGTTTTGCTGGATTTAAGGGATTGAAAGCGACTACCTGCTGACAGGACTCGGCACGAGGAGCCGGTGGAACAGTGATCACATGTTCAATTTGCATACTTATCATGATTGGACCAGCTGCCACGCGCACGCCGCGGTAACTCATTTCATACTCCTAAATAAAGCCAGGAACCCCCCTGTGGATTTGAATGGAAGACTTGAGTGTGAAGATTGTAGGCGTGTGTGTGTATGTGTGTGTGTGTGTGCGCACACACACACATACACACACACACACACACCCTTCTCCCGGCTAGTGGGCAGAACTGCAGTCTCACGTCTCAGCATTAACATAATGTTCTCCTCCAGCGGGTTCAGTGCAGTGTGAGGATACAGAAATGATGTAGACATATTATGTACTGCAACATATACATATTCCTTCTGTATGTGTACATGAACCAAAGTTCTCCGAGCTTTGACTTTTTCTATCTGAAGATATTTTACAATTCATCAATGCAGCTTTAATGGAGTTAAACAGGCGAGTGTTGATGTCGGCCGTCATGAGAGGAAAGCAATGCGATCCAGTTTTGTTCTTGGTTTGAAACGATCAAACCCAATCGTTGCCCAGCGGTTGTGCTGTTATGAATTTGGAATATTCGTTCGGAATATATCATACAAGAGAAAATGGTTGTGAATTGAGTCGAGTGAAACATTTCAGTGTTGAGTTTAAATATTTCAACAACAAGTGAGAAAAGCTGCGAATGCCAACATGCGAAATCCTCAAGGTCGATTTCTGTTTGGGCTTATAAACCACAGACCGGGTACACTACATGATGAATAATACCCTTCCTGGGTATTTATTTAGAGCATAACTCCTACAAACATGCAGCCATGGGGAGTGCAGCAAACTTCCGCGGACTTTATGCGTCCGGTCAGCCCCCCCCCCCCCGACAGAGGAGGACAGAGGTTACGCCTCCGGGCAGCTCTAACAAGACCAGGCTCCTATCTCAATGAATGGGCAGAGTCAGAACTGCACTTTTCACGGGACATATAAACCACATGTTTAGAAACAGCAGTAGAATATGATGAAAAATCGCTGGAAAAGTTTGATGACTTTTCCCCAAAATAAGGTTTAAAACGCCTTTTTCCCCCACAGGTTACTGTTACTGCGCATGCGCAAGGCTTCACGACACCAACCTTAATTTACGTCTCTATCCAGAATGCCTGTGTTACACCATCGTCTCCGCTGTCGCAAAACCTCAACTGTGCGCATGCGTCAGTGGAACCAGACGATGGGCTTAAATGTTTCCCGGCTTGACTGTTAAAAAGCAGATGATTGGCTTTCCAGCGGGAGGGGCGGGACATGTGCATACAACCGCCATCTTTGCCGTTACGGGTTTTCCTACAGGGGTTGTATTGAGGATTAGGCACATTTGACAGACATTCGTAGCGCCCAATAAACGGCTATGGGCATTTGTAAACCGCGCCTCCAATACGAGGAAATGAACATGTGGTTTCCAGACCCCGTCTCATTTGAGATCAGGGTATGACGTTAGCCAGGCTAACAAACATGCATTTGAAAAGTTGTTTTCATGTTGTCTTCTTTAAAGACCTGATTAATCGTGACAGAAGCAGAGAAGTTGTTTACGCAGATGAATTCAGCCAACTTGTGGCAGCTCGTATCAAATGTACCTGGTGGGCAGGTAAAAGGGGTATTATGTCTGTTTGTCTGTTTATGAATCAATGGAAGTATTGATGACATTTAGGCCTTTACATGGTTATAGAGAATGGTCAGTTTGTATAATCATAGCATCCAGTAGTAATGAAGGATGGCTGGTTTGGTTTCGGGCCTCACCAATACTCGACTCCGACAACAAACGATGCAGTGAATGATTTAGCAAACAAAGCAGAAGCGCTGATTGATCCGAGCCAAAGCCGAGCCAGCTGGCCCGTTTCAGACCGGGTCCCAGAGTGTCTTGGCCCTGACAGACCGGGAGGGACAAATGAGACTGTGTCAATATTGAAACAGGCTAATGGGCTAATGAATGTGGAGAGTTCTGCCTAATGTTCCCAACAGAGCTCCTAGCAAAACCATTAAAGCACTTTTATATGACTAGACAGGCACAATGCAGTAACTCAATTTATAGGGTACTTTCATGGTCAATTAGGAAGAGAAAGAGAGCAGAGAGGGCTGATAGGGAGGTTAGTGTGTGTGTGTGTGTGTGTGTGTGTGTGTGTGTGTGTGAGAAAGAGATATCTGAGCTTATTAGCTTTAGACAGTTACGCCTGTTGTTGTCAATATTGTCCTACTGCCTAGTTGTGATTGTGTCTTTACTGATCAGCATGTAGACGAACTGAACATGCTGTCAATCAAATACCCTCATATATGTAACATACTAGGTGGCACACGTGAGCAACAAAAGAGTGATACCAGTTAAAATACTCAACGACATAATGAAGTTTGACATTATTTTCATGAAAGAAGTTCTCCATGGAACCATCCAACCACCTTCTTGATGAACTTTCACACAGCTGACTGCAGCTTTGTCAGAATGTCCTTTCATCATCATCAGCTTCCACATGACTTTACCTTTGAGAGTCTCATACCGAACCGCAAAGACCATCAGACTCAATCTTAACACGAGCAAAACAAAGGGTTTCCTCCTTGAATGTTGCTCCTGTTGACACAACATGAAAGATGTAATGCAGATAATGTTTGTTATAGTATTGAAGGGCTGTGTGACCCGCCGTGAATATGACAAACTAGGGCTCGTGTCCATCCCACCAACGGATGCTGTTCTGCCTGTGGTCAGCAGGTAGCCAATGCCTTGGTTGGTTGGATAAGTTAGGTTTGAGGGCTTGAATTTGGTGCTGGTCAATGTGATGATATCAGGGAAAGACAACATGAGGTGGAATAGGGATGCTGATGCCTTAGACGATGCCTCGTCTATAATGCCGTTCATTGGTGCTCAGAAACCGAGGAGGCAGGTGTCACCGAGACATCCGGAAGCGTCTTTAAGGTCTTCAGCATCAGCAGATTCTCTCTTTACCGCAGAAGCTGTATTAGTATTAAAAAATTTAGTGCCAAAAGAAGTCACAGCCGGTTGCCTCTTGGCGCTGGAATGAGAGGCGTCTCAATGTCCAGAACTGCATCCAGTCCCAGAACGTCCCCGGTTGTAATGGCTTCCATTTGATGACCTGTATTGCTGTTTAATTGAACTGTGGTTGTTTTTTTCCCTCGGCACATCTCAGCTGTCACACGTAGGAGCAGGAAGTGTTCTCTGTCACAAACTATATATTTCTGGTGGGAGCGTTATGCTGCCTTGCTCCGACCCAACAGCAATTTAGACATGAGCCCGAAGGCTCCCAGAGGCGGGTGGGTGCACCTCTAGTGGGAGACGGGGGGGGGGGGATCCTGCTGAACCGCAAATAGGTGGAAGCAGTCGGCCAATGAGGGCTTGGTTTCTAACTGAGCATTTAGTTGATTCTTTGAAGTCAATAGAATTCATTTCCCCCATCCAATGCTGTGTTCCCTTTGAATGCGGACCGAGCTTTGACTCTTCGGTTCTCTGCAGCTGGAACCTGAGACTGCTGATAGATCATCGTTCATCATTTCTATTCTCTAAGAGGTCAGTGCAGTTGAACCATGCAAAAGCTTGAATTCACTTCATCTCAGCAAATCCACCCATCACAATTCAAAGAAATTCATTTTTGCTTTCTGCTTTTCACACATTAACACTTATCCAGTGCTCCGTCATAATAACAGCATTTCATTCACTCCTGAGCTGATATAAACTGTGTTGGAGGAAAAGGAAGAAGATTTGAGACTTGATGATGTGGATCGACTGATGAGCGTCACAAAGCGCTTTAGTGAGTTGCTCTTTACGTTCAGCTGGAAGATTCACAAAATCCCAAATAGGGATGAATGCTGGTGTTTTCATGGTAGGAAGACGATGACAGTCGTAAACCGTCCCCTGATGTCTCCCGTGTTGCCTCATCAGTATCAAACCTGCCAAAAGAAGCCTGAAATGTGTTCAATGATCTGCAGCGACACACACTCTGTGAGTGCTGCTCGTTGCTTCACACGCTGCACCGGTGCAGCCCACATCGCAGCGCGTCGCGTTAGCTGCGTGCTGCGCAGCTAACGCGACGCGCTGCACAGGGTCATTGACTCCTCACGTCCTCCAGTCGTTTGCTTTGTCATGTTGTCAAAGCACTCTCATTTCTATATTAAATATATTATAAATTGGATGTTTTTATGGTGTATATTATAAAACAAGCATTTAGCAGCTTATGTGTTAATTGTTGCTGGTGTTTCACTTGGAGTTAACAGACAGCAGGGTATAATAATAATACCATTTGGTTTAGTTGGTCGGTGATGAGCCACGAGATGCGACTCATCCGAGCTGAACGTCGTGGTCAAGCAGCTTCTGTCATCCTTCTTTGTCCTTTAATCAGAAGCGCATGAAGTGAGTCTCATTTATTGGTGTTTGAGTTTAGAGTCAATGGTTCTCCTGCAGTCGAGCCTTTAACATCCAGTGTTGCTTGGTGGCTCTCAAAGCGGTGGATGAATGAAGGTGTGGAAAAGCACTCGCAGTGAAAAGCACTCGGTGCTTCAAGTGTCCCAGATGCACTTTGGCTGATAGAAATTTACATGCGAAGAACGACACTTTTGCGAGGTATTCACACGCTTTATTTTATGATCCCTGTGGGGAAATAAAGGCATTGCAGCGGAATACTGAAATGAGACCAGCAAAGAGAAAAGGTCATCGACCAGAACGGATTCATTGTATCACATTAGACTATTCAAACATGGCAAAATGACATGAATCATTGCACATAAAAACTAGATAAAGCTCTTATAGTCCAGGATGAATCCAAGGTCAGACGCGTGTGTTTGTGTGTCGATACATACATGTGGACAAATGCCTCATGGTGGAGGACATGACGAATGACCTGCAGACACAAACACAGACAGACACAGACAGACAGAGAGACAGAGACCCATGAACCTGGTTAACCAGTGTTACATTATTCCCCACATTAAAATGCTGTACCTGCTTTGTCCTTTTAAAAGTGTGTGTGTGTGCGCGCGCGTGTGTTCACACGTGTATGTGTGAGTGATTAAGCTGTTAATTAATTTGATGTCCTTGTACTTAATAATGGTGGACAGTAAAGATGGAGTGTGTGGGGGGGAAAGCGAGCGAGTGAGAGCGGACGAGTGTCTTCCGGGAAGCGTCTTAGTCTTTGGAGGACAAAGCAAAGGAGACACATCAAGTTAAGTCCACTGACACATTGTGAAGCCTTTTTCCTCACGCAGGAAGTTGAATTCATGTTTCCACCAATCCACAAATACTGAGCTCTAATATCACATCAACACGTCAAAGCGGCTCACAAGATTCAGATACATGAGACGTGTGTAACATTTGTTGGATGGATTACAAATCAACAGGTTGATATTCATTAATATCAGAATTTCAAACATCTTTCCATTGTGGTGTTACGAACAGGTAACGTAACAACGTGGAACCCGTTGACTTTCCTTCCATGAGCTTAGCTCATGCGAGAGGCTTGTTTTTCATTCCACTGCTGTTTATTATTCTCCGCGTGTGAGAGAAATGTAATTACTGTTAATCACTGTCAATTCTAACGATTATCAGCTGGATTTGACTGTTTAACTTCAGTTCAGGAAACAATGAAGATTTTCAAATAAGTGAAGACGTGAAGAAGTGAATGAGGAAGGAGGAAGTGCGCTGTGTGCAATGAAGGGAAAGGAAAGGAGGGAGGAGCTGAAGGAGGGAGGGAGGAGGCTCCTCAGAAGCATGAAACGATGGAGAGAGCATTTACACAGCAGGAGAGTCTGAGTGCTCTCCTCCATCACAGACTGTTGATTAAAATTCCATTGGCTGAGGCTGGAGGTTGGAGGTGATGCTCCCTGTGTGTGTGTGTGTGTGTGTGTGTGAGCACTCTCTCGCTCCCATTGGCTAATCGTCGTCCTTTGTCTCTTGAGCACACTACTTCTTAATTAGCTGCTTGCTTTTTAGTTACGCTGTGCTCCCTAGTTAAAGTAGCTGCCACCTCGTATCCTGCTCATGTTCATCATTCATAATAGCACATTTCTGCATCACCTGAGTAGCTCTCAGAAAACAGTTATTCCTAATATTAGCGTTTTACTGTTTTTCTTTATGTGTGTGTGTTATATCAATGATTATATGAGTTATATGAATGATGGAGGGTTTGGTGTAATTTAAAAAATGTTCATACATATTGTGTCCTTTACACATCTCTATATGTAAGTAATCTACTTACATATAGAGATGTGTAAAGGACACAGAAAGTGAAAGGCATATTTCTCATATTCCTTTCCTTACATCTGAACCACGAATGTTTCCTTCTTATTTATATTCATTTATATATATATTTATATTTATATTCGTTTTTAAAGATCTTATTCACATGTCCACCTCTTCAGAACCTTTGGGCTTCCTGATTGATTTGTTCATTTAAAAACAATTCACTGATGAGTTGAATTATTAATGAAAGTATATGCATGTTTCTAATCTGTCTGAGGAATCCCATCTGGTCGCGCCTCCATTAACCTGCTTTTCAGGTCTGAGCACACGCAGGTGTTCACACACACGCACGGCAGCGTGGGGTCTCCATCCCGCTGTGAGCGCCACACAAAACGTGTGTGTGTCTGTGTGTGCATCGCGAGGCTCTGCTAACAGAACAATGCTGCTCTGCAGCGTGTTGCTAAGCGCTATCAGCTGACTGCTCACAGCCGCATCTCGCACAGTGGAGGTCGGAGATCTGCACTTGATATTGATTCGTATTGATCATTTCCTTGTTCATTGAAATGCACAAAACACAACATTTGACTGGATATTGACTGTTGTATTTTGACCACGAGGAACATTTTGTCATTGCTTGGGGTATGTCAGGTCCTTCGGACCCGTCATGGCGGCGGTTTCGCTGGTATTGTTGGCGGATGCAGGTGGAAATGTTCACCATCCGGCTCATAGCTGCAGCTGGCTCAGTGCACGACGAGGCTGTTGTCTCCAAGATGGCTGCTGTCCATAAGCAGGACGAGCTTCAGGCTACATGAGAGATAGATTACAAACCGAATGCAATCTTTTCAACTTGAACAGTATCAACGAGCGCTGCCGAGAGCAAACATCTTCCATGAAACGCTGCGTTTTAATGTTGGCTGGTCCGAAGATTCTGAAAAGAATGTGAAAGAAACATGTGTATGTATCTTCAGGAGCTTTGTCTCGCTCAGAGCAGCGGTGTTCACACAGTGGGTCTTGCTGCAGTTCAGCATTGCACTATTGTTTCCATTAATTTTTCTCATTTTAAGACCTTGAATTGGGATTTTTAAAATCCCAATTAGCCCCCTCCCCTTCCTGCGTAATTATGAATTTCCTTTACCCCAAATTGCCCTAATACATGTTACTTACTCCACAGATTCATAAACTCACTGCTCCTCTTCATTCTTATTCATCATGAAATGATCTGACGGTGAAGGAAAAGAAGCATCACTGGTCGTGACCTTTGAGCGTGCATCATTTTCAGAATTGATACTGAAAATGCGATGAGATGAGGAGGAGCGTCGTGCTCTGAGGCTCTGAGGCATCAGGACGAGCGGCTGTGAGTCAAAGTGACTCGTCACAGACGCCGCTCCGGCAGCTCAGTCGGCCTCCTCGTCACACCAGCGGCGAGCACGCGCCCGCTCAGACATAAAGGAGGCGGCTCGCCCGCCAGCGGCACCGGTTTGATATGGAGCGCGCGAGGCGTTCAGGCACATCAGATAAAAGTCATTACGCTCTTCTCACCCTTACAAACACACACATCTGCCGTGTACACAGCCGCATCAGCAAATTAGCTGAATAAAGAGGCTCTTTTGGCCGTCTCCTTTGAGTGGCTAATTAGCCGTCAGAGCCCGCTGCGTTGGAGAGCGAGATCCATCAAGAGGTAGAGCTTCAAAGAGCAGTTTATGGAGCCCGAGCACTTTAATTAGGACCTATTTGTACGAGAAAAAAAACACAATTTGAAGCCAAAAGCTGCATCGGGATGTGGGAAAATAAACACTGTCTAACGCAAACATGGATAAAGAGAGACGAGAACAAACTGAGAGGATTAGAGTCGAAGGGGGGGAAGAGGGAAACTTCCAAATCATTATGTGATTTCACTGCGGCAACAGAATATGAAAGAAAGCCAGTGTCTTTGTCTAAAGGCATGAAGCACTTTGTTTGTCTTTGTTTGTCAATTATCTACAAATTACAAAAACTCTTATCGAGCTCTGATCCTCTGCCGGTCGGTTGTTCCGTCCATCGCGCTCTACGGCGGCCCAGAACAGACAGAGCTGAAGCGCTGGCTCCTGTAACGCCGCTGTGCCGGTACGTTATGGTGAGGATGGGGAGCGAGGGGAACGGCAGGTTGCTATCAGCAACCACCCAACTAGATGCCACTAAATGGTGGTTTGAATCCGGGTCCTGTTCTCAGTGTGTGGTCGCTCATTCCTACTTATCTACTCAGCAATGTGATGATGAGGCAGGAGCTCTTCTCATTGTTACTTATTATTATTATTATTATATTATTATTACAACTGAATAATGGATTAATGGAAATAAAGATATTTAGAACAGAAATGAACAAAACCCTGAAACGTTTATTTAAGGCATTCTTTTTATTTATTTTGACTAGCGTGACATTTTGATCACATGATTCCCATTCTGTATCCTTACAAGCTGGTAACGGTGTAAAGCGCTTCAACTTATTGTATGATGGCTTTTAATGAGACATTTTCATTTTGGGGTGAAATATCATACTGGTAATAATACAAAACTCATTTGACTGCTTGATAATTCGATGCGCCTCCGTGTTGTATCGTGTAGTCTGGCAATGCTGTTCTTTGTTTCAATGTGGTGAATTCTGTTTCTATAATGGAAAAATATAATTGGAGATTTCAGATTTGTCCAAAGCTGTACACCAGAAGGAGTTTTTGCATCAAACCGAAAAAAGAATGTTGCTCGCAGAGGCAAGAAGTTACGAAAGCTTGCTTCATTTTACAAAATCTTCTTTTGATAAATAACGTGTTATTTTGTAAACCTTCATCGGCCGGTATCGGATGCATTTAAACTACCTCGTGAGCATTGCAGGATATAAATCCTGGCAGAAATAAAGCGCCTGTAATGTCGGTCACTCTGTCGTTTATGTGGCAATAAGCGCATGCAGAGCAGACCATTACAGGAAGTGTCACTTCACAGAACCACGTAAATGGCTTAATTCCACCCTCGACCCGATGCTAATGTCGGTAATAGTCACACAACTGCATGCATGCAAACACAGATGCTCAACACTCTTCAGTCTGTTTGCTCAGCATCCGTCCTCAATGATCTTTTGTCCGTCAAAAGCTCTTAGCGCTTCCATCCAGAGCCCTCTGCTCTGTGCGTTCCATTATTAATGGACCTCACACACACACACACACACACTCACACAGGCACGTCACCGCTAGCTGCTCTAGACAAGATATGAGGGAAACACACAGTACAGAAAGAATGTGTTTATCTTCAGCTACTTGTAGGAACGTGCAAAACAGCGTTATAATGTAACACGCTGTGTTCAACAGCAGCTGGCCTTTTCTTTGCAGTGACACTGCTTCTGACCTTCATAAGTGACCTAATTCAATCAGGTTACTTTCTATTTGAGAAATGAGTATGTTAGCTGTAAAGGAACGATGTCTCTGTACACCTGAGCAGCGTACACCTGAGTTGGTTTGACCCGTCCACCCCAGGATGGGCTCATCCAGCTGGCAGATACTACATCCATACAATACTCTACTGCATCGTTTTGTTTATAATGTAAATAGAGTCTCAGTCTTTGTTCTACGGACCATGTGACAGAACGTGACGCCATCTGATTGGATGATTATTTCTGCACCGAGTCACTGGTTGACTTGTGTCCTCAAACTGTTGTGTTCACTGCCTCGTACCTCTGACTTACGCTTGTTGAAGCAGATCAATACCTCGTTGTTTGGATCGATGGTTCAACCAGGCGAGCTTTGTTTCTATTTATTCTTTATGTCTACGGCAAAGAGTGTTAGTGGCTTCCTGTGTGTCTGTGTGTGTGTGTTCCATCTGACCTTTCCTCATACGGTGTGGGACAGAGTCGGGGGCAGGAGGTGACCCCTAGAAATGATATCATTCCCAGTTGTTATCCATCTGACACACACACACTCACGCTGCAGGCCGTACACGTCGTTGTTACCTGATTTTCATGGTGTGTAGGAAAAAGGAGAAGGTCATACGCGTGATGCCACTGCAGGCCGAGGGTTTCCACAGCCTGGGGCTCTCTGTACCCTCCGTCCTCCCGCCCACCTCCCACAATCCTCAGCGTCTGCCCAGCCCCCGCCGGCAGACACACACGGAGACCTTTCTATTTCTTTATTTCAAGTCGGCGAAAACAACGGTAGAGTCATTGTGCCGTCATAAATCACTAGTAGAGGCTCTATTTACTGTATTTGAACGGATGTTCATGGTGCTTTGGTTGTGTCTGATGATGAATAATGTAACACAAACAGCACAGCAGAAAAGTAGAATTCTAAGGATGAAGATGACAAATTTGACTTTAAAACCATAATTGTTTAATCTCTGAAATATATGATAAATACATATATCATGCAGATATAATAATTGCATTACATTAACACAATATTTTTGTCTGAACATATACTGTCTCTTTAAGACCCCCCCTCTCTTATTGGCTTTTCAAAAAAATAAATTGCACCTTTCTAGTCCTTCAGCCGTTGGTGGAGGGACACACATGGTGGTGCATAAAGGCAAAGGCACTTATTTGCATTATTCCTTTGATACATCTCAATATATCATCAACTGTTTGTAAGTTGATACAGCAAAAAAAAAAGCGCTTCATGATGTCACCACGAGCGATCAATGTGCACTGCGCTCATCATCCTAAAGTCTGTGTTGTCTTGAAATAAAGCACTCTGCTGTTCCAGTTCCACTCCAGATAAGCTGATGTCTGTTTGATAATCTCCAGTATTGGTTTCCAGATGCATTAGCAAGGACTGATCTAATTTAAACAGATACATAATTACCTCCTTTAGCATGCTTGACTGGATATTGTATTACATA
The DNA here is from genome assembly GCA_021346845.1 of Apeltes quadracus. NCBI lineage: Eukaryota > Metazoa > Chordata > Actinopteri > Perciformes > Gasterosteidae > Apeltes > Apeltes quadracus. The sequence continues at coordinate 4,052,584 of CM037932.1, read as the reverse complement.
CACAGTGATTACTCAAAGGAATACCAATGCTACCAAATCATAGCAACAATCGAGGCTAACCCAATGGTTTCTCCTTACACCTCCAGTATCAGCTCTGCAAATGAAGAAGTGTAACCTAACCAGAGAGATATGTTCACATGTAAACCCATTCTTTTAAAGGGAAGAAGAAAGGGTGAGGATGGTTTAGCTTATCACCAATCGACAGATGTTCACGCCAGATGTGTGTTTGTCTGTTTTGTCAGTGCGACTGAGCGCAGCCGATCTTCAGCACTGGCCGGTCAACCAGCTGCTGCTGAGGAAATAAAAAGTAAAACATTCTTATAGTGGCTGTTAGTTGCTCTAATAGCCGAGGCAGAAAGAGCCAGAGGATCAGAGGGAGAACGCTGGTCTACCAGAAGCAGGTACCGTGTAGACGCGATGCTGCAGGATGCTGCCCGAGCCAGGTGGCTTACAAGAAAGTGCTGAGTGGACGCTTAGCGGGCCCTGCACCGCTGTCTTTTAAGCCTTTCAAAGAGTAAGTTAGTGACCCATAAAGGTTTCTGCTTTAAACCCCTGGAGGTATCGTGGCCCGGTGCCCTTGACCGCCGAATTAAAGCCCAAGCAAACAAACGACTGTGGTGAAGCTGCGCTGCTGCCAAAACCTGCTACTGTGCAGTTGTTGCACGTAATGTTTCTGCTAAAAGTTGAAGAAACAATTATAAAAAAGGCTTCTGTTCACTTGTTTCTCCCTTCCTTTCTCTTTGTTTCTTTGTTTGCCGTTCGCTCGTCATCCCGTCCTCATACCTTCCTCTATCTTGCATTATAACATCCATGGCTAGTTGATTTGGGCGAGCGCAGGGAAACAGGCCAGGCTTCCACAGTTCAGGGCTCTGGAGAGCTCGGCTGGGCAGCAGCAATCAATCACAGGCTAAATCCCTCCTCTCTCCGGACTGCCAGGTGACACGGTCAACAGCTGCAGAGGAACATAAAGCCTGCAGTGGGCATTGGAACAGCCTGACGTCCCCAGACAAATGAACGGGTCGGTCGCTGAACCACCAGGACCTCATCACAGGGATCTTGCCTGAATCTTGAAAGATTGCCCTGATGTTTGGATTCTACGATAACGATGTTTCCATCTTGATACCATGATAAACAGTAACTATTTAAGGCGAGTCTTATCATTACATGGCTAAATTGCTGCCACGTTACCAGCTCGTTCTAATGTTCCCTCTCTGCAGCTGATGATGCAGGCGGCTCAGAGTGAGCGATCTTCTTTCTGATGCGCAGTACCTACGGGGTCTCCAGTGACACGCGTTTTAGTCCCTGACAAACGTAAAGGAGCAGAGAAATTATATTTGTGCGATAACGGATAGCTGCGTGGAAATGTTACCCCGATGCTCATTCCAGCATTTCAGACTCCCCGAAACTGATATAGGGTTAGGAAACCAGTTTAAGTTTAGTCACACGGTGTGACTTGTTTGAGAAGCAAACGCTTGTAAAGACGGCTGTTCCTAGCATGACAGAGCATGCTCCGTATAACGCACGGTACGAAGTTCCAACCTTGTGTTTCATTCACGAGGAAGTGACAGCTCATGATAAATGAAAATGACGAATCCCCCAACAAATGCATTTTTATTACAGAGAATTGTAGTGTACTAAATTTGGATACTGCCACATACATCAACATTACATACTCACAAAGACCACGCAACCAAAAACTTGGGCTTGTGATATGAAGCTATTTAAAGAAATATATGCCGTACTTGTGTCCTGGCAAATGGATGGATCAATGGCAACTTGAATGTTCTGCCTGACCCATAGTGTGATGTATTTGAGGGCTGTGTTAAACCTGGTAACACAGCATCGAGTGCAGGCGGCTGGCTTGACTCTAGCTGGTGGAAAGTGTATTTATGTCTGACTCTGGTCAATGTGCTTCTTGTTCTTGCAGACATGTCTAGAGTTGGAGCGATACCTACAGACGGAGCCCAAGCGACTCTCGGAGCTCTTTGATGAGGAGCTGGACGGCCTCCTCACGCCGACCTTCATGCAAGGGGGAGACAGTGATGAGGACCTGATGGACCCCCTCCTTCCCAGCCTCTCTGACCAGCCCAGCCCGCCTCCCCTCCTGGTATCAATCCCCAAGGTCCAGGCTAAGTTTCTCCAGCTGCCCAACTCCAGCAAGATCCTAGCAGAGGTGGGGACTGAAAGCCTCTCAGCAAAGGACCAAGTCCTGGTCGGAGTCAGTGCAGCACAGCTCAGCGCCGCTGTTACATCCCTGACGCCGCCATCGTCACCGGAGCTCGGCCGCCACCTCATCAAGTCCACACAAACACTGACCGCGACGGCGGACGGCACGCTAACGCTCAAATTTGTGGCCAAGAAAGTAGGGTTGGGGGCGGCCAAACTAGTGGCTGCAACAGCGTTACCATCGCCGGCGAGCCGAGGAGGAGCCCTCAGTGATGGCGAGCAGGGAGGAGGAGGGAGTCAGGCAGGAGACGTACCAGAGAACAAGAAGAGAGTCCACCGGTGCCAGTTTAATGGCTGCAGGAAGGTTTACACCAAGAGCTCCCATCTGAAGGCACACCAGAGGACTCACACAGGTAAGAACTCCATCACAATCATTGAATACCATGTTTTAGAAAACGATTCACAAAGAACAACAGTTCTTTGTCATCTGTGTTTTGGCTGTGAATTAAATGAGTGCCAGATCACCCAGTTCAGGACAATGCAGCAGCACGGAATACAGACGTACAAAGCAAGCAGTTGTATGGACAGATATTGTAACGTTCTTGGTGCAGGACTGGACGCAAAGTGCCCTGAAACAAGCAGCAAAGCTGGCGGCCTGACAGGTGTGACCGAACATCAGGACGACACCCAGCTGGTGATGTCAGTACGACTTGGCAAGGCATGAAAATGGCGACCTTGTTAGAAGTCGTAGAACTTCTCTGTTGACTTTCTGAACCCTAAAATAAGAAGACGCATAGAAATGACAGAACGGTCTGCACTCTTACTAGGTGTTGTAGTAGTATGTAATACTTTACAACAACATTACAAGCAGCATCACTGGGGTTTTGGCACTACTAGATTCACAATGTTCAGCAATGTGACCCAAGATCTTAAACGTTGAGCAAAGCCGATGTAAATTTAAGCTCAGGTCACCTGGCGTTTTGCAAACTCAAGCAAATCCCAAATTTGTCTGCATCATTCAAATCCGTCTTCATTCATGAGTCTCCTTCATGAACTGGGAGCTCGTCACTACTTGGCTGAAATTCCGTCACATCATCAGTTTCATCCGTACCGAGCAAGAAGGTTACAAACATCCAACTCTTTCTAAGAGTATGGGTGAAGAACATGGCAAACTTTGTTGGGAAGGATTGTGCACGTCCATGCAACTGCCTTTTGGGGGAGTTTTTTAGAAGAGATTATCGTCTTCTTCTGTTTCTCAGGTGATTTTCAAGATCTTATAAGTTTCCTCATGCTTCTCGAGCTCAGGGCCAGAAGGCCCTGCCACAGTAATTGCCAGATAAGTGATGGACTTGTACTAAATGACATTGGTAATTCAGCCGTGTCCAACTCGGTGTAAGACGGAGCTTTAGCTGCTGACTGCAGCTGCCCTCTCAGCGACCCTCAGAGAGAGCCGACAGCTGGCTGATGTGTCCAGGGGCCGTTGCAGCGAGCTCTCCAACGCGCACGAAGTGATGAGCTCTCAGTGCACGAAGGAGACTTGTGAATGAAGACGGATTGGAATGACGCAGACAAATATGGTATTGTTTGAGTTAGCAATTCACAACTCTAAAAGTAACACACAAAGTCATTCATGTTTTAAAAAGCAGCAAAAATCAGCAGGTATAAACACTTCTTTGTCCTACCACATATTTCATACTTCAAGGAAAATACTGTTACCTGTCTGACCCGTGGGACTAATTTAGCTATTGGTAAGAAAGTGGTAAGAAAAGAAAACATTGATTCATTCACAAAGGAAACAACAATTGGAGTTTGCATTGACTTGATTTACAATTTACAGTATATCACTACTTCCTAATCTCCTATTCCAACGTTTTTTTAGCTCAAAATGCTTTCTGGATTGAACATCTTTGAGCCAGAATAACTTGAGCTGAGTCTATCACTTATGAACTTGCACCCTTGGGCGCTACATTATTCACCTTGTAGCTTTTAGCCACAGCATCATTTAGAGGATCTGGAGTGGTTCATGGCCTCCGGTGGACATCATCTAGTGTTAGCAGTTTCCTTGGTGTTCATCAGGATTACAGTACATAGCCTGCAGACCCTCAACTGTATTAATACCGGCAACCTTGGCACCGTTAATCCAGCGTGTTACATCCTTATATGATCCCAGTTGCCATTGCTTTGCTTTAAGTATAGCATTACATGTCAGGCCTGCAACTAGCGTGGCCTGGGCAACCCAGTGCCGGGCCTTAATAATAGCTAATCCAGAATGGAGCCGCTAGGTTTCTGGTAGCCTGGCGGCTGGCTGCAGCATCTCCTCTGATGACTCTGTAGTCGAGTCATGCTATCCAACGATGAGCTTTTAGGGGCAGAATCCTTCAGACACCCTGGAGACACAGCAGCTTCTTCAGCGAGTGTGTGTGAGTGTGTGGTAGATGTGTTGGGGCGGCGTAGTGCTCACTACAAGCACAGCACTGTGTTTAATTAGCTTAATCCTCTTTTTGGGTTATTATGACCATAAATCATTGAACATACATGTAGGGAGGGATTAGTGTAGCAGAGAGTGCAGAGAGGAGCCTGCACAGCATCAACACACTTACTGTCACATGGTGCACACCTCAGGAGTTTTATTGAACATGTAGAACGTCAGTAACCAGGTTCCAACGTCCAAAACAATTTCACCGAGCTATCGATTCAATCGGAGGCTTAGTTTGTTATATGAAACGTTTAATTGGGGAAGGTTGAAACGTTAACAGATGCACAAATTAATTTAGTAAATCTCCAAAGTACCTAGTCAGAGCTGACCTGAGATGAAGTCAGGGTTTTTCTGGTTCTCCGGTTGTTTTTACTCCGTCTGATCAAATTTCATCTTTTAAAACATTGTACAGCTTGTTATTCGAGCTGCAGTCCAAAAAGTTATACTTAGCTACATATTTGGAAACAGAGGTTGTAGAATAGATGAGCGTGAGTATTTGTCTCCCCAATTATTAATGAAATTGGCCTCAACTCAGTAAGCACTGTTTTCTTGTTGTAAATCATACCTGATAAAATATTTGAATGTGCTGTCGGATGATGATGTTTGAATGATCAGTGACAAAACAGGAGGAATATGGCACAGACATGTTTAGTGGAGAGACCGGCTGAAAACTGCTTACTTACAGCTACATCAGTGAAAAAATACACCTTCCACTTATTCCAAGAACAAGCTGCTCGGGTCAAAGATGATTGGCAGTTGTACCATGCAACACACACAAAACAGAGACAAAAAAGACAAAACAAATAGACATCAGCAAGTGTGGTGCAATATATAATACCGGGTCAATGGGAGGCCTACATTGAGTCCCCCCCCTGCAGCACCACCTGACCACATCGGCTCCATCCCCCACTCTCCACAGGTTCCGTTACAACCTCATGTGGATTCAGGAAAAACCCTGCTAACCCCATACCTCCCCTCACGCACACACACACACACACACACACACACACACACCAACACGCACACACACACACACACACCAACACGCACACACATATACACCTCAAAACTCCTCTAACCCACTGGGCCCATCCTCCAACCTGAGCGCTCTCTCTCTCTCTCTCTCTCTCTCTCTCTCTCTCTCTCTCTCTCTCTCTCTCTCTCTCTCTCTCTTTCTCTCTTTCTCTCTCTCTCTCCATTTGCACATTCAGTTTGGGTTGCCAAGCAACTGCATCACCCTCTTCCATAATTGGATGGTGGCTGGTTGATTGACCATGCCTGTTAATCCCCCCCCCCCCCCCCCCTCTTTCTCTCAGTTGCTAGGTGACTTAACCACGCATCCTTGCCTTGCCGTGCTATAATTGGCTGGCGTCATGGTTGCCGTGGCGTTAGGCCTGAGCTGGCCTTGCTTCTTCCACCAACTGTGTGTGTATGTGTGTGTGTTGTAGCATGTACACATGTGTATGTGTTAATGCGTGTGTGTGTGTGTGTGTGTGTGTGTGTGCGTGTGTGTTTTTTTGGGAGGGGGGGGGTATTGAAGGAAGATGGGGTGCTCTGGCCAATTACAGAAGACGGGTGTGAAACGGCCGCCTGTCTGGCACCTGCGGCCCCCACTCGTACCCCGTATCACACACAAACACACAACACACAACACACACACGTGCAGGCTGAGAGTGAAACAGGAGTAGCTGCCAAGTGGTTTGCTAATGCATATTAAAAATATTAGTCTGTATTCATTCCTGAGCGAGGAGGAGGATTCACCAGGGTGCATCATGGGGGATGTTTGCTTCTCAACACCACCAAAGTAAATCTGTTGTAGCGTTAAATGTTACTGGAAAAAAAGTAACATGTTGTATTCAATGTCGTATTCGTTGCAGGAGTCTTTTTGCACCCTCAATGATTCATCTTTCTACCTGACTGACATGGGGAGCAATAAACGCTTCTGTTGAAAAAAGTGATGATTATTGGATTTAAAAATGAAGTTCAATAGACCCAATATTTGAATTCTACTAAGCAGTAAACAGTAGATTAAAATGTCCTTGCTCACACGAGAGAGGAAGTAAAATAGGATTGGGCTGTTCTCAATTGTTGATATTAGAAAATAGTTTGATAGCTGTTGTCATGGTGACTATATTAAAAGTCTTCTCAGATGGCTGTAACTTCTATCTGTTTTCTCGTGTTTGCAGTCATCACAAACAGCTTGTGGCCGTGTTGGTCACAGGGTTCCTTCTTTCTCGCTGTCGCAGGCTGATTCAAGCCCTTCAATACTGTCAGTGTGTAACCTGCAACGACCCATTAAGGCTTTCAATGTCCAAAAGAGCACTCTCACACTCACAGGAAGAGATATCGATGCAGCTAAACCGTGGTCACGTTTGAGTACAACGGAGCACTTATATGTGAGAGAAGAGTCAGTTGCGTTACAGCAGCTCGTGTGGCCTCCAGTGAGTCTCTCTGGTTTTCACTTTCAATGCTGCGTTGATATTTCCAGACTGAAGGCGTCGCTCACATCCTGTTTTGTGGCTATGCTAATGCTAATTTAGCTCTATATGGATAGAATACTTCAAATACTGTCAACCCCTGATGACAAAACACAATTAATACAAATACAAGTGCAACAGAAGCTCGCTTGGAGAGGGAGGACACTATGAGATACTAGTGACAGAGGGAGATGCTGTATATCTCCAGAAACGCACCACGACGGCGGCAGCAGCGACTCACGGATCCCTGTTGTGGAAATCACCAACCGACGGCACGAAATTTGACTAGAGCATTTGAATAGGTAAATCCAGGAGGACGGCGCTCACGACCTGGAGCTCATTGGGTCCGAGAATAACTCAGTCACGTTGTCGCGTCGCGTCGTGGATGAAAGACGACGCTGATCAAAGAGAAGCGGGAGCCGGGGGAGGAACGGGGGGGTCGGATGTTCCTGTAGGACATCATCTTTTACTCGGCGTTGCATCACCTGGCTGTCGAAGGCGCTTCAGATGTCGGCCCATGTGAAGCTGTGCTTTCTCATTCTGACACCACGGTTCAAGGTGGTGAAAGAGGCCAAATACAGTTCAGAAGATCAAACCCACTCTGGTTTTCACGTGCTGTCAAAGAAGGAACCAATCTGCATCTGCTGGAAAGTCTTCAGTTAAACAATGAAATATTTGGATGGATTTGCTGCTGTTGTTGGAGACAATGGCTTTTTTGAATGTATCAGTAAGGTTCCCCGTGATTGGATGATGATTGTATTCGGGCCTTGCTTTGCAGTACTGTATGTTGACGGGAGAATTGATCACACACAAAGTCCCGTAGGTCGTAAAGCTTTTACTTTGGATTAATCATTTCAAACTTTTCATTCCTGCCAAAAGGATCGGAGTGATTTGCCGTTTTGTTTTACCGGAGCGTTAACGATGCGAACGAACGACGCTTAACGATCTCCGTCAACGCAGAACCTGCAGGCGTCTCCAGGAGAAGTTCATTCATTTATCAAACTTGCACACGTGTGTCATATTTTCTTTCCTGCTGACACCAGAAGATGATACATAATTATTCCCAACAACAAAAGGTGTTGGGAATAATTTTCACAGCAAAATGAGTCATGGGCTTTTACTATTAAAGCATTTTATCTGATAACGATTATTAACGTTTGTTTATTTATTTCACCGCGGCTTCCTGTCATTTTATAAGAGTCCGTTTTAAATCCTTTCAAATCCCATAACCGCTCTTCATCTGCTGAGTGCTGACCGAGGTCGACTCTCGTTCTGCCTGAGCTCCATCACTGCTTCTTCTCCTCCATCCTTCCCTTTTCTCTCAATCTTTGCTTGTGTAAATATGAACACTTAGCCTTCTGCTCTCAGTCCGGTTCGCACTGGGGGGTAATTGGACGGGCATTCAGGATTTCTTTATTATTTTTATTAAACCAAATAATTCACCCGAGAACCAGTTCTCATTTACAACGACGAACATCAATTATCATTTAAACACAGGAACATCTCAGTCAGTAGAAAACAATCCAGAATAACTGCTGCTGCTGCTTCTGCAGGAGAAACCCGTTATACTTTGAGACCAGTTTCATTTAAAGTCTCTGCAGCAGCTTCAGATAAACGTGATCATTAAAAAAATCACCTGAGATGTAGTTCTACTACTTATTTTCCAACCGATTTGCTCACAGAGAAACCGTCCTCATGTCCCGTCTGAAGGCGATCACACTACACACTTCGCACTCACACGCACACACAGCTGCAAGGCTTCTCTGTGCAGAGATAACTACAGGCTGAGAACAATAGAGCATCTCTCCTCCCATCTGGTGAAGGGGGATGAAACTTCATTTACATTTCCAGATCCCACCACCTCAGGCTGTGTGTGTGTGTGTGTGTGTGTGTGTGTGTGTGTCAGAGAGTATTGGGGGGAGCCAGATTCATTTCAGAGGGAATTTAGGATTATGAATTAACACGCCGCGCTGCTGAAAGACTTCATTTACAGCTAATTGAATGTATTAGCTCATTGAAATGGCTGTTGTGTTAAAAATGGCCTGTCTGTCTGGCTATGTGTGTGTGTGTGTGTGTGTGTGTGTGTGTGTGTGTGTGTGTGTGTGTGTGTTTGTGTGTCTATTTGTGGATGGGCACGTGCGAGTGTGTGTGTTTGGTGCTTATTACCTGTATATCATTGAACAGCTGTCATTAAAGGTGTGAAATTGGGTTGAAATAGTGGTGAAATGTGACACCTTGCCTCCCGTCTCCCCCCCAGGTGAGAAGCCCTATAAGTGCTCATGGGAGGGCTGTGACTGGCGCTTCGCCCGCAGCGACGAGCTGACACGACACTACCGCAAACACACCGGAGCCAAGCCCTTCAAGTGCAACCACTGCGACAGGTAAGAGCCTCAACACGCCCCACGCCGCACGCTCCATACCACACGCCCCACGCCAGGCGCCCCACGCCGCACGCCGCACGCTCCACGATCCACGCTCCACGCCACACGCCCTACGCCCCACGCCAGGCGCCCCACGCTCCACGCCACACGGCCCACGCTCCACGCCACACGCCCCACGGCACACGTTAACGTCTGTGCTTCCACTCGACCAGAACACAGAAAGACTAAGTGAACAATCAACGCATCAATAAAGGGTACGAAGCCAGAAAGGGCCACACGGCCCAGCTCAGTTTAGCAAACATCTCGTTAAACCACAATGATGGTACGAGATACGACTGTGCAGCGATAAATGCATCCAACGCGGCGGGAAATGAAGGGCGATCAAACAGACATCTGGTGAGGCGGCAAATGGGCCTATTTACTTCCACGCTCCTCTTTCATGCGTCTCCTTTAAATCAATAGTTGGATGGGGGGGATACATCATCGCATAAGCCATCACCTTCCCTTTGTTGATAATGCATCAGCAGGCAGAAGGCAGTTGGCACAAAGCCTCTGAAAAAGGAAGAATCAAACAACATGTTTTTAATTTCACGCACATCACATGATCACATGAGTCCAGTTCACGTGTCTTTTCTCACCAGCAAGTCCTGACATGAACCCCTGACAGAGATGGGTCCTCACAAAAAGCAATCTCCCTGTGGACAAAAGCCAGAGACGTCACAGTGTCTCTGTTTGGTCCTGGAGGTAGAGTGTGTGTCTCGTCAGTGTGTGTGTATGTGTGTGCGTGTGTGTGTGTGTGTGCGTGTGCTCAGCCGTGCCCCTGTGCTGGAAGTTAAATGGATTCTGGCTCTTGGCAGGCTGGTCACAGCTAATTGAGTGGCACCAGATGCCAGCTCCACTTTAACATACACACTCTCTGTATGTGTGTGGGCCTGCACTACCTTTTCTGGTGAATAACACGCATGCACGCACACACACACACACACACACACACGTTGGCCCTAGAGACAGTGTAATTGGCTGAAGCGGGTTCCCTCAGTTTGGGTTTTAGACATAAACCCCTCCAGAAACCTGCTGGAAGCTTCTAATCCTGGCTGAGGGCAGGGACTCACACACAGTGTGCAGGGACTCACACACAGTGTGCAGGGACTCACACACACTGTGCAGGGACTCACACACACTGTGCAGGGACTCACACACACGCACACACTCAACGCAAAGTCAAACGCGAACAGGTGAAAGTCCAGATGTAAGATGCGTACGTCAGTCTGCAGAGGCAGAGCTGTTTTTTTAAGCCTTTTAAAAGGTCTGCTTGCTGAAAAGGATGAAGTGTGATCAGTGTGAGAAAATGAACTATAAGTTCAGAGAACCGTTTCAGTAAGAAGCATCCAGAGGCACGAAGGCAGCGCATCCTCGCTGCTGCACAGCTTCGAGCCGAACACCAGGGACGTAAATCAGACCTTTACTTTACCAAGTGAAAGTCTGATCTATTCAAGGGGAACCTTTTCCACCAGCTGTGTCACAGCAGCACGGGCGCAACCCGGCACGCGTAAGATTCATCAATGGAAAATATGCACACACACTTTCCTTTATTTGAACACGCAGCTCTGTTCAGCAGCGTAATGAGATTAGCAGCGGACTCATCGTGTCAAAGCATCAATGGGCTTGTTACTTACTCAAATTACAAAATAGACGGAAACATGCTTAACATAACCAGGATGTATCTTTACAGTAGCAGACACACACACACACACACACACACACACACACACACATCTGTGGTGGGTGGAGCCCAATCAAATATTACCATGAGAAAGACAAAAAGTGGCAGCCATGGAGAGGTTAACATTAGATGGACTGTTCAATCTGACACAATTTCTCTTGGGGACACACACACACACACGCACACACACACACACACACACTGCAGTCTGTCATTAATCCTGCCTAATCAAGCGGGGACCCCCGATGTTTCTGGATGGAGGAGGAGTGATGAGGAGGAGGACAAAAAGAAGTGAGGTGGAGAAGGGAGAGTCTAGAGGAGGGGAAGTAGCGTATGCAAAGGAGGAGTGTGTGTGAGTGTGTGTGGGAGGGGGGGGGGGAGGACCAGCTGGTCTGGCTGCTCCGCACCCCAGCAGTGACACAGTAACTGGCATGGCCATCTGTCCAGTCACACGCACACACAGACTGGTGGAGGTGTACAGTAGGTACCACATGGCCTCACCAGATCACAGACAGCAGAGAAGAGGTCAAAGGTCACCTGCACCGTCGCATCGTTTCATCAGCAGCACGTCGGGACCGACAACTTGACTCCTGTATTCCTGCAAGCTTCCCAGACAGACACACAAACAGCAGGAAGGAAAACCTCCTCCTGGTGTTTCGCATTTCTGGCTGACTTTTTAGACTTTTTTGTAGTTTGTTGTTATTTTCGTACGCTGTGTACAACACCTTTACCTCCACATTGTGCCGCGGTGGCGGTTAGAGTAGTAAGTTGCTCACGAGGTGAAACGTAAGACGCACTGGGTTTGGCTTCACGGTGTCAAATGTAATGCTGTCGTACTTGGTCAGGGTAAGGAAGCAGCGCAGTGGTGCGTTGTTGTGAAACATACATTGTTTATCCCACAGTGCAGAGGCACGTTAGGTCACAGATCTCCTGTAAGTTGATTCTGTGACATTGAAATGTTTGTATGTGTCCGTAATCACCGGAGACTGAGAGAAGGAGAACAAACAAACCATCGAGGGACGTACAGAACTTTCTATTGAGCTGTTGAGTGTTGAGCTCTGTCTGGACACACACACAATAAACTTCCATGTCTGGTTAATAATGAATAAAGCCTCTGGCAAATTACATTTTAAATTTCTCATTTTCTCCTCGCCCACATCGCGCATATCTGCGACTCATTTCTATTGGAAATGTTGAGCTTTAATGATTTAATTAAATGAAAAGGCTTGTGACATTACGATTGTTATGCACCTGCTCGATGTCGCCCCCTCTGGATGTGCTGCTGGGTTACATGTTGCAGCGTAGCAGAGAACCTCGCATGTCGTACCAGTAGCCACAGCAGCGTTCTACGGAATCACTGAGGCTGAATGGGCCGGTGTGCGTCTCCACGTCCCATAATGGAGAAGGACTAGTGAAGTTCACTGTTGTTTAAAACGCAGGTTGAGCATGTGCAGTTGGCTGCATCCGTGCATTTGTATGTAAAACCTCTCTTTATTCACGTTCTTTGCCCTTTTAGTCCTTCCTGCTGGACTAAACACAACAGAGCCTTTGTTCACCTCTCCTGGGCCAAAAGCAAAGCTCTGCTGTTTTAGTATGCTATTACCGATCCATACCATTATCAGAATTCAGTCCTATTCAAACGCTGGCTCTAATACACATTTTCAAATATCACTTCATTTGGACGATGTCTTGACTCAATATGCAGTTAAATGCAGTGTTCATTCAGTTCTCAGTATCAATGAGCTGCTTTCCTTCTTGCATTAAGCTGAAGTTGTAACAAGCCCTCGACTAAGAGACTAATCAGTGTCGTTTTTAACATGATGTGTCTCTGAGCGGCACCGGGACACGTGTGTACTGTGTGTACTGTGTGTACTGTGTGTACTGCAGCATTTCCATGGGGCACAGTGATCTCTGAGAGGGAAGCTAACGATGCTTTAACCTAAGTGTTTAACTACTGTGTGAACACTGCGTCCCAGTAACATGCGTACAGCATCCATTTACATAGCACGTATCAACATGCAGCACTAAAGGGCCAACATGTAGGGAGGCAGGCTGGAAGCGTGGAACATTTCCAGCAAATACACATAGCCAGAGGGGAATGGAGAGCCAGTTAGACCAGTGAGACCAGGGGCCCATTCATACTTTAGTTAGTGGCATTGACAAGTTGCCTGATATATTCCTGTTATCTTTTTAAAAAGCCCTTTTGTGCCTCTTCTTCTTGTCATTTGATGATTTCTTTGTCCTGCAGCACGACTCACCTTCCAACCACTAGCACATTTTCAGCGTCTCCTTTCACGTGTCGTCGGTAAATACTGAATGCATATTCAGGGTGTTGCAGTGACGTGGTTCCTCCTCTTCTTCTCTCTGCAGGTGTTTCTCCCGGTCGGACCACCTGGCCCTGCACATGAAGAGGCACATCTGAGAGCAGAGAAGTAAGAGGAGAAATAAGAGGAGGAAGAGGAGGAGGAGGAGGAGGAGGAGGGGATAAGAGGAATAAATGGATTGGGCACTGAAGCTACCAACCGCCCGCCTTGCTCTCCCCGTCCATAAAGCAGCCGGCGGCCATGACGCCTGCAGGGTGCCGCATCCACCTGAGGGCCGGCGCGATGGAGGAGCGACGGCAGCCGGAGGGAAACGAGGAGTAGCTAGATTGTTGTTTTTATCCTACTTGCACCCAACGCACACTTCTTTGAAGGCATCATCCCGGTGAACCTGCTGAGCCGCTTCCTGTGGCTCGGGGGACTTGGACACTGCCAATCCAACACATGCTTACATCACTTGATTCAAACATTACGCCGCCTTGGTTTCTTTCTCTAGTCAGTGTGTTTGAACCATAAAGAACACTTTAGATAGTTCCGTACTGAGGAAACTTTGAATACCGTATACTGTAGTCTGTTGTTAGTGGTTACCGGCTTTGCAAATCCAATACTTTTTCATTGTTTAATTCAATATTTCTCCTACACGAAAACATCCGAAACCATCATCTGCCGCAGTCAGCTTCAGTAATCCATGTGAAGAAAGCAACAACGGATCTGCAGGAGACAGACTGGTATCGGGGCTCCTCGGCTAGCGGGCCTCGGTCAGGAGGGCCTCGGTCAGGGGGCCCTCGGTCAGCGGGCCTCGGTCAGCGGGCCTCGGTCAGCGGGGCCTCGGTCAGCGGGGCCTCTGTCAGGGGGGCCTCAGTCAGCGGGCCCTTGGTCAGCAGGGCCTCGGTCAGGGGGGCCTCAGTCAGCGGGCCCTAGGTCAGCGGGGCCTCTGTCAGGGGGGCCTCATTCAGCGGGCCCTAGGTCAGCGGGGCCTCGGTCAGCGGGGCCTCGGTCAGCGGGCCTCGGTCAGCGGGCCTCGGTCAGCGGGGCCTCTGTCAGGGGGGCCTCAGTCAGCGGGCCCTTGGTCAGCAGGGCCTCGGTCAGGGGGGCCTCAGTCAGCGGGCCCTTGGTCAGCAGGGCCTCGGTCAGGGGCCCTCGGTCAGCGTGCCTTGGTCAGCGGGGCCTCGGCCAGGGGCCCTCGGTCAGCGTGCCTTGGTCAGCGGGCCTCGGTCAGCGGGCCTCGGTCAGCGGGCCTCGGTCAGCGGGCCTCGGTCAGCGGGGCTGCTGCAGCTCTCTCGCCCCCCCGCAGAGCATCTGACAGAAACGCGCAGCGACACTTTCTTCCCTTTTTTTCTACTTAGAGGACAATAATTCTTCTTATCGTGGTGATTGCAGACACTGTTCTTTTTCTTCTCTCCTCAAGGAAACGTCTTAAAATTCACTGAAATGTGTTTGAGAAAAGAAAACAAAAACTGAAGAAGACCTTTAAGATGGTTCAACCGAATGTGTGGGTTGAGAAGGAGAGCGTTGCTGGTCTGTTGATCTCCTCGTTCAGCGGCTCTGTTTCTGCAGTCTGGAAGCAACCAGTGGATGAACACAAAAGCAACAGAATCGGACCAACACAAAAGGGATTTGTACTTTTTGGACTGAAATGAAAGCAGAGAGGCTTCAGGTTTGTTCTTCCTGCCGTGCGACTGTAAAACGAAACCCTTGCATGACCTTTCGTGGTCTGGAACGCTCACTGGAGCAGTTAGAGAACCCGCTGGAAAAATGGAAACCTGTTTTCTCTTCTTTCGTCCTGGAGCTCTTTCACAGACTCGGAGGCGGAGGAGCTGCTTTTTGCTCCAACCGAAGATTTGCGTGGCGGCGCCGAGCACACGCGGACACGTCGGCCCGCTCGGATTTTCCTGTTTCGTATCCATTGACTGCACTGACTCTGTTTTTATTTTTAAAAATGTTATCTGTGCTTCTTTTTTTTCTACAGCTGAAAAAAAACGAACTTGGAAAAAAAATCATAAAAAGACTTGAAAAAAAAAAAAAAAGAACACAAAGAAATCTTCTGTCTCGCGCTACACATTGTATAGAGAACAAGAACACACACTCCGACAACACACAGACTCACACTGCGGTTCCTTTGCTCAAGGCTCCTCTTGAGATAAGACTAATTTAGGAAAATAATTATTAAACGAATGAAAAAAAAACACTGCATGGCAGGCTTTATAGCAGACACACATACACACACAAGCTCGTGTACACACACTCTCTTCCTGGAATTATACGTTCTGCTCCCAGATCTTTTTTCACGGTAGGAATTTAGCAGCTGTTGTTTAGTAGAAGAGGATCGTAGCTCTCGGCTGGAGGGAACAAACGATCCCAAATCCTTTGAAGTGAGAAATCAGCTGGTCCTCGGTTCTAGCGAGTCGCCCACGTGTCCCTCGCTGCAGACGAGAGAGGGGAGGAAAACACTGCTTTCACCCAACCATACCTAGAAGTGCACCAGGTCTTCTTCACAGACCTCGTTGATCCTCATGCAGCTTTCTACCCTGCTGCTCTGAATGTCCAACAGTTAACCATTTTCATGTAGGCAAACAATCATAGGCATCACAAGCTCTTGGGATTTCTTTCCCACAACATATATTGTTGTATTATAGAGGATTGAGTCTTGTTGGTGATTTGTCAATGGAATCAATTTGATTAGCTCGAGTTTGCAAATTTGATCTCTGTGCCAAAATGAACTTCAATCAGTACAATGATGAAGTAAATAAAAAACATGTTAGTGCCAAACGCCTTTGGGAGGGTTTGCTAGCATGTCTTCAAAAAACACATCTCAATTGACTTTAATCAGCTGAATGGGATCACTAAAAACACACGAGGTATGAAATGAAACTGTGTCGAGCACATTTCCACACTGCCTGCTTCCTCCGCTTAGCAGCACAGCTCCTCCATCCGCCCACCACCACCCATCCGCCCCGTAGCAGCGCATGCAAGCAGCCTTAACCCCCGCTGCCGATTGGCTGGTGCAGCTGGGTGGGGGGAGGGGGGGTCATTGTGCCCGCCTTCATTAGGTGAAACAGTGTGAACATTCCTCTTGCAGGGGGTTTGTGGTGCAGCCTTGAACAATCAATACCAAAAACCTCCAGCATGAACCTGCCCTTTAGCCACGGAGGGGGGGGGTCACAGACCGCCTCCGTATGAGGCCTCTGTATCCAGCGGCAGCTTTTCTCTACTTACACTATAAAGCAACTGACGTCTTGATTTCCTTTCATTGTTGGGTTTCTGCCACTAAAGCTCCATCGCTGGTTGTTTTTCTGCAGCTCGGGTGATGCAAAGTCATGCTGGAATATTGTGAGACACGAAGGGATGCAGAAGGAGCCCTCCTATAAAGGAAGTACAATCATAGGGATGGGGACCGTAGCACTTTTGTGAGGCTTTTGATGGCATGAATGTGTACATGTGTATGTATGTGTAGGTCCCCAGTACGCACACGGAGAGGGAAGCAGTGATACAGCATAGTGGTTGATAACTGATTTCTTTACTGCTGAAAATGAAATAAGGGACACTTATGGATTTTTATTTCTGTTTTTATTTTCTCCCTCCATCTTAAAGATACCACTTCCGGTAAACTAAAATGTTCAGGAGGGGCTCGGTCAGTGTGTTGTTGCATCATGACTTCAAACTGAAATTGAATAACAGTTTAAATTGATCTGCTTTTTATCAAACATTACAATATTTATAGATTTGAAATGCAATGAATAACATGAATTTGCCTGTGCAGGATTTCGGGTAATTTAGCAGTGAGTTTGCAGTTTGTCTCCAACTGAAACTTTCCCCCGTGTGCCAAGCGTGTAGGCCAGGGGTGGCCATGTTCTTAATTTGAAGGGGCATTTTCTTGTTTTAGGGAATAAAACATATATCAATTCTTCCCTAAACCAAAAAAAGAGCGTAAAACTAACACAACTCATAGTTCTTGTCTTCCATTAAGATGCAACTGGCAGATGAAACACTCCTGCTTCCGTACGGGTTGAAGCCGGTGTTCTGTCCCAGAGTTGCTTCGGGTCTCGTGGCGTCGGATCCTCCGGGCTCGCTAGCAGCCCGCTAGCAGCCCGCTAGCAGCCCGCTAGCAGCCCGCTAGCAGCCGTCCCACAGCTCCGATTAGCATAAGCACTCCTGGGCCCTCTCCTCTAGTCGCTTTCAGCTAATGAGATAGCGCTGCATCAAAGAGAACCTGGTTGGTCTGATTGGGACCTGGAGCCCGGGCCGATTGCTGTGCCGCGGACCCGCTGGACAGATGTGGAACAAACAGAACATCCCGTTAGCATCAACAAATGCCAAGGGGCGGGAAATGTTTGTCGCGTAGGCTAAACTGGGATGTGCAAAAAAGGATTTCCCCACATGAATATTCAAATCATTAAATCAGCCTGTGCGTTTTATCTCATGGATTAGGGATAAAATAAATTAGCATTTATCTGCAAAGGCCCCACAGATATAAAATCCACTTAGTGTCTACGAACCCTCCCTCTTCCTTCACAGCTAAAAGGCCATTCTTGTCTCCCTCCATCCCTCCATCCTCACCCAATCTCTCCCTCTGTGTCCACAGCGGAATGCTGAATGCACACTTTAAACGTTTTGCCCAAAGAAATGCGCATTTACAAGTGAACTGCTGTAAATGTAGTGGAAGAAATGGAGCAGGGCAGAGAGGAGAGAGACGCAGAAGAGGAGCGTTAGGAAGGTGGATGGAGAGGGATTGTTTTTCTTATGATCGTCCCATTAAATCTTAATTACCGGTACACTCACACTTCTTAACGTCCTGCGTCTACTGTTAGCTGGAGCCAAACTCATTGTTCACAAATCTACAATAACGGTCTCATTGTCTCATAGGCAGGAAGGAAGAAGCTTTGCTTTTAAGCACATTGCCAGTAGTCAATGTCTCGTTGGGCTGGAGAGCATTTCTACAGATCAGCTGGTTAGTGAATCAAGGGGCAAAGATCCGTCCTTTGGGATTCACACACTGGCAGGTTAGGCTGAAACTGTTTGCACACTAATACAAACCGTTGTCATGTGTAGAAGAAAGTCTGTGCGAACCACCTGAAAGAGGTCGTCCCAAAGGCAAACTGCAGCGCGGTTCCTCTTTGGTCAGAAATGGTCTGAAACCATCAAACCCAGTGTGAAAAACAGGCTTCGGTTCTGCTACGTAACCTGAAGAAGGACGCTTTTGTAAATAGATTGAGACCTTCCACGCAGACCGCTTTGTGTGTAACGGGACCGTAGGCCAGGCGACGGCAGCGCTTCTATAGACATCTTTTAGTTCACGCAAAACATTGCACTTCATGATTATATTTAGCTACCGCACTACTTCCATGTGCACGCACTGCTAGCTTAGTTTGTAGGAGCACTCTGTCAAATATCCACTTAACATTTTGTCCAGGATGCACTTTGCCACCAACAACCATTTACTACAGGTCCAGTTGTGATGGATGAGAGTGAACACAAACCATCAGTCACTGCTGCGACTGGGTTGAAAGCGCCTTGGTATCGGTGGCTTCCCTGACTGACTGCGTCGGTCTGTACCTGTGGTTTTCCATGCTTGATGTGTCAGTATGTGAGATTCTCAGATCTTTGCCCCTCTCCTTGTGTCTGCGTTTTTCCCCTCCGCTCTCCTCACCTTAACTCACTAGCAGTCCGATGCCCCGAACGGCCTAGATGTCTTCAGCGGGGGGGTTCCTCCAGGGCCAGGAGCCCTTTTTTAAAGGGAGGCCGCACTAACGTCTCCACCTTTCCGGCTGGTTCCACGCGGTGGGTTCAGTCGACCCGTTCATCTGCTCAGTTCAGATTCTTAATGCTTGTATACTACTTGTTGGATTTTGCCCAGTTGTTTGACCCCTTCTAAGTATGTGAAAAAAAGGATTGGTATCAAAAATGTTCTGTTTGTCTGAACGTCGAACAACACAGCAAAGTATCGTATCTGAGGAAATTGAAAAACGTAATAATGTAATTTGGCAATACTTGTTTTGCTGATCCTTCTTTTAATACCTTTACAAACTGAACGGACATGTTTTAACTAGAAAAAAATGCAAAGATGGTTCGCCTTGGTAAATGTGTTATTTCTCTCATAAATAGATATATTTTTGGAATTGTACAATCCTCAACAAATCAGGAAAATAATCCGACTTGTTGCTGACTAACCATCTGCCCACCCTGCTTCAAGATAAATAAAATGTTCAGGGGTGAAACGGGGAAGATATTTGAATTCACTCCACTCATTGAAAGCTGTGAGGCACGGCCACCTACGCACCTGAATCTTTTATACAGAGCTGGAAAGATACATTTTTATTATATTTAGATTCCCTTATCGGTAAAACATTAACTTCCCAACAGAAAAGGGTTAGATCAAAATGATTGGGTCTTGTTCATGACTGGGTAGAAACCAAAGAACCCCACATATTCCTGATCAATGTGATGGAATACCAACAATTCATTAGTTCCTGCTAAATGTCCAAATGGTAACATACTATTGTGAAGACAAGGCATTTTTGTGCCAATCCTCAGGCCACGTATTTGGGATCCAGTGTCATCATGTAGGGAAATCATCGTTTCAGCACCTTATCACAGGGATGTCAAACCATAACTGCGTTACTATCTGTTTCCTGGCATTTGAGAAGCAAAGTCTGCGATTTGTTTTACCATGACAACATCACGACTCACCCGTCCTGCAGTGGCTCCTTTCATATCAACCTTTTGATCCATGAACCTTCACTCCACACTCACCTCCCTCTCCTCCGTTACTGTCACATCCGTTGACTTCTTTTATCTTAAGTTCTCTTGTTTACTTCAAATGTTTTGCTGTACAAAGTGTTTAAAATATTATTTGTATTATACGATGTTAGTATGGTAATGTTCTTTATTAAGGAAGAAGAAAATTTATTTTTGTTACTGGTCTGTTTCATAATTCTTTTTCTAAATTGGTATTGTAAGATATCTATGCAAGAACTGTTAAGTGGAGCATTTTTATTTAAGAATGTAATATGTGTAATAAATGGTAGAATCTGGTAACGCCTCTCGTGTTTTTTTAAAGGATATTGGGTGTGACTTCAAGATCTATTCAAGTTTATGTACTGTTCACCTTCTTTAAGCCTCTCCTGAAATGCCAAAAGACAAATGCAATCGATAAGGCTGCAACTGATTAGCCAATTCATCGTGAAACAATTTAGAAAAAATTCAATACATTTTTTTTCTGTCCAGTTTTGAATCTTTCAATTTCTAGTCAACAGTGTGAATTCTGTGGATATGAGATTTATGAGCGCACAACTAAAACGCTTGAATTGGAGCTTTTTGACTTTAAAAAAAAGCTAAAGCGCTTTAAGTCGATTGATTTAATGGCTGCAGCTCTGGAGATGATGCATATGGTCTCAACCAATGTATGAGGGCCGCTGCGTACGCATTGCTTTTACACTTTTCATATATTTGTTTTGAACTCAACATTTCCTCTGCAGTGCGACGCCAGGATCCGGAACTGTCTGGATTTTCTGTTCGAAGTACACCTGTAAGATAAACTGTGTGTAAATAAAGGGAAATTCCACCAGATCAACATGTATCTTTTCCCTTTCATCTCACACCTTCACTTTGAACAACCTTCTGGAGAACGGCTGAACCCCCCCCTTGCCCCCCTGTGGTCACCCAGACGACCACGGCAGCACATTATGACGTCGTTACAGCCTTTTCCACATGTCCCACATCCTGTCCACAGAGCGTCGCATTACTACAACAGCAAGGCTCACGTTCTCAACACGGCCGCTAATTTCCCTCTTTATTACAAATTGAAACAATCTCATGAATATCTATGGCTCCCCCACTGCCTGTAAACGGCCCTGGTCTTTGATTAGAGCTAACATGTCACCGACTGCGCTGACATGCAAACCAATGACACGCAGACTAAATGAGCTAATCAAATGATGAATGGCTAATTGGGGATCAATTAAGCGGACGTAAGGGAGCTCGTGTACGGTGTGTCTGCTCGGTCAGTTTGTCCTCTTACATAGAAATGGCTTATTAACTTATTAAAGGGGAACAAATTGTGATTGTGTTTCTCTGGAAGGACATGGTTGATATTCATAACTGCGATTTAAAGGTTTTTCACTGCTCTTCTGTTGAAACACACTTCCTGTTCCTGGTTTCTTTGCTCAGGATGCTGGATGAAGACCTTTCAGCAAAGCCAACGCAGAGGACGGGCATCATTTCTCAGCAGTGGGCCGTGTTGGCTGGGAAAAATGGGAATTCATAATGATGACTCGTGTTTGAAGTTCAGCGAGTTTATTCGGCCCTCGTCAGTGGAAGAAGAAGACGAGCAAGCCCGAGATGCGTGCTCTCATTCAGCAGCAGCAGTCGGGTCGTTCACGGCTCCCCTCAGTGGCAGGAGTCGCCCCGTGGCGTTCACCATACTTATCTCCCAGAAGGACCGTGTCAGCTCGTTATTTGACCGTCCACCCCCACACACCCTCATGATGCTTCTCTGTGCTCCGAGAGGAGGCACGTCGCACAACAAGTGAAATGACTCATGTCGACTCCGACTGCCGCAGCAAATAACAGACCTGTTAACCAGGTGCTCACTGATTATTGCTTTCTTTATGACACAAATAGCGGCCTGCTGCAGCCAAAAGCATCTTAGATGTTGTGCTGTGTGAGCACTTCCTAAACAAGCTCATTATCACAAGATAAGACCAAGACGGGCTCCATGTTAAACGCAAGGGTGCCCGAATTGGGCACTTGGGGCACCCTCGAGTTTAGAGTCAAGTAAACTGTCAACTGTCCAGATAAAGCATTTAATTACATAAAGTAAGATAAAATAAAAAGCATCTTTGCATCTTTTCATCCAAATGTTTGACTTCCTGTGTGCTCAAACTTTCACTGAAAGAAACCAGACACAATAAATGCGTTTGACAACGTTTAGTTTGTGGGCCAAGGTAGATGCAAATCTCGTCTCCATCTGCAGCTCCGTAGAAATATCTAAATAAATTAAAAGATCTTCGATGCTCTGCAGCCCGCAGAGTAGTAATGCTTCATAAATATTCAGTCACTTCTAAAGTTGCCGCCGTCGGAGGCGTTCGTTTCGATGAACTCGTGAGGCGTTTCTCTGCCGATGCTCTCCTGCCAGCGCCTTTCCGGACACGTTCCAAACACTGTGGACCCAGCGTTTACCTGCTTGTCTCCTGAGCTGAGTCTTAGTTCAGAGTTCTGTTCTGATCTATTGCAAATTAATTATAACGTTAATTGAGGGCAATAGAAGGCACACGCACTTCTCTTGGAGTCCTGCAGCTTAACCTGCAGAGGTCAAAGCTCAAGGGTCTGGACTCACAGGGTCAGCAGAGCGGAGAGAGCTGCTCCGTGTAACGTCTGCCTCCACATGTTCAGATAGATGAACTCATTACAGCGAGTGTCCGGGAAGGTCCACACACAATCGAGTCTTTAGCTTATCTGCTGCTTACAGCCACTCAGGAGGCCAAACACACGTTGGCCTGCTATCGCCGCTAATCTCTGTCTCCCAGTCCATCTCTGCTTCCTCCTGAGTCTGCTTCAGTAACTCTCCTCCTCACGCGCTCACATCCGTTCTCACTCACGGCAGCTTGGTCCCGTCGTGTCCTACGACGTCCCTTCAAAGCCATTTTCCACTTGCAGGTTTCTCCTGTAGAATTTCACCTTGTGAGTCGGATGAAAAGGTCTCATAATGTTGGCTTGAGGACGAAAGTTGACGTGTCACAGGTGCAGTGGTCTCCTGGGAGACAGGCGTGTGTGTGTTTGACTTCTATTCTATTCTATTCTATTCTATTCTCAGCCCTCCAATCCGACAAACGCTCTTTACACTACTTCACTTACTCCCACCAGGCAGCCAATGCAGCGCTGTTATAAACAGGTGACACTGATTGTATGGAAGTCTGTGAGGAAAAGGATTTCCTCTGTAAACATGAGTTTATGGATTTATAATCTTCTTTAATAGAGCATGATGTTCATTCAGTAAATGATGGTCCTTTTGGAGCCAAGTAGAACATTTCAATAAGGAGAGACCAACGTGAGATGACGACACTAGATGAGGAAATCTTCTGACTCTACAGGGAAGTTTGAACTCGACGGGCGTCTGCGTTGAGCAGCAGCAACACGAAGCCGCCAGAGGCTCCAGAACTGCTGGCGCTGTTGGCTGATGAGGCTGATAAAGATTGATGAGAGAGTTGAGGGACTCAAAACGGCAGAACGAGCGTACTGAAGGACGAGAGACGACCACGTTTAAAAAGAGACAGCAGCAAGATGACCGGCCAACAATGTAACTGGTTCCATGTGCTTATTGGATAGAAAAGACCCGTTGATGTCCTGATTGACACCTATGAAAAATGACTGCAAGGTAATAAGGTATGAGTGATGCACTCGGGGTTCAGGCATACGCAAGTAAAGTCTCCAGCTTCATGAAGCACCGTGTGCTTTTTGTCCGGTCCCCAAAAGTACAGACCTCAGATCAGTCGTTGTAAAACGCAGTGATGGCAAAGGTCAAGCTGCCAAAGTCAAGGCTTCATGTTGAGGCCTTCTGCATAATTTTCCCACTGAGACAAAGCACTTTCATGAATCTGAAATGCATGAATCAATATTCGTCTTTCCATGCAAATGCTGACTTGAACATGTGACATACGGTATATTAGATCAATTTGATATCCAGTTTGAATAATGGATGACTTTTTAAGTCTTCCATCATGTCACCAGTCATTAAACAATATTGAGCACTTGTGCCTTTCTTTTTAATCTTCAAATCTACCACACAAATCCTATTCATTATTCGCCATGACGGACATTAAGAAGGCGTTTTGCATTATCATAATGTCTCATGAGGAAATAGCTCAGACTGGTGCCCCGTTATTGAGATGTAATCAGGTTACATTACATTTATCTGCAGCAATCATCTAAACCGCCCTCATTGTGCAAACAGGGAACGCTGCACGTTCCTGCTGATCGCACAGAGGCGACGGCGGGCAGAGGTGTTCCCCTCCTTCGTCCTCCTCCGTCCTCCTCCGTCCTCCTCCGTCCTCCTTCATCCTCGTCTGTCCTCCTCTGTCCTCCTCCGTCCTCCTTCGTCTTCCTTGCTCCTTCGTCCTCCTTCGTCCTCCTCCGTCCTCTTTCATCCTCCTTCGTCCTCCACCGTCCTCCTTCATCCTCCTTCGTCTTCCTTCGTCCTCCTCCGTCTCAGTAAGTACTTCTGTTGTTTTGGTCGACTTTAGCGTCGGCTGCACTGTAAAGCTTTAAATTATTCAGTGTCCTGCACAGATCGAGAGAAAGAGAGTGTGGGGAGGGGGGTGGTTTTGTAAGGGGGGGTGGGTATTATCTTTGACAGCAGCCTCTATTTTTCCTCCTCTTCCGTCTCACTGCGCATCAATCAAGACAGTGTTTACCGTCTTCCTTCCTGCTCCTTGGCTCTTTCCTGTGGACGCTGTCTCTCATTGGCCGGTTGGTGCTGGACAGAAGCTTCCCACTGATCCTGATCCTCACATGCTGACTGCTGATTCCCCCCCACACAGCTGCAATACGCCATGTTGCGGTTTGATCATTTCCCACAATGATTCACATACAGTGTTGTATTCTTGGGTCGTATTGTATTTCTCACAGTCTTTACTAATATATGTACTTCAATCTGCACATTTCCAGGTACTTGTTTCAATTACGGTCTCTTAGTTGTTCGCACGCAGGTTGTCCCGGTTTGGTCTCTTTCCTGTTTTATTTTGTAGTCTCATGTTGCTGGTCTCCCTGGGTTAGTTTCACTTCCTGTCCTCCCTGTGATTGTCTGTTGTGTCTGATTGTTTCCAGCTGTGTCCGATCACCTGCACCTTCCTTGTGTACTTAAACCCTGTGAGTCCGCTGCTCCCTGTTGCGTCATTATCGTCTGTTGATCGTCGTCGTCACGGCTGCTCGTGTTCCTCGTCAGTATTTTGCCCCTCGTGGTGTTTTTCAGTCTGAGTTTGGACTATTAAAGTCTTTGAACCCTGCGCATGTGTCTCCCTCCTTGCGGTCCGTACCTCCACCTCGACGCCACATCAGGTTTAAAATGCTAAATTGTGAAATGAGTCTTGATGCGAGCATAATGAATTTAATTTAATCTCTTGTAACCAGCGTAATTGCTTTTTTCCAGTCCATCCAGGAACTCGTCTTATGCTTATTTACACTTGTTTTAGTACTTTTTACATTCTACATCATGTTTATCATCATGTAATATAACTGACTCTATGGCAGCTCACCTGAGCTGAGCCGTTAGCTCAGAGGTGCTACGTGAGCTAGCGGTGTCGAGTGCAGATGCACGTTTCTGTGCGGTGACACTAACTGTGTTAGTGTATCACAGTTCCTGCATCTGCAGGAATGTTGTTCGGTAAAAAGATATTCTTTAAGGTATTTGTTTTAACACCAGAAGAGTCGTACAGTTCTATTACGGGACAGAGGGCACGTTGGGGCATTAAGGGATGTGAAACTAGAGACTTGAACCAGATCTACAATCTGCAGCCTGAGGTCAGGTTCTCAGTCCCGGGTCTCGCTCTAGTCTGCTCTTTGTTTTCTCAAGAACCTGCAAAACTACTGGTCATTAAGAAAAAACATCCTGGCTGTAAACAACAAGCTCAATTATCCTTTAATCAGGAGGTCAGATGTGGCTTTGTGATTGAGCGTCGTGGACTCCTCCTGTCCACGGAGCTAAAAGCCTGCAGCTCTCTGTGTCCTCGCTGTCAGGCCGTCATCGTCAGACATGAAACGGGATCAAAACACGACGGAGCTTCTGAAGGGCCCGTCTCTCCTCGCAGGAAGGAGGTTGGACAGGACGAGAACAATGAGACCCTGCGAGCTACTTTTCAATCATTTAAATAATAATAACAAATGTTGGAGGCGAGAGCATCGCCACGACGCTCCACACAGGTTCTCTTCTCCAGCTGCGCTGCCTGTGCCATCGGCCCTCTGGGGTCCTGTCATGTACAGACAATGAATGGCTGTCCTTTAGAGGAGGCTTGATATATTTAGTTAATGGTCATTTGGTGCTGTGCTGTGATACACGACCACGCTTCTTCCACACGCAGACACGCGATAGGGAGAAGCAGCCGACGTGCGACGGCGCGTTTTAAACAATGACAGAAACACCCGGAGAAGCAGAAGGGAAACAGTCAGAAGATTGGTCCGTTCTCTCGTGTACATCCTTTAGTTCTCAGAGTACATTTGTGTGTTTTCCGGCTGCAGCCCATCGTGGGAGAGGAAGAGGAAGCCACACACACACACACACACACACACGCTGCCTATTCACTGTGAAACACAATGAGTTTCCTCTGAGTCAAGGTCTCCGGCTGCTCTGATAGAACTGCAACAAAGGGCCCAGTAACAGAGACTCACAGTGTGTGCAAAGATTGTGTATGTCATGAAGAGAGGAAATGCTTCATGTTCAACGGCTCAAGGTGTCAATGCGTAAATACCAGATAATATCCTCCACAGAATTCAGTCCTATTTGTAATTGTGAAGAATATTCCTTCTTTATCATTAATGCGGACACGATTTCATTTCATTTATTCCAGCAACAAACCCAAGAGTCGTATCTCACGGTCCAGTTTAAAGCTGCATGGGGCCTCGTCTGCACGAAGCAGTCCAAAATAGTGTGCAAACAGAAAGGCAGCAATACAAAGCAGTATAAGAATCCTATGAGCCCAAAGTACACTCTCACAATGTTCAAACCTGGATGAAACGATACGCCTTCATTGGAAACATTACCTGTGTGTCTGTAATTTTCTTCACAGGCTGAATGGGACAAATCGTTCAGCCTGTAACATGAAGACACAAATCACAGTTGATGAAATCTCCACTTTTATCTTCAGGGCTCCGATGACGCAGTGAAGCATCAACAAATCGTATGCATTTGGTTCATTTAAAAAAAATGCATTATAAAGAATGTTGTTAGCTGGTACAACGACATAACTCCCTCCACGAGCACTCAAACTCACGTTGGTCTGCGTTTGTCGCTCGCAGTGTGAATGCAGCTGTGTGTTTGTGCGCTGAGAGTCAGTGGGTTGAATGAGGAGGGAGGAGCAGTAAAGTGACCTTTACTGTAATAATAGTAATGTGTCAGAATGGACCTCTGCATTGCCACTGAGTATTGCTTGAAGTGATCCTTTAACTTGATTTGAGACTTAAAAACCAAACACATTCATGACCCAGGTTTTGAATTACAGTTTTTTTCGATTGCTGAACGACAACTGGAGTCACATGTGCAAAACTCCAACTACATTCTGCACAGCATTGAATTATTGACGTATTCATGTGTTCATCACTACGTAATGTTCAGCTGTAATCAATGTAATCATTTTACTGCTTAAAATACATACAAACTAGTACCAATAACATTTTCTTGTTATAATCTAAAATATAGTTAATTTTTGTATTATATTTTGATATAATTAAGTAATAAAATGAATGTAGTGGAGTAACAAGAACATCGCGAGTCCAAGAAAATCCCGTAATGGAGCTTAAAGCTTTCAGAATAAAGTGAGCTTGTGTGTGTGTGTGTGTGCGTGTGTGTGCGTGTGTATACGTGTGTCGCTGTCAGCCTTTCCTCGCCGTGTCCAGCGGTGACAGCAGAAGCTTTGGTCCTGTCACTGCTCATCGCTGCTTCCGTCCGCAGCGCTCACAACGCGTCAGTGTTCCTGTTCCACGCGGGGGGCCAGTGGGGGCATCATTAGCATCTGGCTATAAGGCTGTACTGATGTCAAATATAGGCCAGCTAACACACACTCAGAGGCGCGCGCACGCCGATCGTCCACACAGCCCGACCGGGAGGAGTGGGAGAGGGGGGGGGGGGGGGGGCACGGGGACTTGAGGGCGAGCTGCTGTGACATTCCATCCAGACGGACCGCCAGCGCTCCGGTGGCAGTTGGCCTGGTTCCTTCTCATTGCTGTGTGACATTCCCTCAATCAGCACTGTAACACACACACAGAGTGATGTCCTCCAGCGGCCTCATTGTCTCACTGCACCATCCACATGAGTCATCCTTCCCCCGACGACGGCTTCCAGTAAAAACACACACACACACACACACACACACACACACACACACTTTATCCAGCAACACAACACATGCGGCTCGTTTGCGACAAAAACAAGAAGGTCAGTTGACTTTCAGGAAAAAACTTTTTTCAGTCCTTTTATAGAATAAATTACAAACAGTTTGAGGAAGGATGAAGTTTGAGATGTTCTGGTGTCGTTACCTCTTCAGCTAACGTGTTTTTAATACATTCCACATAACTTCATGTTTGGTCTCAGCCGACTCCTCTGAGCAACATCTGGCTCTTTAGCTGCTAATCGCTGCGTTTCTTCATCAGTTGCTCATTGCAATGACTTTCTCCTGGATAAGGCGTTGATAAAAGGCCATGAACATTCATGGGGAAACCAAAGCAATGAGTGAAATGACTTCTCACTTAGGTTCATCCACAGTAAAACATCCATCAGTGCCGCTCTGAAGGTGCAAACCTTCGTGCAGGATCTGAATGTAAGAGTCTTTAAAAGATGTATCAAAAAGTATATTTAGTAGGTCATCGCTGTAAATGGAAGAGGCGCTGCGGATGCTCGTACTTTAGGGCTTGTTTTTTGCATAAAGTAACAGATAAACTTCCCTGGTGAGTTTCACCTTGCCAGCCGTCTTCTGGGAGCTCTTACTCTCATTAATCTCCTGCTTTCTTTCCCTCTTTTTATTCATCCCTCGCTCCTCCTCTCTCCTTTCCAGACAATGATCCAATTAGCTGCTAGCTGCGGTGGCACCAGTTGCCTGCAGATGTCACATGCCTGTGTGTGTGTGTGTGTGTGTGTGTGTGTGTGTGTGTGTGTGTGCCTCAGTAATTACCAGTGTGATGCTTCTGCAGCTCGGCCGTGTGCGTCGCTCTTTCAAAGGTCCATCGAGCTGTCCACAGGTTCTACAGCGTTACAGACGGCTGCTGTACAAGCAACGCTAACATTATTAACATCATTCATTCTGTGTGCATCATATACAGGGTTGATGAGCTGTCCGTCCAAACCCGAAGTATAGACTTTGCAATAAACCCACTACATAACTGGTTTGGTATTTATTCTGTGTTGTATTTAACTTTTTTTATCTACTTCCCTATCTCCTATTATAGTATTATTTTTAAAGATGTAAGTATTAATATTTGTTATTCTACTGTCAATTCTACTGCCTATATTTTGTACAATTATTTTTTGTTCGTATTCCACGCATGGCTATTGGCCATCTTAGCTGAAACACAGAGGAGATTATTATCTGAGATATCATGAAGAACGAAAGGTTTGGGGATTATGGGTATTTCCCACCTGTTCAGTTGTAAACCTTGTACTGCAAAGCTGTGACCTCGCAGGTTTGTCTTCTGCATTTCTCCAGGATCGCAAATCTGATCAATAATTCGCAATGTCAAATTTGGTGTAAATTCGACCCTTTGCTACATTCAAACAGCTGTGATGCTGCGATGGGGGGGTCGAGCCTGTTGATCACACTTTGACTTGTTGTTGGGTTCTTTGTATCTGTGCTGGATGTAATCATCTGTAATCTGTTGCCACTAAATGTCCTTAAAGAGCTTTCACTTGCCCAGTTTTCCTCATGCAGACTGCAAACCCTTTATTACCCAACATGCACAGGTTCCTCGAAGCGAGCCGGACCCAGTCGGACCCAGTCGGAGGCCCTTGGGGCACGTTGGATCCAGTGCTTCTGTTGAGAAGGGTTGGGATTAACGGCTTTCTCCTCACTGGGTTTCACATTCCTGCCTCTACCTTGAAATTATATTTACAGATTCTAAATGTGCACATGCGACGCGGCCGGCTCAGTGGACCCAGCAGCATCTTTCCACACGTCCTCCAGATGCCCTCAGCGTGTTCCCGCCCGTCCCCGTCACTTCCTGTCCCTGCACACCTGCTCCTCGTTAACGAAGCTGCTCTCGGGCCTTCACTGGTTGTTTATGTGTGGCTCATGTTAAGGGCCTTAACTTAAGGCCCTGTAAGAGCACAATAGCAGTTTTGATGTGTGATCTTTTTAATGGATATGACAAACATGCCAAGTAAACTGCTTATTGGTCACAAAGCACGTACGGAACCACGTCGACATGTGTTCGTCCTGTTGCTGGTGATCAGATGAAAGTAAGTATTGTAGCGTAGTTTGCGTTTTTCGATGTGGTGGTTGATTACAGATGGAACCAGACTCATGCGTTTCATTTGAAGTCAACCAGACGTACGAGAGGGAACCGGGCCAATTCATGCTGAAAAAACAGGCGTTTTGACCCACCGAAATGCAAAACCCCCTAAATGCATCACATTTCTTTACCTGTCCTGATAAGAATACATACTTCTGAGTTTTTGAGCATTTAACATTTTCCAAAACTCCTATTAATTTGGCATAAAAGGATGAAATGTTACATCTTCCAAAGGTAAAGAATGAAACGTTAAGGTTACGATAGTCCTAATACCTGCTTTTCTCTGTACATGAACTCCACAGTCGATTATAAAAATGTCCTCTTGTTAATGGAAACCCCTTTGTGGGTTCTATTTGACGATTCGGCATCAGTTCTTCACACGTCCAGTGTGACGTTGTGTCGCGCTCATCTGTGGATCTGAAGGTTTGCTGCCTTTCAATGGCGTTTGAGAAAAAGCTCTTTTCTGCGCATTGAAAAGCAAGGCCATTGAGTCGGGGTGAAGTCTGCAGGCTGAGTGACGATTCAAGGCCAAAGCTAAGAGGAAAAAGAATCTTTTCAGAACGTACCTGCATTGTTACGTCCACGCTGGGGCAGAGAGCTGCGCTGTCTTCATCCGTTTGAAGGTGCATTACTGATCTATTCAGTGTCTTCTCCCCTTCCCTCCTTCCCTCCTTTGTCCTCCTCTTGCTCTGCGGCCTTCAAAACCTCTTTCATCAAGGTCCTCGGGTCGAAGGGAGCAGCAGCTGCTCTGAGGCTGTTTAGGATCCTCGGGCTTTGACCTGCGACCTTTCTATGCCATCTGTTCATGCTCAATTTAGCAGAGCAATATGAGGGGGGGGCGGAGATCAATGAGGCAGCAGGCCTGGAATTCAGAGTTTTTTAATGTCATGCCTCGCTTAATATAAACCGATATTATCCCATGTTTTATTTAGTGTTTTTATTGATATTCTATTCATTATTTAGAATTCATTGAGCTTCTCACATCTTTTGGGGTGTTTTTGCTGTTTTTTATAATTGTTGATTCAATATATTTGTGTTTGGGACTGTTGGTTGAACAAGAACTGGTTTTCTGACATCTTATATACAATGAAACGATACTAAAGACAAGAACAATAGTCACCGGCGTGCTAGCAGCTCTGTCAGCTCAGCAGCACTCAACATAACGTACACCTGAAGCTGATGGGAAAGTCCTCCGTGCCGTCGGCCTCGGTTCATAAATCAAAGCCGTTGATTGACTGAGACTTTGGTGATGGTGTGAAATGAAAAGTTAAAGTGACCCTTCATGGAAATCCATCCTATAGTTCTCGTTACATTTCACTGAAAACACAAGAATAAAGCTCACGTGGCGGCTGGATGGAAAGTCAGGGGCCAACGAAGTCATCAGGAACCCTTTACCACGAACGGCTTCAGAACATTTGTGTAAATTCATTTTTTAGATGTAGATGGTGTCAACTCTTCCAAAATCAGAAAGTATGAATGCAATCCAGACGATAGTTTCAGCTAAATGTATATTTTAGTAAGGACCAAAGTACCGGACCCAGCTGCTGATGATCGACGCTAAACCGTGTTGCATGCAGACAAGAATCCTCGGAAAATGTTTCAGTCCCAATTATTTCCTCCCCAATATCCTGGTGCATCATCCATCCAACCCTAATCCTGATCCAACCCTGAAGGCCTTTTCATTTACATCCTCAGTACACAGCACATTTCATTTAACTATTGTTATCATCCTGAATACTTAAAAATAAAAATGAATACAACCATAAAAATGAATGGGTCAAACTGTCTTATATTTCTTTGAATGGGATGGATATTCTTCTGAGATTCGGCGCCGCAAATACATTGAAAAAATGGCCTTCTGCTCAATGAGCGAGTTGTCTGTTTATATTTTTAATATAAATTGAATATTTCTGTCAAAGATTCACTTTTAAGATTCACTAATTTTTTCCCGAAGAGAAAAACTGCCAATTTTAACAGATAAAGGCAAATTAAAAATGTCCCATCTACCTTAACTGTGTGTGTGTGTGTGTGTGTTTTTGTTTGATTGTGTTTGTGTGTATGTAAATGATTTTTGGGTGTGAGTGTATGTGTGTCTGCATCTATTTGTGTGTTTGTGTGCGTCCTCGATGTGGCAAAGATCAGCTCCTGCTGATTCTGCTGGGAATATAAAGTTTATTGATGGATTCTAAAAGCAATTTGACCTTTTGCATGTGCACTTGATCTCACTCACACCACAGGATAAGTGGACCTTTATTTACTTTTTCCTTTTTTTAAATGACTTTCCATGTGGGGCCATGAAAGGGGTGAAACATTTTCAGCTCAGGCAGGAAATCTAAGATTGAATCAACAGTGTTGCAAGAATCTGAAATAACTGTAAATGACATCAATCAAATGAATCTGTTTGCATTCATGCAGGCGCACTTACACTGTGTGTGTCTGTCCATGCAGGTGCCCCTATTAATACACAGTGGTATCGCGTGGGTGTGTGTGTGCGTGGGTGGGTGTGGATGTGGGTGGGCGGTTGCCAGGTGTGGATCACACAGAGACGCAAGAAGTGCACAAACAGGCCCAGATGGCCAAAGTCTCCCGAGTGTTTCATGTGCACGCGTGTAAACAGACACCGTGCAGCAGGAAGCGCTGCTTATCATACAGGACTCTTCCTCCCGAGCTGAGAGGAGCTGCTGCTTCCTCCTCCTCCTCCTCCTCCTCCTCCTCCTCCTCCTCCCGGACTCACGCACACACACACCTTGAGGCAAACTCCGTGAGGCTTTAGTTGTGTCCCGTCGTCACACCGCCGAGTGTTTGAGGCTCTCTGGCAGACATGTTGAGCCCCTTTCCGTAGGGAATTACCCACAAGTCATTGCAACGTGAATGATGTTAAAAACGTGATAACCAGTGAAAGTGTCTAATTAAAATGGATGCATTTAAAACACTGAGGTTTAAAGATTAAAAAAAGGAAATCAGACGATATTTACTTGTTTATTCATAAAATATGTGAACAATTTTGACAACAGTAAAAACGTTATTTAAAGACATTTAAATCAATGAGTAAAAACTATGAAATAAATCAGTTCATATTTTTGACGTTGTGATATTGACGTGCAGCAAAGTGCTGTCTCGTTCCCATTCAGCCCATCAGCTCTCACACTCACCCACTCAGGTGATGTTAGTTAACATTCCTCCATGTATTGTTCTTCTTCTGGTGAATATGTACTCGTGTCAGACATGCACAATGTCACAGAGACGTTACACATGTGTAGCTGCTCAGCAATCCACATTCACATTCATTCTGGAGCAATTCTTACTGCAGCAAGCAGAATGGAAATGATTCTCTTTGATACGTTAGCAATAATAGGGATGCTTGATGCTATGCTAACCAGCTAACTCGTGCTGTTGAATCTAAACTAAGCAGCAGGTTAGCTTCATAATATGATAGGATGATTATCCATGGCCAATATTAACAATGCACTCTTTATATAGAAAATAATGGCCTCAGTGAAATATTAGAAATGATTAGAAATCTTGATTCAGGGACGGCTGGAGGGCATGCATTAAAATGTGGCGTCCCCCAGGACTCAAATGAGGTCATAGGTCACTGTGACCTCACACCTGACCCATTCTCATGGTCAGGAAACGCCTCAAGCTCATTAACCTTAAATGTTCACTTGCACTCGAGGATGAACTGATTAGAATGGTCTCAGCGTTCAAAGGATGAATGGTCCTTGTGACCCCACAAAACACCAATTGGCCTTTGACTCAAGAAATGATTTGATAATTATAAAAAATATAATTAGCAAATATATGATTTAACATTTTGGGCAGACGTGGTGGTGTGGTTCGAATCCCGACTTTCTGTTCTCCGGGTGTGAGCACGGGTTCCTCCAGGTTCCAGTAAGTTCCTCCAGGTTCCTGTGGGTTCCTTCGGGTTTCTGCAGGTTCCTCCGGGTTCCTGCGAGTTCCTTAAGGTTCCTGCAGGTTCCTACGGGTTCCTCCGGGATCCTACGGGTTCCTTCTGGTTCCTGCGGGTTCCCTCGGGTTCCCCTGCTGCTTCCCTTTGACAGCTGCGTATTTATTCTAAAGAACACCAATTGGCCTTTTACAGAACGTTCTCTGATGTGTTGGCATGGTTCTTTTTTAGTGGTTCAAATGACCACTGGACAGGGATCCATGTGTAAATGCGTTTTATCACAGCCGCTGCTACAGAAACACACTATCACAATCACACAAACGCACAAGCCCCAAAATCAAATGCAAGAAAAACAGTTAAACGACAAGTTGTTTGTTTGTGTGTTTCAGCATGTTTAAGTTGTTGTATTTCTGCACGTGTCTCTGAACTTGCATCGCCTTGGTCCTTCTCGGCCACCGTACAGTGTCGACAAAGAAGTCCCCTGTCTGCTGTTTACTTCTCTGCTTTTGTCACCCTGTCGAGTGTGTGCGGGCGCACGTCACAACGCCGAGCAGGCGACAGGAAGCGTCAACACCTTCCTGTTGGAGAGTCCAACGGTTCATCATAAGAACAGGCCGTAACCGTCGACAACGAGGCTGCGGTCTTTTAATTAACATGTCTGTGTGACAGTGGAGCGTGTGTGTGTGTGTGTGTGTGTGTGTGTGTGTGTGTGTGTGTGTGTGTGTATGCTGGCAGACGAGTGTGAAATTGGCTAATTAACGTGACCTCCCCCTTTGAGGCGGGGTGAATTCACATTGTGACATCTGAATTGGGGTGAGCCTGAGGGATGGGAGGGCTCCTGGAGATTTATAAAAATGTGTGCGTGTGTACGCGCGTGTGTGTGTGTGTGTGTGTGTGTGTGTGTGTGTGTGTGTGTGTGTGTGTGTCTCGCCGCAGCTTTGTAAACTTAAGCCTTTGTTGACTTTCAAGCTGCAAAACGCAGAACGTGCGTTCAACCTAAAACCTAAAAGGAAAACGGGACCAGTTTGTGAGTGGAAACGCAACATTTGGCTGAAATGAACTTCGATGCATTTTTTCTTTGATTCATTTGTCAAAGGCGTCGTTCTCCTGTGGCAACATTTGTTGTGCTGAAACCAGGAACGAGTCGGCACCTTGGAACCGTGTTGTGTCCGTCTACGTTCATGCCACAGTGGTGTCGTTCATTTATAGCTTCACGTTAGCTTCTTATTTCACAAAAATGCAGTCCAATTAAAATATGGAAGGGGTTTTCATTGGTGAGGATTATGGTGCTAAACAGAACCATATCACAGGAGGCGTGTGGATCCCTGTGAACTCTGATGAAAATAAGACAGAGATGGCTACATGGAGTGTTTATGCTGCTGCCCTGTTAGCTACATGTTTACTGGACTGTTATAATGTTATGGGTTATTTGAGGGTAACTTGTTTTTCCATTCAAATCTGGATAAAATGTTAATGCCCTGGCATTAGCAAATAGCCTTGATTTCATATCTGATTTGATTATTCTTATTATTTAGATCTGTTACTGTAAATGGAATACTGCTGTCAAAAAGCACTGGTTACATGTTTTAATCGTTGCCCAGGACTACAGGAAATACGTCACTGTTTTCCAGGGTGCAAATTTTTACCAATGACAACCAAAAATAATAATAGTAGGGAAAGTAAAAACAGGCAAACCTCGGTTTAATTAACTTGGTGAAAGTAAAAGATGAAATAAATGTATTTGGTTGTTGTATCACGGCAACATGGAGTAGGAGGAACTGAATGAGCTGCTTTGTGAGAGCATCGCTGCACCAGATGGAGGGAGTTAAGCGCAATGAACTGCTTCACCACATCAATATGTAAGAAGCATATTCACAGACTGCAGCGATATCATCAGTAGCATCATTATTATCACCTCGCTCCTGTGCTTTAAATCGCACCGTGGTCAGCTGAGCGGCGCTAAGGGAAACTAACATGCAAGCAGCCTGTTCACTCGGGGAAATGGCAGAATGTGCAAAAGCTTTGTCGAGTAGATGGATGAGAGGAAAGCAGACACTTTAAAAGCTGATGTGTTAAACATTTCTACAGCAGTAACTGATGACCTTCAGGATGAAAAATTGAGGCGATTGGTACTAAAATACTCTTTTGAATCCTCGGGTTCACTATTTTCGATTATGACTATCGCCATCTCTACTTTTTGCTTCCAGTGGACAGATGTGACCACATATCGACACTTTGAAGAGTGACAGCGCTGGCAGCAACCTGTCAATCAAAAGATAGTTCCGCCCGTAAGCAGACTGCTTCATGGTCTCTAAGCCAGACCAGAATTCACCAACTTAACATGACTTAAAAACATCAGCCTACATCTGGAGACTGAGACCACACGCTGCTCAGCTTACGAGGTATAAATGAAGAAATCACATCACGTTCATAGACTTTGCTTTTAAAGCTCCTTGTGAACTCCCTTCTTCGTAACCCAAGGCAGGCAAGTTCACTTTTATCTGTGATTAGTTGCACAAAGCGATGGTTGAAATCATGTTGCATTACTTATAACAAACAGGGCTTCAGTAGTACCAGTAGTACCAGTAGTACCAATAGTACCTGTAGCACAGTTTGTTGATGTGGAGGCTGAGACGACAGAGAGTCTTGTTGCTAACCTGTTTTAATCAGCAGCGAACAAGCTTTTGTGCTCGGCTATTTCTATTTCCATGGTATTATAGTATATATAATACGGTTTAGCAATGCTCACTGTACAATAACAGGTTGCAGGGTTTTTTTTTGCGTATTCTTTATTTTACATTCTAAGCATTGCAATATTTCTGTCGCAGCAGCAGCAGACGTGTTACGTTCCTCTCTCATCGCGTCTCCCCGTCTCTGTCAGTCCAGCTCTGTCCTGCAGTCTCTCAGTGTCCCTTTACGGCCTCTTCACCTGCGACGGTGCCACGCCGACGTCTCTGCTCTTTCTGTCTCTTTTCTTTTTCTGTTTGTCTCTCCTGCTTTCTCTGCTTTACTGCCCCCCTCCTCTTCATGACCCCCCCCCCCCCTCCCCCTCTCCTGCCTCTCTGTTCCCCTCCATCACCTCCTGGGTAATGACAGGGGGGACAGGTGGAGACCAGACCATCTCAACCACCAGTCTGTGTGTGTGTGTGTGTGTGTGTGTGTGTGTGTGTGTGTGTGTGCGTGTCTGTGTGTCTGTGTGTCTGTGTCATTTACACACACACACACACACACATACACACGCAGATGGTGGACAGGGGTCCCTGCCGGCCGGCCTGTCTGTCTGGTGATGGGGTGTTGTTGTTGTTGAGTGCACTCAGCCACACATGATTAGTTAGACAAACACACACAGGCACACGCACACACACGTATTACCTTGTACGTAGCACATATGGGGCTCAGCACCAAAACAAGTCACCTGCTATTCCAGTCACACACACACACACACACACAGGACAGGAGCAGGATCACAGCACTGTGGGATGGGTGATTCATCACTTTGTTCTATGTGTGTGTCTGTGCTTCATGAAGCATCATCAGTGTGCTGTTCATTGTTTCTCTATAGTGGTTCATGGTTTATGGACTGTGTGAGTGAGAATGTTGATTGGTCCTAATTACACAGGGAGAATGTAAATGGAGGTGTTTTAAGCGGTTTGCAGTCAGATTGCAGTGAGCTGATTCTATTTTCCCATTTGAACAGCCTGCAGGGTTTCTGATTGCCGATTTACAAATATGCACCGTAAAAAGACGGCAGGCAGTGAAAGTAGTGCTGGAGGAGCTCATAGATAAAACACAACAGGGAGTTTTAGGACAGAGAACCAGACCCCTCCACACACCAGATTGATCACCTTTTGGCTATTAAAAGTCACATGACAGTGATCTCCTGAAGGTTCTGTGTTTGTTTCACCCGTCCATCATGCATGTTACTAAACGTCTGTGTGTTGTTGTAATATACGGCTGGCCGCATACAGATGCCTCAGTACGTCGGTACCAGACGCCGGGAGGGGAAACGGCCTCCATCACATGACCAAGGAGTACACGCACAGGTCGAACCGTTTTTTATCTTATTCTTTTGGTTTCTGACCTTCATACAATAAGAACAACAACACAAAGCTGACAGATGATGAAGTGATGCCGATACGTATTTCTGTTCTCCGTTCTCTCGATCAGATCAAATCCGCCTTTTTACGGTGCGGCACCGAGTTACGGTCGGTAACTCTGTTAACAGAGCAACAGAGCTGCAGCACCGACGTGTCACCTTCACGTCAAGCGGACGAGAGATCAGACGGGAAGCCTGCACTCTGAAATAAATCCAATGTGTGTGTGTGTGTGTGTGTGTGTGAGATCACATGGAGCTGTCAGAACAATGGAGCCGTTAGCTTCATTACTCAGAATGCTGTTGTTGTTATTATTATTATTATTATTATTATTATTATTATTATTATTATTAAGGATTAAAGTTGGTAAGTGACTCTAGCTGCTGTCTATTCTGACTGAATGCAATCTTCTGCTTGTTTCTGTACTGTATGTTGTTGTGTTGGCTACTTGTGTACACTTCACTACTGTTGCTGAACAAAACAAAACACTTTGACTCCAGGACTTTTCAGTGGTTTGTTATTTTGCACAAACACACAGATAATGTCGATTTGAAACTTCCAAAAATACATGTAGAAGGAGATTACAAGCAACAAGTTTATTTTTGTGTTTCATGTAAAGGATTTCTACTTCCTCTATTGTGTAAGCCACTCAAAAACGTGTTGGGTTTCGGGGGCGCTACAACCAGACAATGACCGATGGTGTGTGTGTGTGTGTGTGTGTGTTGCTCCCATCTCTTCACAGCACATCAGCGTGAGCTGTCAGATCGACATCAGGCCTCGGCAGTCAGATTAAGGATGATACAGCAGCAGCAGCAGCATCGTGGCCGGATGGGTTTCACACACTCCATGTTCATCACTCGCCCGTCTCCGGCGTCTCCGCAGGACACTGCCGCTGTCGGCTCGGGTCCCAGGGTCGAATGGAGGTGAGCGTGGCTAAGTGGAGAGGTGACGGGACAGGTGAGGGGACAGGTGGCGCGACGCTCGGGTCTCACCGCAGCCACCGATGAATCATGAAACGTCCCATTACAGGAGGAGATCCACTCGTACGCGCGGGACTTCTGATGAAGACGAACGCGGCGATGTGGAAAGGTCACATTTTAAAATTAACCCCTCACATGACACATGGATGGAAGATTTTAAATACATAATGATGAATGTCTGAAATAATGCACAATTCATTTAAATCAAATGACACAATTGTGAAAGGAATTCCATGTTTGGGATCATCTCCAATGTGAGTTTCAATACCTTCAGTCAGATGTTGGATACTGTTTTTTTCATGCTTTGATTGTCAATGATCCTTCATATGTGTGTATCTATTAAGATGTTGTGATGGCTCCTTAGAAAGAAGGTGTACTAGGTCATAACCCTAAACAATGAGTATCATTTAATGAACTGTTTCTGACATTATATTAGGGATCTCTTGTATTCAGTGATTTATAGGAGATTGTATCACTGGTCAGAAAAAATAAAATTATCTATTTTCAGATCCAATCTCTTTTTGTTTATGGATTTGGGTCTGAAAATCGTTTTAACAGAAATGGCCTTTTTTTGACATGTATACGGAATATATTAAATCTGCATAGAACTGAAGGAGAAGTTTCCTTGTTACGATACTGAGCATTGGACCGAGTTCAGATTTCAGTTCATGGCGATGCTACAGAGGAAGTGACATCTTTCATGAGCTTCTCTTTAAAGATATTGTACATGAGTAAACTTGCCTCAGCCATCTGGAATATGTCTCCCAGCTCTGTCCCTCTGTTTATTTTCATCAAGCCCTGGAGTATATTTAATACATCACATGAGCCGGCACAGCCTATTTATACCCCTCTGCTGGACCTCGGTGTCATGTGGGTTTGTTATACTTCAGTGTGCAACATGAAGCTGGTGTGATTCCTGGAGCTCCGTCGTGGGGAAACACAATATTCTTGCCGGTGTGAAAGAGTGATTCAAGGGCTGAAAAACAGTCCACCGTTAAGGCGCAGAGGGGTTTTACTGAGCGTGACACGACTCTGTGAAGGTTACTCATCCATGTAAATAATATGGCACCCATGGACAAACACACACTGAGGAACAAGCGCGGTGCAGGACAGTGATGCAAAGAGCATATCAGGTTTCAACCTGGATCAATCCATAAGCTGGCTGTGAAACGGGAGATGCAGATATCACCCAAGAGGAATAGATGATGGTCAAAAAGACATTGGAATCTAAAAGAGGTACAAAAAAAACACCAATACACTTTGAAACAGACACGCAGCAGAGGAACACTAAAGAACACCATGGTTCACTATGCAGCTTTAATTAAATAAAATAAAATAAAAGGTATTCTTACAGTAACAGTAACTGCACGTTTAAGTTTAAAGGGCCCATGCAGACTTCTTCCGCATAAACTCGCGCCGGCGGGCTGTGATTGGAAAACGGGACTGGAGGGGGTGGGAATATTCAAATATCTAGTTTTGTGACGTAACAAATCTTGGCGACCTACAGCTCACCCAGAGGCTGGAGGCGGGATCAATTCAGAAACCTGTATCTAACTTGAAACAGCATGGATGGATTTTCTTCCAAGTTTGTGTGCGTGTGGAAGCACCAGAGACACACAATAACACCCCAAATCCCAGAAAAAGTGATCTTTCCATAATATGGGCCCTTTAAGTTTGAGTTAATGAAGCTTGTTTAGCACAGTTTTGACTCATTTGGCCACTGGTTGGTAAGGAAACCAACATTAGCTGGTAATCCCACCGTGCAGATCAGCACACATAAGCACATCTGGTTCTCCTTATCGCTGTTCAAGCTCCTGCAGCTGTCATATCGTTCATCATGCATCCCCATCATCAAGTGGGTGGACGTTGGGCTCCTACCTGCGGGTGGAGATCCATTTAAAAGGCTTTTCATTTCCAGACGCTACTGCAGGTGCAGCGCAGCATTGGTGCATCATCTCACCCTTTTCATTAACATCAGGATTACATCCCACTTTTTATAGGAAACACACAAGACACACAACTCTGTATGAACCCTGATAACCCTGTGTGTTCATAAAACAAGGTTCTTTGCTATATATATGATACCACTCTCCCCTGTTTCTAGTGCAGAAACAGTGACAGCGGGTGACAGCGGGCATCATCTTTCTCTGTGGATCAATGTTATGCAGCTGTTTTCACAGACATTTACAAATGAAATTCAAAGTAGCGTTGACTAGAACCGATGTGAAAGGTGTCCCAGCTGCTGCGCCTTTAAATAATGCACAGCTCATTTTTCATACTCTAAACACGCACAACACTATAGTGTAGCAAAAATAGAAGCACCGCCTATTGCTCCAGTGTTTACACCTTCGTGACCCTCCCCACTTCCTCTCCCCCCCCTCTCCTGACAGTGGGGTTATTAGTCTCATTCTACCCTCAGCGGCAGAAACAGGAGGAGAGGTTGGCGGGGCTGGACTTTGAGCACATGGATGCTTCATCTCCATGTCTTTATTATGAGCCTCTTAAAAATAGCCCTGCTTAGGCTGCTCTCCGCCTCTCGCCTCCCACTCCTCCTCCCATGCCCTCCGTCTGCGCTCTGGGGAAATGAGACGTTAGACGTTAAATGTAGAAACTGGGATGCACAGGCAGGAGAAATAAGATGCCTGTTCCTGCTCTGCGGATGCAAAGCAGTAATAAAGCTGCTTGTCAGTACAGACATGTACAGATGCTTTATTTGTTTGGGGATTTTCGCATGATCAGATGTGCTTTAATGTCAGGGATGAATATGTTTGCCAAATCTGCTGTGTCTACATTATAACATTGTAAAACAATGTAAAGCATTTAAAATATATTGGTTGTGTGAACAATAAAACATGCTTGTTAAGATATGGATTTGCAAAGCACAAATATTCCATTTAAAGAGTGTGGTGCTCTTTCCTTATCACTTAGTAGACTAAATGAATTTAACAGTGTGTTTGTCCTAATGTAAGCCTCTAACATTAGCATTGGAATCCTAGCATAGCATCCATTAGCATCGCATTAGCACTTACCTATTAGCTGTAGCACTTCCGTAGTTTGGCTCTCTCACAGAATTTGTACTTTTTGTTGTTCTGGTTCGGTTTCCTCTTGATTGAATGCACTTATTGTAAGTCGCTTCGTACAACAGTGTGAGCTGAATGAAAAATGCAAATGCAACTGCTTCCAAGGCCAAGAGTTAGCTAACTTCTGTACGGTGGGCGGTGGATTACGTTACGTTAGCCTTCTCATGTAACGTACGGTTGGTCATTTAAAGAAAACAGCAACACAATCAAACATAGGGGTTTTGATTTACATCATTGGTGTCAGTGATGTTTGTGACGTATTTTCTTACAAAATTTCAGCCATCCATGATCTTCCTAACTCTGTCAGCCATGTTGTTGCCCAAATTTAACTGCATCCGCCCAGTGCTGTTGACTAAATATATTGCCGTTGTGTTAAATTGCACTTGAGAAGCCTAAAATGCGTAATAATGACAGTGTTGTTCTACTTACATGCAAACGTCTACAGATGTCTACCTCCTCCGTGGATACTCAGCTTAGTAATCTAGAGAAATGCTGACATTTTATGCTTCTGCAAACGTAGAGGTATCTTGAACACTCCTGGAACAAAAAAGCTTTTGTTAAAACAATAGAAAACCAAATGATAACATTACAACTTTGACAGCGGACATACGGTAAATAAAAAAACACCCTTAGCAGGCGTCCGTACAGTAACGCAAACGTG
Organism: Apeltes quadracus; assembly: GCA_021346845.1. Classification (NCBI taxonomy): domain Eukaryota; kingdom Metazoa; phylum Chordata; class Actinopteri; order Perciformes; family Gasterosteidae; genus Apeltes; species Apeltes quadracus. Next base: position 4,009,113 of record CM037932.1, on the reverse strand, counting down.
AGGTAAGACGTGCGGTCCTCTTTACTTTCAGTTTGTCACAGGACACAAACAGGTGTCTTGAGTGCGAGTCCGGTGCTTGTTTGCCGTATCGCTGGCAGCAGAAAGTCCCTCTCCTGATGAAGGTCCCGACTGGCCTCCTTTTCCTCTCTGTTAAAGGGCACAGTGGAAATCAGGAGAAGATAGATGGAGCCGACAAAACCAGTGTTGAGGTGTTTGAAGACGCTCCTCCCACACACACACACACACACACACACAGCGGCTCTGGGCTGACAAAGAGAGAATCTGTGACTCCAGGTATGCGGGTAGGAGTTGAGTAGCTAGGTGGATCTTTGCTGAGCAGACAGTGGAGTGTTAACACCAAAGCCTCCGGCAGGCTGACTGACTCTGCTAAACACATCAGTCACAGAGAGACAGAGAGAGACACAGAGACAGAGAGAGAGAGACAGAAAGACACAGATCCAAATTCCACGGTTTGCTGCCCTTCAAGGTGAAACGCTTTGAAAAGACGTCCAATGTGCTTATGATTGCTGTGTTTGTGTTGCTGAGTGGTGGTTTTGTCATCGTCACTGAATCACCCACACGGTTTTATTTCTCGTTTTGAGGATATTTATTAATGACTTGAAGGTTTTGTATTCAGGTTACATGAATTGGTTCATATCATATGTTCTATTGCGTAAGTTGCTCCTCCTTATTCTGGCGTTTTCCTAAGAAAGCCGCCAACACGGGTTCATTTCTGCTCGTTACAAGAATTAGGTATTTAAAAGACTAAAATACTTGTGAGGCTTTGGAAAAGGTTGTGAACCATTTAGTTAGGTTTAGGATTTTTTTAATGAATTGCCGCATATTCTTTTTCTGAGGTGCAGTGTGAATGCTGGAGAAGACCATCCTGTTGTGATCACATTTTTACATCTAAAAAGTACCGTTGCCTTCTTTCTTGAAAGAAATGGTTGCGTTAGGAATATCACAGACACAGTGCTGTGAGGGAAAATGATGCTTTTCATTATAATGGTAAAGGTCTGTGAAATGTCCACAAATGTACGTCCCTTCAAACCTTTTTAAAGGGGACGTTTTAGGAAAGTTCCACTATGATCGTGCTTCTGCACATCAATGATGTCTACCAACCCCCAAACCCTGTGAGGAATTAATACTAATTAAAACAACCTGTTTGGAGTCTGGCTCACATGGCCTTCGCCCCCATCACGTCGGCTGCTCAGTTCCGCACAATTCTCTAAATTATTATTCAAGTAAGTGAACTTTTAAAAGGCTGGTTAAGCCCAATTGTACGGCGTACCAACCTGCACTACGCAGAGGAGTGATTGTAACAATAACTTTAAACTTGAACCTCATATTTATAAAAGCCATGTAAAGTAACAATTAGTATAAAATGCAGGATGAGGAATCAAAGGTTGAATGTCATGCAAACAGTTACATTTGGCTGCTGTAGTTACTGTGATAGGAATGTATGAGACGGCCTGATTCCAAGCATCTTCAGGTAACGCATGCTGGATTTAAACTAAGGTGAGTAAAGTTCACCTCCCCCCGTTCAAAAAGGGAAATGTTAAGCAGAAAAGCAGCACGCCGTGGCTCTATTTGAAAGGACGGCAGAACAAAAGCCAGTCAGGTGAAAGCAAACACAGCCGTGGCTCGCTGAAACACGCTGAAACACGCTGGGACACGCTGGGACACGCCGATACGTGCCGCCCAGAAGGAATCAAAGAATCGCTTTCGGACCCTTTGTGAATATGAAGCATATCGCAGACAGACTGTCACACCTTCTTCTTTGACCATTTTCTGTGGCAGGTTTTGTAAATTACCCCCCAGGACTCCCTGCTGTCTGCTAAGCTTTTCAAAGAGCTTTTAGTTTGGCATTTGATTCCCTGTTCTCCTTTTCTTTAGACGCGTCTGTGTCCTTTTTTCTCCTTCATCTCTTTCATGCAGAGCACTCTGGGCGCTGAAAGGGACCGTCGGAGGAGTCCATCGTTATTCAATGGGGAGAGGAGACGGAGGGAGGAAGAAAGGAAGCGAGGAGAGGAGACAAAGATAGACGGTGGACAGGAAAGGAGGGGAGATAAAGAAGGCAGGAAATGAAACAAGGAGAAAGGGGGAGCAGAGCAGAAATAATTAGAGAATGAACAGATGATCAGGAGGCAGGGGAGGAGAGTAGAAGAAATGCAGAGAGGTGAGGAGGATGAGAGGCAGGGGGGGTGGGGGGGGCACAGTGGGGTGAGGGAGGTGAAGGGGGGAAGGTGGGCTTCTCATCCCTCTCTTCTCCAACCGAGCCTCCTTCCTCAAGGTCAGTCTCTCACACACACACACAGGCAAGCAGGTTGGCAGACATGGCACACACACACACACACACACACACACACAAACGCGCACACAGGCAGACGCACACATTTAGTCGAGCTGAAGTAGAAAAGGCGCCTTCTGCCTGCTTTTCTCTCCGACTCTCTGTACCAAGCAGCCAAGTCTCAGTCAACCATCTGGAGATGAAAACACCATTCTTCCCACACACACACACTGTGTGTGTTTATGATAATAGACCAAATGCCTCTATTGATTCTTTCTGTGTCTGTGTGCATGTAGAATGTAGAAAATGTCCCTGTACACACTTGTTTTGGGAACAAAGATCTACTCCTCAGTCATTCACTCTATTATCGAGCCTGGCATCTGAAAACATGTAGGATAGTTGAAGCTCCTGAACTTCATTGAATAAGCCAGATTGTTTGAAATATACATTTCAGTCAATACAGCCGTGAAGAAGATCCACCATCCCGCCGGCGGCAAACAATGGCAGGCATGACCCCATGACCCTAGAGAATAATGCAATAGTGCAGAGGACACAGACACGCCTGTGCCTTCTAGTGATCATGAGTTGATGCATTGCTATGTGAATACACCATGTGACCCCTGAACAGATCTTTAATGTGGCATTTAGTTTCCAAACATTGGCCAAATTCAACTCCAGGAATCGGTTCAGAGAACCAAGGAAACCAAGGCCGAGCCACGTGGCGGCGTTCAGGCATCAGGTTGCTATGCAACTAGCAGCTCCAGTACTCACTCATCCTCTGCAGGCCTCTGAAGGAAGGAACGCCTTCAGAGCAGATATCTCCTTGTCTGGGGAGGGAGGGAGGGGGGTTGGCTGGCAGAAGGTCGTAGGGTTCGATAGCTGTTATGTGCTGAAGCCTCTGTGCTCATAGTGTGTCTCCTCATAAGTTTATTACACGTTTCTCCTTTGATTTATTGCCATATTTTCTAAATGTATTCTTATGGCTGCTGTTAATTGTAATTGATATATGTTGCATAATGGCACTTAAGCTACGGCATTAAACATGCGGCGCGCTTGGTTTTTTTATGTTGAATGTTAACTAAAGGACGACAATCCTGCAAAACCAGATGACAACTAAAAACCAGCCGTGATGAAACCCCTAATGGGACATGCCTCCTCCCCCGCCTCGTAAAATATTCCTCCTCTCCTCTTTGGGTCAAAATTGCCTCCCCTCCACCCCCCTCGGTTTGGTTTTTTTTTTTTTTTTCAACTGGCTACAAATACACTGCTTTTCATTCTCTAGGCAGGGTCAATTCCCCAAACAATGTGTTCAGTGTCACAATAAAAAGGCTGTTCTTTACGGCGCATTGCAGTAAAATGCTATTAAACAGATAAAACACCGGCAACGAGCATCAGGAGGATTATAAAAGGAATTGCCTTGATAAACTCTGCGTATCTGCGCGATGACACGCCAGCAGCTCTCTCTCTCTCTCTCTCTCTCTCTCTCCTCCCTGTCGCCGGGGAGGAGGGGGGACGAAGGGGGAGGCAGACCTTGAGAGCACATGGTCGGGGGGAGTTTGCACAGCACTGAGGCGCCGCCATCTGGGGAGACGAAGGAGGAGAAAAAGTTTTATAAAAAACAGGCTCCATCTGTGTGCGAATGCTGTCAAGACTGGATATGATTCTTCACACTCACAGCCTTGAAAGAAAAGAAGAAAAAAACATTGAAAATGAAAACTTCATGTTCTTGCTTAGGAATCCGGGTCCATCTAAAGACTGTACTTCTACCTGCGGCATGTAATGCTGTCTCCATCATTGGGTTTATCTTTATCAATCGCAGCTGCAGTATTTTGAAACCAGGGGTTTCTTGAAGTAACCCATCCTGAGACGTACAGTCAGAATTTGGTATGGCAGCAAACCTGATTCAAGACCCAGGTTGTTTGGAGGCGATAACTTGGTCAAATGTACCACAATCCCATGAAACAAAGGGATGTGCATAGACGGTCTCCTGCTTCCCCCTGGTGGTCCCTGGGAGAGCGCCTCCATCCAGGCCCTGGTCACAGCAGACATCTTGACTTGGCATGAAACGCACAGGAGCCGCTAACAATGGCAGCAATGGAGCTCTCTTCTGTTGACCAGCCAGATCACTTCCAGGACCCGCAAACTAAATTCATCCATTGTTCATTTGATTATTTACACCTGTGCTTTTGCCACTCCGAAATTTAAAAACGTATTATTTTTGTATTGTACAATTCTGCAAGGATTGCTGCAAGGTGGAGGCGTGTGGATGAATAGTACACTACACATTCAGTGAATTGTATTCATGCTGTGGATATCGAGGGGAAACAAACGAATTAAATTGCAATTTATCTTACCAGAAAAAAAGGTTCCCCTTGATGAGTACCCACTTCACTGGACTCGTCCCAGTGGTGAAAGAAGGCTATAACCAACCTTCTACTTACATAGAAGTATCAATAGTAAAACTACTTGTTCACACTCCTTCAGTATGAACAAAATTGAAATACTTTCACAAAGTAAAGGTACTTAAGATTATCTATAAGCATATATCACAATGTATTACTGGATTTGCTCTCTAAAATTAAGTAATAAAAGCACACAAAGTGGGTGTAACTTGAATGTAGTATATGAAATGTACAAGTACATAAACATTACTTGATACATAGATTTAATTACAAACCTCACTGAAATCGTCTACACAGAAAAATACTAGTTTTACAATCGATTACAAATTTGTATTTTTAATTCATAGATTGTAAAAATTAAAGTGAACCAATTCGCAAGGCGGGAGGGTTTCGTCATGTTCCGCTCCTATTCGGTATTTTCCGTTCTTCTCCGTCCCGTCGTCGGGCATTTCCGGCCAGCGTCGCCTTCTGCTATCTCGTCCTTCTCCAATCTCCGTGTTGTTGTTCCCGGTGACGCGGCGGAGGTGTAGCCTGACGCGGGCTCTTACGTGTCGGCCAGAATAAAAGTGGAGCTCCGGAGGCCCGGGAGTGACGAAGGGAGTCCGTATCGGTAAGGACGGAGCGGTGTCCGGGGCTCAGGGAGAGGCGCGGGAAGGTCTGGTCGGGTTCGGCTCGAAGGAAACAAAGAGATCATGGCGCCGCGGTGTGTTTGGAGCGGGGTGGAGGGAGGGAGGCTGCGGCGGTTTGGGAGAAACGGTGCAAACTGTGCGGCTTTTTCGTAACGACCCCGCGGGGACAGTTGGTGCGGTAACACGGTAGAACCCGTGACAGCACTTCAGTGTTTTTTTTACTGCCCTGTGAAATGTATGCTTTAACACGCCGATTCATGCATTTCTGGCGCCGTTTCCCTGATAACCGGCGCATTGAAGCCCTTCCATCAGATATGTGCTCATTTATTTCTGCTTGAGGCTCGATTTCATTCGATGTTTCCGAAACTCTGGTTTCCCGCTCACATTTCTAAGCGTCTCCTTCGTGCCTCCCATTCATTCAGACTCCACCGAAAATGCGAGGCCGTCGCGTTTGGTTTAAAAAAAATGCCGGTGGATTTCCTTTTCGCTTCATTTCTCGAACACCCCCGTCGTTCGACGGGCTCGGTGTTCCCGTCCCGCGGGGATGTGGCCGCTGTTTGCGGCCGGGGGGGGGGCGTGGCCCCGCCATGTGGCTCTGCTGTCACACAAGTGATGTGTTTTGAAAAGCAGAGGGAGAAATGTGCAAAGCCAATCATGCAGCGAGAGCGAAGCGACGCACCGCGTGAGATCACCGGGCTGCGCGTCCCCACGCGAGCACGCGCCGCGACGACGCCCGAGGTCCGACCCGCGAGCCCTGAAGCGGCTGGCCAAAAACATCAATGAATGAGGGGATTTTCACAATAAGAGTTTAGAGCAGGGGTCCCCAAACTACGGCGCCCCCAGCACGAGTAAACATAATGCGCGACACCGCCTGATATTCTGGTTTAGAGTCAGTGGGAAGTAACTACTAAACTAATACTAGTTTAGTAGTTAGTACTTACTACTAAAGTAGTAGTACTTTAAATTCCACTTCAATTATTCAAAGAATAGTAGTTACTTCAGATTAATAATAGAAAATGTAATTAATAATTAATTAAGAACTTCTTACTTGACTTTACTTACTAAAATGATGTTATTTTGAAAGGATTCCCATGCTGGAGGAAGAGGCTGTGTTTTTCCCTCATTGTGTATTGTTTTTTGTGTTTGTAGACTCTACGAACAAACATTAAAGACCACATCAGAACAAGTGATAGTGAGCTCGGCTGCACATGCTGTAGTGCCCGAAACTATTAATCTTCACAAACTGAACTCTGCGTTCCTCCCCCTCTTTGTTTTATCACAACACATTCAGTATTAGTATAAATACCTTGATGTGAAATGCAAAGCACTGTGACACAACAAGCCAACGACAGAATGACTGGAATGTATTAAATGTAATTTGCACCTCCACAGTAAGTAAGTAAGACAATAAGAACTACAAGATTCATCAATGCAGTTTCTATGGCCAGTTTCTGTTCCCTTTTTAATTTTATTTTATTCTAAGTGCTATATACTATAAACATATTTTCATATATTTTTGTTAAAACATGATTTAATGCCAAATCAGTCTTTCATTGTTTCAGTAACAAATGAAAGGGGAAAAACAACATCCCTGTTGTGATCATAGTTGTCACATTACAAGAGAAGAAAACGCTTGTTCATAGTGTCATCTGTGGTGTTAACTTTGATAAGAAGGTCATCCTTGTTCTGACCTGTTTTAACACACATTCCAACATCTGGTCCATCACAATCCAGATCCAGATGTTATTATCTAGTGCACCCATTCTTCTTGCCCACACGTTTTTGAGTTCAGCAGCCAGGCTGGCTGGCTGGTCCACTTTGTTTCTTTTTTAACATCCTCTCATCCTCAGCCCCGGCGGCTAAAGATGGAATCCGTGGAGGTCCAGCAGGGAGCAGAGCCTGCTGTGAGCGAGACAGAGACCCAGCACATCACGCAGGCACAGCTGGCTACGTTGGCACAGGTAACCGTGCGCATGGTCACCGTTCCCGTATTAAATTAGAATGTAAAGTGAAGAAAGAAGCCCCAAACTGCACATGGCAGGCAGCACGAATCCCATTCCCGCTGAATTTTCAGGTCACCATGACAACAGGCCACGTCTCTGCAACCGGCCCCACGGTAACGCTGGTTCAGCTTCCCAATGGACAGACGGTTCAGGTCCACGGTGTGATCCAGGCCGCCCAGCCGTCTGTGATCCAGTCCCCGCAGATCCAGACTGTGCAGGTGAAACACAATCACACAATTCCTACTTTTAACCCCATTTTAACGAACATGAAGTCACAGGGATTGTTGCTTTGTTCCAGATCTCCAGCATAGCAGAAAGTGAGGATTCCCAGGAGTCTGTAGACAGTGTCACTGACTCTCAGAAGCGCAGAGAGATTCTGTCACGACGCCCCTCATACAGGTAGTGTGTGTGTGTGTGTGTGTGTGAGCAGCTCCTTTTCATTCTCTTCCTCTTCAGCTCTTAGTATAAATAGAATCATTTTCAAGCTTGTTCACTGTGGCAAAATGTTGTTCATTGTAAACTCTGATAATGAAATTCCTGCCGCCCGACAGGAAAATCCTGAACGACCTTTCGTCTGACGCGCCGGGCGTCCCTCGCATCGAGGAGGAGAGGGCCGAGGAGGATGCGTCCGCTGTAGCCGCCACACACTCAATCACCACCGTCACCGTGCCAACGCCCATCTACCAGACCAGCAGCGGCCAATACAGTAGGTGATGGCTGATGACATCACTGAGGGATGCACGAGGGATGCAATTTTTCATTTATATCAGTTTTGTGTTACTGCCGAAAATGTGTTATTTTTATCATTATTATTACTGTTATTATTACTGTTTTTTTAAGGAATTCAGAACCGCATTAGAATTAATTTATTATAAGTAAATATTTTTTTCGACTTTAAAACTAAGAAATGAAATTATGACATGAAATTTACAATGAAGATAAGAAACTTTGAATCTCTTTCAATCAATCTCTAGTCTGTATCAGTATAAGGGACTGAGCCACACTACACACACACACACAACAAACAGGCAAAATGAGGTATTATATTTAAAATTAGAAAAGTGGTCGACGGGACAGACTAGAGTCTGGACCATACACCCTTAATGTATAATACACACAGTAGACAGCTGTGTGAGTGTGTGAATAGTCGATTGTTCACTAACCTGACGCCACAACCACTTTATTAGGAGGACATGTGCATCTGTCAGCTCTTCTGAAGGTCTTCATTCGATTCATCTTTTAATAAAGTAGCCAGCTGTTCACTCAGCAGACTTATCGTTTGTGTCTTATGTGTCTCACCAAACACACAGTCGCCATCACACAGGGTGGAGCCATTCAGCTGGCCAACAACGGCACGGATGGAGTCCAGGGCCTCCAGACACTGACCATGACCAACGCAGGAGCAGCCGCCCAGCCCGGAGCCACCATCCTCCAGTACGCGCAGACCAGCGACGGCCAGCAGATACTGGTTCCCAGTAACCAGGTGGTGGTCCAAGGTGGGCGTGCTGTATAAGTGAAGCAGTGGCTAACGCGGCTGGACCACGTGTTATCCCGTGTTCATTACTGTTACTGTATATTTGTATGTATTATTCCTTCCTCTCCTCTATGATTCTTTTTCTCATAACAAGCTGATGATTCTCAGAATGTGACACTTGTGCCGACCTTTGCTTTCAGCCGCCTCCGGCGACGTCCAGGCTTACCAGATCCGAGCGGCCCCCGCTAGCACCCTGGCCCCGGGGGTAGTCATGGCCTCCTCCCCTGCCCTGCCCACCCAGGGCGCCACAGTGGAGGTGACCCGCAAACGGGAAGTCCGCCTCATGAAGAACCGGTAAGTGGGATGACGATAAATAAACGATGCAGCGTTCATCAAAGCGCCCCTGAATGTGAATAAAATAAAGACAGCCTGCGTCTCATCCTTCCTGCAGAGAGGCAGCGCGGGAATGTCGCAGGAAGAAGAAAGAGTACGTCAAGTGTCTGGAGAACCGGGTGGCCGTCCTGGAGAACCAAAACAAGACACTAATTGAAGAGCTGAAAGCCCTCAAAGACCTTTACTGCCATAAATCCGAGTAGTTTGTGGAGCCGAAACGCCAATTCGGGCCGAGTGGCGTTTCTTTTCTCTTCAAAGACTGCCGGCCTTCTACTTTGCACACGGCGACTAACAAGTTAGTGGAACACTGTGCCCTTCAAGGTCATTGTCGAGGTACCCGGCTGGATAACGTTCGACTGCAGAATCTACTGTAGGAGGTTCTGTCCTTAAAAAATCAAAAACTAAATGGCTCCTATTCCACGGCCTCCTTGGACTGTATTCAAGCAATAACGCTCGACAAGCTGCCCTTAAAGCATCGACCTGAAGCTACAATGTAAATGGGTATTTTTACGGTTTAACATTAGTGACAAGAGTGAGTTCAGTCAAACGTCAAACAGCATAGTGGGCCAAATGATGACTAAGAAACACAGATTATTAATTCTTTATACGCGAAAAGCATGCTTAGGCTATGCGGCTGTTTTGGTTGCAGGCGAGTTCAGTCAGTTTCAGAACAGGAATGAATTATGATTCTCAACTTGATCCACATGAACCTTTTCACACATATGACCAGTAGTGTAGCCGACTGTACAACTGATTGGACACAAAAATATATTTAAAAAAAAGATGTCACCAACTGTTGATCTTTAAGGCGACAGTCCTGGTTTATAGCGACTCACAGGGAGCAGACGCTTATCGGTGGTGCTACCAAAACCAGACCATCTGCAAGCTTTAAGGGTTGTTTTTACAACAACATCAGTTAAAGAAACATTACATTCTGCAATGAACATGGTTCTTTAGGGCAAAGTACAATTCTAATGACGTACATATACATACGTATCTAGAGGTATGTAGACCCAGGTTAAGGAAACGCTAGCTTTGTGGTCAAAAAGTAAAACACCATAAACAAAGTTAGCGTTTCAGTAACAATTTTGTTTACAATATTGTGTCGTTTTTTTTGCAACGTCTGTCCATCCAACGGTGGTTCAACACGGATGCGGGCGAGCTGCGAGACATTTAAAGAATCGTGTAGCCGATTCTTTGGGAAGTCTACAGATATCTGCTACAGACGGTGGTGTAGTCTATATTTTTGTAGTGCGTATACTGTGAATTATCCCCGGGCCGGGGTGAATTCACAGTATACTCGTAGAGCGCACATACGTGACGTCGTTGTTGTGGACGGGTACTGCCTTCAGACGCGGGGGAATTTAAGTTCTGACACGGCGATGTTGCGTATCCTCTTTTGTTAGTGGGTGTACGGCGAGTCCCTTCACATCACGTAGACTACACACCACTGCTACAAATATATGAACTCAACACTAATGATCCATGTTATCGTATGTAGGACTGTGCTTTTCCAGAAGATACTCGTAGGTACATTTATTTTTTTATATTACTGTACATTGACTCTGTGGCATGTGAGACCCGGTGTATTTTGGTTTATTTTAAATGCTTTTCTGAAACCAACTTTTGCATATTTGTAACCTGCATGAATGGACACGTGTGTAATCGTGTGATCCACCGGGCCGCGGCAGCTAAGTGCGAGGAAAAGGCCTCTGCTGGTTGTTTTTTGGAGCGAGGAGTCCACAACATACATCAACAAACACCACATTTGGTGTTTGCAGACTGTGTTTTTAACTGGAAATGTACTTTTATCTCAGCAGGAATGTCCTCTTTAAGAACTGTTTTTATATCCTCCCATTCATCAAATGAAAGCACATGTTTATTTTAAGGTACTTACAAAAAAGTCAAATGTATTTTACTACATACAAATTGAACTTGAGTTTAATTAAAGATACAATATATGTATCAAGCTAATTGTTTAAAGTAGAAACTAATCCTGACTCCTCCCAACCAAAACAAGTTGACAGTTTTCGGGGACATACTCGATTGTTAAGGAAACTCCAAATTATTATAGTTTCCTTCCAGCTCACTGAAGATGGTTGAGAATCAGCAGACTCACAGTGGAGAGGTGTCTGGATTTGTCATTAGGAGACTGTACTGACAAATTATGCCTTAGGTTTACTTTGATTTGTATGAAAGCTACAGAAGGCTCAGGCCCAGAGGACAAATTCACTTTAATGTTTGACAAACACCATCAGTTCACGGTCGCTGTGTGTTTTTATTTTTCTTGTTGTCAACAGGTTGATATTGTACAGTTTATGTGTAATGTATCATGGTTGAATCAGCTGAAATAATCACAGCAGCACTCGGAAGGATTTGAATGAATCATCTCGTATGGAACCAGTGGACACGTTAGTGGGGTTTAAATATGTGTGTGGGACTGCAGAGCTCTTAAACTGCTCAACGCTACTGTAATGATGGAGATAAAACCTGTTGTACAATAATTGACACCTCTTGCAATTCACGCATGTAGTGCTGGTGCTGAAAAAAACAAACAGCAACATAGTAATAATCTATTTTTTTCTTTGTTTAATTTACTTTCCAACCAAACCAAAAGTGTTTAATGTCTGTGCCAGAGCGATTTATACCCACGGCCGTCACTTGTGCATGAAACAGATTGATATCTGAGTGTGTAAAAGTATATAGAGACATTCTAGAACAGTTATAATGTTTTTCTAAATTTTAATGTGATCAGTTTCTATATCGCCACTTTTACAAGTTACCAATTTGAAAATGCCATGTCTTGTATAGCATCTTGTTGACGAGGCCAACAAGCAATGCGTTGTGTAGCGTTTGTTTCAACGTTGTCACAGTATAAAACTGTACCAGCCCTTTATTGTAAAATGCTGTTATTCTGACATTACATCCTTCTTTTGTAAACACTTGTAATGTTGCAATAAACTGCTCTTGATTGTTACGTATTGTGAATTATTCACAGACCGTTTATGAGAGACACAGATGAAGCACTATTTATTTGTTTTAATCAAAGGGAAATAAGTATTACCAGTAAGATGCGGTATCAAAAGTTTTTTTTTAATTTCAATGCAGACATGACATTTTTTGGGAGATAAATCTTCTCAGGAAGTATCTTAACCATAACTTTCGGTGAAACTAATCTTACGACGTGTGATATTGCATGACTGAGAAGGAATGCTGGTGTGCAGGTTGATGCTGCAGTACAGAGCACCGGCATCAGTCCCCACTCTCAAAAAGGGTGTTGGTCGGTGACGATACAAAAATAGTAGCGTGGTAAATACAGTTCAGATTAAATCGTCTGTAACAGACAGCTACTTGAACTAATGTACGACTCCAAAGGGACAGTGTTTTGATTTGTCAGCCAATGGGAAGGAATGGAATTTCTAGGTGGGCGTGGCTACAACAATCGCGCAAAGCGGGGGGGCCGTATGTCAGCTCCGGCAACAGATGGCGGCGGTGGCACGGACTAGAGCCAGCATAAATCTGATGGGGTGCCGGCACTAATAAGGGCGGTCAAAACCAGGAACTAGACTCGTTTACCTAATGAAGACCTGAAACCAGGCTTAGTCAACCTGATGACATTGGGACGCTTGTCTAAAGTCTTGGATTTTTCTTTTTACCATTACCTTTTACCATTTTCCATCGAAGGCCGCAGAAACCTCGGGCTAGATTTGGTTAAGCACTGACCCGGTTGCATGACGTCTGCGCGATCTCGTGAACTGATTTTGCCAGATTCTGGCTGGTTTTAATCGTAAAATTTGTATTTTTTTAGATAACATTTGTTTTTGCACGATACTTGTTGTTCATGTGGAATAGAAACAAAGTTAGAGACATGCTAACTAGTTTGCTAGGCTGCTACACTGCTAGTTAGCTAACGTTACCTAGCAGCGAAACTAGCATGTTGAATGAATGAATACATTGGCGACTCCCTGCACTTGATGAACAGCTATTGGTTGGTTTGCAGTAACACGTCGACTAATTTACAAGACGCCGATTTACAGCTCTTCAGCGGGGTGAACCTCTGCGTCCGGCTCTCCTTTGACTGCTCAACTGCACAGCGTGACGTTACCCTCAAATGGACAGGAATGCGATTCCACGGAGTCGGCGGACAGCGGCGACTTAGCACGCAAACATAGTACCGTGCTAACAGCGCCGAACGCCCAGTAATGCGTATGAAGCTGCGGCCAGCTCATCTTAGCTAGCAACACACCCTCGCACTACTCGTACTCCGCTGCACTAGCGCGAAGCCGACGCCCGCCTCGCGATGGGAAACACCGTGTCATGCTGCGCCTCGCCCGAGTCCAGCCCCAAACTACCGTCGAGGCAGCCGGCAGAGCGGCTGGAGGAGTTCCAGACCAGCACCGAAGTGAGCGACGACAACACCGTGCCCTACCTGCAGCACATCAGCGACAGGGAGGTCCCTGACGGTAGGCGTCCGCCGGTGCTGCCTTTGAACTGGAGTGTAACGCTCCCTTTTGTGTGCTTGTGCACGTCACAGCCCAGCTGTTTGTGTCCAGGGAGGCTCATCTCGATAGTGAAGGAGCTAAGCATGGCGCCTTAATGACAGATACTGCAAATATCCACACACACACACACACACACACACAGGGCCCACTTACAGTAACAAGAGACACACACACGGGATCTATGATGAGGCCTTCACGTTCACAGTTGTATCATATCGTCAGAAGTAGAGCGCGAACAAACATCCTTCACAGTTGTTAATTATATATATATATATATATATATATATATATATATATATATATATATATATATATATATATAATGGGGATACGTGTGTATTTGAGCCTTGGTCTTGTAATGTGCTGGTTAAATCAGTCTCACCATACCAACTGCTGAGACCAATTTTAAGCCGAGGTTATCTGATGGGAGGTGTGTGTGTGTTGTGTGCGATGCCCGGTTGAGATCAGCTGTCAGCAGGCAGAGTGTCCGAATCCGTCCAGCAGTCCTTCCCACATTCCTCCTGTCTCCTCTGGGCGTCCTCGCTCGACCAGCGCTCCCATCGCCTCGTCCCCGGCCTTTTATGGAACCCGTCTGCTCGGGTTTAGATAAAGAACACAATCGTTATTCTCCTGGTCCCAACGGGGCCATCTGTGTGTTTGCATTGCCTGAATTTACAGTTCAGTTCAGTAAAGTATCATCATAAAAAGTCCCAATACGATTCTAGACGAAACAATTGTTTCAGTTTTTTTTTAAACTGCTCGTCCGTTCTCACTCCAAAGAGCGTTTCTCACTGGGGGAGTATTGATACAAAAATCTTTTGCATCTCTGGGAGACGGGGAGCTTTTATAATGACACAGAGGGGGACGTGATTCTCAGGGACAATTTTTAAAAGAAGCCGTCATGAGAGATTAGATCGGAAAGGTAAACCGTTTAGGATTGTGTCCCACATTCCAACACAACAACCTGCATTATAAACCGTCCACAAGTTAAACTGTATGTGTCGAGTCTTTCGCCGACGTCAGCAGATAAAGAACATCTGTTGTGCAGCCGTCTTTGCCTCCTGCTCATCCGGCTGCCATTGCATCATTCCTTCATGGTGGATGGACGAGTCGGCAGCGTGCAGCACTCACGCAGCGCTCTGGTTGTTTCCTCAGAGCTGGCCTCAGAGTCCAACCCGTCGGACCACGCCCGGGCGAGCACCATCTTCCTCAGCAAGTCGCAGACAGACGGTGAATACGCACACACACGCGCACACACACACACACACACACACACACCTGAATCACATGAGTCATTGTTGTTTGTTCGCATAGATCTGGTTTCAGCGGTTGACGTGTTAATTCTGTACCACGTGTTTTCGTATATGGACAATGTGACGTCTCATTGATGCGCCCTTTCTTCAGTCGTTGCCATCCTGTGCTGGTTGTGTACCAGATGGTGTTTTATGGGATGCCCACTTCTTGCGTGGCTTCGTGTAACGTCTCTCTTCTTTTACAGTACGGGACAAGAGAAAAAGCAACCACATAAATCATATCAGCCATGTAAGTGTCTGAACGTTGATCATCTCCCCTCACACGCGTACTGATTATGATCATTATTGTTACGTGCTTAGCTGAAGGAGTGCAGACCTGGGGGGGGGTTTAATCTGGAGGTTGGCCAATTCAAGGTAGCTTCTTGAGTTACCTGATAATTCTAGGTTATTTATTTTGACCATCAACAGGAGCCGTTTAGATATGCACATTGTTTAATGAACATCATTTCAGACCTCGATATTCAGTGGTCAAGTGTGTCGAGATGATGTAATCGCCGCTCTACGATGAGTTCACGTGGTTGATGGAGCCATTTCCCCTCTCAAGGTATCGCCTGGTCCACTGTCCAAGAAATACAGCTCCTGCTCAACCATCTTCATCGACGACAACACCGTCAGCCAGCCAAACCTCAAAAGCACAATCAAATGGTGGGAGGATTTCACACACACACACACACACAGATAATAGTTAGGCGTCAGAGCGTCTGTTTAAATCAGGCATCCACTCAAGTAGAACTCTGGGATTACTGTGTGTGTGTGTGTGTGTGTGTGTGTGTGTGTGAGAGAGAGAGAGTGTATGTGTCACTCCACACACACACACACACAAACGGTTTATTATTTGCCAATTGAGTGTCTCATTGTTTCTCTCTTTCTCCAGTGTCACGTTAGCAATATACTACCACATCAAAAACAGGTAGGAGTCCACGGTTCTACTTGATCAGCATCATGAGATTTCCCCCTTTTTAAAGTGGTCCGTGTGTGTGAGGCGTGCTGACAGATGAAGGTGTTGTGTGTCCTCCTCAGGGACTCAGGCAGGTCGCTGGACATCTTTGATGAGAAGTTGCACCCTTTATCAGTGAGTATGAGTTTGGGCCTGTGAAGATATTAACTGTTATACTGGATCCTCTGTGAGCCTGCAGGCTTTAAATACAACATCTGGATTGTATTTATAAATTCCACAGCAAAGACCTCGTCTTCATCTGACACTCTTATGCCGGTTTTTGTCCTCGCCACCTTTTATTTCCCCTAGTCGGCTTTTCAGGTCGCAATATTCAAGGAAAATGTCGCCCGTACGTGGCAAGAGGAAAGAACTGTTTAGGGGCCGAGTACGCTGCACATACTTATACTTAATAATATTAAGATCCAGTCCAGTGTATTAAATGTAGAACCGAGAGCGTCGTCCGTGAATGCAGAAGGACGGAGACTCGGTACTTCGGTTGAAAGCCAATAATAATAATCGTGGTATTTTCATGAATCATTCGAAACGCCTGCTTCTGATTCGACCCACCCATCATCCCCCTGCAGGAGCAATTTTGGCAACACATGAGCATTTTTTCACTTTCACGTTATCTTTTTGGTTTCTAGAAAAATAACACTAATATACGGGGCTTCATATTGGGCTTTCAGGTTATTCCAACATTAAAGGAAGGAAGGAAGGAAGAAATGGAGCACATGTATGACAAAGTAAACAAAGGAAGCCTTAATAAAATAAGCCAAACAAACCGAATGGAACAAGTGAGCGTAAACATTTCATTGCATCGTTTATTCCCACATGAAGCTGCAGCCTCTCGGCTACCTTTGACCTCCGTGGTCCAGGTTCTGCTCTCGGTGGCTTTTGTCCCACATTGTGACCTGGTGCAAGTGAACCTGTGTGTGTGTGTGTGTGTGTGTGTGTGTCTGTCCGTCTGTCCCACACAGAAAGAGCCAGTACCAGACGACTACTCCCACGTCGGCCCGGAACACAAACTCGTCTATCGCTTTGTCCGAACGCTCTTCAGCGCCGCACAGCTCACTGCAGAGTGCGCCATCGTCACCCTGGTGAGTCTCTGTCTCTGTGTGTCGTCTTTGAACACTGCCAGCAGACCGTATGAAGCCACTAGAGGGACAAGATACTGGGAAACCAACCTGCTTGGAAAATGACTTATTATAGAAAGGAAAACAATTATTTCATAGTTTCTATGTAATGCGGTGGAGTGTGGATGGTAATTGTTTTTGGGTACCTTCAAAATCCAATATGATTCAAACGGCAGTTGTAAAGATGCTTCTATCTGTGATCTGTAGCATATTGTTCACATTGTTATAAAGTCTATAAAAACACCCATTGCTATAATTGATCGTTGCGGTAGTTAACGCCAGGTGGTGTAGTACTCTAGATGGTCACCAGAGGGCAGTAAACTCCTTCAAAGGGATTTGGTCCTGAGGTGCACCTGTCCAGTGTGCCTGCTGCCGTCACTCATTCGGCTCCATCAGAGATGTCGCATAGGTTTTTTTTTTTTTTTTTTTACAAATGTTCTGTTTTTTAATACACCCCCTTTTTGTCTTTTAACAGTCGGGACCATGTAGTCTGTTTGATATGCTTTTCCACTGAGTACAACTATTGTTGTACCATGTGTCTGGAAATAAGGTGGATATGTGTTCCCTTAGCTGGATAGAACAGCGTTGGTAGGAAGGTATAAATCTAACTAATACAACTGGAGTGATGATTGGCTGGTACTCGGTACGTGGATGTTTGTAACCGGCCGTAGCATATAGGTATAAGCATATGATAAGGGAAGTCTTTTTCCCACCCCCCCTGGCTCCAGGTGTACCTGGAACGCCTGCTGACCTACGCCGAGCTGGACATCTGCCCCGCCAACTGGAAGCGCATCGTCCTGGGCGCCATCCTGTTGGCTTCCAAAGTGTGGGATGACCAGGCGGTTTGGAACGTCGACTACTGCCAGATCCTTAAAGACATCACTGTGGAGGACATGTGAGTGGGTCTCTAACGAGGACGTTGTTTCAATGAAGAAATCATCTCCAGTTATAGTTTTCAGGTCTTTTATTTAACACTGCACAATGAAAATAAATTGTTCAAATTTAGCGTATATTTTCCATAATATATTTTCTGAGCTCCATATCTTCCACTAACTGAACACGGTTCTCCTTCTGGCCGTTCATGCTGCCAGCCCTCTTCATAATAACGCATGCAACAAAGATGCACTTAAATCAGACGCAGGAGACGGGCTGCAGCCTCCTTCCCGTCGCTTCGCCCCGCTTTTATTTCCTGTGATTGCTTGATTTCCGTGTGTGTGGACGAGGGTGAAAGAGCCTCCTTGTTTGTGATTGGGAAAGGTGCATGTTGTTGAGCCCCCATCCCTCTGTGACCCCCCCCCCCCCCCCCCCCGGCCGTGTTCATCTGACCCGCACTCTCTCCGCTCTGTTTTTTGTCACAGTCCTTGAAGTGTCTTTTGTGAACGTGCTCGGGTCCAGAGAGACAGAGGGAGAGGGAAAAAAAAGTGTGGGGGATGGGGAGGAGGGGGTGGGGGGGTTCTCAAGTGCTCTCACTGCTTCTACATAATGGCCCCCGGCTCTCGCCCACTCCATTAGTTGCCCCGGGAGACCAGACATCACATGCGCAACTCGCACTCACCACCTTTCTGCTGACCAAAAAGGAAGCATCCTAGATGCGTCTCCTTGGTGACCACCTCCCTTTTCTCATGGCGATGATGATGATGATGAAGGCTGATATCGGATGATGATGTCTGGTGGTCTAAAGTGTGTGTGTGTGTGGTGTTGCAGCCATTGTTCATTGAGTGATTGCGTGTTGATTTGACAGTGCACCACCACACACGATGACCTGGTGGCTCTTGTGTTTCTCCTGCAGGAATGAGATGGAGCGCCACTTCCTGGAGCTGCTCCAGTTTAATATCAACGTGCCTGCCAGTGTCTACGCCAAGTACTACTTTGATCTGCGGCAGCTGGCCGACGACAACAACCTCAGCTTCCCCCTGGAGCCCCTGAACAACCAGCGCGCCCAGAAGCTGGAGGTGATGCCACACGTCCCACTTTACCACGTTCTGCTGGCTCGGGAGCTTCTCAGCAACGTGTTTGTGCCTTTTTCTGTCCAGGCCATCTCGAGACTATGCGAGGACAAGTACAAGGACCTGAGTCGAGCAGCGATGAGGCGATCCATCAGCGCCGACAACCTGATCGGTATACGCCGCTCCAACGCCGTGCTGTCGTAGGCCGGACCGCGGCCGGGCCGCCAGCGGAGGGACCCCAAATGTTGTTTTCACAAACGCCACATTTATTTATCACTCAACCCTTGTTTCCTGGAGCAAGTGTTCAGTAGGAGTTGCTCTGTTGCCGTTATCTGTGAGTGGGGGGGAGGCTCTGGTCACGGTACATCAGCGATTCCCTCCCCATCCCCCCCCGCCAAGTAATATTTGAATTGTCCCACAAACCCTGGTGTTATTCTATATTTTAGATGTTTTCACTGAATTTCACAAGACGACCAAAACCAAGAATGCTCTTTGATTTCCCCAACCTGACTAAACGGTCTACTACTACTACTACTACTACTAGCACAACTACTTCCACTTAGTACTACTACTAGCACAACTACGTCCTCTACTACACTTTGTGTTCAAAGTAATGAAGGAACATTATGGACGTATCTCTGACGTATTGGAGTACAATGACGGTACCTGATGGTCGGATCACTTCACGGTTGCTTTTGGGGTCTTTGTGAGATCGGTTGACAATAATAAAATATAGAATGACCTTTTTTAAGATGCCGATCAGATCGAATGCAATTCCTTGTAAATTAGAGTTCATTTTGGAAGAGTTGAATCCAACGATGCACGCAGTCAGTATTAAGCGATATGCACAGGCAGGCGTCAGACCTTCAGTCGGCTGCTGGATCTGGGAATCCAGGGGGGGGTCCGAGGGGTCGGTCCTTCCAGGGTCACTACCGCTCGCTCGTTTACTGCCTGTCCCGGACCCCCCAAAGAGAGAATAAACTACATAGGTCCCGAGGGGTGGGTGGGGTGTCGGAGCCGCTGCCCCCCCCCCCCAGTTTGCTTACTATGTAGGCTACTTAGCTGTGAAATTTGTCTTGGTTTTTAATTGAACAAAAAAAGTATTTTAAATAAACACTAATCATGTATAACAAAGACTTGGTGGTCATTTCCAATGGGTTTTTAGGATCTGGGACCTTTTTACGGTGATTAACGTTTGGTTGTTTTTGGCTGGACACAAAGCCAGTACAACCAGCAGCAGCCCCTGAAACGGCAATGAGTGGGTGTACACTCATCAAACGTTACGCTGTCCTCTGTAACAAAGAGTCCTTCTTGTCCTCTGGCATCTTCCACCAACCGAGCTGCGTTCGTAAACTCCTCTGGGAGACCTTTCAATTATTCTTTATTAACACACTGTAACATCGATCAGAGGACGTACTGTATTTACACAACTACTGAAATAGACCTGCAGCTGTCCCGCCGAGTTAAAGAGGGCGGCGCAGCAGCGTGATGTCACACGCCGTGATGTCACACGCTGTGCAGGAGAACTGCAGTTTATGAAGTGAAGCGTAGTTGAACACAGACTACAACTGAAGTCTCTTCCCCTTTTTTACTTTAACATCAATTATTTAACTACAATCATTTCTCCTGCTAGAATATCAGCACAGGTTCCGATGTTCAAATGCTGCGACCGACTGGTTCTTTCACACTTGAACTCGAACAAGAAATAAAATTAATTTTGCCCAAATATCCACACAAAGCCAACATGTTACGCCAAATACACAGAAACAAAATGTGCTTCAAACCACAGATCAACTGTTTTAATCCCACAACATGATTCATAATCTACATTATGTTTTCCATTGGGAATTCTATCAATATGAGAGAAGATTTACACATAGACACAAACAAAGCTAGATGTCAGTTTTTACCAGGACTTCCCAGCATCCATCATCACTCGTACAATTCGGCCTAATAAATAAGAGATGTCATCCAGCATGTGGACACGCAATAAATGAACACACCAACACTAGCAGGTCTCAGGCGTCCAGGCGCCGCGGCTCGTCTGGACAGGAAGAATTAGTGGATTATTCCAATTGTTCGGTTGATTGTGTAATCCAGTAATCATGTTATTTGAAATATCGTACCATGAACAGAAGATCAGTCCGTGACATTAAAAGGTAAAAGCAGCTGTAGGTTTTATTGGAAACACTTTTTGTGTTGGTGGTACTTTATCCTTGTGGGACTGAAGGTCTGCTGACGTCTTGTGGGCTGTGGGGGGGGGGGGGTCCAGCAGATGGGGGTAGAGTTCAGTTTCACCCTGCAGTTTTAACCTGTCGGTTCACTCAACCCAAAGCACATCCAGCGCTCATTACAAAGACCCCTCCACAAATACACCGTCAGCTGTACATCATATAAAACAACTCCAGATATCACACGCAAACATTGACGTGAAACAGTTCCTACAACTCAAAAGGGACAACATCGGTGCCTCACACTTAGCTTGTGCCTTTGGTTGTTACCAACTAAACAGATCACAACTTTGTACAATATATACATCAATAAATATGTTTCTCTCTCTCAGTGCTGAGGGTGAACCGCTATGGATCCACGTGACTTGATTAGCTTCACATGTTGTTTCAAAGTAGAGAAACACGTCCATCTGTCTGGAGTTAGTTACTCAAACGGCAGATTCTCTTTTCAGATGTTCTCTCATGCTTCTTCCATTTGTACGCTCGTCCAATGTAGGTTTTTTAAATTGTCACAATCGTCCAGTTTTTTTGGTGAGAGCTGAAACTTGGAGCAAAGTGGTTCCTGCAGCTGTTTGTCCATCTCACTGTTAGGACACCTTAGTTCAATCAGCTGAGCCCCCCCGCCCCCTTCATATGTGCGACGCAGCGGCCTTATGGTAGAGGCCCGACGTCGGCCGGGTCCCAGTGTGTCCAGTCAAAGCGCTGCTGGCCTCGCTGTACATGGAGGGTGGAGCGGTTGCTTTCTGCGGCCAGCAGGGGCAGCATCGAGCCACAAACCTCCTCCAGGACTCCACGGTTTTTCCTGACCAAATCCAGACCCCCGAGGTGATGCCCACCACTAAGCACATCAAGTACTTGAGCATGAAGACGGCGTAGTCCGGGCCCACGCCCGCACGCTGGCGCTCCGAGGGGCAGGAGCACGCCAGGGCGCGTTCCCAGCCGGGCCGGTAGTGCTGCTCGTAGACCAGGCAGGCCACCACGATGGTGGCGGGGACGGTGTACAGCACCGTGAAGAGCCCGATGCGGATCATCAGCCGCTCCAGTTTGTCCGTCTTGGTGCCGCCTTGCTTGATGATGCTCCGGATGCGGAAGAGCGAGACAAAGCCGGCGAGCAGGAAAAGTGAGCCGGTGAAGAGGTAAACCACGAGAGGTGCGAGCACGAACCCCCTCAGATTCTCCAGACTCTGGTTTCCCACGTAGCAGATCCCGGCCACGGGGTCCCCGTCCACAGAGCTGAGGGCCAGGACCACGATGGTTTTGACGCTGGGGATGAGCCAGGCGGCGAGGTGGAAGTACTGGGAGTAACCAGCGATGGCCTCGCTTCCCCACTTCATCCCCGCCGCCAGGAACCAGGTGAAGGACAGCACCACCCACCAGATGGAGCTGGCCATGCCAAAGAAGTACACCAGCAGGAAGACGAGGGTGCACAGCGCGGGCCCGGTGGTGTCGTAGAGGACGTGCAGCTGGTCGCCGGCGACGCTGCCGCTGGCGCCGCACGCCACCCGCTCATGACCCGCTACCAGACGGATGATGTAACCCAAAGACACAAAGAGGTAGCAAGCAGCCAGGAAGATGATGGGCCTCTCTGGGTACTTGAAGCGCTCCATGTCGATGAGGAAAGTGGCCACGGTGGTCAAGGTGGAGATGAAGCACAGCACCGACCACAGCCCCACCCAGAAGGTGGTGAAGGCACGCTCGTCGGCCGAGAAGTAGGGCTGGTGGCAGGGCTGGGCGCAGTTGGGGAGCGGGCCGGTGTGGACCTGGCCGTACAGGATGTGGGACTCCCTCTTGATGGGCACTAAGGGGTCTCGACAGCGGCACTCCCTGTCGCACAGCGGAGGGCCGGGAGGTCTGGTCCGGCCTTTCGGGGTGGGCTTGGGGAACGGCGGTGCCGGGGTGGTGGCCTCGCTGCTGTTCTGGTCCATGCACAGGGTCTCGTCGCCCAGCTGGGGCAGCTGCTCGCAGCTCATCCTCTCGGGCCACTCGAAGCCGTACTGGCTCATGAGGGGGGAGCAGCCGCGCTTGGCCCGCTCGCACACCGAGCGGCAGGGCGGCAGCGGCTTGCGGTAGTCCGGCAGGCAGATGGGAGTGTACATGCTGCACAGGAAGAAGAGCAGGTCCGGGGAGCAGCGGATCCGGACCAGGGGCCAGAACTGGTGCACCTCCAGGCCCACCTCCTCCTGAGTGTCGTGGTTGAACTGGTTGGGCATGTAGGTGAGGTTGTAGCCGATGCCCCTGCACATGGGCACAGTGATGGGCTCGCACACCAGGTCTTTGGACGCCGCAGACGTGAGAGCGGGACGCAGCAGCAGCAGCAGCGCGAGGAGCCGCGGGGCCGCCGGGCCGCCGGGCGCGCGGCGCGCATCGGATGCCGCGCGAAACATGTTAGAAAATGAGTAAATTAGGGAATTTAAACAATGAAACAGAATCAAAGCTTTTTCTTCGGGAGGGAAACAGCGTCTCTTAAACGCGTAATGATTACAACTCAGCAGGTTGAAGTCCAGGCAGTTTGTTATTTCTGTCCGCTGTCAATCATTCACCGCGGCATTCCAGAGAAAGTTCATCTCCGGCGGTCACGTTCCGGCGAATGGACCGGCCGTGGGACGGTTCTACCGGGCCGGCTGCTTCCCGAAGCCGCATCCTGAGACTCGCGGGATGGCAAAAAAATGGGTAAAAGGAAGTGTGAGTAAAAACAAGTAAATGTTCCAATGTGGGCATTGAATAAAATGTTCCGCCTGCGCAGCCGCAGCCCGGTGTCAGAAATCCACCGTGAGTTTATTCCCCCGGTAACACGGACGGCAGTTTGTTTTCATCCGTACTTTTCAAAGTTATACCGGCGCTTCTACAGGCGAGTCAAAGAAAAGAATATCCCGAAGCGTCCTGCGGGGTAATAAACAAACGTGTCCGTGTGATCAGGTGCAGCGGTGCGGCTGCTGCCTTCACTGAGCCCCGGGACGGAATAAAGTCCTGCTGGAGCTGCAGCACCTCCTCATCTCTCTCACACACACACGCAGACACACACACACACACACACACACACACACACACACACACACACACACACACACACACACACACACACACGCAAACACGCACACACACGCGCACGCACACACACACACACACACACACACACACACACAGGGACTGCTGCGTTCAGGGACTCTCCGAAATGTCACGTTCGGCCATTTAAGCGAAGCCAGTAAAGGAAAATGAAGCGCTTCAGTGTCACGTGCAATGTCCGTTTTTTAAACTACATGTTAGGAATAAGGTATAACTTAACTGATCTAAATTGTTGGACAGATTTAACGTGGAAAACAAACATAAACATGTAAGAGATCAATGAGTAACAGCAGTCAAATGCGGATATTTTGATTAATAACGGCACAGTAGAGACATCATTCCACTTTATAGAAAAATAGTGATTTATGTACTGCACTTACATCGTAGGTGTATAAGTAACTACGTAGATTAAACAAGCTTATTTGCAAAGGTAGGACAACATTTATATGAACTTTTATTTTATTGTCGCCATGTATGATGTTAGATTGACATTTTTCTCATCAATAAACACACATTCACACATGATGGACTCATTCACATGTGAAGATGGCGAGGTTTCTTTCCTCTTTGTTCTGCAGCTCTGTAAAGCCCGACGTGGAAAAACTACTTTTGTCTCTGTCCATGTAGTAACCGACTGTCCTTGAACGCACCAGTGCGTTGTATACTTATGACTTCCTGCATTAGGAGTTTACCTGGAGCGCCTGAAGGTATCAGATGATGGACGATGTCTCTTCACACAGTGACACACACGCTCACACACATTTAGCAATAGTTGTTTAAATAGTGTATTAATGTGGCATTTCAAATAATTCACCTTATTGATGAGACAATAATTTACTTTTCAATATCACTGTGTTTACTCACAAACACACGCACAGTTTGTCATTAACATCCACCAACGGTCTTTGTCGTTTCCTGTTGGCTCTGATTACACAGAAGGGCTGACTCAGTAAATACAACAAATGCAACAGGTGTTGAACAATGCACAGACGCAATGCTGACACTTATTCATTTAAAGCGCACACACTACTTATTCCAACACGTAGGTTGTGTTTTTATTGAGGCTGAGAACACCGGTTCTTCATTCTCACAGTATTTAGTAAAGTCTGTTCAAAGCTGAACGAATGATCGTATTGCTCAGCTTTCTACACTGCACACACACACACACACACACACACACACACACACACACACACACACACACACACACACACACACACACACACACACACAGAGCCATATCCCACGTAGGACAAAGGTCACAACGCTCTCTGGGGACAAAGGTCTCACAGGGTGTGTTTGTGTGTGTGTGTGTGTGTGTGTGTGCGCGCGCATGTGTGCACTCTTGCGCTCAACACATCAGCCAAGACGAGTCCATCTCAATCTGATTTGCCTTCACTCAAGTTCCCTGACAAATAAAAGCAAACAGCGAGGAGTTAATGAGTGAATCCTGGACATCAATCTCTCATGTGTGCACACACACACAGACACACACTCACACACTATACAAACATGCCTGATTACTTGTGGTGTTTTCCTGACTTTAAGTGGGAACACAAGGAGACCTTCATCAATTGCTGAGCAGGTCCTAGAAGACACGTGTGTGTGTGTGTGTGTGTGTCACTTCCAGCCGCTCAGTTCATCTCAAACTCACTTTGGAGGGAGACTAAAACAGTAGAAATCCAACGCTTGAAACTGGTCCTCACAAAGAAAACATGTGCGCACACACACACACTAATTAAAACTCATTTTGTTGATTTGATGAGATTAAAATAATTTCTGACGCAGGTCAAATTTCTATTTTTTCTGGTTTTACTGGCAAAAAGGTAAAAAGCAAGAAATGCGTTAAATTTTGTGAACATTTTGACGAGTGTACAAGCGTAACTTTGAGGAGACGTTTAGTAGCTTACATGCAGAGACTCGTACAAGTGAAATGATCCATCACAATGAACACGGCTGCTTTTGGGGTCGGTGATTTTACTCTTATGTCGGATGTTCTGTTTTTTTTTATGCATCTACTGTATATCTTGTTAATCTCTTCGTGTGGATTTCAATGTGAATGATACAACTGTCGGGAAGGTAAGACTACGCATCGAAACTTCTAAAAACATAGAGTCAACTCACACACGTGATCTGAGTTTCAGCACGTTGAGGTTCTGTTGCTGTTTGAATACGAAAATCAGTTTGGAACATTTTTTCATCAAGTACTGAACACATTGAGTCAGTGAGAGCTCCCACAACACAAAGCCCGTAAAAGGAAAAGTAACCATCAGCGGTAGATTATGGTGGCAATTGGTCAAATGTAAATGACAGATTCCATTGGTGGCTGCTACATAGTCTCTTGAAAAAAGAATCTCACATCAAGGTGGTTTCTGGTGCTTTCCATCGTATCACATGACCTTCATTGGGAAAGTACCTTTTGATTTGTTTGTGCTTTAAACCCAGAACAACTGCTTCAGTCGACTTTTGAAGGCGGCGTAATAGTTCTTTCAACTCTGTTTTTGGTCTCCACCAACTCCTGAGAGAAATCGATGTGTCTTTGGCTGCTAGATGCTCCACTGCGCCTCCCAGCTGTTGGCTGACTTTTTAGCTTCTTTGGTGCAAACAAAGTTCCTGAGAGAGGTGTCACGGTCCGGTCAAACAATGGCTGAAAGGGAAAAGGAAGCTGCAAATTCAGTTAATATTTCTTTTTGGGTTCATCCCTTTGAGCGACCACGTTCCCATTGTTATTTGATACTTTGTTGTTAATCTTGGCCCCTGCACAGACTTCTTGTACACGTTGTTGAAGCAACAATTGCATTCTCAGCTTGTCAATGAATGCTCAACAAGCACGCAAAGAGGGACATGGAAGCCACTTTTTATAGTAACTCAATGTCTCTGTTTAAATCCATTGTAACAGCTGTGTATCCAGAACAAGATCTACGCCTCAGAGTCTCAAGGCCACATGGGTCAGTTTGTTGAGTTGAAGTCTTTTGTCAAATATGTACCTATATTTCATAAGATGGTTTTGGTGATTTTAGTCAGCACACTGTTAGTTTTAGTCTAATGAGTGTGCATATACTACATACAAGCACATGTTTTAACATGAGCCCCAAAAACTGCTGTCTGCTTTAGAAATTCAAGTTTTAATGAGTCAAAGCCTTTCTGAAACAACATCTGTTCCTCTGTGGTTTTGTTTCTCCTCCCTGTCGGCTCGTACAGGTGTCTGCACAAAGCCTCAGTTCTGCTGCACACACACACACACACACACACACACACACGCGTGCACACACACACGCCATGTTGGTAACACTATGGCAAACGTTTAATTGTAGTTCATTTAATCTCTCATTAATCATTCAAAGTTCTATTTGGATTCTTGTTTCTAGTTAAATCTCTCTGCAGGTGGAGCTTCAGTTCTTGACAGCAGTGAAAAGTGAACTCACTTCTGTGCAAATACAGTCTGTTCTTTGCACGAACAATAATTGGGCTACATTCTGTCCATTGACTTGAAGGACAATCTGTACTTCTTCTATTCCTCCACATGCTGCACATCTGGGTAAATATATTTACATAACTAGTAACTTTTGCTGAAGTTGTTTCTCAATGATTTGAGACTTCAGAAATCAGGATTAACCCTCCTTTTAAATTGCGAAGCCCATAATAAACTCACTATTGTCCCTAAAGCTCTTAAATAAATGGAAAAGTATAAAGCAGATTTGGGTTCTGGTTATACCACGTTATGGCCTGTGACTAAGACTTCCACTAATATCAATTTGTTCTTATTTTTATGATTTATAGTTTGGTCAATTAAATGTCAAATTAGTCAAATATACTGTAGATGACCTCTTCAAACTGTGATGTTCATGTGTTTTTAGATATCAAAAGATATTCATAACAATCTAAACGTAAAAAAAGCCAACCTGGAAACAGCAACTGTTTCCATTTCATGCTCCGTTTATAAATTGTTGGATTGAGATTGAAGCTGCTGCTTAGTTTTTAATTCTGTGTTTTCAACTAATTATCTAAAATCGATCCGACTGTTTTTAGACTAAATCTAAATAGAGTAAAGTAAGATTAGTATTCAACAACGATTTGGGGAGATTATAATGGAGAACATGTCTGTTAAAAGTCATCCACTAAGCGGACTAAGGAGAATTTTAGGGGCTATAAATGCGACTAAATGGACCACATGCAACCCACAACTGTGACTGAATGAAAAACTGAAATATGTCATTGTGGGATGTTGTAATATTCTTTATTTGAGTTGTGATGTATATTCAGTTGTATTTGTTGCCACTCAGCCCTTTCAGGTTGCTGTGGTTCATGGGTATGACCCCCCCTTTGCAAACTTAAAAACAACCATACCCTGTTCACTGCTTCCAGAAGTTCTGCATTTAGTCCGTGTTAAAGCATCTAGTGGAAGTTGTTTCACGCTTAATTGCGAACACATTTTAACAAGGATTTGAGTAGAGAGGAACCCAGCGGGTCGACGCTTTAACACTGACAAAGCACACGAACAATCTGCTCCACTGAAACCTGCTGAAAGCTGGACGTGGCCAAACGAACCTCTGAACAACCAGGTCACTGGGAACACTGGGGCCCTGCCAGCTTTTGTGTAACAGCTTGCTAAATGTCAGGGGGGGGGGGGGCACTCTCTCTCTCTCTCTCTCTCTCTCTCTCTCCGTGTGTGTGCGTGTGTGCGTGTGTGTGTGTGTGTGTGTGTGTGTGTGTGTGTGTGTGTGTGTGTGTGTGTGTGTGTGTGTGTGTGTGTGTGTGTGTGTGTGTGTGTGTGTGTGTGTGTGTGTGTGTGTGTGTGTGTGTGTGTGTGTCAAAGCCATGCACCCTCCCCTCATGTTGCGAGAGCAGAGGCCCAGTCCTCCACTCCCCTGTGACCGCTGCCCCCCCCCTCTCTTTCCCCCCCTCCATCCTCCTTTTCTCCTTAAACTGTCTTTTGTTTTCATTTTCGTTGGCATTTCTGCTCAGTCGTTGTGCGGCTCCTAAATGAGTCTTGACTGTCCCGCGGGCCATTGGAGAAGCACAAAGGACTTCGTTCTACTCGCTACAGTTGATCCATTGTGGGCGTCCCACAATGCACTAATTGGCGATGACAATTAAGCGTGGTCGACACTCAGCTTCAATTTGCCTGCTGCTGCGACATCCATCACAGGCAAACGCTACAATATGCATATTCACTCAGGCAGGTTAACGGGCACCTTTTATTCGCATGAGTCTTTTATTTCATTTGTTTCTCTGTCTCTCAGCACACACACACACTCTCAACACGCCCACTGTTCCCATTAAAAGCCGTCACATAGACGTATATTTTACACACAGGTTTACCCTTGCATCACTTTCTTAACTTCTGACTAACAGGCGCAATTTGACTATGTATAATTTGCCATGTCAGCAAAATTGAGCCAGTTTGGAAGGTAATTCTTGACCCAAAGGAACCAGCAGTTGATAAAACAATTTCACCACCACGTCCTTTTAGTAGCTGTTGAGGAGTTTTCAATAATTTCATTTCAAGTCTTGTTTATGCTTTTGCGTTTTCAGAGAAACGCAAGGACACGCAGACGCAAGAGCCCCTTGTGTGCCTTTTTACCCCCTTCTTGCGTGTGTCGACCAATCTTGCGTCGAAAGCTACGCAAGCCAACGCAAGCCGCAAGGCTGTGATTGGTCTGCTAACTACATCCTTGCTGGAGTCTCACATTTCCGCCACAAAAGAGCTTTTGTCAGAAGAAATCCGTAAATATGACCATTATACAACGTGTCATTGGCGGACTATAAGGACGCGTGGATGGCCTCCGATTCATGGACGCAGATCGCAGAGTTTTGCCGGTCGAGGGTGGGGACAAAGTTGTGGAGGAAATACGGGACAAATAGGTCCACGAAAAGAGACGAAGAAAAGCAGCAGCGTTAATGCACGGGGCAAAAAAGCATCTGATCAATAAATAAAAAAAACAAGGACTTCCACACGCAAAGACGTCACTGTCTAGGTCGACAACGACACTAAACTTTACTCCGCCTGGTGTTCTGGCGGTGAATTGCTTTGCAACGCACGCAGGTCTTTAGAACCATGAATTGAAACGAGTCCAGCGACGCAAGACGCAAACGCAGACGAAGATGCGGACGCGGACGCAGAAGCATGCGCCGGCCTTCAGTGTTCCCCAGGTGCCTCTACGGCCGCCCGCTGCCCCCCCCTCTGTGGGACGGGTTAAATGCAGAGAACAATCTCCTGTATAATACATGGCAATAAAAATGGTTTCTTCTACTTAAGTACAGGTTTGGAGCCTATGCTAGTTCCAAAACATTGGCAATTACAATTCAAACATTCTTCGTATGCAGTGGTAATGTTGAATGTGTTTGCCATCTTGGTTTAGCATGGTTTAGCATGCTAAACCAACTAACTACCACTAAACCTACATGTTTACATAAGCTACCACTAAACCTTCATGCTAACCTAATAGCTAACTATTACTAATCCTTCATGATAACATTAGTTAGCTAATTAACAACTAAACCTCCATGTTAACATGAGCTAACCACCACTAAATCTCATAGCTAACTCAAGCTAACTTTACGTCACAGGTCATTTAGCTGTCTTAGATTGCATTTCTAACCCATGGTTTTTTTACATTTGTACCTGGGGAGCAATTAGGGGTTAGGTGTCTTAGTGAAGTTTTATGTTCATTAGTTCATAGACATATCAAAATATCGAGAGAGTTTATCCAGATCCACAAATGCACCAAAATGCATTGAAACATCATAATTAGTATTCAGCGGGCAGTGAGTGACCAAACCCATTTCAGAGCCGTGGTGCTGCTAGCACGGCTAAAAACAGCAGTAACCACGAGTGAAAGGTAATCAGCAATGATAAAAAAGTCCAGTTAGTAGCTTCACCCCACATTTTTAACTATTGCAGCTATATGCATGTCTGTCATGCAGATTCTCTCCCTCACCGCTTAAACCTGTGGTTCACGTGCATCAGTGATTCCACAGATCTGTAAACTGTAAACTAGATCTGCTGTTCAGCCGGAAGTGTTGTGTTGAGGAAAGCTGTCTAACGGGAACAACGGGTCCGTTCCAGTTGTCAAAACACTGCAGGTCAGCTGTTTTGGAACCTTTGAGCCCAACGTAAAGGCTTCTTCAGAAGATGGGCGTTTGCTGAAGGTTGCATTTTTTTAGAAGATTGTGTTGTGTCGTTCCTTCACCGAGGACTGCTAAGGGAATCCACAGGAATCCATAACAATCTACTTTCATGACAAAGAAATAAAAAAGGGCTCAAACAGGATGGAAAACATTTCAGTCTCCTTCTCTGCTCTCCATTCACACGAGGTATTAAATACTGCACACGGGTACCATTTGTAGATCGCACTGTTCACTAATAAAATCCACTACTTTCTTAACAAACTGGGACAAAGAAACATAAAACAGACCTCTAAGTGCTTCCCCACCCTGATACTCGGTCCATGCAGCCTACACTGTCTCTTATATCGGTGCCTGAATAAATAATCTGATTAATGGAAGAAAAAAAGCAGACACAAGGCTCAATGATGTGTGTTTGAAGTAGTATCTGGTTGTCGAACCGATTCATCTTTGAAAACAGGTTAAAAAGACAACGATGGTGCCTAAAGCTACAGATAACTGTGTAAAAGTGAACCACTGCATCACCTTCAACATCACTGTTCCTGTGAAGCCTTATTCAAATGGCTAAACGGTGGGTTTACATGGAGGATGTGTCCATGTACACTGCTAATGTTCGCTCCAGATGTTTTTACGTAGATACGGGACTCTCCTTCCAACGCTTTCAAACACTAGGGACATTTCCCCACAAAGGATTCAATCACCTTTTACCATTAAGAAGTTTGTCTTTATTGGCATCGATGGTTAGCAGACAAATTGGAACCAAACCAGACAGGATTAAATCACAAATTTAACTTCCTGTATTTGCATAAGAAGTTCAGCTGCAATTAAAATTATAAAAAAATAACTTAAAAAGTGCAATAGAGAGAAGAATTTCAGTCCAGTTATACTTAAATACTGTGCAATATATTATTGTCCAAATACATGAAGTGAGACATACTGCAATGACGGAGATGAGCCTGTGTACCAGCCGCACATCCAGCTCATGTACTCACGTTTCACCACAGCGAAGACACAACACAGCTTCAACACAATTCAGAGGAGTCCAACATGTTCATTATGCCAAACCCAGGTGAAAACTAAAAATGGCAATATTGTAGAAAGAACAGTAAAAAAACAAAACAAGAACGAACAAACAAAAAACTAAACACAATCCAGCACGAATGAACAGACAAACACACTGAATAAAACAAGCAAATAAATACACACACATTTGAGAGGGATCAGATGCAAAGTGGCCCGCGTGGTATTTGGTGTAATTTGTGCAGAAATGAATAGCTCAGATTCTTTAAAAGGATCTTTTTACTGTTTTATTTGGATATGTTTCGAATTAACCTTCTACCCAAAACAAATTTCAAAACAAAAAATGAAACTATTTTAGTTTCAACATATTTGACCAACTAGGAGTTTGTGTATTTGTGGATGCAGCAGTCTGCTCAACCACGTTAGGAGAGGTAAAATAACTCTTTTAGGAAATGTAAATATGCCGGGTTCTGTAGGAGGAAAACGTTTCGATCACATTTCCCCCAAAGGGTTTGCAACCCTTTCATCAGTCGACAATAACTTTAACATTTTTTCGCTTTTTTAATACCTTAAAAAAAGAAATGGAATCAGCTGACACCACAGCGCCCTTTTTCCTGCCGTGTTGTACTTTAAATGCTTCATAAACAGGAATAACTTGTCGTATTGATATAAAAAAATACATATTCACGCATGAACCTACTGCATACTACGGCAAATTATTCACACATGAGTTTCCTTCAGGATTAACATGGTTTTTGGCTGGAACAACAGGATAGACAGATGAACAAAAATAAATACTTAAATCAACATAATATCAATCTGTCAGAAAAGACAACAAATTAAAAAAGAGCTGATAGGATTCCATCCAAATATTACAAATGCAACTCGCAACAAAACCACGGAGCGCAGCTTTTAAACACCAGTGGAGGCAGATTTACTGAAGGAGTTCAACTACGTGATCAGGTCATTAGTTTGGAAATCTACTAAATACACAGCAGATACTGACACAAATATTTGAAGTTTTCTAAAAATGTATTTTTGTGCATTAGTAAGCTAATTTATTAGCGTCAAACCGAACTAAATTTCATCTTTCTATTATTTCAGTAATATTTGGAATCACAGCTCGCAGTGTGAAGACGACGTGTGTGAAGCATTTCTGGACGCATTCACATGAAAGCAGTGGGATACAAAGGCATCTAGGTTGCATAGAGTTACTAAAAGCTAAAGCATCCACCATGTTCGATAGATTATTTATGAATAAAGCACAACAGGAAGTAGAACCAGAGGAAGAGGAGGAGGAAAAGGCGACGTTACAGTAGGTTATTGTGCTCAGACACACTGACGGTCCCTTTTTAAATTCAAGTCCGTTTGAGGGGTTTATATTAAAATAACAGGGATTACAAACCTTAAAGACGAAATACGAAAATGAGAACTGATGAAAAGAGATTTCTCTATTTCAATCACAGGTATTATTTATAACTTCTACTATGAATAGAATAGTATTATTAATGCGTAAAACATCCCAATTTGACTATTACAACGAGATGATGACTTTACTGGGGCTTTAACTAAACTATTGTTTTACTTTTCACAAAGGCCCATCACTTAGTTTCAAACCAAATAAAATCAGTCCATTTTAATAATGAATGTGTAAAACATTTGTCATTCGGGGATCTAGATGATTCTCCTGCAAACAGGAGGCTCGTTCTTGTAGTTGAAACACACAATAGCTTGTGTGTCTCTCGGCTCACATTGTGGTTTGAGAAGCTTTTACTGAGGTTCAGAAAACTGATTAAAGGACAGATTCACTTTTTTTCTTTTCTTTTTAAGCCCGTCTTAAAATGACCCGTCACTAATCATCCGTCCGGTTCCTGCTGGCATTAGAAGACCCTCTGCTGTTACAATCCACGTAACTTTAGAGAATACTGATGACGGCTGATATTATATTAACCTGCAGTGAACTGGATTTAGACAGGGATCTTTTTAAATGAACATTTTAAATGAACCATTATGAACAGAAGGAATTGAAACCTGCCCCATGACTCAAAAGAGCATATGACTATTGTTCCAAGACAGACATGGAAAAGAGTGTGCAGCTATTCTTTCATATTTAATTTCAAAAGACAAAAAGAGATAATTAGCCCAGGATGAGATTATTTGATTGACCAACAGTCAAAAGCCAAAAGGGAAAAAGAAAAAAACCCTCATTCTTCACATCTTTGCGGCTGGAACTGAAAAGTTGTTCATCAATTGCTAAAATAATGGAAGCCTTTTCTGCTGTTTCTCTAAAGGTTTCCTCACTGAACTGAATTGTGCTTGAAGACAACGGTTATTAATAAACCACTAAAATGATGCAACTACTCATTTCAATGTCTCCAGCTCATCAGCTGCGATCAGGGATCAAGTGAAAGGACGCAGATGGAGGATAAGAACGGCTGCAGTGGAGCCCGTTGGTTTAATTCCTGCTCCTCACTGTTGCTCAGTGTGACCTCAGTTGTGTGTCTGTGTGTGTGTTGACAGGTACACACACAGTAAAACACAAACCTGACCATGCGTCAGGCTCTCTGAACTCTGTTCAGAACAACAGGCACTTTGTCCAGCGCTCTGATTGGGTGTGCGTGTGTCTCAGGTGTGTGGGTAGGGCAGGTGGAAGCACCCGGGGCCGTCGTCGTCGTCGTCAGGTGACCAGAAGGAGGACGGCCTCATGTGGTGCAGCTCCCTGCGGACGCAGCGAGGACACGGCTGCGCTTTCTGCCGACACTCTGCGTGGAACACGGCGCCGCAGCCGTCACACCTGCAAACACAAGGAGGCCACGCAGCGAGGTCAGCAGCGTGTGTGTGTGTGTGTGTGTGTGTGCGAGGCTTTTTTGTGCGAGACGCTTTTTAAAGTGGTTTGTTGTTATTTTGGATACTTGTAACATCTTTAACCACCGAGTGTCCAACCACAGTAAAAATATCATTTCAGGGTTTTTTTGTTTGTGCTACATTTTGTGTTTAGTTTCATTTAGTAAAGAAAAACTATGCCGATAACTCCATTTGTAAAAGGGCCCTTTTTCCAACTTTTTGAAAACTCATTTTTGTTGTGACGCAATTTCAAATCGATACCAGCGTGTTTTGAACATGAAGGAAAAAGTACAAACAAACAAGCTTTGCAAACTTCATCGCAATGCATTTTCATGGTTTATTTCCTTTTGTTGAAGAAATATTTGTATTTATACCGTTTTCTCCCCTAAAACCATATTAAAGCCTAGCCTGGGTTTTCCCAGGCTGCCTTGCGCGCAATTTATTTTGCGCTGCAAGACAGTCTGGATACCATGGGGCAAAACCAACCACAGAGCGGGGAGGGTGCAGCAAGATGATGACGTTGAATATGCGCTGGCAGCATCTTGTTGCCCTGACTCCTGTGCGACTGTCACCCCTAACAACGCTACCCTCCCGGATAAACTCAGTGTTTTTTTTCTGTAGAGCGGCCATATATACCAGGGGTCCCCAAACTACGGCCCGCCAGCGAACTTCCGCGGACTTTATTTGCCCGTATCCGCGGAGGTGCGCAGCCGACCGCCGGCGTACAAAACGCAGCACAAGGGAGGTAAAGGAGGTAGTAAAGTAAAACTGTGAAAGGTACAGAATGGCATGTCATATTGTCGTGGACCAATATGTCAAGAAAACAGGTTATTACTGCAGAAGGGTTGGTTTATTTTCCCAATATGGAGCATTTACCAAAGACAATCAATGGAGTTCTAGGGCCCCAAATAAAGATTAGTTAACGCAACGCATCCTCTACACCGTCCCACCCAACACGTGAGGGAAACGGATATAACGGCTGACTAAACGAACAAAAAGCATTGGTTGACCAAGGAGAACCAACTGCCTCATGCTGTCAAAGCGGCTCAGGCCCCATCTTCTGTCCGCAGGAAGGGAACTCAACCAGGTCATTGTGCGCTTTGGCCGCCACACATATGAAGATGGTCATACTTTAGTACAACCAAAAAAGGCCAAACAAAGTCATCGTAGATTATAATGGAAACACCTAATAACAAGTCATGTAGTAAGTCCAAAGTTGTCAAACGTTTTATACATAGTACATAGTATATGAGTAGAAATACCATAGAAATAGCCGTAGTACATTATGGTACCGAAGGTCACAGCCATAAAAGCCATAAAACGCCTTTGTCACATTCATGCAGGGGTCCCCTAAACTTTTTTCATATAAGAGCCAAAAAACCTACGTCCTCCTCTGCTGGCGGGGGCCGGCGGTCACGGCTGCCCCGCGGGGGGGCTCCCGGGCCTCCGCATCCACATACACTCGCGAAGTGTGCCGGCGGGCGGTAGTTTGGGGACCCCTGCATTATGTATGGACACCCTCTCTTTAGAGCGGCTGTGTTCCAGTGAAAACCATTCACACCATATTCATTGTTTCTGCAGGGAGACATTGCTTGTTGTGCTTTATACCACTGAAAGTAAGCATATAAAATATAACACATAATCACACGCTTAACCCGAAGGCCTGGATGTGAAATAAATGGAGCTACTAATAAAGAAGTGGTGCCTCAATACTGGAATGTGTTCATCCTCAAAGTGTTTAATGCCACTTCACGAATGCTACTGCTGCGACTACTTCATTAGGTTGCTAGTAACTTCACAACTGCCTTAATTCTTTGTGGTGTTGGAAACCTTCCTCACAGATGTTGGTCCACGTTGCCATGGTAACATCACACAGTTGCTGCCGATTTGTCGGCTGCACATGTGATGCAAATCTCCCGTCGCACAACCTGCCGAAGGAGCTCTGTGGGATCGAGATGCGGTGACTGGAGGCAACTGGAGCGCAGCTTCTGTACAATAGTTAGTAACAACTTGACAACCTGACAAAGATCTTGGAAGTCATCGAATTCACAGAAATATTGTCTTATCCGACCTTTAGCCCCTAAATCAAGTCTTGTCAGATCAAATAAAATCGACTGTCTCTGTAGTCAAAGAGCAGCCAAGGGAATAGTTAAACGAGTATAAGGGGTATCTGCGGTACCTCTTGGTGGCGCTCTCCTGGAAGGGGTAGATGACCTGTTCGTTGTGGCACAGCTCACAGATGAAGCCTTTCTCTCGACACAGACTGCAGCTGAAAACGTGGGAGCTGGCGAACTTGATCACCTTGGACAGGAAGGGAGCCATCTTTCCATCGATCACCTGCAGGGGGAGGAGAGGGGGGGAAGAAAAGGGGCGGGGTCAGCAGCAACGAAGACCTCACAGCGTACCGGCATCAGCTGTCTGCTGAGAAGTCTATGTGGGTCTGAGCTGGTGAGAAACACCAAACACCCAAGTGTTATTCAAGGAATTTAGTTTAGAGCTTCAAAGCACTCAAGTCACCCCGTCAGTAGTTACAAGTAAAGGTACATTTAATAAACTCGCTCCAAGGAAGTCAAAGGAAGTCCGTGCATGGCAGGGTCAGGAAGTCCAGTTACTGTTTGACAAAGAGCAATAGAATGCAGGTGGTGATCGATGGGATTCAGCTAAAGATACTCACGTTAAACTATCCTGCAGGGTTAACAAGAGACACTTTTAACTGAAATGTTTTCCTCTATTGTCATTGGGAATGATGATAGCATGTTGTTTTCTTAGTAAATCTGTAGGTTTTCCTTTATGCATGTTCTTTCTTCATCTACATGTTGCACCCTGGTATTGAAAGAGGAGAGAAACACAACTTTATGTTTTTAACCCTTTTGAAATCAGTGAAAAGGGCTTTTTAAGAGATAGAATAATTTAAAGACTCATTTCTTAATGTTTAAAACAGGAAAAACAGGTTTTATGAAAAGAGTCTTCATCATTGTGTCTCACAGAAATAGAGAAGGGAACCCGGTTGCTTCATTGTAACATGTTAATAATGTCGTGTATGCGAGACAGCGAGTACGAGGCTGGAGATACAATATGCAGGAGAGATCTTGAGAGAGAGGGAGCCTGTATTCAGATACAAGTGGTTCCACCTGGCAGAGCCCTGGACCTCCCAATTATAACCTCCTTCATACTGCTTGTTACACCACGAGGAGAAGAGGAGGACTCAACGGAGAGAGGAGGAAACATGGCGGGACATGGATCCTGTTCACGGTAAAACGCAGACTAATGGCCTTCACTGAAACGGCCCCCAAGTACAATCTTGACATGAGATGATCCGTGTCAGACCAACATCACATTGTCACTCATTACGAGATATATTCCATTCAGCCTCTGACTCGACGTTTACAGAAAAACAGATTAGTCCAGTATTAGTCCAGACCGGCCGATACGGCTGAACAATCAATAACTAAATCTCAATAGAGGTTTTGTGGTAATCATACCAACGCTAGCTGCCTTAATTATATTATTCTGCTCTATATTATACAACAGGTGAGTGCATCTCTGTCTCTCGCTAACTCAGCGTATTTTCAGACGTTACGTCGAGCTACGCTACGCTATGCTAAAACAGACTAGATATGCTAGCTTGCTAAGCTATGCACACAGGCTGCTGATCTGAACTTCACTTTAAACATCGTTGTTTTATTAGGGAGGAAATGCTTTATTACTTAAGCACACTGAGGCCGTTTGGTTTTAAAGTTAAATTGCACATTGCATCTCAGCCCGGTCACATGACGGATGGCTCGCCTGATGGAGGCCGACAGGC